>CM053601.1:188636534-188659969 GCA_028646575.1 Pseudocheirus occidentalis | reverse complement strand
CCCCCCCCCCCCCCCGCCCCGGGGTCTTCTGCTCCAAGGGTTCAGCAGTAGGTATTTTCTTCTGTTATTTCAGCATCTTTTTTTTGGAGGGGGAAGGCAGAACAATTGGAGTTTGTTAAGTGTCTCAGGCTGGATTTGAACTTGGGTCCTTCTGACTCCAGAGCCGGTGCCTATTCACTGAGCCACCTAGCTGCCCCCATCTTTTTAATTTTTAAAAACTGAATTTTTAGGACCCAAGTTCAAATCTGACCTCAGACACTGAACACAAAACTAGCCGTGTGACCTCGGGCATGTCGCTTAACTCCAACTGCCCTACCTCCCCCCCCCCATTGAATTTTATTTCCAAACACAGATCATCCTTCTCTCCCTGTGGACCCCTAACCCTCAAGAAAGCACAAGAAAATCACATCCCCTGTGACAAACACTCTTGGTCAAGTCACACGACATTTCTCATTGGCCTCAGTCCTGTCAGGAGGTAGGCAGTTCTCAGGAACTGTGGTTGGTTACTGGGTTAACGGCAGCTAGATGGCGAGGTGGATAGAGAGCTGGACCTGGGGTCAGGAAGGAGTGAGTTCAAATCCAGCCTCAGATACTTCCTAGCTGTGTGACCCTGGGTGAGTCACGTCACCCTGTTTGCCTCAGGTTCTTCACGGTCAAATGACCCGGAGAAGGCAATGGCAAACACTCCAGCATCTCTGCTAAGAAAACTCCCAACGGGCTCTCAAAGAGTCGAGTGATCGAAACAGCTGCGACAAGCCCCCTGCCCACTCCCCTCCTCGGAGCGCTCCCAAGCCTGCTACTGCTCAGGCCGCTGTGGCCGCCACCTTGGCCGGAAGCAGCAGCCTGAGAAGAGCCCTGATCAGGGGAGCCTTGGCACACCGAAGGAAAAGGGCATGGCAAAGCTGGCACAGGCTGCCCGCTGTCTCCCTTTCACAGTTACGTGTTTCTAATTTACGTTCGCTGGTCATGGGCTAACACACTCACAGGGACACACGGAATGCTCCTTTGTAGGAAGCCAACTGACGGAGAAAGAAAAGGCATGGGGCATGCAGCGCTCTGTGACCGTGTGCCCCTCAGAGAAGGGTGTCTACGCTGGAGAAGCAGCTGCTTGTCAGCTCTCCCCGGGAGGGCTGAGGGGAATTCATCTCCCTCAGGGCCGAGGTGGGAGGGTGGCCTGAGCCGGGCTCCTTGGGGTGCTCCCCCACTCGCCCTCCTCACCTGCAGTTTGACCGCAATGACCACCGAGTTCAGGTCCTTGTCCATTTCCTTTAGCATGACGAGCTTCTTCAGCGTCAGGTTGAACAACCTAGGAAAAGAGAAACGGCCTGTCAGAGGGAAGACCCAGTGAGGGAGAGAAAACACAGCTTTCCCCAGGAAGGTCCGAGTGTCCTTGGCGAAGGGATCATTACTGATGCCCTAGCAGACAGCGCTGCTCCAAAGGAAACCAAAGGTTCCCAGGCAGAGCAGGAAAAGAGAGGCCTCTGGCCACGTGCCCTCCCGGTATCCCTGGAGAAGAGGTGGTCGGTCATCACATCCACTCAGCTCAACCCTAGCACTGAAGTCACTATTTCTTGGCTGACTGAAATAGAAAAGATTAAAGCTGAATGTCCTGGCGACCTGCAGGGAGCTCCCACCCTCACTTGGGAGGGCCCAGTCCTTGACCCCTCCTGCCCTTGCACCAACCTCATGATCCCAGGCTGTACTAATTATTTTACTGAAATGATTCCCAATGCTTTTCTTGCCCACGTAGACCCTCAAGTCAGCCCTGTGCCCTTGCAAAGAGTTGCGGTTTTACTCATGAAGGCCTGGCTTCAGTGAAAATTACAAGATGGAAGGAGAAGACCTAGGGAGACTGCAAAGGACACGGCAGATGGGAAGGCTAGAGTTTGAGTGGGACTTTGGGGAGAGGGTTGAGGGGGATGGGAGTAAGGAATTGGGTGGTGGGGGATGCGGGACAGGAACAGGATGGCAGCCTACAGGGTCAGAATCACTGTGAAGTACATGAGCATGTGTGAGGACGTTGGCTACTCCTTCCAAAGGAGGCTAGAGACTGGGCTTGATGCGAGGCCCTGTCTCCCTACTCCTCACCGCCCCCTCCCCCCAGGCTGAGATTAGGGAAGAAAAGGTACAGCTGGAAAAGGAAGTCCCCTTCCTCACTCCCAGTCCAGGGGTGGAAGACTGCTCCTCTCCCCTGGGATTTCAGAATTCATTCCCCCTCCTCCCCCAGGAAAGAAAAGCCTGGGTGGTTTATCACCACAAGAGCCCGCACAGTAAAGGCTCAGCTGGGCCTTACAAACTGAAGAATCCCAGGTCTCTCTTACACATCTGAAAGCAGAGGAGGAAGCAAGTGGGCGTGGAAGGAGTTAACGCAATTAACTGCAGAGAGAAAGCGGAAGAAGCTGGAGAAGCCCTGGTTCCAGCACTGGCCTCTCAGAGACAGATGGATGCATCTGCAGCACCAGCACCAGAGCTAGGGCTGTGGAACAAGGCCCCCCACTGTGAGGGCAGCCTGGACCTCAGACGGCAACACGGCTTGCACTTCCCCTTTCAGAGCGAAGCCAGGCAAAGGCTGCGAAGAGCTGCTTTTTTCACTGCTACAAGACACATTTCACCAGGAAAATGAAATCGAGATTTTTCTCAAGCAATAGATCCTAAGTGGCTCAGAGATGACCTTCAGCCATGGTCAGGTAGAAAGCACAATACATATTTTTCCAGGTCTTCTGAAAGCAAATAAAGTCCGAGAGCCTGCTCTGGCCAGGCAGATTCCAGGACCCAAAGGGATCCTGGCATTTCTTTCTCTGAGTCGCCAGTGCCCGTGGAGACCACCAAAGCTCAGCCAGTCTCCCCCCAGGGCCCTTTTCCACGACCCTCCTCGTACTGAGTGGCCATTTGCGGCCAAGTGCCCTCTCCTCTCATCATGGTCCATCCCTTCCTTCATCCCTGTCTCACACAGTGAGGTGACCCTTCTGTTTGCTCTACGTGCCCCCTTCCATCAAAGCTTCTCCAGCAGACGGCCCCTTCTGTTCTCCTGATCCTCCCTCCTTAGCAACTGACAGCTTCCTTACTGCCTACAAATGAGGCAGCAAGGCGATTGTGTGCATAGAGGGCTGAGCTCTGGGCTCAAATCCAGCCTCAGACACTCACTAGCGAGGTGAACCTGGGCAAAAACTTCCCCATCTGCCTCAGTTTCCTCATCAGTCCAATGGGGATCATAACAGCAGCTACCTCTGAGGGTTGCTGTGAGGATCACATAAAAGCTTGCTCCCTTCCGCAGGTCTTTGTGACACTGGTCACTTCTAGCTCTCTGGTACCCAATGGCTCCTTTTTGGTCTGCTTTGCTCTATTTTCCTCCACACCCCACCTACCAAACAGGGGCCCCCTCAAAGGCCTGTCCTGCATCTGCCTCTCTTCCCTTTACATTACCTCACTTGTTGATCTCATCAGTAATTATCCAGTCCTGACCTCTCTCCAGACCTCCAGGTTCCCCTCAGACACTTCACCCTGAGTGTCCTGGTGGCACTGCAGACTCATTCCATCTCCCTCCAGGACTGTCCCCTCTCCCAAGCTTCCCTGTTCCTGGGGAAGGCGTCCTCGACCCCTCCTTCCCACCTGTGCAGTAACACATCCAACATGCTGCCATGTCTTACGTGTGCCTTTATGGTCACTCTCACACACGTCCCCTTCTCCCCAAGACAGCTGCCACTACAAGCAAGCCCTGGCCATGTCAACCTCCCTCAGAAAATAAAGGTGATGCAAAAACCAAAGACAAACAGAAAGAAACAAATGCTGGGAGGAGGAGATCAGGGGAAGGAACGCTTGGCACCCACCGCTCTCGAGGGACTCCCACCGCTCCCGAGGGACTCCCACTGCTCCCGAGGGATTCCCACGGGGCAGCAAGTCACTGAGTCAGCCGGCGGCCAGGCCGGTGCCAGACATGTGGCTCGACATCAATGACCTGCCCAGACACAGAGGCCACGCTTACCAGGCTGTCAGGAGCCAGGATGGTCACCAGAAGATGTCTGACATTCCCTCGTCCCCGGTCCTGGGCTGTGTTTGCCGCACAGCATCGAGGGCTAGGAGCTCAGCTGCCATCCCATTTTCTTTAATTTATTCCAAACTTCTCTTTCTCAGATCACAACATCGCTAACTTCAGAACTCACCACAGCTAACCCTCTCTACGTCACCTGGACGGTTCCCTTCTCCTAATTCTCTAATTCTCTCTCCTCCAATGGAATACGCTTTCCCCTTGGACGTCCCTTTGGCAGGACTACGTCCTGGGCACTCTCGGGGAGCTTGGGAGGTTCCTCTCTTGCCGGCCCCAGGTACTTTGAGTCTGTGATTCTGTTTCCACAAGAAATTTGCCTCATGACCCCCATCCCTTTTCTAGATGCCAAGCAAAATAAAATGATCAGACTACATAGTCCCAGATATAAATAGGAATGGTCTCACATCTGAAGAATTCAAACTTTCACACAATCATGATAATGGACAGAATGCTTCTTCACCAGTGTCTGGTCTCCCAAAGTCAGGGCTTCCTTTGACACTGTGCTCTGGGGAGCTCCAGGGAACCGAGAAAAGGCTGCTCGGGGCTCGCTAGTGGCAAGTCAGGGCCTCTGAGGCTGTCTGATCCAACTGGGACCTCAGCTGGAGGCCCTTCTATAAGAGCCATCAATTGGCAAACATCTATTAAGCACCTACAGCGAGCCAGGCACTGTGGTGACGGAAGAGGGTCAGAGTGGCAGAGCAGCCTGCATGAGAAGCAGCGCGGCTGGATTGCCAAGGATAGTTTTAGGGGATGTATTCTTTGTGGGGGGAAGGGAGAGCAGTTCTAACGGTTTAGGGGGGGTAACTTCTGGTGTGCAAAAACTAAATACAAAAATGTGTTTTTTAAGAAAGTACTTTCAGGATTTCCTGCCAAGATGGTTGTTGAGCAGGGAGCACCCTCCCCACACCCCACTAATGGTCAAATAACACAAGAAAAAACAACCCTAAGCACCATTTTCTGCCTCATCTCCGCACAAAGAGTCAGGCACAAGCCATAGATGGGCAGGGCGCCCTGGAGAAAGCACTGGGGCGGGGAGTGGGGAACCAGACCCACGAGCTGGACCCTGAATATCCAGTGTTCTGACCCTCAAAAATGGGAGGGAATCCAGGAAAAGGTCAAGCTGGGTCGTCCACTCCACCCAAAAGGGCAACAGGGGCAGAGCCAAGAATGACCACGATCCAAAATGATTACAGATCTAACTCCACAAAGACAAGAGGTAAGAGATAAAAAGTGAAGTGAAGGCTTGGTTGGGGAGAATCAGTAGGAGAATAAGCAGTCTGGGAGAGAACATGGTCATTTCAGCCAGGGATCAGCGAGATCCCAGCCCCCACCCCACCTCAGACTCGAAAATACTGGAACCCAGGGCAGGAGTGGCTGAAATCCTAGGGCGCTGGAGGCACTGGAGCCTCTCCCAACCTGTTTTTCATAAGTATACCGGTGTCAGGATAAACAACAGTGACTTGGATGACATTTTCCAAAGCCAACTTTGGCTCTGTTTTTCCTATTAAGCACCTTGACATTTTATACTTTTCACACTGCACTTGGTGTCAGGGAGTGGGCAATGCCAACATGTGCCCAAGTGGCAACTCCCAGGAAGGAGAAGCCAATGGACGGGAGGCCCTTTGCAGCCCCAGGCGAACTACGGGGCGGGGGGGGGGGGGGGGGGCCATCAAGGCCACACCCAGGGCTGCTGAATGAGGGCCACAGGAACAAGTAGGGATCCACCTGAGTTGGGGAAACAGTATCCCCAAGATTGTGCTTCATGAAGAGCTGAATTCAAATGCAGCCTCTGATACTTATTACCTGATGCTAGTCTTAGACAAATCACTTAACCTCCATCTCCCACATTTTCCTTATCTGTGAAATGGGGATAAAAACAGCACTTCCTTCCCAAGGTCCTTGTGCAGGATAAAACAATATATGGAAAGTGGTTTGAAAATCCCCAGGTGTTAGACGAATGCTAATTGTTATTATCAAAATGCATGCAAATGTGCACACCCCGGTTGTTCATGGACGTCCTCCCGGCCACCTCAGACTCAGCTAAAATTCTGGCTTTCTTTAAAAGGCATTTTCTGTCCCCCTGAACTCCCAATGCCTTCACTCCAAGGTCACCTCCCACTTCGTTTATAGCCTATGTGGTGCCCACAGGCGAGGCGGGCACAGGCTCACCACCATCACCATTGCAATAGCTCCTGGTTCCATGCGCTTATTTTGAACTGGAGCCTCACGTTCACAGGTCACCTACAAAATATCCAATGAGCTGAGAATGAAGCCACCCCACAGCCTGGAGCAAAAGCAGCATCTCTGGGAAAATGCCTGAGGAGGAGCTGCTTGGGTAGAGAGCAGGGAAGGAGGGGAGGGTCCAGAGGATGTTGGGTTCCAATCTCCCCATCTTGGTTTTAGGGATATCCCTGAGTCAGCTATAGCGTAGCCTGCCTGGACAGAGCCCAAGCAGGAAGTGCTAAGCTTGGTGTGAAGGGTTTGATGAAAGGCCTTGTGCCCACATTTGTGGAAGCGGGCGTCCTGCACTGCTGGCAGAGGAGCCTGATGTGTCTGTACCCTCTGCGGTCACAGTTTCTACAGGCACTGTGCAGCCAGCTGACCAAACGATCTTGGACCACGGGCCTCGGCTACTCTGAGCACGACAAAGGCCTCATGGTGAAAAAACGCTGTCCTGGCCTCCTCCAGCGGGAAACCAGAGAACTCAGTGAAGTAAATGTCCTCACTTTGCATACAGTTTTTGCTTTTTTTGTGATATGGCTAATATGCAAAATGTTCTGCATGTTTTTTTTTCACATATGATTTCATTTTGCACGTCTTGTCAGTGGGTTGGGGAGGAAAGAGTCTGGAACTCAATTTAAAGCAAAAAGAACATTAAAAATAAATAATAAAACTTTTTGAGAAGGAGAAAAAGGAGCCAACCCCAGATCTTCTTACATCTTCTGATGACTCTCACAAGGCTTCAGGATGAAGCACATGGATGAGCAGGTGAGCAGAGGCACATGGAACAGGAGCAACACCTTGTTTCTTCCAGGAGACCCTAAGAGACGCCAGGGAAGCCTCTGAATGAACCTCTCCCTCCACTTCAGGGGGTCCTAGCGCTCCGTCATCTGGTGACCCAGCTTATCAAGACAACCAGATCTGCTCTTTCCCTCTGCTCCTTCCTTACTGGCCAGTTAATTTTCTGCCCTTCTCCTTTGCAAAGAAAACTAAAGCAGCTCTGGCTTTTCCGCATGTCTCTCCTGCAAGCAGAGGTGGCCAGCTGTAGTCTGACGGTTCCTCTCTTCAAATGTGCCCTCCCTAATCTCGAGGCACACCAGACTCTGCCACCAAACAAGAGGGCACCTTTGGCTTCTAAGAATTGATTGAGACGAAACCAAGTGTTTCGTGTCAATAAGCAACTAACTTACTCCTAGTGTGATCACAAAGTCATTGCTGCTTTTCCTTTTAAGCTTATTGGTCAAGCAGCTGGGGCTCTTCATCACACTGAACCAATGCTTGTTGGGAAATCCAGGGGCCCCTCAGCAACTGACCCTTATTACATGTTTGCTTCCTGGCACAAGGCCTAAGCGAGATGAGATGGGAGAACAAGGAAAAACACTTTGCTTTGGAAAAAGGCAAAACACAATCAGATGTTTGAGATTATGTCTGGCATACGAGAACAGCCAGGGCATTGGGTACAGGCTAGGAGGGAGGTTTCGTGAGTGTGGCCCACCTCTAGGGCAGGGCAGGGGCAGTGGGTGACGGAGAGACAGCCCCTGCACTGGGGAATTGAAGCCCCAGGCAGAAGGGACAGGTCGGCTTGATGCTAGCTGCTACTTAACCTCTCTTGGCTTCAGGCGCCCCATATGAAAAATGAAGACAACACCACTTGCACTGTCTACACCACAGCTGTGGTGAGGCTCAAAGGATACGGACAAAGGCGCTAGTGACGTGTAGGGCAACAACCATGCGAGACACCACCATTTTAATGTACTCCAGTTAGCCAGCGAATATTCTGGCTTCAAACATTAGCGCGACACTCTGGAAAGCTGTCCCAACAGGGCCCCCAAATGAATAACCTGGGCCTACTCTCAGCTATCAACACACACAACCGGCTCCATTTGGTCTGGGCTTGTAGCCTCTCCGAGTGAAAGAATGTGCCTTCAGCGTGGTGGCTGAGCGTGATGAAGTGCTTCTATATGACTCATCTGAGGAAGACTCTGAAGATGAGGCACTGGGTGCTGAGGTCCTGCCTCAGACTGAACTGCAGAGAGCACAATTCCTCTGGGATGGCCCCACTGTTCAAATGCCAAGTGTGCATTCGCCTGAAAGACTGTTCTACAGAGAACTCACACAAGGCAAGCCTCACACGGTCAGAAGTGAAACAAGGACACTCTCAAGGTCTCTCTGAAGAGCTCTGGAATCACCATATTCCCAGAGACATCTGAAAAAGAGAATATATTTTAGAGAAGCAGCCCGTCGACCGGGGCACAGCTGAACATGTTATGTGCAATAAAGTCCTATTGTGCCCTCAGAAGCGAGGAAGGGTTGGCTGGCTTTGGAGAAACCCTAGGGGATGCATATAAACTGATGCTGTGTGAAGTGAGCAGAGCAGGGGAACAATTTATAGAATGACAACAGCTTTGAAAGACCGCAGAACCCTGACCAACGTCAGCCTCGGAAGCCTCATGTTCAGACACGCTGCCCGGAGACGAAAGGCTCAGCAGGACACAAGGAGGCACACGTTTGGCAAATGTGGGGATTCATTTTGTTGCCTATATGTGTTTGTAAGAGGTTTTGTTTGTTGTTCTCGCTTTCTTAATGGGAAAGAGGGGAAGGTGGAAGGGAGAAAGTATTAATTTGAAAACAAAACCAGTGACTGCATTTAACAGGTAAGTGCTCATTAGGTCTCCACAGTGCAAAGCCGTATATGCTGCCCAACCAGGAAAGGACAGGATCCTAGGCCTCAAAGGACTCGCCTTCGAGGTAAGAATCAACATGAATTTCACCTTAACAATTCAAATGCCATGAAATATTCCAATGGACAGGAGAACTCAGTGCTACAGACATTCCTGCCCTCTAGCCCCCAGGCTCCCACATTTAGCAGCAAGAGGCAGGCATCCAGCGTGCTGTGCCGGGGCTCATCCTCAGTGTTTCTAGGCAGCAGTTTCACTTAAGCTCTCCACCCACCCTGCTGCCTTCTTCTTCTCGTCTACGTCTCCTCCTCTCTGCCTCTTCTTCCAAGCTCCTCGTTGCTTCTGTGCTGCAGTTTGGTCAAACCCATCTTGTCCCTGCCCCTCCATCAGCTCTGGGTATGACTAATTTTAAATTTCTTCTGAGGCTGTAGCATCCCATAATTCACAGCCATTCCACAACCTATAAAGTACTGGTATAAAAAATATGGGCCGTTGTTTATGGGAAAAGTTTGGGGACTGGCCAAGGAGTTTTGCAATGTCCTAAAAGCAATTCGACCCCCTCTCCTTGTCCTGATGAATTCTGGGTGCGATGCTGTCCATTTTCTGTTGTCTTTCCACGAGAGTTAAACTGATGGACAAGTTCCGTAAGCTGACCAGTCAGTTCACAAGCATTTGTTAAGTCCCTTCTATGTACTGGGATTGTGCTAAATGCAGGAGATGCTCACAAATCTAATGCAGGGAGACAAAATAAAACCAACACATACAAAAAAGAGAGATGGGATAATTTGGAGATAGTACCAGCATTAGACAGACACCCCTCATAATCTGGACAATGAACACTCATCTGCTCAGACTGTCCTGGGTACAGGATGACGTCAAACTCTTAGGAGGTTACGGTCTCTTCCAAAGGGCCTGCAAAGTTGCTGGAGCTTCTGCTGAGCCAGCAGCACAATGTCCTCTACGAAGAGCTGTATCTGGGGGACCACCCCCCCCTCAAGAACCCTTCTTCAACCAGGACTCTGTGGGATCTCTTCTGTCCCAGCTGCAAACCCCTTGAGTGAACGTCTTCCAGTTTTATGCTTTCCAAGAATTTTGTGGTCAGAAAATCCAGTGAGGTGGACGACTGACACGCTAGCACCATGCCAGATTGAAGGAAGTTCTAGGGATGTCAGCTGTCCTGCCCCTACAACAAGCCTGTCTGTCATTTTCCCCACAAAGAATCCTGGGTAAACTGGATGTGTTTTGGACAACAAGCCACACAATAGAACTTTATGTTTTCTACCTAGTTGAGTCAATTGATATAAACGTGGTATAGGGCACATGGCTCACACCCCTTACCAACAGGCTCGCTGTGTGTGTAGGTGATTCTCACAAAACTCAGTAAGGCTGTGACTGTTGATATTCTTTCTATGGCATATTCAAAAGTATTACGAAGTTGGAAATTGCCCCCAGCACCTCTGAAATCTTCTCCCTGAGAATTGAGCTGTGAGTTCTCGTGAGTGGGTCTCCTTCCATGGCCATCCGATTCAACCCAGCCACTTGTCCACCTCTGCCGTGCCCTGGGTCACAAGTCCAAACTGGACCAATACTGCCTATGTGTTTAGATGCCACACCAGGGCTCCGGTGGGCTGTTCTCTCTCTCAAGCTCTTTGGCATGGATTTCAAATGTTTACTGACTTGATTCAATTTGGGGCTTTCCTGGACTCTTTTTTTTCTTTTTTAAACATTTGAATTTGAAACTTTGGATTCCATATTTTTTCCCTTCTTCCCTTGTCGCCCCCTTACTGGGAAGACAAGCAATTCAAAATAGGTTATACATGTGTAGCTATGCAAAACATTTCCATCGTGGATATATTGTGAAAGACTGACTATACTTCCCTCCATCCTATCCTGCCCCCCACTTGTTCTATTTTCTACTTTGACCTCGTCCCTTTTCAAAAGTACGTGCCTCTAACTACCCTCTCCCCCAAGTGGCCCTCCCTTTTATCATCCCCCCTCTTATCCCCTTCCCCTCTACTTTCCTGTAGGGTAAGACACCCAAATGAGTGTGTATGTCCTTCCCTCCCTAAGCCAAATCCAATGAGAGTCAGGCTGTCCCATTCCCTTTCACCTTCCTGCTATTCCCTTCCACTGTAACAGTTTTCTCTTGCCTTTCACATGAGATAATTTACCCCATTCTGTCTCTCCCTGTCTCCTCTCATTATATCCCTCTCTCACCTCTTAATTTTATTTGTAAAATATCACACCTTCCTATTTAATTGATCCTGTGCCATCAATGTATACCTGTACACATATACACACACCCATATATGTATTCATATGTACACATACCCTCATATATAGACACATATATGTATGTATACATACATATACATTTATTTTCCTTTCAACTATCCTCATACTGAGAAAAGTTTCCTAAGTTACAATTATCATTTTTCCATGTTGGCATGTAAACAGTTCAGCTTTAAAAAGTTCCTTATGATTTCTTTTTCCCTGTTTACCTTCTCATGCTTCTCTTGCTTCTTGTATCTTGAATGTCAAATTTTCTATTCAAATCTGGTTTTTTCATCAAGAATGCTTGCGAGTCCTCTATTTCATTGAATGACCGTATTTTCCTCTGAAATATACTCAGTTTTGCTGGACAGGTGATTCTTGGTTTTAATCCTACCGCCTTTGACCTACATAATTTCATATTACAAGCCCTTTGATCCCTTAATGTAGAAGCTGTTAGATTTTGTGTTATCCTGATTGTGTTTTCACAACAGTCAAATTGTTTCTTCTTGGCTGTTTGTAATATTTTCTCCTTGATCTGGGAACTCCAGAACCTGGCTATAATATACCTAGGAATTTTCTTTTGGAGATCTTTTTCTTTTGTTTTGTAGATAAAATCATAAAATATAGAATTGTATTTTATGCATTTAAAGCATGGTTCTAAGAAGGGATCTACAGGCTTTCCCATGCTTTTTTTAAAATTTAATTTTTTTGGGGGGGGATCTTTTTCAAGAGGTGATCTGTGAATTCTTTCAAGTTCTATTTTTGCCCTCGCGTTCTAAAATATCAGGGCAATTTTCCTTGAAAATTTCTTGAAAAATGATTTCTAGGTTCCTTTTTTGATCATGGCTTTCAGGTAGTCCAATAATTTTAAAATTATCTCCCCTGGATCTATTTCCCAGGTCAGTGGTTTTTCCAGTGAGATATTTCACATTGCCTTCTATTTTTTCACTTGTTTGGATCTGTTTAATAGTATCTTGATTTCTCATAAAGTCATTAGCTTCCATTCACCTTATTCTAATTCTGAAAGAAATATTCTCTTCAGTGAGCTTTTGAAATTGCTTTTCCATCTGACAAATTTGGCTTTTTAAAGCATTCTTCTCCTCGTTGGCTTTTTGGGCCTCTTTTGCCATACGAGTAAATCTATTTTTTAAGGTGTTATTTTCTTCAGTCAAGTTGTTGACTTGCTTTTTCATGATTTTCTTGCATCATTCTCATTTCTCTACCCAATTTTTCCTCCACTTCTCTTACTTGATTTTCAAAATCCTTTCTGAGCTCCTCCAATAATCAATTCACATTTTTCTTGGAAGCTTTTGGTGCAGGAGTTCTGGCTTCATTGTCTTCCTCCTGTTCCATGCTTTGATCGCTGCACAGCCCTGTGTCTCCACCAGTTTTTGCCCCAAGGGCAGAGGCTGGACCATGTTCCTTGTTCCCCCCCAGTTCCAACAGAATTCCACACTGACTTTTTACTTTGTCTTCGGCATTTCTGGGCTGATAATTCTGGAAACTGCCACTGCTGCTGGTGATCCACCCCTGGTCTCCTTCTTATGACAATGAACATCAATTAAAATTCTGTGTAAAACTGCTATAGTCTGTGTCTATATCCTTTCTTCCTTTGGGATCCCTTTTTCACCCCCCAATAACTTATTTAAATGGGTCAAGCATGAGTTGGCTCAACTACACACCATCTCTTGTTCTCATCTTTATTCTTTTTTTCTAGCTTTCTGTTGTTACCCTTCTTTTCATAATTTAGTGATCTGAGTGTAAACAGATTGCTAATTCAGGATTGGCTCCCATATTAGTAACAAATTATTTCCTATCAAAATACAGTTATCTCATTCTGTCATATTATTTTTGTGCTTACCATGTCCAATTTCTACCTACTAATCCTTCCTTTTCATTTTCAGTTCCAAATTATCTCCTTCCCTCCAGCCTCTCCCCCACCTACTGAGAAAGCAAGCAATATGAAATCAAGCAAAACATTTCCATTATTAGCCATATTGGGGGGGATAGGGAGAAAAAGAGAGAGACAGAGACGGAGAGAATGAGGGGGGTAGGGTGACAGAGAGGAAGGGGGAGGGAGAGGGGGGAGGGAGAGCCTGCTTCCATGTACAACTCAGAGTTTCTCTCTCTGGAGCTCACTCCCATATTACTTTGCGGGTCCTTTGCTGCAGTTTGGGGGTTGGAGGAGCTGCTTCTCCCATAGTTGATTATCATTATGACTTGGCTGCATCTTAAAAGGAAAGAGTGGATTCCAGGCACAGGGAGTGTCAGTACAAATGGACAGAAGGGGCTGTCAAAAGAGACTGAGATGTCCAGTAATACAATGACCAACTCAAGAGTTTGGTTTTTTTTTTTAATTTCTCATATGAACTTGACAAACAACAAACACAAACATTTCTTTATCTAAAGAACAGAAAACAAGGACCATGGAGGACTCCCCTAATCCCTTGCATGCACGGCCTGGTAGTTCTTAGCCGCTCTATGTCACACTGAAGTCGCGCTTTCTACTCTGTTTGACGGCCATGTAAGGAGCTGATTTTTAAAAGAGCCAAGCTCCTATTTAGAGGGAAGGAAAGGAATGACTCAAACCTAGCGGCCCCTCCAGGCCACACTCTCCCTCATCAGTCATGCCTTCAGTCACCAGCACAAAGTGCACAACAAAACCTGGTGCTTTCCTGTTCATGGAGACGCTTCTTAATTGTACAAGATGAGCCCAGACTGGAAGGCATTTAAATCGTCCCTCTGAGGGCAGCAGACAGCAAGAGACATTCCACCACCTGGACCGGGCACCTTTCCAAAACTGCTTAATTACATTTTGCAGCTAATTCCTTAACCCATTAGCAGCCCCTTGCACCTCATTTAAGGGAAAGGAAAAGGAACAACGGTGAGCAGGCTAACACCTCAGGTTTGTAGGGGTATATGGTAACTGTTCCTGGGCAGCCTCAGGGAAGGAGGCACAAGAATCAGAAAAGCATTTTCCTGCAGGTAAGAACAAACCAGCACCCTTCTCTCTGCACCCTGAAGAAACACTCATTTGCTCTTCAGCTTCTTCCTACAGAGTACAGGCTGCTCCACTAGTTTTTATAAATAATAGCAATTTAAAATCAGGAATAATGGCCATCTTCACAGTCAAGCACCTGGCCGGATGACCTCAGCAATGAACAGGGACGAGGAGCGATTTCACTCAGCACATGATTTCACTCAGCACATTCTAGGACGGTACTAGGCAGGGCTATGTCTTATCAGCATCTCTAGTCCAAAGGCCAAGAGCCCAAGGGAAAGGGAAGACTTTATCTAAATTAAAGCATTAGTTAAAAATAGGAATACATTCTGTTCAAAGGAACCAAAGCTTCCTTCACCCTCAAAGCTCATCTAATGCAAAGACTTTGGAAATCCTGTCTTTGCTTTCCTCTGCTCACCCGCAGGTAGGAGGGTGGATGGGAACATGAATCTCTTCCACCCTTGATTGAAAATAACACAGCTATTAGCAAGCAGAGAACTGATTCAGAGATGGTGTGAGAGCCCTGGACGTAGAACAGAGGACGGAGTGTGGGGGCAGCCAGGGTAGTCACCTTGGGGCCTCTGCTCCCTTCTCTGTAAATAAGGAACATCTGAGACTCTCCAAGGGCCCTGTGAAAACTCTCAAGAAGTGAGTGGCCTGACCAGCAAGGGATCTGTCTCCGCTGCCTCTGCCCCTCCCACGGGCCTGTCCACAGCAAGGCTAAGTGCCTCTCCTCTCTCTGGGCCTCTGACAGGAAGGAGTGGGGGAACAGGAATGGAGCGAACCCCACTGACGCCCTCTTGTGACTCGATTCTGGAGCTTTCTATTCAACTATGGGATTAGTCCAATGTCTGTCTTGTGAAAAAACTTTATTCAATTATGGGAATTGTGAGAAAACTTTACTACACTGTTTGAAGCAAGCCTTGGGGTGGCTGAGAAGCTGGATCACTTTTCTCTGCTGCTTGGGGCAGGGGGAGTAGGACACCTCTTTTTCCTGATTTTAGAGAATTAAACCTGTTTGCTTTTCCCCTCTCAATTCAGGAAGCCCCTAATTTTTCCTCCAATAAGAAATCAGATTAACTAATCCTGTATCCTGGTTTCTATCCTGTTGTTTTCTTTTAATGCATAAAAATCTGTCTCCCTGTATCCAGGGTCCAGTGCCAAGCGGAGGAGACCTGGTCCTGCTTTGTTATGCAACTGGCATGCATGACTTAATAAAACAATACGCTTAGAAGTTCAAACTTTTGTTTCCTCGGTTATTTCAATCAACCCACACGCCACAGGGTCAGGCTGGAACACGGCTACAGCCTCTTCCAGCTTTAACAGTCTAGGGTTTTATGACTACGATGCAAATAAACTTTGGGGCCAACGAGAAAACCGCCTCTTCCTCCCAGTAGTCTGCCAAAGCCACCCCAGCTTGACGTTCTAGGGCCTGAGACAGAACTAAAGTGCCATTGTAGAGATGGCAATGGAGTGCTGTCTGAATCCAGATGACCAAGGAGCCGGGCTTCCTTCAGACCTATTTTTCCAACCACCCAAAGCAGGTTTCACCTCAGTTAAGATCCTGTCTGTCTATAAGTCATGTATCCTGTCCAGAGCCATTTAAAAGACATCTATAAACTATCTAGGAAGGGCCAGTCAAGCCCAGGAAGGAAGAAGGCCCTGGAAACTGTTTGTTTGTAGAAATAAACAAAGCCTGAGTTTTTTTCTCTTGCCCTAAAAAGCACTTACCCGGTTGTCAGGATCTCATGCAATCACCCAATCCATCGCTAAGCCCTGCCAGGAGCCCAGGCCAAGAGGACAACAACAGAATGATCCTTCCTCCCAAGGAGCCGGCTACATGCAGACGTGGACAGAATCAATATAGAGACAAAGGGAGTTAAATACAAGCTGTTTGGGGGCAATCAGGAAAGTCACACCCTAGGTGGCACATCTGTGCGAAGGAGGATGGGTGGGCCAGGATGGCGGCTGGCCAGTGCAAAGGCCCAGAGCATGGAGACAGATGCAGGGTAGTGGCATGGAAGGAACAGAGAGGAGGCCGGCTCAGTCGCATCACAGACAGACAAGGAGCCCCCAGAGCAGGGACAGAGGGAAGACAGATTCCACAGCCTGGGCAGGAGGCTATGGACTGAAGGAAGAGAGGGGGCTGCACAGGAGCTGTGCCCAGGGCAGCACAACCTGGTACCACATTGGACGGCTGTGAGGAGCCAAGGCCAAGGCCAAGGCGATGCTGTTCCGGGCTTTGGGCAGGCGACTGGGGGAGGGGTCTCAGGGATGAATGCCCACCTATGAGTCCTCTGCAAAGAGATGGAGCCAACCTGGGAGGAGGTGTCAAGGTGGAAGGGAAGAGAAGAAGACAGAGCCTTGTGGGACTGTGACCATCAGATGGCACGGTGAGGCCAAGCAGGAATAAAGAACCTAAGCACCAAGAAGGTCACAAAAACACAGAGAAGAGAGAGGTTCGTCAGTTGGGTAAAGAGGATGAGGATCCAAAAGGCGAGGGGGCTGGCTGGTGGGGAGCTGGGTCCTCTCTATCCCACGGGCAACAACTAAAAGGACAGGACCCATTACATACACTGGGGATTCACCAGCACAAGCCAAGAGGGCTTTGGAGAATGATCATCCTTCCTAGTAACTGAGCCAAGGTCAGGAAGAATGGTGGCCGCTCTCCTGCGGCACTGCGCACATCACACCACAGCAGGAACTTGAGCAGCCACGCGAAGAGAGCTGGGAATCCAGGCCCTGCTGCAGACTGTGAGCTTCCAAGGAACAAAAGACAGGAAGCATGAAACCTAACTCCATCAGGACAGGTCCAAACTCCCCACAGCACCTCCCTGAAGATGCAGAGCCCAGCACACCGGTAATATAGAGCATTTCGAGCTTTGCAAAGATGTTCTCAGTGAGAAGCTGAGGCATTATCATACTCATCTTACAGATGAGGAAACCGAGGCTGAGAAGTCAAGTGACTTACCCAGGGTCACACGGCTGGTAAGTGGGTCTCGCCAACTCCAGGGGCTCAGAGCTCTATCACTACAACCGTCCGGACCCTCTGCGGCAGCTGTGGAGGGCACGTGTTGTCAGAGAAAATACACACATGGGCACGATCACCGCTTCACCCAGGAACCTGGCGGTCCTGGCAAACACCACGAGATCCTTGAGGACCCATCCGGCCCCGTGTTCCCAGCGCCCTTTATGGTCACCCCAGCAGCACATGCTGCATAAATGCTGGACAAGAACTGGTCAGTCTAAAGGCCTCTGCTTTCTCCCCTCCCCTCCCCACTCCTTCTGCACTTGATTTAAACTAACTTCCGATTAGATAAAGCACACTCATCCCTCCTTCCATGTGCCACACAGAAGGCTAAAGTTTTAATTTTCAGAGGAGTTTTAGGGAGGGCAGTTAAAGGGGGAAGGGGCGGAGCTGTCATAATGCACTGAGAGCTAGGCCTGGAGGACTTGAGTTCAAATTCAGCCTGACACTTAGCAGTTGGGTGATTCTGAGTAAGTCACTTAACCCTCCTGGGTAAAGACCATAGCGCAAACCAGGAGAACAGGGACAAAGCCTCTTGGCATCACACCACCATGGAGACACCGAAAACCTGAAGATTCCCAGAATTAGCTCCGATAACAGTAGTGCAAAAAAAGCCTGAAGCTTAGGACGCCTCCCCATCCCACGTGAGCAGAGCCCAACTTTACCATAAAGTTGAAAGTCAAGAAATAGGCTGGAAAAAAAGGAACCGTCAAAAAAAAAAAAAACAACAACAACTTGATCATAACAAGTTATGGTGTCAAGAAAGACAATAATGTGAAAACATCTACAACCAAAGAAAAAACGCTCATTGGAACCGGAACCAGGCCCAACAAGAATTCCTGAAGGTGTCAAAGAAAGAGATAAGACTGGTAGAAGGAAAAATGGGAGAAAGAAATGAGAGTGATGCAAGAAAATTATGAAAAGAGAATTAACAACTTGGCAAAAGAGGCACAAAAACATTCCCTGAAGGAAAGAACTCCTTAAAAAGCAGAAAAGGCCAAATGAAAAAAGAGGTATAGGAGCTTGCTGAGGAAAATAATTCCTTAAAAATTAGAACTGGAAAAGCGGAAGCAAACAACGCCGTGAGATCCCAAGAAATAAAGTCCAAAGAATGAAAAAAAAAAAAAAGAAAATCTGAAATATTTCATTGGAAAAGCAACTAACTCGACAAACAGACTGCTTAGATTTCATTTTTCAAGAAATGGATAAAGGAAAACCATCCCAACATTTTAAATCCAGACGGCAAAACAGAAATGGAAAGAATCAACTAATCACCACCTGAAAAATACCCCCAAACGAAAACCCCGAAGAATGTTTCTAGCCAAACTCCAGGACTCCCATGTCAAGGAGTCCATGTCAATACAATAAGAAGCTAGAAAGAAACAATACAAATATCATGGAGCCACAGTCAGGATTACAACAGATTTTAGCAGCTACCATGATAAAGAATCAGAAGGCTTAGAATATGGTATTCTGGAAGGCAAAGCAGCCTGAATTACAACCAAGAATAACCTACACGGAACATTTAAGAAAACACCAGAGTTTAACAGAAAATCTGAC
Source organism: Pseudocheirus occidentalis (assembly GCA_028646575.1). NCBI lineage: Eukaryota > Metazoa > Chordata > Mammalia > Diprotodontia > Pseudocheiridae > Pseudocheirus > Pseudocheirus occidentalis. Next base: position 188,641,163 of record CM053601.1, on the reverse strand, counting down.
ATTAAAACACAAGACTCAGGAGAAGCATAAAAAGATCAACAAGAAAGAGAAATCCTGAGAGACTCCGTGTTTGCATTTCCTTAAGGGAAGATGATGCCGGCAACTCCCACGAACTTTATCATTATTAAGGGAGTCAGAAGGAATCTACACAGACAGAGGGCATGGGTTATGTTGGGATAATGTAAATAAAAATAAATGAAGGGGCAAGAAAGATGTGCTGGGAAAAGGGGGAGAGGCAGGAGGGGGAAAAGGATCTCCCATAAGAGAAGTGCAAAGAAGGTGGCAGCAATGCTTAAACTACACCTCTTAGAACCTTCAAAGAGAGGACAGATGGATAGAAATACACACAAAGGCATAGAAACCTAACTTATCCAAGGGAAATAAGAGGGGAAGGGGATGGGGGCAGGGCAGGGAATGACAAAAGGGAGAGCAGATTAAAGGAGACGAAAGTCAGAGGCAAAACAGACTTTTCATAAAGGACAGGATAAAAAGAGAGAAAAAAAAATGATAAACAGAAGGAAATAGGATGGAGGGAAATACAGGGTCGTTATAACTGAATATGAATGGGATGAGCTCACCCCATACAATGAAGCACATACCAGAATGGATTAGAAACCAGAATCTAACAATGTAATTTACAACACACACACACACACACACACACACACACACACACACACACACACTCTCTTAAAGTAAGGCAATGGAGCAGAATCCCTGATGCTTCAGCTGAAGTAAAGAAAAAAAAGGCAAGGAGCAGTAACCATGATCTCAAACAAGGCAAAAGCAAGAACAGGCCCAATTAAAAGAAATAACCAAGGAAACCACAACTGGTAAAAGGCATTATTTAACAGGCAAGGAATTAAAATCAGAAATTTTTGCAGCAAATTTCTCTGGTAAAGGCCTCTTCTCTCAGATATATATGGCACTGAATCAATTTTAAAAAAAAAAAGAGCCATTCTCCAATTGATAAGCAGTCAAAGGATATTAACAGTTATTGGAAGAAGACTACAGTCATGTAAAACTGCTCTAAATCACTATTGATAAGAGAAATGTATATTCAACAAGTCTGGGTACCACCTCACACCTATCACAAATGACAAATGCTAGAGGGGATGAGCGGAAATCTGAAAATCGAGACACTGATGCGCTGTTGGCGGTGGATTTGGTTCAAACATTCTAGAGAACATTTTGGAACAAAGCTTAAAGGGCTATAAAATCTTGCATACCTTCTGACCCAGCGATACCACTACTAGGTCTACACCCCAAAGAGATCAATGAAAAAGTAAAAGGCCCCACATGTACAAAAACACTTTATATCTGAATGTAAACAAATACCAATATAAATATAGGAATGTAACCAAAAACCAAAAGGAAAGGTAGTCTTGGTCCAGGGAAGCGGGAGTTTGGAGGGGCTCGCGAGGACGGCATTGCTGGATGCATTCTGAGAAATATGGAGGTGACAGTCATTCTAAGAGTGCCTTCCTCAGATCCTCTGTCTGGAGGCCCGTGTTCAGCTATGGATGCAGTGGTTTAGGAAGGATGCTGCCAAGCTGAAGAGTGTCCAAAGGATAGTTCTGAGGACGGTGAAATGGTCTTGTGTCCGCATCACAAGAAGACTGGGAGAAGGCCTGGGGACGTTTAGCCTGGATAAGGAAAAGGTCAGAGGGCCCATGACCACTGCTTTCCAGTATCTGATGAGGGATTCAATGGGTTCTGTTTGGCCTGGAAAAATGAGAAAAAAAAAAAGCGGAGAAGGAAACAGGCAACGAGGCAGGAGTTGTCTCCCAAGAGAACAGATGGCTCTGGAGGTGAGGGCTTCCTGGGCCCCAGCCCCAGCTCAACAGAGGCACCCCGAGGAGTTCGGCTGAGCACTGCTCCACGTGCTGGGGTGGGGGGGAGATTCCTTTTCAGGAATGGGTTGGTTTCTTTCAACCGTAGACTTCTGAGCTCTGCTTTCATGGAAGAAGTTTCCACACCAGAACCACAAAGATGACTTTAAACCGTCCCTATGCACAATTGCTTTCTTCCTCCTCGTCGTATCCAAGTGCAGAAGCGGCAAAGGATCAGTGACTGTACCTCGGTGCGAGGCGCTGTCCTCCGACATTTCATTGTTTCGACTTCTGAAGTCGAAGTTTCAAGGAAAGTATGAAGTCACTCAGTTATGGGGATTTCCGAAATGACTATACTGCAGGATACTCGTTTCATTTAAACTCTGATTAAAACTGGAGTCTGACTGATCTAAAACTGCCCATGAAGGGGGTGAGCAGCTGGTCTTGTCACATTAGAGGCAGCTTTCATCTCTGGGCTGGGCATTACACAAGAGTACGTACTTTCATTTCCTGGGGCACAGGCAGATGGATGAATCACAAAAAAACAAAAAGTCAAGCATCAGCTTCATCACCAAGACTGACTAAGGAAACTGGCTCCAACAGGACAAGATTTCTTAACTGCTCTATTCAGTGAATAAAGATCTGAGCTCCCCAGCTTCAGCTTCCCAACACACCCAGGTCCATTCAGTCATTCCTGGGGATCAGATAGAGACTGCTCCCAAGAACTGAGACGGGTCAGTCTGACAGTGATTTCTGGCAACATTCTACAGTAACTGGTTTGAGAAAATACAGCAACCACCAGGAACCACAGGTGGTTCACTGATATTCAATTAAATGTCCTTTTCTAACAGGGATGCGGGGCTGGTGGATGCGAGGATTTCCTGGGGCACTTCCCATGATCCCTTTGTGAAGGAGATGCTAAGGCATGGTCAGCATGACAGAACAGAGAGAGGTGAAGAGCTGGCTGGACAATCCTATCTAATGAGTCAACAAGACAGAGCTGGGGAGTGGGTCTCTGGAATCCTACCCACAGGCCATAATTTAGGTGAAGACAGCAGGAGTCCGGGCTGGTGCGTCCACAAGGGGGGGAAATTCACAGGTAACAGAACCAGAAAACAACCTCAGCCTTAAGAAGCTGACATTAAGGGCTAAACAAGAAGGATGACATTCAACAGGGACAAATATAAGTCCTCCATTTTGGCTCCAAAATATCACCTGTACAAGTATGGAAGGGGAAAAAAACCTGACTTGGTAGTCATACACATGAGAAACTTTTGGGAGGTGAGTCAGGGAACATGCCAGGCCTGGTGCTACGTGCCAGGGATACACAGAAACACAAAAAACAGGTGCCAGGGAGCCGACATTCAAATGTGAGAAATGACATATAAATAGCCATGTACAGAGGAGGGAAAAGGCTTTGGGGGGGGGAAGCACTAAGCTGAGTCTGGTTTAAAAAAACTTTAACAAAATTGTCTTTAGTCAATTATGAGTTAAACAAATAATTTTATAAGGCAATCTTCCCAACATTCTGCTTCAATAAAGAAAAAAACTATATAGCCTATGAAAAGTACCTTACTGAAATCAAATTTCTTTATAGGTACAAAATTCTTAGTTCATAATGAAATCGTTGTGTAAAAAAAGGATGCACTGACTGGCACAAAGCATTTACTTGAGAGAGCCAAGGCTCTTGGCAAGTCACAGAGAGAGCTATACCAGGACAGGGAGGTTGCCATCCAGACTGGGCAACTGCCCCTCTGAGAAATCCTGACCAATGCCCGGACAGGCATAAGCTAACAGAAAGCAGAACTGGAAAAAAGACAGGAAAGAGGAGAGGGGATCAAACTGCCCTTGCACTAATAAAGCGCATTCACAACCCCAGCCCAAAGTGCACAAGACAAACCCAAATTAAAACCGTTGCCTTAGAATGAAAAGCCCGTGAAACTAGAGAACATTTCACAGTCTCCACCTGCTCTCACCCCCACCCAGTGAGCAGGGGCTCCAGAGATCTGGAGCAGGAAGGGAGGTGTGAGGCTCCCCAGGCCAGACTAAACCCCTGGTTATCATTCAGTCATGTCCGACTCTATAAGACCCCATTTGAGAGACTGAAGGGGGTCAAGCGATCGTTCAGAGGCCAAGTGCTCTTGTGTTGAGCGGCCTGGATCCAGATCATGGTCTTGGGTGGTGGTCCAGGGGTGTGTTTTCAGTGAGCCAAAGCTGGTGGGGGCTGCAGCAGCTCCGGCAGCTGTGAAAATCCCAGCAATTTGGGACAGAGCTCTCCCCCCTGGAAACAGAGTTCTACATTGGTAAAAGTCAAATAATTGACTGGCAACATGAACAGGCAAAGGAAGCAAAGTAGGAACAGCCATGCAACTTTAGATACTTTTTTTGGGGACAAAAAAGATCAAAGCATGGAACAGGAGGAAGACAAGAGAGTCAGAACTCCCACACTAAAAGCTTCCAAGAAACATGAAGATTGCCTACAAGCCATAGATGAGCTTAAGAAGGATTTTGAAAATCAGAGAAGTGGAGGAAATATTGGGAAGAGAAATGAGAATGATGCAAGAAAATAATGAAAAGAGAGTCAACAACCTGACTGAAGAAAATAACACCTTAAAAAACAGACTAACTCAAATGGCAAAAGAGGCCCAAAAAGCCGATGAGGAGAAGAATGCCTTAAAACGCCGAATTTGCCAGATGGAAAAAGAATCTCAAAAGCTCACTGAGGAAAATAATTCCTTCAGAGTTAGAGTGGAGCAAATGGAAGCAAATGACTTTATAAGAAATGAAGATACTATTA
>CM053601.1:188609423-188636034 GCA_028646575.1 Pseudocheirus occidentalis | reverse complement strand
GACTAACTCAAATGGCAAAAGAGGCCCAAAAAGCCGATGAGGAGAAGAATGCCTTAAAACGCCGAATTTGCCAGATGGAAAAAGAATCTCAAAAGCTCACTGAGGAAAATAATTCCTTCAGAGTTAGAGTGGAGCAAATGGAAGCAAATGACTTTATAAGAAATGAAGATACTATTAAACAGATCCAAACAAATGAAAAAAATAGAAGGCAATGTGAAATACCGCCTTGAAAACAACCACTGACCTGGAAATTGATCCAGGAGAGACAATTTTAAAATTATTGGACTACCTGAAAGCCATGATAAAAAAAAAACTTAGCATCCTTCAAGAAATTCTCAAGGAAAATTGCTCTGATATTTTAGAACCAGAGGGCAAAATAGAACTTGGAAGAATTCACCGATCACCTCCTGAAAAAGATCCCCAAAAGAAAACTCCTAGGAATGTTATAGCCAGGTGCAGGAGAAAATATTATAGGTTGCCAAAAGAAGCAATTTGAATACTGTGGAAACACAATTAGGATAACCCAGGATCTGGCAGCTTCTACATTGAGGGACTGAAGGGCCTGGAATATGGTATTTTGGAGATCAAGGGAGCTAAGATTAAAACCAAGAATCACCTACCCAGCAAAATTGAGTATAATGTTCCAGAGGAAAATATGGTCATTCAGTGAGGTGGAGGACTTTCAAGCATTCTTGCTGAAAAAACCAGAACTGAACAGAAAATTTGACACTCAAATACAAGAAGCATGAGAAGGTAAGCATGGAAAAGAAGTCATAAGGAATTTATCAAAGTTGAGCTATTTACAGGCCAACATGGAAAAACGATCATTGTAACTTATAAAACTTTTCTCATTATGAGGATAGGGGAAGGGAATACAAATGTATATATACGTATACATACACATACGTCTATGTAGGAGAATTCGTATATGCATATGAACATATATCTGTGTATGTGTATATATGTGTACATAGAAGGCACAGGATCAATTGAATAGGAAGGGATGATACTCTAAAAGGTGAAATTCTGAGGCGGGAGAGGATTAGAATGAGAAGAGACAGGGAGAGACAGAATGGGGTTAATCTCATATAGAAGAGACAAGGGATAACTGTTACAATGGAGGGGAAGAACAGGAAGGCAAAAGGGAAAGGGTCAACCTTACTCTTACTGAAGTTGGCTTAGGGAAGGAATGACATAAACTCTAAACTAGGCATCTTGCCACACAGGACAGTAACGGAGATGGGGATGATGGAGGGGATGGGAGGGTTGGGGGGAGGGCTGTTAGAAGCACACACTTCTGTAAAGGGACAGGAACAGGGTAGAGAACAGAACAAGTAGGGGGTGGAATAGGAAGGAGGGGCATATAGTCAGTCTCACAATATGTCCACTGTGGAGATGTTCTGTGTAATTACACATGTACAACCTGTATTGAATTGCTTGTCTTTCCAGTGGAGGTGGGTGATGAGGGAGGAAGGGAAAGAATCTAGAATTTAAAGTTCTATAATCAAATGTTAAAAACATATATATATATATACATATATATATAAATTATTATTATTATTATTAATTACATGCAATTGGGAATTAAGATATACAGGCACTGGGGTAGGGACACCTACCCTGCCCTACCGGAAAGCCAGAGGGGCGATGGGGGAGGACGTAGGAGAGGGCAGATTAGGGGAGGGGCTATACAGGGGGGTGGCTGTTTTGAGGTGATGGGTAGGGGAAAGATGGGGAGAAAATTTGTAACTCAAAATATCATGGAAATGAGTGATGTAAACAAGAAAATAAATAAACAAATTAAATTTAAAAAAATAAAGGATATAGCCATAACAAATATATACATATTTCCCCCAACGCATAAGGGACATAAACCCCACAATAAAAGAAAAAAAAAAGACCCAATTTGAGGGTTTTCTTGGCAAAAATACTGGAGTGGTTCGCCATTTCCTTCTCTGGTTCATTTTAAACATGAGGAAACTGAGGCAAGCAGGGTGACGTGACTTGCCCAGGGTCACACAGCTAGGAAGGGTCTGAGGCTGGATTTGAGCTCAGGTCCAACACTCTCCTACGTACAGCCAAGGTTAGAATCAATAAGGTCTTGGGTCTAGAAGGGACCTAAGAACTCCCTAAATGAACCCAAGTGAGTTAAGCAGAGGCCTGACTCAAAGACCCACGGCTCTCCTGAAGCCCAGGTCAGTGGGCTTCCCAGCATACCGGGCGCTCTCTGGCATTGGGGGCGTTTCTTCTCCAATTCTTGATGCATGATATGCAGCCCCCACCCTCCAAACTTTAACTTTCCTGCTTCTTTTCTTGGTTCTTCCCAACTCTCCCACACAGTCAGCACCTCTGTGTCACCAACAGGGAAACCGTGGTGCAGGAGAGGAGTGTGATGCCTCACGGCAGCAGGTCTGGAGAAGAACCCAGGACTCTCCAGTCTGCTGGGAAAGCTGCTGAGCTCACGACATTTCTACACATCTCCTCCCCAGCTGGAGGAAGCTTCAGGCATCAGGAAGAGAGTGACCTGCCTGAAAGCTGCTGCCAACAGCCCAGGATGCCCAGAGGCCAAGGCCAGCAGCTTCTGAAACCTACAGCCGAGAAGTGGATAGCTGTGGCCTCCTTCTCAAGAATGGAGTTCTTGGGGAGGCTCGGTGGTGCAGTGAATAGAGATCCTGCCCTGGAGTCAGGAGGACCCGAGTTCAAATATGGCTTCAGACACTTAACACTTACTAGCCGTGTGACCTTGGGCAAGTCACTCAACCCCAAGTGCCCTACCTTCCCCCAACTAAAAAGCAAAAAAAAAAAAAAAAAAGAATGGGGTTCTTTTGACACCCCCAAGTTCAGTCAATAACAGATCCACAAGCTCTGTCCTGGAGTCTGAGCTCCTGGCTCCTTCCCCTCAGAATTCCCAACTCTGAGCCCAGCCCAAGAAAGCCTGCACTAAGATGTTAGAGCAAAGAATTTTTTTTGCAACAAAATGCAAAGTATTTTTATGTCACATAGAATGGAAAATAATCCCCAAGTTTTCCAAGATCTCAAGTCTGAATATAAAAGCAATGAAAATTTACATTGACTATGATTTCAATAGCTACAGTTCTCTTTTCTCCTTCAGGTCTGCCTCTAAATTGGACACTGCAATTTAAGGAAAACCAAGGCCCTGCCTTCTAAGCTTCTAGTCACACGGGTCAGTTCCCTTCATTACCTGTCTGCCCAGCAGGAATCGGCTATTACTGGATGATCTGGGGGAGACCATGAAGCTAATGAAAACAAGGTGTGATGGTTATTCTGCGGGGACACAAGAGAAACTGACCCCACTTTGTAAAGGCCATTTACAGCATTTGCCTCCTTCTCCAGCACTGCTGTCCCCTTCAGACCATGGTACAGTCTGAAAACAATCCTGAAGCACGTAGCCTACCTGGAAAAATAAAATTAATAGCACTCTGCTAGCCAAGTCCCTACGTGTTGTGGTTGGACAAGAATTATTCCTTTCTCAGTCATTTTTAAATGCCTACAAGGATACGTTGGTGCCCCAAAATATCCACAGGAAGGCCTACAGCACCTGGGTAAAGATCTGTGGCAGGGGTTCCCCCAGAGGAGTCCAGAGACCCCTGGCAGTCCCCCAACACCTTTCCAGGGGTCTAGGAGGCCATCATAATACTAAGAAGCTCTCACCGAGGAGGTTCTTGTTCATTTTTAAGAGTGTAAAGGGGGCCTGAAGCCAATATGAAGGCCTCTTCTCCCCAGCAGTGCAGGACAAGAAAAGTAACAACAAACCAAGGCCATTTTGGAAGCTGGTACTGTGTGGGCCCGGATCATTCACAGTAACTGGAGCCACTGTGCGGACAGATGAGGGCTCGCGGGTACACAGACTGGGAACACTGACGGCGAGCCCCATGGAGCTCTTCAACTCCGAGGGTGTCAGCAATCTCATTTATCAGGGAGGCAGTGAAGTGGGGCCAGGGAGAGAGTGCGGGACCTGGCCTCAGACACTAGAGGCACAATGCTTGCTGCTCCAGGACTCAGTTTCCCCACCTGTGAAACGTGAATTATACTAGAGCCCACCCCCCAAGGTTGTTGTAGGATAAAATGAGACAATTCTGTAAAGTGTTTTGCAAAGCTTTTTAAAGAGCTATAAAATGCCAGCTATCTGTACCACTACTACTGTCCTCACAACAACCCTGAGAGGGAGGCGCTATCATGCCCATTTCACGGATGGGGAACCAAAGCAGAGGCTGGGTACTGGATTTCCCTAGTCCAGGTCCAGTGTTCCAGCATTTAATCAGATCTTGCTGATGGCATCTGAAAAGAGGAGAGAAGGTCCCCTTCCTACCAACCATCTCTATAAAAGCCAAGACCAGGGTCTGAATGCCCGGCACCGCACCCCTCTCATCTGGGCCTGCTTCAAACGCCACGTCCTCCACAGTAGTAAGAACCTCAGTCCCCACTGAGGCTGCCAGAGGGAGCAGGATTGGGACCCAGATCAGCATACTCTACCCCCTACGCCAGGCTGACCTACTGCCAATGACCAAGAACAGGGTCTCAAGGAACAGCAATGAGGCAGGAAGAAGAAGCTAAGGAAGGCTTGGGGAAAAAAGAATGAGCTCGCATTTGGACCTGGTGAGTTTAAGATGTTCCAGAGCATCCACTTGGAGACTTGAGACCAGAGGTGAGCAGAGAGGTGAGAGCAAGATAACAGAGTATGAGAAGCGTCTGCACCAAGACAACGGCTGTGTCTGAGGGAACCGATGAGACTGCCAAGAAGAACCACAGGGAGAGAAAAGAGAAGGCAAAGGGCATAGAACATTCAGGCACAGGCACTGCCTGGGTGATGGCCCTGGGACAGGAGGAGATCTGAAGAAAAGGAAAAGGCCGCAGAGATGGCCAGCGAGCAGAGCAGGGAGCCAAAAGTCCACAGGCTGCCCTGACTTCAGATGAGACAGAGGGGAAAGAAAATGGAGGCATCAGCCCAGAAAGGGAAGAGAAATATCATGGAAAGGGAAGAGAGATACAGAGGGAGGCCCAGGGGAGGTGTGGATCAAGGGAGGGCTTTCTGTGCAGGGGAAGGTCTCAGGTGCCAGTCTGATGGAGAAGTCCTTCAGCCCTTAGGGAGCAGCTGCCGCCAAGCGGGTGTCAGGCTGCTTTGATGTCATTTCCACTGATAAAATCACCCCAGCTCCTGATGCTGAACCACAGATGTTGCTCGGGACTTTGGGGGCCACAACTTTTCCTTTCTGGGTCCCCAGTCACAGCTCTTGCAGAAGCAGGTCCAGGCTGCCTCTCCTCAGGGACCACTTCCCAGGATGACCCTAGGACACAGGGTCTGGGCTGGAGGCAGGGCTCCTCCAAGACTCTTGGGCTCAGGCCCTGGGCTGTCCCCATCAGGTCTGAGGGGGTCAGGGTGGGTGGGAGCGGAGGTTTAATTCACTGGCCTGGCACAGGCTGCCTCTTGTGTCTCCCTCAGGGAGCCTGGCTCCTCCAGCTAGGTTGGCTTACAGGGTTAAAGTGACTTCCTTGAAGTGCCATGGCTAATTAGTGTCAATCAGAATTCAAACCTCTATCATCTTCTGCCTTGAAATCCAATGCATTTTACTTACTATAGGCAAGCTCTGGAAGCAATGGAAAAAGTGAGGTTTTCCCACCTACCTCTTCTGACTATCTCAAAAAGAAGCAGGTTTGGTGCATAGGTAGACGGGTGTATAAGCCCGAGCCTGGAAATGGAAGAAGGGACTGATCTGATTAATAAATACAGAGCCTTCCCAAGCTGCATTTCTTAAAGGAAGGTAATCCACAGTGGAACCTCTTTCAAGGTCCCAGTATCAGGCTCCATGTGAGCCCAGCATGCGCGCAGTGACTGTGTGGCTTCGAAGCCCCTACTTGCCCCTGGTTGTTCTGGGACTCGGTCATCTTTCAGTCCTGCCAAAGGAGAGAACGCAGGTTATTCATTAAAGAACCATGCATCAAACACGAGGAAAGAGACTTCCTGCCCCAAGGAGGGAGGGGCAACGCAAAGGGCAAGTCCAAGATCTGACCCCTTCACCTCAAACCATTTGCTGCGGGTTTGGTACACCCAGCAACGTAACCAACAGTGTTTCACATGGAGAAAAGCCATCTATTAGTCATGCCAATTCAAGCTGAAACCTGGAAGAGGGATTTATCAGTTAAGGCAGGTCTGTAGCCTAAATAGCTAGGGTTTACACAGTATTTTTCAAAGCATGACAACAGTAAAAATTTGGACGTGCTACTGAAACCAAACTAACCAATTCAGGGCTTGAAGCAGCAGAGGATTACCCTTACTCTATCATCACCCAAAAGATTCCCTCTTCGTAGAATCTCAACCAAACCGTATGCAGTATGATGAAAGGGATGCCCTGTCTGTGAGGCCTCTGCCGCCTGCACGCTCCTTCAACCCTCATGCTCTAACAGCCAGAGGTGGGGATAAAGTGGAAGATTTGATCTCCTGCACCGCTCTGGGTTCAGCCAAGAGCTAACAGGAGGAAGGATCTGAAACAACCCTTCACCTGCTCCTTGAATTTCAGCGACTGTTTGCTGGACAAGAGCCAGGAAGTTCAGTGCATCAGAACAGATGGACAACAGGCAAGGATCTCAGGGTAAACAATGAGCAATCCTCATACACTGACACAAGGCAGAGGTGGAGGGAGAAGACATGCGGGGAGGGGGGTGAGCTGCAATCCCTAGCCATCTAACCTTCTGAGGAGGGTGTGGAACCCAGAAGGCCTTTAGGCCAACTCCAGTCCCTGGAAGACACAGGTATGCCCTAAGCCGGACTGTCTCCCCTGGCCTTCGCATCTAAACTATCTGCCATCTTTCTTTCAAGGAAAAGGTCAAGTAAAGGCAACGAGCATTTATCAAGCACCTATGAGGTGCCAGGTCCTGGGACAAGCATAGGTGACACAAAGAAAGGCAAAACCCAGCCTCTCCCCTCAAGAAGCCCCCATTCTAACAGGCAAGACAACGTGCAAACAAGCCGGAGCAGGCTCCGCTGGAGACCAGCTCTGAGGGGGTCTGGCAGGAGGATCCCTAAAAGTAGCAGAGCCAGGTCACAGAAGGGGCAGCTGGGGGGCAGCAGAGGGGCTGGGAGAGAAGTCACCGCACAGAGATGGTCATGAGATTCCTCAAGTAAAGAAGGGAAGAGGGCCAGGCCAGGGGGTACAGGGAGCCTCACGGCTGGAGAAGGATCCAGGGAAGGAGACAGAGGGAAGAAGGAGGCTTAGGAGGGAGCAGAGGCTGTTCTGAAAGTGTTAAAGGCTGAAAAACAGAGACTTACTCATTTAAAATTAATAAGAACAACCCAATACAAGTTAATGTATTTTCATAAAAAAATCACTCTTTTCCAAAGCACCCTCCCCCCCAAACTAGTGAGGTGTTTGGTTTGGCTTTACATATTTCTGCAAATCTCTTCAATGCCTAATTTAACAGAGTACATACAGGTGGCCTCTCCTGTCTGCGTCTGCAGCCAATATGTTGTTTTCGCTGAAGCATACTTTGAAAAGCTGGTCTCATAGAGCGTCCTTAAGGTCTTCGAGACCCTCAGGGGTCCCCAGGCACACTAAGAACTGCTGATCTCAGGATTCCTGCAGGCAAGGAGCCAGGAAACAGGCCCCAGGAAGGCCAGCACAGGCCGAGGCTCTTTCAGCTTAATCCTCTGCCCTGCCTCCTCAAAGCCTGGCCACCAGGAGGCCGAGGACTCGCCTACTGTTCATGTTATCAGATTTCAGGATGGTAACAAAGAGGGCTTTACCAGATAAACCCAGCAGGCTCACCTGACACACTGGCTACACAGTTTTGCAAGAAGGTCCTTGCATTTCCAACTCCTTGCCAGCATGTCCCTAAAAAGGAAATGCTGTTTTAAAAAACTCCTCTTAATTACAGTGTATTAGGAGGCTAAGAGGCGGAGGCGCAGGGGCAGGAAGCCAAGCACCAACTTCCTACCTCTTATCTGTCTCTCGGCCAGGAGAGAGTAAAGGGAGGACAGGACAGGACGCAAAGGAGGCAGAACCCAAGAGAGGGGGAAGCCAGAGCCCCCGGGGCGGCTGCCAGGCCTACAGGGCGCCACCCAAACTCTGGGAGCCTGAGGGGTTCTGCCAGGCAGGCAGGGCCAGCCCCAAGCAGCAGGACCATGGGCTGGACGTCCCACTGGTCCTTCTCTTCAAGCATTCCTCCCCAGGTCACTGGGTCAGATTCTTCATGGGGAGCATTTAGTCAACTGTCAACTCTCCAGGAGAACAGAAGCTTTTGGAGGGCAGGGACTTAGAGGTGATGTGGGAATTGGATGGAAGCCTCCTCTGCCTCGACGATTCCTGAGGCCAGCCTCCTCCACTGCCCCACCCCTCCAGCTTCTGTCTGTGCCCTTTTAACCTTGGAAGAACCAGGCGACTCTGCACAGTGTCCCCTATTTCATCATCGGCGGCCCCGATGCTAAAGAAAGCTCAGGATGCATTTCCTTCACGTTGTCCCCTCCCCTGCCTACTGCTCTATATCAACACAATGCCATCCCAATCAAGAGTTAATAATGGACCGCGGAGTACCGAGCAAAGCCCCTGTGCATCACTGTGTCAGATCCACAGCCACCCACTGCTGCAGGGCAACTGGATAGTGCAGTGGGCAGAGAGCTGACCCCGGAGCCACAAAGAGCTGGGCTCCAACCCTGCAGGCAGCACTCACTCACTACCGTGTGACCCTGGCCAGCCAATTCACCTGGTTCTGCCTAAGGCCAGAATGATGCTGGCAGCTTCTGCCTCCCAGAGGCGTCATTAGGACAAAACCAGCCGGCCCGACTTTATAGACAGGGTGCAGAGAGAGGAGCGTCCCAGGCCAGACATGAATCTCTGTCTTCCTGTGTTTTACCTGTAATGTCCTTTGTCTCCAAGGATGGAAGGCCTTGGAGGGTGGGGCCCTTTTCCTTTTGTTTTTGTATTTCCAAACCTGGAATAGTCACTTACTAAATGATGACGGATCCCTGACTCCATGCAGTTAGGCTGGCTCCAGGAAGCAAAGGGGAAAACCAGTTAGTGGGTCAATAAACACTCGTTAAGAGCCTGGTCAAGCAACAAATAAGCATTTGTCCTACCAGGGCAGTTTGTGTGCCAGGCGAGGTACACAGAGGCAGAGAGGGAAGGCCCTGGAGCTAAGAGGGATTGGGAAAGGCCTCTGGTAGCTGGGACCTGAAGGAAGCCAGGAGCACACTCAGGCACCCAGTGAACGAAAAGGTGCCAAACAGGTGCCTACGTTGGACCCAGAGCGCCTGCCTTCAAGGGTCACAGACTCTAACGGAGGGAAACCATGCACAGGAGACCCTTCGGTTGCAGCGATTCGGCAGTGGGGTGATGACAGGCCCAGGGTCCCAGGGATAAGCAGATGAGTGTGCGGGGGGGCCCAGAGGAGCAGAGAGGCAGGGGCAGATGGGAAAAAGAACAGGAACAACGGCTCCCATCGCATTGAGCGGCAATCCAGCAGCTAGATGCAAACATGCAGCTCCTCCTGCCTATAAAGGCTACTCTACTAAGGATGAGGACATTTCCCTAAACTGCTGCTGTTCAGTCGTGTCTGACTTTTCCTGAGCCCGTTTCAGGCTTTCTTGGCAGAGATACTGGAATGGTTTGCTATCTCCTTCTCCAGCCCATTTTATAGATGACAAAACTGAGGCAAACAGAGCTGACAAGTATATAAGCTTGGATCTGAACACAGGAAGATGGGTGCTTGGGACTTCAGGTCCTGCATTTTGTCTACTGGGCCACCTGGCTAGAGGTCCGAGTATGGGCAAGGGGTCAGCCTAACACCAGGCTGCAGACTTCATGGAGCTTAATCATGACAATGGGTCTTTGGACTCTCCCACTACTCTCCTGAAACTGCTCCTCGTTAAATACGGAGCCTTGGCCTCGACCCAAGCAACCCCAAAGCTCTATTCTCATCTCCAACTAGATGTTCTACATTTGCTATTTCTTTGAAGTAAATATCCTTTATAAAAGCTAATGGATGTAAATTGGCCAAATAGACCCAGGCATTTATCACTAGCTGCTACCAGTGGGGGAACTACCCCAGAATGGAAGATGAGCTGTTGGCTTTAGAGGAAGAGACCAAAATCTCTCAAGGGTATCCCACAACCCTAAGGGGAGGAGACCAGGGTACTTACTACACAAAGAAATTTTTTAAAAAAGAAATTTGGCAAAACTAACCAAAGTATTAGTCCAAAACATATAGTTTTCCAAATTCAAAGATAATCTTCTATTTCTGAGAGGAGAGTAGGAAAGTGCAGCCTCACACGTCTCCTTCTAGTCTAGGCTTGATCACAGCATTTATGTTCCATTTTTTGCTGCTCTTTCCATCTATGCTGCTGTGGTCATTGTGAATAAAATAGTCTTGGTTCTGTTTACTCCCATCAGTACCAGTGCATATATGTCTTCCCAGGCTTCTCAGAATCCTTCGTGTTCCTTCTTCCTTAGGGCATGGTAATATTCTATTATATTCATGTACCACAATCTATTTATCTATCACAGAATCTACCAAGAAGAACAGAAGGTTCTTGTAGTCTCTGTCCCTTCCCACCAACTGTATAACAGTAAAGATATGGTTTGCTCTCAAATAATGTTTGCAAAACCTTGCCTTTGTCTTCTGCATGGGTTTTGTGGGAAGCACCCCTGACTTTGTTTACCATAATTTTTCACAGTCTCACAGATTCAGAGTTAGGAAAGACTGAGCTTCTGGTCATCATTCTTCATTTCAAATGCCTTGACTGGCAGTTCCTCAGCGCCTTCAAGCGTGCCACTCCTTTCCGGATGCTCTCTCTCTGTCGGTTTGAGACCCTACTCAG
Source organism: Pseudocheirus occidentalis (assembly GCA_028646575.1). Classification (NCBI taxonomy): domain Eukaryota; kingdom Metazoa; phylum Chordata; class Mammalia; order Diprotodontia; family Pseudocheiridae; genus Pseudocheirus; species Pseudocheirus occidentalis. Next base: position 188,625,206 of record CM053601.1, on the reverse strand, counting down.
TACATGGGGGGCTGTGGTATTAAGGGTTCAGATGGGATAGAGCCATTGTTACTAAAGAAGAAAACAGAAACCCTGAAGGATCTTTGTCACTTTTCTTCTGCCAAAGAGAAGCTCCTGTAGCTTCAACCTTGGACGCTCTCTGGCTTAAGTAGGTCTCATGCCAAGATTTCTGTGAACTTGTTTTTAAAATGAGTTTATATTCAAAATCAGCCGCTCTTGTTTAATGGTCCTCCATGACAATCCAAGACATTCATGTTAAACATTCTTTAATGATGCTTTAAACTGCAAATAAGTGCTTGATTATGTGACAAATATTTTTCAGCAAGCATGGGCATGTCTGATGTACGCATTATAGTTGGTTTCTGCAGTGATTCAAAATCATCATGATGACTGAGCACAATGACTTTTTATTTCTGAAGTGATCGCATCAAACTCTAATCATTTCTAAGTGCCATAATAAATTTAATAAAATCTAATCCACTTTAAACTTTTAATCTAAGCTTTTTACCGTTCCTCAACCTGTCATCAAATTGTTTCCAAACCATAAGGGCCCGACATTCAAGCACAAATCAATTCCAAAGAATGGCAAAGCACATGCACAAACTTTCATCCGGGTTCCGGGCAGTTCACCAGCTGTAATCACGCAATCACGAAGCCAATGCTTCTGCTCTCGCACCACGAACTGTGTTGAAACCAACACAGGCCATTACAAATCGTCTGCAGAAATAAGTCGCACACGGCTTTTCCTTGAACTATGAAGGTGTTTCCTGATTTAAACTCATGCTCTACGTATGATACTGTTCTTCTACCTGGAGCATTTCCACATGATCTGCCAGACAACACTGGTCGCTCACTCGCAGCAGAGTTTCTGCAGCGGCGCAGCCGTGTGCCAATGGCAAGAAGGGAAGAGCCACGTCAGACAGGAGTCTTTCTTTAGTTTACATGTAAATATCATTTAAAAAAACCAAACAACACATGCAACTGTGCTTCAAGAACATTTATTAATACAATCCTTGTCACTAGTCAGTAAAAAAGCAAATACCTTCTATTCTCATCTACTCCTTTTTACCAGTTGCTAAGGTAGCAAAAAATAAAACGAATTTCTCTCTCAATAAAACTTCCAGAATTTCCCTATCATTCTGTACCATGTATTTGTGTGAGTGCGCGTTTTCACTTTATTATTATTATTTTAAATCAAAACACGGAGTTAAGCCAGATGCAAATCAGAGATTGCGTTTGTCTGATATTAAGCCCGATACAGCCAGCTTTTGTTCATCAAACACAAAGGCCGCGCTTGCAGATTGTTGTTTTATTCATCTAAACATCCCCCATGCTGCGACATCCTTCATTTAAATGTGACTCACACTCAAAAAGGGGCATATTTAAGATTTCTTTTATTTTCTTAAAGAATGTCTTATATGCAGCATTTGTAATTATTTTATAATAAAAGTTCTGTCATTTTAGATTTTGTTTATATAATCATGGGCAGAATAGAATTTTACATTTTGTAATTATAATTATATGATGTAAATTTTAATTGTAGCTTTTTTGGACAAAAGTGATCATGACAGTGATTTTAAATCCTTGATGAATTAATCTAAAAGATTTGGGGGTAATATATTAAATTACCCTGGGAGCACACAACATTTTTCTGTTTTAAGGAGTTCACAGAACAAAAAATATTGGGAACTATTTTCCTACACTACTGTTGCCCACAGCTGTCACATCTTTCCTGAGGTAATTTACAGGGTTTTTTTTGCCTCTTCATGACAGTAAGTTCATCTATAAAATGGGAATACTTGAATCATGTGCTTCAAAGAATTGTTACATAAAATGAACTTTATAGCTCTTAAAGTGCCATATAAATCAGATTTCTCTCTAATATATCAATTTCCATTATATTGGCTTGTATTTTTATTCATTTCCCATTTTTCTGTAGGGTTGGATCAATGTCCAGCTCATCTACTATGTATTAGTGAACCTATCTGCTAACACTCTTTGCCAGTGGGTTTGATGTGAAATCCCTCAGGCTGTTTTAATTTGCAATTATTTCACTGTAGTCATTTGGAACATTTCTATATGACAGTTAGTTTGCACTTACTTTTTTGAAAACTGTTCCTGTCCTTTGACCCTTCAGTTATTGGGAAATGCTCCTTAGTCTCTTGTGTCAGATTTTTATCTGATAATATTGATTCAAAGTCTTTTCCTCACTAAACAGACTTTCTTACACACACACACCCCCAATCTGTTGCTAAGGCCTGTTAATTTTACCTTCCCAGCATCTTGTGAACATGCCCCCTTCTCTCCTCTGACACTGTTCCCCCTACCCCATCACCTCAAGCCTAGAGATTTGCAAGAGCTGCTGGGGGCTCAGCTTCCCTTGAGTCTTCTTCCCTCTCCAATCCATCCACCATTCAGCCACCAACCTGATGGTGGGCACCTGTGTACCGCAGGTCTGTCACCTGATCAACTCCAGGGGCTCTCCCCTCCCTCTTCCTAACCTTGCCCCCTCCCACCTTTTCGGGCTTCTTACACCCCCCCCCCCCAACACACCCTCTTCTGTCCAATAACAGCGGCCTTCGGGCCATTCCACCGACAAGAGCCTCCATCTCTTGGCTCTGGTCATTCTCTCTGGCTGTCCCCCATGCCCGGAATGTTCTCCCTCTCCCACTCTTGACTACTGATCTCTCTGGCTTCCTTCCAATCCCAATTAAAATCCATCTACAGGAAGTCTCCTCCAGATCCTACTAAGAGCACATGCCTTTCCCCTGTTGACCCTGTACAGAGCATTTTCGGTATCTATCTGGTTGTCTTCCATGTTAGATTATAAGCTCCCTGAAGGCAGGAACTGTCTTTTGTCACTTTCTGTATATCCCCTAGTACAGTACCTAGCACATAGTAGGACCTTAAAAGAAAAGAAACAAGAGCAATAAAAGAGGAAGAAATAGCCCCACATCAGGAAATCCAGCAACCACAGGAAGCAACAGAAGTCACTTTATTAATGAAGTGTCCTGCAGGCCACCAGGAGAGAAAGAGGACGCAGACCAGGAGCCTAGGCCCAAGGCCTGGAGCACACCCAGGATCTCCAAGTCTGCAAAGCTCACTCTTGGCCATAAGCAGAGTGAGTACTAATAATCTCTTCAATTGCCTTCAAATTTCATGCTTGAGAAGGCAGAGGAACCAGCAAGGAGGTGATTCTATTCTGAATCTCATTCTCACTAATAGAGAGGAACTTGGCTGCAGAGGCGAACATGAAGAGAAACCGAGGAGGCTGCCTCCTCACCCCAGAAGCTGGTGAGGGAAGCCGCGCCAAACGTAATGCATACAAAAAAGCAGGCTTGGATCCCCTCCAACAGCCTGGCCAAAATGATCTTTAACATTCTATTTAAAAAATGTGAAAAATATCCCTAGGAGCAGCTAGGTCCAGAAGGCAATACTGCAGTGTTTCTGCAGTGTTTCTGGTGAACTGAACCGGGCAGGCACGTGGCCCAGGATTCTGCCCTGGGTCCCCTCCCAAAGGGACACTCCACAGCTTGAGCCAACAGCAGGGGTCAGGAGAGTTACCCAGCCCTCAGCACAGGGACCTTCCATTGAATATCCCCACTCTAGGGATGAGCAAAGAGAAAACACCTAGTGAGCAACACAAAAGTGCAGCCCCAGCTCCCACACCCACCCAGCAGGCAGGAAATCGTCAAAAACTTTCCTAAGTACCCAAGGCCTGATTCCACAACACACAGGCCGGCCCGGCCTCCTCCCACCAGAGGCAACTGCAGCAAAGACCAGAAAGAAAAAAAAGAGAGAAAGAGAAAGCCATGCTCCCTTCCTGTTTGTGTAACAGCCAGAGGGGGAAGATCTATTTACATAACAAACCAAGGAAGCCACCCCAGGGTGGGGGCTTGACAAACAGCTCTTGACAAACAGAAAAGGGTCCCCAACTATACAAGCGGAGAGCGGCAACAGGGGTTAAGGGAGAAGGGGAAGAGGCGACCAGGAAGAGCAGCCTAAGGAGGGAGGACAGGACAAGGGGGAAGGGGGAAAGGGAGAGAGACAGAGTCAGGAAGATGAGAGGAAAAGGCCCAGGGGAGGAGAGAAGCCTCTCTGAAGAACTGCAGCTGCAATTTCCCCCCTCTCCCCCCCACCCCCGCCTCCCAAAGGCCAAGATATGTGTAAGAAAGGGAATAAGAAAGTGTAAAACCCAGTATATCATCCTGGCCGGGGCAGGCTGGAGGAAGTGGTAAAAACAATTGTGAGCCAAGAAGATACAGAGGATGCCCTGATAAAGTGGTCTCACCTCGGCGTTTACCTGAAGAGTCTGTGGGTTCAGGGGGTCTGGAGCTGAAAAAACCACAAAATTCTCAGAAGGTCTCAGAAGGGCCAGCCACATGCTCAAGCAGCGAGGGTCTGGCCAGACTGCTTCTAAGGTGCCGGTGACCTGGAACTGCAGAGCCATATACGCCTCCCCCATTGGCAAACTGGGACCCACAAAAATGAGGTTCACTGTGGGCTGGCACCAAGGCTTTCACATGGCTCCAGGAGTCAGCATCCAAAATGGCAGGAGAAAGGGTCTGGCTGGACAAGGAGGGAGGGACTGGCACAGCCAGGTCTGGTAGGAATGGGGACACTGAGGCGCACCAGGCCTGGCAGCCAGAGCAAAGATGGCCCAGAAGGTGGGTGGGAAGCTGCAGGCTCTGCCCCAGCACCCACCCAACCTTGGGGGCAGCACAATCAGGTGGGGGTAGGTGGGCCCAAGAGGCCCCAGGTTCCAACCCAACTGCACATATCCTAGGGACGTGGGTGGTAGAAAACTCAAAAGTACTGGCCCAGAAAACTAGTAAAGTATTCAAATAAAAAGAATTTTATGATATCCCTGAGTTTTAAGGCAGGTAGTTTTGAAGCATCAGAGAGGTGGAAAGAAGGAGGATTCTAAGGCAGGTCTGTGACAGGAAAGAAACGAAAACTTGGCCTCTGCTCACTAGGAAACACTGCTTTGCCATCACCCCACCAAAGCCTAGCAAGAGAGATCATCTCACAGGAAGGAAGGGCAGATTGTGTACTGTGACACAAGCTATCAGCCCCACAGGAGAGAGGGACACGCCACAGCCTGAGCCAACAGCAGGGGTCAGGAGAGTTACCCAGCCCTCAGCACAGGGACCTTCCATTGAATATCCCCACTCTAGGGATAAGCAAAGAGAAAACACCTAGTGAGCAACACAAAAGTGCAGCCCCAGCTCCCACCCCCACCCAGCAGGCAGGAAATCTGCGTCTTCAAAAACTTTCTTCCCCAAGATGACAAGTAGTCTGATAGAGGTTATACATGTACAATCTTGCAGACAAAGGCACTTGCTTTGTACTAGGCCAGACTCAGGACCAGCTGGCAGGCCCGGGGCCCTGGGCCCAGTCTGGTTCCCACCTCCCCTCAGCAGGACACCTCGGCTCTGGGGCTCCTGCCTACAGGTGGCTTTCTCTGACCCACCCAGTCTGAGGCCTCGCTCCCCTCTGAAATGATTACGTCTACACTCTGTCATGTTCAACTCTCGGGGACCCCGTCTGGGGTGGCCATCTTCTTCTCCAGGTCATTTTACACGGGAGGACATTGAGGCAAATAGGGTGAAGCGATTTGCCCAGTCAAGAAGTATCTAAGCCTGGGTTTAAACTCCAGTACTGTATTTATTTACTGAGATACATGTTGTGTCTCCCAGGAGAATGTAAGCTCCTTGAGGGCAGAGTCTGTTTCATTTTCATTTTATATCCTATATATCTTATACACACACACACACACACACACACACACACACTCACTTTTTTACTTTACACAAAATAAAGAGAATTTTGGTTTACCTGGAAGTTCACCAATTCAATTCAATAAATATTTGTTAAGTAACTACACTATGCTGACCGTTAGTGATATCAAACAGTTAAGTCACAGGCCCTACTCTTAAGAAGTTAATTTTTAATAGGGAAAAAAGACCCAGAGAAACAACAAAGAGATTGTGATTAAGCACAGAGGTGTGGTGGAGGCAAAGGGGAAAAAACCCCAGCAGTGAATAGAGTAGGAGAGGAAATGCCAGACAAGTTACCGAGAGAGCATTTTTTCTAGCTGTTTGGCACTGAAAGGAAGGGGAGACCGAGCAGGAGGAGATGGCAGCTGGTGCGACAAGTGGGCCAGGATTAGCCCTGCCTCCCACCTTACTCAGTGATGCCGGGGAGGGGTCGAGAGCTCCCAGGTCCTGGAAAGCAGGAGTAATTGGGATTGCTACACCACTGCTTTCAAGGTTACTAGTCATTAAAAACATAAACTGATGGTGGTTATTAATCTCCTCTGTGACACCTCTGCTATCTGCGAAAGCCGCGTCAGTCCTGTTCCTTCATTCATTTCATGCTAGCCCTTCAGAAAGACATGTTTCCAAATTACAAATCTGTTCAACAAAACAAGAAAGGAATGAAAATTGTCCTCGACCAGTCAGATGTAGTTAACTGTTATTCAGAAATAGGAACTAGGGGGAGTCTGATCTGAGGAAGAGATTTAAGAGTTCCAAAGAATTTTCTCTAACTCAAAATGCTAAAGATTTCAAAACTCCTCAGAAGAGGTCCTATCTTACACCTATTAGATGGGCTAACAGAATAGAAAAGGAGAATGACAAACTCTGCAGGGGATGAGGGAAAACTGAGACACTGATGCATTGTTGGTAGAGTTGTGAACAGATTCAACCATGATACAGAATAATTTGGAACGATGCCCAAAGGGCTATAAAACTATGCATACCCTCTGACCCAGCAATACCACTAAGTCTGACTCCCAAAAGAAATAAAAAACAAACCAAAAAAAGGACTTATGTGTACAAAAATTTTTCTAGCAGCTCTTTTCTAGTAGCAAAGAATTAGAAATTGAGGGGATACCATCAACTGGGTAAAGATTGAACAAGCCGTGGTATATGGCTGTGATGGAATACTGCTGTGCTATAAGAAATGATGAACAGGGGACTTCAGAAAAACCTGGAAAGAACGATACAAACCGACACAAACTGAAATAAGCAGAAGCAAGAGCGCTGGACCCAGTCCCAGCAGGGCCGCACAGCGATCAGTGGTGGGAGACCCAGCTCTCAGCCAAACTGTGACCCACGACAACGAGGAAGGGCTTATGGTGAAAAACGCAGTCCGCTCCCGGAGAAAGACCTAGCCGAGAGAGGAAAACATACTTGTTCAAGTTTCTTTTTCTTGGGTTTCTTTTTGGGTTTTTTTTGGTCTATGTTTTCTTTCTTTTCTTAATATGGAAATACGTTTTGCATGACTGCACAAGTATTGCCTATGTGAAACTGCCTGCCTTCTCAATGGGGGGGATAAGGGGGAGAGAATTTGGAACTCAAATTTTTTTTTTCTTTTTTTGCTTTTTGGAGGGCAGTTGGGGTTAAGTAACTTGCCCGAGGTCACACGGCTAGTTTTTTTTTTTGTGTGTTAAGTGTCTGAGGCCGGATTTGAACTCAGGTACTCCTGACTCCAGGGCCGGTGCTCTATTCACTGTGCCACCTAGCCGCCCCTGGAACTCAAAATTTTTAAAAACAAATGTTAAAAACTGTTTTTACACGTAACTGGGGAAAGATAAAATACTAAATAATTTTCCTTAAAAGATCATAAAAAAAAAATCCTCGAAAAAGACCGTCTTTCCCACTGCAAAATGGGTAATTTTTTTAAAAACACAACTCAGGACTAGGACATAGTAACAATTCCCTTTTACTGTACAAAGCACAGTGCTACAAATGTCAGCATCCCACAAGGAAGGGAACTGTAACAGTGCCCATTCTCAAGGCTTCTACTGCACCCCCCCCCTCGGCTCACACATGCAGCTCTCTGGACCAATCAGAACTACCATCAATCCTCCTTCTTGGAACATTGCAACATTCAGGTACCAGTCATCTTCCCCAACACACACAGCCCCCCACCTTAAAAATAAACCAAAGGGCTATAAATAAGTGCATACCCTTTGACCCAGCAATACCACTTCTAGGGTTATATCCCAAAGAGATTAAAGAAGTGGGAAGAAGCTCCGTATGTACAAAATATTTACAACAGCTCTTTTTGTGGTGGCAAAGAATTGGAAATCAAGGAAATGCCCATCAATTGGGGCGTGGCCGAACAATCTGTGGTACATGAATGTAATGGAATACTACTGTGCTACAAGAAATGGGGAGCAGACGGACTTCATAATAACCTGGAGAGACTTCTATAAACCGATGCTGAGTGAGGAGAGCAGAGCCAGGAGAACTTTGTGCACAATTACAGATGCATTGTGTCTGTGATGACTGACTCTGACAGACTGGGCTGCTCTCAGCAATCCAAGGTTACAAGATAGCTCCAAAGGACTCAGGAGGGAAAGGGATCCACATCCAGAGAGTGAATGCAGATGGAAGCAAAGTACCTGCTCTTTCTTTTTCTTGTTTTGTTTTGTTTCTCTTTCCCACTGTTCATTGCATCTGTTACAATCCTTTACAACCTGACTAATGTTTAATGTGAAGATATCTGCTGCTACTGTATTTGATTACATGCCACCATGGGGGGGGAGGGGGAGAAAAATCTGAAACTCAAGGGATTGTGGCACTGAACCTTGTAAATTAAAAGTGAATAAATTAAGAAAAAAGAAAAAAAACAAACAAAAGAGCCGGCTATTGGCACCCATTTCCCGGGAAGGTCACTGGCGCCTAGTTCATCTCCCCTATCCACCCGTCATCCGTAGCTAACTGCCCCGCACTGGGATTACCAGGTCAGCACCCTGGCCCTGGCCTCTCCAGCTGAAGGCCACCATCATCCAGGTCTGCTCATCCAGGGAGCTGTCCTCTGCCACTGAGCACTGAGCTCTGCATTGTTCAGCTATGGCCACACATGATGGAGCGTGTGGCCCAGAGCAGACACAGTAAATGCTCGTTGCCACCTGATGCTCCTCGGGGGCCTTTGCATTCAGACACACGACTATCAGCTGATCAGGGGTCACTGTCTCTATCTCCTCACATACGTACTGTCTTCTTCATCACTATCACCAGCTTCCTAAGAGTGCCAGGCAGATACAGGAGCTAGTTCTGAATTACTCCAAGCACCATCCTGAGACAAACGTATTAAAGAAATAAATGTTGTCATTTATTATGGGCCTTTCCATACCCAACAAACACACTCTTCTTTCCCATTAACTCACATCCAGGAAGAGACTGAATTTAGACACAGAAAGGAAGATATGCTTCCCAAATCACTCTCACTGGAGTTTGGGTGGGTTTCTGAAGGCTTCCAGGAACAAAGAGGGAGTCAGCTGACAGCACCCCGGCCTCCTAGGCAGCCTTGAAGCTTTCCATCCTGGCCTCTCTAGACAAACTACTAACATCACAAATATTCCATCAAGTCACCTCAAAGTTACACAGAACCTAAAATGCCAATGTCATCCTTTTATCAACTGGATGAACAGAAAACTATCTCCCATTTATTTAAAAAGTAAAATAAATTATCAAAAAAGATTCTAGTGATTAAACAGAATCATAGGCAGGATGTTCAAATGAAAGCTCAAACAATTTTCCAGGGTGTCAACTTGGCATTAGAAATAGGTAACATTAATTAAAACCACAGAACCTTTGGGACTTAAGGGTCAGCTATGGGAAGTGCCCAATGAGAACTCCTTAGGGGGCTAGAATTCAGGTGTCCCAACTCCCCAGGTGGTCACTGGGCTTGGTCCAGGTAATAAGAGAGCCCACGGTCCATGCCAGGTACACAGTGAACATACCTTGTTACGGATCTCCAGGACTGGAGCACCACACTGATCAGCAATAGACTCAGCATTTGGAAAGCCAACAATGAAATAGCTTTCAGCAGGGGGAAGGGGGCCTCAGGAACAGTCAAAGGAAAGAGGTGAGCATCCATAGAGGGATGGTGGCCAGAGTCAGGCTTGAAACGGTTTCTGGACTGACTGAGAAACTGCAGTTGGGCCCCAGCATTGGCGAGCAAAGTACCTACAAGGGGGCAGGCCCAAGGTCCAAAAGAGGGAGCTCTGAAGGGCTCAGAATTCTAGGACCTAGAGTTTCTATAGGGAAGTAAGCTGAGAGGGTCAGGCCCAATGGTGGCTTTTGTAATAGTGGAGGCTGGAGGTCACCAGCTGGCTCACAGCTCTAGACCTAGAAGAGACATTTCAGGGCATCTAGTCTAGTCTAGTCACAAAGAAATGCAGGCCCAGGGAGAGGAGGGGATTTGCCTGTGGTAACACGTGGAAAAAGCAGCAGAAATGGGATTCAAACCCAGACTCCTCTCTGCTCACAGAACAGAACCCTTTCCAGAGTTAGGCAGGTAGCAGTGAGGCCACCAAGGACAGCAGCTAAAACAGGAGTCCATAAAAAGCTACCCAATGCAACTCTCCATTGTACCAGTAAAATACAATTTGGCAGTTACCAATATCTGCAAAATCTCAAGCTTTTTCCTTTCCTATTCAAAAATAGCTCCCTGTTTCTGATCAGCCAAATCAGATCCTGTGCCACAGAAGCTGCCTCTTCCAAAGCTGTTCCAGGCCCCAGAGCCTGAGCAACCCAAAGGCAGGCTGGTTGTAGAAGCATCAGGAAAACGAGAACAGAAGACAGGTGGAACTTGAGGCTTCGGCAAGTTCCACGGCACCCGATGGAGTGGGGTCTTAATGAGTGGGACAGTCCCCAGAATGGCTCAATCAATACCACGCCATTTTCTATCAACAGCTCAGCTTGGCTCAGAGCTGCTCAATCACCTGAGATTTCATCCACAAGCAGCTGGACTCAGCACCTTCTCCACTCACCCTTGGTAGTCTCTCCCCTCAAACTCCACCCAAAGTCTCCACTTTCCACTGCCACTCTGTTCAGCCCCCATTCCACAGAACATGACACCCCTTCTCCTAGGTGGCCATCTCACCCCTCACCCCTTTTCAGCAGCCTTTCATGTGCCGTCTTTCTCTCAGAGGGGCAGTTAGGTGAAGCAGTGGATTGAGTCCCCAGCCCTAAATCCAAATCTAGCCTATGACCCTGGGCTAATCACTTCACCCTGTTTACCTCAGTTTCCCCATCTGTAAAATGAGCTGGAGAAGGAAACGGCAACCCACTCCAGTATCTCTACCATGAAAACTTCCACACGGTGTCACAAAGAGTTGGACAGGACTCAACAAAAACAAATGTTTACTGAATTGGTCAAGTAATTGCTAAGGAGCAGGACCTGAGGATGAGCCCAACTCTCAGTCCCAGAGCTCACCAGAAACCAAAACCCAAAACAGGGACACATGGCGAAAGCAGAGCAGTCCTGAATACCAGAATAAGCTGTTCCAATGGACCTATTATAGCCTGAAGTGTAAAACCACCAATATAGAGCTGTAATACAATTAATTCTCAAGCTCTGGCATACTGCAGCTCCTTCTGAACTCCCTAAGGGTACTGATCTCTAACTGCCGAGAGCAAAATGGAGAATATTTTCTCTCATAGATTCATGGGTTGTTATGAAAGAAACCATCCAATCCATCCTAAGAAGACAAAGAAACTGAGTGAAAGAAGGATGACACCCTGCCAGAGATGTCATCCACAGATATCAGGCTCTCAAACTCATTTTACTAAGAAATGCTAATAACAACGGTTCTTAAATATTCCACTGCTGACGACACAGCGACACAGCCCATCCAGTCCTTCCCTGTCTGGCCACGTGTGGCTTCTTTCTGGTCCACGCTCCCAACAAGGGAGGCTCCCTCCTTCTAGACAGGCCCTTCCATCCTGGCCACGAGCAGCCCAAGGCGCCTCCTTCCTCCTCTTACGCATACAGTGCTGAGATCCTCTCCACCAGGCTCAACCCCATCAGTCAAAGGCTCTACACCCAGAATCAAGAATTCAGAATTCTTCTTTCCAGACTGTGCTGGAACCTCCACTCTCAGCACTCTCAGGGGCTCAGGAGCACTTTCCTCTTTCACTAGTCTTGGCCCTACTATTAGCCAGTTCGACCTTAGGCTCTCTTCCACTTTCAGAACCCTTCACCACCCCCTGTGTCCCATCCCCACTAGTGATCTAACCTCGGCCTATCTCCACTATCTGTCTCCACCCCTCCTACCTTACCAGAGGAGGTCTCACAGTATCCAGACTGAGTCTACAAATTCAAGTTAAGTCATCTCAATTCAGCCTCCAGACTTTTTACTCTTCCCAAGCTGCCTCTACCCCATCGGCAACTCAGCTGTTCTAAGGCCTCTCTCTTCTCTACCCCTAGTCCCTTGGGTAACCCTCTCTTCTCATACTTTCCTGAGAAAACAAAGGCTTATCATTGGCACTTCCACCCCCCCCATACACACCCTCTTCTTCTCTCCCTCCAATCTCTGACACCCTCTTTTCTCAGCAAGTCCAAATCTTCTTGTGCCCTTCACAGCCTCTTCTCAAGCCATCTGGCTGGGTACAACCACCTCCCTCTAATCCTCAACCTCTTCCTATCCACTGACTCCTTCCCTCTCCCTGATAAACATGTCCAGGAATCCCAAGCTCTCCTCTTCAACAGCTAAAGTTCCAGAAAAGTGCCGACCATGTCTGCCTTTCCCTCTCAGTAACCTGTAAGCCCTCTGCAACCAGGTCTCTGACCTCCTCACCCCTGAATGCGAACTGGCACCTTCCCAATGGCTGGTTATCTCATTACTGTCTGCTTGTGGGCCCCCTCCCCCATTATTAGACAGTGAGCTCCGGGAGGGCAGGGATGGTTCTGGGTCTTGTCCTTGTATGCCCAGCACATGGCACAGTGTCAGGCAAAGAGCAGGTACCTAATAAGTGCTTGTGGTCTTGTTAACTGATGCTCCTCTCTACAATGCCCAAGGGTCTCTCTAACTGCCTTTGGTCATTCCTCACCCTTCCCGCCCCACCATTAGCAACTGAGGCTACAATCACCCCCTTCTCAGTCTCCCCTCCTGCCTGCCCAGCCCCTTCTTAGTCTCCTCTTCAGGACCCTTGCACACAGCTCTCCCTGAGCTCTGCACAGGTGACTCCTGGGCATTGGGAATGGCTAGGGGCAGGGCATCAGGGGTACCCACAATTCCAAAGGTCCCTGTTTCCCTCGAGGGCACTGCCATCCATTCATCCACCTGCCTCCACAACCCAGAATTCTCCACTCTTCCCTCAGCCAAGAGCTGGGAAATCTACCTCCCCTCCTTCAGCTCCCATTTCCCAAACATCCACAGGACAAGCTCAGGCCCTCACATCCCTGACTGGATGACTGCGATGAAGGCCTGACACTATCATTCACCTATTCACAAAGCTCCAGTGAGTTCCTGAAGTCTGGAGAAGACTTGGTGGATCACCTGGGGCCGCCAAAGGAGAGGGCTGTGGGGGGCCATGGGCTTCAGGAAGCCACAGGTTGGGGGGGGCAGGGAAGAGGGGGCTGCAGGGGCCTCAGGCTGCACTAAGCTTTCCCTAAGCCCTCCTCCAGGTCCAGGTCCAGCAACAGCAGGTCCTTGCCCTCAAGAGGCTCCAACTCGAACACCTGCGACAAAAGCAGCCCCAGCAAAGAGGGCTCTGGGCCTTTTAGCCAGCCCAATACACTACCTAAGCAAGCCCTCAAGGACAAGGACAAGGGCTTTCCAGCTTTATTTCCACAGGGCCTGCCACATACCAACACTCAATTTCTGTCTGATTCAATTAGCTGACCTTAACCCAAACTGAGAAGCCATATAACAAACCATTAACAACCACCCTATGGAGGGAACAGTTCCTGCCCTCAAGGAGCTGGCATCCTATGGGATATACAACATGTACATCAAGAATCAAACACAAAGCCTGGGAAAGCAGCGTATGCAGAGGCTGCAAGAGGACCCACGTCCAAATCTGGCCTTAGATATTCCCGAGCCGTGTGACCCTAGGTAAGTCCCCCAACCTTTCTGTGCCTCTTCAGTTTCCTCATCTGTTGAATGGGAATAATACCGCACCACTCCCCCAGGTAGTCATGTGGATAAAGTCAGTTAACAAAGGTAAGACACTTTGCAAACCTGAGAGAACTCTATAAACACTGGCAATTATTATAAAAAGTAATTTCAAGAGGAGAGCGTATGGGTGTAGGAGACGGTCATGAGGGAAGCTGGGCAAAGTACACCCAAACACCACTGACTGCTGCCTCCTTGGGCCAGGCCCACTGACCCACCGGAGGCTCAAAGAAGCTCCTCTTCATTTCCAGAACCAATGGCTCATTTTTACTGGAAGCATGAAGCAAGGATGGGAGGTGGAGGACAGGCTAGCAGAGGCCAGGGCCTCAGTTCATTTTTCAGAGGCCTTCTCATGGCCAAAGCAGACAGCACCATCACCTTTGGTGCGATTTCAGCTGAAGACCTTTGGCAGAAGCCTCATTATGATCCACGGTGCATGTCAGACCTGCTGTAGCGAGGTCCAGCTGCTACCGCCACCACCATGTTCCAAAGGAGCGCCACAGGATCCTTGTGCTAATCACAACTTCAGTTAATACAAGAGTTCAAAGCTCGTAAGGAACACCTGGTTCCCCTTCAAGATGGCCCCAGGAGGTAAGAGAAGGCACTGCCACCAGAGATGGGAAAACAGATGCCAACGAGGAAGTTTGCTCCGTATCACACAGAAGGGCAGAATCCAGAATGCTGCAAGATCTACTTAAAGTAACCATGGGGAGCTCTTGGTGTAGGACAGCCCTTAGTGTGCAGAGGCTCCAGCACGCCTGCGGCCTGAGGATGGCAGGCAGTGAGGCTTGGTGGAAAGAACAGAGCTGCTACTGGGGATGGGCACAGCCAAGGAGGGAGAACAACACCTCTGCCCCAGGTGATCTCTTTTGTAAGCTGGGCTTTAAACTGACATTCTCATTACAGGAACTACAAGTCATTAACAAGGTCCAAATGTTTGGCGGCTCTGCCTGGGAAGGTGGAGACCAGTGACCTAAGCCGGACACACAGAAACCTTCAGTTTTACCAGTCAAGGGCCCTCTCTAGCACCCCCCAGCTCTCAAGATCAAGGCTTCCAGATTGGGGGGATGGAGCCAAGATGGCAGCGTAGAAGCAGCAAGGTCCCGCAGCTCCCACACCGCCACCCTAAACACCCATAAAATAGGAGCCCAGACAAAGTCTAGGAAAGTCTAGGACTCTCAGACTCACAAAAAGACAGAGAACACAGCTCTCGCTGAAGGCAGCTCGGCAGCAGGGGCTCAGCGCAGCTGAGGCAGGCAGGAGGGGAGACTGAGAAGGGGGTGGTTGTAGCCTCAGTTGCTAATGGTGGGGCTGGAAGGGTGAGGAATGACCAAAGGCAGTTAGAGAGACCCTTGGGCATTGTAGAGAGGAGCATCAGTTAACAAGACAGGGCCTGAGCGGAGGCTGGAACAGCCGGAAGCCGAGACCTTCTGCGGTCAGGCCTGCAGCAGTTCTACAGCCTCCAGCACCCCGACATCTGCCAAGGCGTGAGGAACAGGAGAGGCGCAGCTCACACCACAGTGGAGGAGAGAACGGCCAGCCCAAAACCCTGCGGTCAGGCAAGGCCCCAGGGCGGCCACGAGGAGCAGGCAGCGGAGCCTCCCAAGCCACAGCTTGAGTCTACTTCAAAGAAAATCTAAAGCACCGGCCCTGAGGGGAGCTTTGGTCAGAGACAGTTAGTGAAAGCTGAAACTTTGAAACTTAATTGGGAGGGTAAAGCAGTTCGGCCATTCTACCCCCAGGGCAAGGAAGCAGTGGGGGAGGGGAACTACTGGAACCAGCAGCAGTGGCCCCCACCAGGCTGCTTCAGAGCCCCTGGCCTGCGGACTCTGCAGGGGGGCTGAATCGATTGATCAGGGCCGAGT
>CM053601.1:188571740-188608923 GCA_028646575.1 Pseudocheirus occidentalis | reverse complement strand
CAGGGGAGGGGCTTTACAGTGGGATTGCTGTTATGGGGTTGGGGCAGGAGCAAGACGGGGAGAAAATGTGTAATTCAAAAAATGTAATGAAAATGAATAATATAAACAAGAAAACAAATAAAAACTAAATTAAAAAAAAAAAAGATCAAGGCTTCCAGTCAGCTGGAATCTTCTCAATCTGGTCTGAGCCACTGCCCCAAAGGGGCTCTGTTACTACATGGGAGAATATTTCAGAGATTCCACTCTAAAATATGCCCCTCTTGGGGTGAATTCCTGGAGGAATCTGGCCAGTTGGGCCTGGGTGAGAGTCATCTAGTCAAAGGGGCCCAAAGCAGAGGTGGGCTGGACAGTAACGGCCCCTCCCATCTCCCATTTGTGGGAGCTGGCAGGATCCTGGCCCAGTTATGGTCCCCAAGAACAAAAATGCTGAGCAAGCTGAGTCTGGCCCAGAGAGGGCAGGATCTTAACCTGCACATGCTGGACAGAAGGAGAAAACTGGGCCAGGAAGATTCCTTTCAGCAACAATGTGGTCCTGAAGGAAAAAACAGGGTTCAAAGTTTGGGAAAAGCCTGTTCTTTAGCAATGACAGAGGCCATGCTCTGCCCCTAACACGCATGAGGCATATAAGCCTGTGTGAGGGCCTAACGGACTGAGACAGTCCCCATGGAATCAGACGTGAGAATGCAAGGAAAGGACAGGAGAGGGGACAAGCATTCCTGAAGTTCTCCTAAGTGTCAGGCAGCACGGCAGGCACTCTGCACATATTAACTCATCTGAGCTTCACAACAGCCCTGGGAGGTAGGAGGCAGGTGCTGGTATTATCTGGGGAAACCGAGGCAAACAGTAAGTAAGTGTCTCAGGGCAGATTTGAACTCAGGCCTTCCAGATTCCAGGTCCAGGACTTGTGGCCCTGCAGGTATCATGGAAGGATTACTAAATACTGGGGAAGGGAGGCAGGGACCCTGAATGATGGCTACGATTTCCACTGGCTAAGATGGTGGGGAAGGGTCTGAGAGGAGACCCCGAGCAGTCCCTCAAGGAAAAGGTATATAAAAGGGGGCACACAAAAAAATGGGCACAAGACAAGGAGAGCCCTGAACTCTGGGCTGAGCTGGACCCAGACCCTGTGCAGGACCATCAGACAAGCGGCTCGTGTCTTCCTCTGAACTCCTATGGCATCGGGGTTGGCTGGTGAGTGAGGGAGAGAACAGGCAGGGGCCTTGGCTAACGGTCCAGGCCGGCAGCGAAAGGGCGGCCCTGGCAGAAACAGGGAGAACGAGCCAGCCCCGAGCCCAGGCTGCCAGAGCTGCCAACCTCTGGCTCGGAGGCGTGAAAGTGCTTGCCCTGCCCCAACCCTGTTCCTTTGCAAGGGGGGAAGGAGGGTCCCTATGTGTGTGGAAGAATATTAGATGTTTCTTAAAACCTGGTTAGTTTTTCTGAATTTTTAGAAATCCCTTTTCTTCTTTGTTATCAGAGAGATCTTTGAGGGAGGGAGAGGGAGAAGGAGGAGAGAGGGAAAAGAAGAGAGAGAGGGAGGGGGAGGGGGAAGGAAGGGGAGGAGGTCACACATGTAGGTGATATAAAAAGAAAATAAACTGATAAACTATTTTTTAAGAAAAAGGTAAGTACTGAACTGATGTACTAAGGGTGGTCATTGATGGAGCCCTCTTCCGGCCCCGGGCCACCCTGAGGCTCTCGGTCTGGAATGTTGCCTGGCCTTTGTGGACAGGCCCCATAGGGTGGCTGGACCTCCCTCATCCCTCAGACATTTGGGACAGATTACTCCGATCCATTCTGAGAGGCCACACACTACAGGGGAAAGAACACTTTGCCTTGCCCAGTGTCCCACAGCTATTAAGCCTCTCAGGCGAGATTTGAACTCAGGTCTTCCTGACTCTAGGCCCAGGGCTTGTGGGAGTTCAAAAAGAGAAGAAGCTCTCTTCTGACAGGTATCATAGGGCAAGAGAAAGAAGAGGAGCCTGGAGCCGGGCCTTGAAGGATGGATAGGATATCAGGCTGAGATAGTGGGGAAGACAATCCTGACAGAGGAAAAGACAGGTAGGGAAGGGTCTGAGGGGACACAAGTGGGCTGGTACCCCAGCTCCATCATTTGTGACCATCATGGCCTTGGGAACGCCCCTTCCCACTGCTGGGGCCAGGCTCCTCCTCTGCAAAACAGGAGATGAGGACTAGGGGTCTCCCTGGTCCCTGCCAGGTCTAAAGCTATGACAAGGACAAACAATCCCTGGACTCATCAGCTTTCGGCGGTGAGGAGGAGGAAGCAGTGAAATGATGGGAAGAACTGGATTAGGGAGAAATATGAGGCTAGCTCTGGACCCATGCAGACATGATGTGATGCAGCCTGAACTAGGCCAAGAGCAGGGACAAGACCGAAGGGATGGACAAGAGACGACACAAAGAAAAATGCACGTGTAGGATGGGCCGCATGACACGAGGTAGGGGAGCGAGGAGGTAGAGAGCAAGAGGGGGAGGCCCTCGGGTTGGTCCAGCCCAGCTGACGCCTCCCATATCAACAGCCTCAGTCTCAAGGATCCCTATCCAGAGGAATGATAAACGGGAACAGAACAATTTTGGATCTGGGAGGAGACCCCCCCCCCCGCCCCTCCACCCTCTGCCCCCCCACACCCCTCTGGAGGCAGCCAGCCTCCATCTCCCTCTCGGCAATTTCCATTCATTGGATCTGGTTCTGCCCAAGTGGGTCAAACAGGAGAGATTCCAGTCACTGTCAGAACCAGGGCATGCAGCCACCCAGTCATCGCCACTAAGATGCTGGAGCGCTTAGAAGGCATTTTCTACTTCACTTCATACAAGCCCAAAACAAGCTCTGGAGGTCACAAGTAGCAGCCAGTCTCAGGAGGGACACAACCCAGCCAGGGGAACCCCGAGCTTGGGGCCTAGTTTTCTACTACTTACTGCCAAGGCCACAAAGCAAAGAGTTTCTCCTCTGAAGCTCAGTCTCCTCATCTTTAAAATGGGACATAATTCTTGGCCTGATGACTTCACAGTGTAATCAGGATCAATAATATTCCTGAAATACGTTATACAAACACCCGCCTAGCCTAGAAGAGCTCCTGCTGTGAGAAACCCGTCTGCTATCTAGTCAGTCCAAAAGTCCTCAGTAAATCCTGGGGCCTCTGTGGAGGGCCTGAGGGCTTTGCTAGAGCATTCCAGCCCCAGCACAACACAGGCCACAGAGCACAAAGATTGTGAGCAAGTCACCTAAGCAGAGTTGCATCTTCTGTCCGCTGGCACCTACCTTGGGAGGCTGCTGACCAACCTCACCAGTGCTAGAGAAACAGCGGGGTCTGAACCCCTCAGGCTGCCTCAACTGCCCAGATGGGCAGATGGCAAGTCAAACAAAAGAAAGCGTCATGTTCACACCTCACCTCAGCACCCTGACCCCTCATCTTTTCCTCCCCAAAATAAGAGTGTGCCTGGTCTGAGCTATACCAAAAACAAAACGGAGAAGCAGAAGGCCCAGCCCTCACCCCCAAAACAAGCCAGAGATGAGAGCCGGCAGGAGCTGATGGGTGGATGGTGCTGTCTAGAGACCCTTCTGCCACCCGCCTCCTCGGCCTCCCTTCTGTCTCTGCTACAGGCGGGAGCACAGCAAGGCAAAGAGGCAGGCTCCACGTTCTGAAGGGCTCTGGGAACAGAACGTCTTCCCACGCCTGGGCACACAATCACACCATCCATGTCCAGCATCTCACTGCAGAGAGAGACAGTCACTGGTACCTGAGCAAAGTCCATCAGAGAGAGCCAGTCTATGGTGGGAACTGCATTCAAACTACCATGACTGTCTGAGCACGTTCTTGTCTGGCACAGGTCACCTACAAAGCAAAATCCTGTCCGTGGAAAACTTACCTACAAGTCCCTGCTCTGACCACACATTCATCAGACAGGGGAAAAAAAACCCAAAAGAGCACCTAGCGTTTATCTGCTGTTTGCCTTTCCAGAATCCAAAGCCCTTCCTTCCCAAGAGGTGTTAACAGAATGAATGATGGGCCTAAAGTAACAGGGACCATTATCCCAAAGAGAGAACAGTGAGAATCAAAAAAATTTACCATCAGCTTCCATGGCAGAACCAGAAGGAAAACATACTGCTTTTTTTTTTTGGAGGGGGAAGGCAGGGTAATTGGGGTTAAGTGACTTGCCCAAGGTCACACAGCCATTATGTGTTAAGTGTCTGACGCTAAATTTGAACTCAGGTCCTCCTGCCTCCAGGGTCGGTGCTCTACTCACTGCACCACTGAGCCACCCCAGAAGGAAAACTTGTTTTGCCCCTTAGTCTCCCAAGAATTCTACACAGGTATGGGCACAAAGGCCCATCCCAAACATGGCACATGCCCACAATGACCACCTGGAAGGCAGGTAGCAGAAGGCTGGGATGGGGATTTCCAAGGTTTCCTCACGTCTCCCTCCAATCTAGGAATGTTTATTAAGAGCCGATAACCAACAAGCACCAATTAACTGTACTGCCCAAGCCTGGAAACACAAAGACAAAAATGAAACAGGTGTCCTCAGGGGAAACTCTCAATGCTCTCTAGAGATGGCCCTTAAGGCAAGGCAGGAGGGGCTGAGCAGCTGCCCCATCCCTCCCCCACACCCCAACCATGCTGTAGGCAAAGCAGGGTCTGGGACCAGAACAAACTGGGAGCATGTGGAAAAATAAAAAAAAATCTACCTGAGTCAGGACTAAGATCCAAAGTGGCCCAATAGAGCCTTCCTTGCCATTCTGAAGCTCATCTCTACAGAACAGAATGACCCCTCCTGGGCAAGGTCCAGAGGGCCCTGGGCCACCAGCCCAGGCTTCTAGCAAGTAAAAGGGAGCACAGCTCCAGCATCTGTGCTTCGAGGATAATGAAAACACCAGAACAAACATCCAGGACCCTCCACCAGCTCCCTTTCGGGGCCCAGTATCTGAGACTAGAGACTGAGAATCCCAGCCGTCCTTGAGCCAGACAGAACCAGCCAGAACTTCCCCAAGCCTAGGTGATCTCTGATACCAAGGCCCCATTGAACAAGGCTGCTGCGAGGCACCAAAGAGACCCTGAGCTGGTTGCTTATTCCAGATGTTGAGGTTCCCCTAAGGTCGTCCAGAACCAAGGAGGTAGCAGAGACGTGGTGCCACTGGACTTCATCTCCCTCTTCTAAGCTCCTGAAATACAACAGGGGAGACGTCCTTAAACAACCAGAGAATCCAGAGGAAGAAATCCAAGTTCGGAGTACCCAAGTGTGTGTAAATCAATCCACGAAGAGACAGACTTCAAAAAAGTCATTTTCTCTCTGCCCAGGAGTCTGAGATTCACTGGGGGCCATGGATAGAGTTACCCAGATAGAACCCAATATTCAGTTACTACCCTGGCCATCTGAAACCCAAGTCTTCCAAGATAAGACAGCTCTTAAAACACTCAAAAACCCCCTCGAACTAGAGAAAGTCCATCAGGCCCCATTTCTTGAATCACCCTAATTAAAAGGGGCTGCCCTTCGGCATAAGCACAACTCATCTAAGATAGCGGTCTGTTTTCTACCATCAGCCTTCGTCCAATCGCCTGATTCCACTTAGGGGGTCAGTATCTCCACTTATGAAAAAACTGAAGGTCCCTCAAGAAACCCAAGATGGTTTCACCTTCCCCCAAATTGCCCCACGGGCGCCTCAGCTACTGGAGCAGCCCTGCCCACTCAGCCTTTGGTGGTGGCCAGCCAGGCCTCAGCAGGAGTGGCCACCTCAGTGAAGTCAGCCTGAGGTGGCTGCTATTGCCACCTGCACAGGCTCCGGAAGCATCACAACCAACTCCCTCCCCATGATGAATTCAGTCCTTCTTGTGCTTTTTCCAAACCCAGTAATTCCAAATGAGGGGAGAAAAAAACATCAGGGAGAAACGCCCCACTTATATCCCTATCACGGAGGGAAACACGTCCAGAGCCTCCTCACAACTGACTATCGAGGCCTTGCAGGGCAAATGCCTGACAGCCAAAGAGGGCAGAGGGCAACACCACCAGGCAGGGTGACCAAGGATGGCCAGCAAGCAGCAGGGAATCTTAACCTCCTGCTTTCTGCAATCCTCAGCAGAGATCCTGGTAATGCTTCCACATACCCTGCATGGAGGACCACAGCCCTCTTCTCTGGTCTCTGAACACAAAGTTAATCCTAAAGATCTTGTCTGATTCATGCTCGGTGAGGGCTCTTGACCTATGCTCTGGCACTGCCTGCACTGGGCATCTGATGAATAATGTCTCCTGACATGAGCACAAGGGCAGAGACCTCAGAGTTAACTGGCCAGAGATATTTAACAGTCGGAAAGTCCACTTCCTTTGCCCCCGAAGGATGTCATCTTCCTTCCTGCCCAACTGTTCCACAGGGAGATGGGTGGGCCCTGGGACGACATCAGGGAGCCAGCCAACAGAAAGGGTCAGGGCCAGAGATTACAGTAAGCATGATGTGGCCACATGGGCAGACAAGGCAGCTGCCCTGCCCGAAGTCCTTGGACCTCGAGAGCCCCATGGTCTCCTTACCAGGGGCTCTGGTAAAAATAAAAGGGCACCTAATGTACTGAGGCCCCCATCTAGCCAGCTGCTTTTGCCTTTCTAACCCCACAAGCTGTGCACAGGCAGCTGTCTGGATGTCACCAGCTAAACTTCATGATGGCAGGAAAGGTAGGCAGGAGTCACTGGCACAGGACACACCCAATGCTAGAGTTCGTAGGAATTCCAAGGTCAACAGGGCTACCTTTAAGTGATTCTATTATGGACAGAAAGAGGAACAGGGCCCACCACCACCAAGGACATTACAAAATCCGAAGCATCCACCTCTGGGGGTGCTGAGCTAGGCTTGGCACAAAGCAAGCTAAATTAAGCTCTCAGAGTTTATAAAATAAACTAACCAGAAAAGGGGAAAGACGGAAATGAGAAAGCAGCAGGCAAAATGAAGGGGGTGCTGCCAAAAGGACAGTAACCAGACAGTGGGAAGGCTGTCCCCTCCATATAACTGTGGGCCCAGATAACAAGCTGCTCAGGAGCACAGGCCTGTAGGAATCTACACGCAGCACCCAAGACTGAGCACTGACAAAGCACCTACTGCGTGCTGGGCAGGAGAGAGGCACTGACAAAGCACCTACCGTACACCGGGCAGTGGTGTGAGGGGCACCACTGACTAAGCCGGCAGAGGGGGAGGCAAGACCAGCTCCTGCCCTCAGGGACTCCTGGTAGGCCGATCTGGAGGTGATGCTCTCCCAGAGGCCGCAGGTGCAGCAAAGAACCAGCCCACACTGGGGCTCTCTGCCTGCAGAGAGGGACCCTGGCAGAAAGCCCCCAGACTCTCCAGCCCAGGGCACAGGGAGAAGAGGGGCCTGGGGAAGAGGAAGCAGAGGGCAGATGGGGGGGATCCCCTACAAGCCTGTAAGGGTGACAGCTGAGATGGTGCCAGCCCATAAGAGCGACTGGGAGAAGCAGTAGGGCTTGGCCACTGACCCCCTGCCAGGGGCCGCTGGGACCCTCAGACACATACAAAGGTGCCTGGCCCCAGCCAGAGGGTGAGTTAGAGCAATTCCTGTGGGAGCAGCCACCGAGGGCCTGCAGTGTCCCAGGCAGGCTTGCTGCGAAGCCCAGAGCTCACCCAGAGCCAGGGCAGTGACCCACCAAGGAGCAAACAGGAGGGTGGGCGTAAGGAGCGTCAGGAAGCATCTGACAGTGGGGGGGGGGAGGGGGGGCAGGGGCCGGGCAGGGCTTCTGGAGCCATAAAGGGGTCTGAGGTTCACGTTCAAGAGCTGCGCTGGTGGAGAGACCCGAAGGCTGAGGATCGTCCCCATTTCACGGGTGCAAAACTGAGGCCAAGGGCTCTCCCCGACTTCCCTGAGGCCACCCAGCGAGCAGGCAACAGAGGCTGGAACCCCCCAGGGCTCTGAGCCATCACTGCCTACAAGAAGCTGCCTCTGTGGGATGGCAGCGATAGGATGGCAGGGGGGATGACAGGGTTCTATCCATTCCCCATGTGACATCCACAACCGCCAGCTGGGGGCTGGGGTGGCCACGAAGCGCAGAGGGGGCACTGCAGACAGTGGGGAAGGGGATCCCAGCTGCCGCAGGAGCGGGGCTCACTGGACCTCGACGGCTCGGTATGTAGAAGGAGGGAGCCTGGATCAGGCGGCCCCGGGTAAAAGGGGGAGAAGAGGCGCGGCTATCAGGGTGAGCCTCAGTTTCCCCCGCTGCCCTGCCTCTGGCCGCCCACTCGGGGTCAAGGGTGTGCTAGGCAGTGGGCGAGGAGGGGCAGAGCCGGCGGTCACCTTGGGCCAGCCAGTCCAGGGGCTCGCTGCCTGGAGGTCCGATTGGGTGGGGCCGCCCCTCCCATCCACCGAGGACCCTCCCCCCGTTCCTCCTCCTCCCCCCCCCCCCCCCGCGTACCCTGCCCCTCACATGCGTCCCCCACCTGGGCACGCAGCTGGCCGAGCTCCGATCCACCTCCCAGGTGGCATACAGGTTCATCTGCACCGGGGCGGGCGCGGGGCCGGTGGCGGGAGACCGCCCGGGGGCGGCGGCGGGGCTCGGGCCGGGGGCGGCGGGGCCCGAGGCCCCAGGCCCACCGGCCGAGACGGCCGAGGACGAGGCTGCCGCCGACGTGGAGGACGCGGCCGAGGCGGCCGGGGCCGCGGTCGCGGCCGGGGGCTGCGGGGCCTGGGGCGGCGTCGGTGGCGGGGACTGGGCCGTCCCCGGGCCTCGCGGCCCCGCACCCCCGAAGCCCCCGGCCCCGGCCGCGCTGCCGCCGCCGGCCCCTCCGCGCTCCGCCATGGCCCGGGCTGGGGGTGCTCAGCAGGCGGCCCGCCCTGGAGGCAGCGCGAGCATCGGCGGCGCCCGAGCCCGCCGCCGCCTCCGCTGGAGCCGCCTCTGCTGCTGCTGCCGCTGCCGCCGCGCCGCTACTGCTGGGGCTGCGCGCACGCGCGGAAGAGCCGCCTCGCGCCCGCCCGCTGCTAGCAGCCGCTCAGTCGGGGGAGGGAGAATGGGGGCGCGCTCACGAGCGCCAGGAGGCGGGCCTTAGCCCGGCCCACTCCCTCCATGGCGGCCCCGCCCCGGAGGACAGGTACAGAGCGCCCTCTCCCGGCGGGGTTGTTGGCTGCCCGTTTCTTCCTCTCGCGGAAGCCGCAGCCAGGCGTTTGGTTGGGGGAGGGGTGTGGGGAGGCGCGGCGGCTGCTGCCCTTCCAGGCTACCAGGCTATGCGCCCCACGTGGGTGTCGCCGGGGCTTCTCTCCCCGCCCCCCTTAGCCCTAATCCACCTGAGGCTCAGAAGCCTGTTAGCCTGTAAATAGCCCCGGATTAAAGCCCTCTAATCTGCCTGCCCTGGCCCCGCGCCCCCTGCACCCTCCAGCTCCCCCAGGAATCACTTTCCCCAAAGCGGCGAGCCCGGAGGGTTTAGACACCCACCCCACCCCACCCCCAGAGCTGGAGAAGCATCTTCCTGGAACCACACTGGTGCCCCCCCCCAAAAAAAATCTGCCTGGAGCCACACTGCCCCCCCCAAATGAGCCCAGCATCTGCCTAGAACCAGCCCTCCCCCACACTTCTACCTTAGTGGCTGTTGGCCTGCGTGTCCCTCAAGGCTCCCTACTGGAGAATCAGCACAGAGCCCAGCTATGGAGCCCCAGGCAGTGGGCTCATGGAGCCAGAAACCGGTTTGCTTTTAAAGCCCTGCTCTGCAGTACTGTGGTAGGGGAGAGCCCCTGGGTCAGGCCTGGCCCGCCCAGTCTTGTGCCCACCACTTTCTCCACCTGCCTCCTGGCCTCCCTCAGGGGAGAACACCAAAGATGAGAGCAGGCTGCATCTAGCCACCTTTTCCCTGGGAGGGAAGAGCTTTATTTACAAAACAGGTCTGAAATAAGAACATGGAAATGAACAAGAGTCCTTGGAATCAGGAGGGATCCGAGCCCCAGGGGCCAAGCCAGGCGGTCTTCCTCTTCATCTTCGGCTAAAACTTGAATTCTTTGTACTTCTTGCTGCCCCCGCGGCTGTCCTGGGGCTGAGCCTTCCGTTTCTTTTGCTACAGGGGGGAGAGGAAAGGTTGAGAGCACTGGGCAAGAGCACTGGGCCGGCCAGCGAGGGCCAGGGTTGCCACCAGAGGGCGAGCATGCAGCCTGACCAGGGGGGGGGTTCTTCCTACCTTCTGCTTGGCAGCGTGTTCCGCCACCATGTCGCTGAAGTCCTCCTTCTCCACCTGGGCCTGCTGCTCCCGCACGTGCTCCTCGTACTTCTGGGTCATAGCCATGGGATCCAGCTCCAGCTCCTCTGGGGCCAAGGCCACCTCCACCCCTTGCAGTTCAGGGGCTGGGCCCTTCCGGCTCATCACCTGCAGAATAGGGCAGTCAGAGTCTAGCTCCCCTAAAGACAGCCGAACCCCAGCTCCCAGCCTCCCCTTCCCCGTGCCAAGTGCTCACCGTAGACATGTCATATATATGGGTGGAGCCCATCATGGCACCTCCCACCGTGGCTGTTCTCTTCTCAGGCAGCACAGTAAACAGCTGGGGGGTCTCGCTGCTGTAGGGAGGATGGGGGACGGGTCAATCCAAGGAAGGACCAAAGGCGTGTCCTTAGTCACAAGGGAGTGACCAGCCCACCCTTGGTGAAGGCCATGTGGTGTGGCCTCCAAAGAGTCCACTTGGAGAAAGGTGTTATGGGCCAGGTTTACCCCGCCAGAGAGTGAGGGCCTCCTAGCCTCAGGCTGGCAGCTTTCAGCATAAAGACTGGCCCAGGTCCCTAACTCTAAACAGCCCTCAGCAATCGAGTGAGAGGCAGCCAGGGGCACCACAGTGCCCAGGTGCCAGGCCATAGCAGGAAGGCCAGCCTCAGGCTGTATGCCGCCGGCAAGCGCTTTCCCCTCCATCCCAGGGGGTGCCTGTGGCTGCCCTATAAATGCTAGCTCTCATTACCAACTTGATCAGCTACCTCTGGCCTACCTAGGACATGAAGGGAAGGTGTCCCCCCTCCTAGTAAAGCCCAGGCCTGTCCAGTGTGGACAGCCCCTCACCCGTCCATGGCCTCTTCAATCTTCTTTTTCCTTAGTTCAATCAGTTCAGGTGTCTCCATCCCAGCTGGGACTGATGAGAAGCCTCCAGGGGTGATGAGACCACTGAGGAAAGAAGGCAGAGCAGTGTAAGCAGGGAAGGCAACAAACCAGGCCCCGAGCCCACAGGCCGCAGTCCCCTCCAAGGAGGGCGCCTCTACGCTACCTGTCTGCAGGGGTAATGAAGCCTGTCTCATCGGGCTTATCCTCATCACTCTCCTCCTCTTCCTCCTCCTCTGAGGATTCCTCGTCCGAAGGCTCCAGCTCGCCCCACGGGGTCCGGTCAATCTCCTCTTCCTCTGTCTTAGTCTAAAACAAAGACCACAGGACCTGACACGAGTGCTCTATGGCCCCTCCAGGAAGCAGGCCTGGTGCAGCAAGGGCCAGAACACACCTGCCAGGAGCGAGCCCTCGGTGGTGCCCGCCACGAAAAGGGAACACATTTGAAATAGCAAAACTCAAAAAAAACCCTGGAGGCAACTTGTGTGTTGTCCAACAACCCCAAGGCAGCAAGCTGACCAAAGGAAACCCCCATCGTTGGGAAGGGTGAAGAGAAAATGTGGAGTGCCACCCGAGACGACACAAGACGAAGCGCGCCTGCCCACAGGCCCGGCCTCAATATGCCCTTAATAAATGCACATTTACTCATTAAAGGCAATGGGGTTTCAAGTACACTGAGCAAAATTCTCAACCGCTGTTTTATGAAATGATATGGAGCCTCTCTATGAGCCCTAGACAAGTGGTTCCCGCCAGGGCCCTGTTTGGAGAACCCCCTCCCCCCAGGGGATTCTTGAAGCTGTGCACAGCTGTACCTGGAATTCCGCTGCATTGGTTCCAAACACGTCTCCATAGAGAGGCTTCCCAGTCTCATCCACAGGAGGTTTGCCCCAGCCCCCCGCATGGTAACCAAAGGAACAGCTCTGAAACGAGGGAGGGAGGGAGGGAGGGAGGGAGGAAAGAGGAAGGGAGTTAGTTAGCCCCTCTCCTGGTGCTCCCAAAGAATGATGACTCGAGAGCATCATTCACTTAACCTTCCAAGTAAAGTGAAAGGAGAATTCAGAAGGGACCCCACCCAGCACTCAGGTTGTTAGGGTGCTGCCACCCAAAATGACTCAGTCTATGTTGTTGTTCTATGTCTGCGTTTAGAAGAGATGCTCCTTGGGGTGGCTCGGTGGTGCAGTGAATAGAGCACCGGCCCTGGACTCAGGAGTACCTGAGTTCAAATTTGGCCTCAGACACTTGACACATTACCAGCTGTGTGACCTTGGGCAAGTCACTTAACCTCAATTGCCCTGCCTTAGCCCCTCAAAAAAATTTTTTTTTTAAAAAGAGACACTCCTTGAGGGCAGGGCCTGGTCTGTTTTTCGTCTGTGTCCCCACCAGTCCCTTGCATAGGGCCTTCAATAACTAAATGAGCTGAGAAAGAAGCACAGGAATCACCTCTGGAATGGGAGAATTCAGTCCAGGGATCTTCAGGTTGGGGTAGGAAGGGGGAGGTCCATAACGCTGCATAGCAATCAGCCACGGGGGAGGAACTTTGTGGGCGTTCTGAGGAAGAGAGACTGTGGTGAGACCCCTCCCCCAAGCTTCCCTCCCCAGCACAACCGCAGCAGACCCATCCTGCATTTCTCCAGCACTCACTGGTCCAACTGGCATCCCCAACGAAATCCTCAACTCATCAGACAAATCTCCTGGCTTCTTCTCCTTCAACCGAGTCTCAAACTCTTTCCCCTGAGGAAAAAGAGAAACGTATTAGAACAGCCTAACCCACCAGGCATTACGGCATTTGAGGGAGCGAGATCATGGGAAAGAGAAACAACTGTCTGTACCAGATAGAGGGTTCCATTGAAGGGGAACTGGATGAAATGGGGCTAGCTGGTTTTACTCACAGATTATAATCACTAATCATTTCTGTTCTTGTCTAAAGAAGGGAAAGGAAGGGAGGCCTGCCAAGGAAGAGAGATGATTCTCAAATATATTCCAAGGACCAAGGAGAACTTAAACGACCTTTCTCTCACCCCCAAATCCAATGTTTGTTCTAAAAAATATACCTCCTGAATCCAGTTGCCAAAGACCTCAAGCTAAAACCATTATCCCTTCAAATGTAAACTCTGCCCTCTCTTCCTAAAAACAACTCCCTCCCCAGACCCATCTGGAGGGACACTGGGGTGGAGAGTCCTGAGGCCTTCAGGGAACTTGTGGACCATCAGGCCCAGAGGCGCTGTGCCCCGTCCCAGGGCCTGCACACCTCATAGTAAAGGTCCCCGTGAATGGTCAGCTTCGGCTTGGTCTGCCACTTGAAGAAGGCGTCATGTAACTTCTGGTAGTCAATGTCGATCTTTCCCATCTTGGGCCTGACCTTCTCTCGCATTTTGGACTTCATGGTCTTCTGTTCTTCCTGTTGGATAGAGTCAGAAGTCACATGTCCGGGGGGCTATTCACGCACATCGGATCCATCAGAGGATGGAAAAGTCCAAACCTTCTTGGGCCTGGCTCTTTGCACTATATGGGTCAATAAACTTTCATTAAGCATCTACTACGGGCTTAGCACTGTGGATACAAAAAGAGGCAAAAGAAATGCCCCCGAGGAATTCCCAGTCTAACAGAGAAGACACCACACAATCTCTAGGTATCTGTAAATAAGATGCAATGGGAATGATCAGCAGAGAGAAAGCATCGGGATTAAAGCAGGAAAGGCTTCCTTTAGAGCAGTGGTTCTCAACCTGTAGGTTGTGACCCCTTTGGGGGTCATATGATCTTTTTGATCAGGGGTCACAGAAGTCGTCTAAGACCCTCAGAAAACATGTATTTCCAATGGTCTTAGGAACCGAGACACCACTCCTCTGTCTCTATCTGTGGGTCCGCCCACATGTAGATATGCCCACGTTCACAGCATTAGGAAGGTTGAGAACCACTGCTCTAGAAGCTGGGATTTCAGCTGGGACATGAAGGAAGCCAGAGATATCAGGAAGGAGAGAGAGAGAGAGAGAGAGAGAGAGAGAGAGAGAGAGAGAGAGAGAAAGAGAAAGAGAGAGGAGGGAGAGAGAGAGAGAGAGAGGAGAGAGAGGAGGGAGGGAGGGAGGGAGAGAGAGAGAGGAGGGAGGGAGGGAGAGAGAGGAGGGAGGGAAGGAGGGAGGGAGGAAGCACCCAGTTTCAGGGACCAGCCCGAGGAAAGGCCTGGAGTCACCAGGAGGGAGACATGGCCAGGAGGTCAATCACTGTATGGCAGAGGATACAGATGAGGCGGCCACTAGAAAAGGGGGCGAGGAGGGGGACCCCTGAGAGCAGAGTGAGGAGTGGGCTTGAAGTGGGAGGAAGGCAGCTGCCTCTCCCCAGGCTACAGCAACAGTCCAAGCATGAGGAGATGAGGGCCTGGGTCTGATCAGAGGACAAGAGGGGTGAGAGAAGTTGTGAAGGTGAACTCCAGGCCAGAGACAGGACTGGCTACCTGGGAAGTGATGAGAGAGGTAAGAATGGCGCCTATTTCGCCTGCAAGATGCACGAGAAAAACAGCGGGGCCTCCACTAGCGATAAGAGAGTTAGGAAGCGGGGAAAAGTCTCAGGGCCTGAGCTGAGTCTGAGACATCTATTGGGCACCCAGGCTGAGGCAGGAAAGGCAGATGGGCGAGCCCTTGGCAAGGAGACGGCCATTCATCTGTGGGAGCTAAGGAGCTGGTCAGGTAGAGAGGCCTAAAGAGCAGCAAGCAGGGCTGGGCCAGGGCACCACCACGGGCATGTGCCTGAGCACATAGGACCGGGAAGCCTTTCCACATCCATGACTCATCAGAGAAAGGGGTGGAGCCAAGGCAAAGGCCCCAGTCGGTCATCTTCAGCAATAAGGCTACCTTACTGGGGGCATATTTGAGGAAAGAGATGGGGGTCTTTGTGAGGCATAAGCCTGGTCCTGTCTGCAGTGAACCGGGGCTCCCTGCATTTCCCAACATGTGTAGAGCCGGGTGACGATGCATTAACATAGGAGGTAGTTCTCTGAGCCCTCCAAACTGAAGGTTAGAAGAGAGGTTAAAAAAAGAAACAGGTTTCTTAAAAACCAATACTGG
This sequence comes from Pseudocheirus occidentalis, assembly GCA_028646575.1. Lineage (NCBI taxonomy): Eukaryota > Metazoa > Chordata > Mammalia > Diprotodontia > Pseudocheiridae > Pseudocheirus > Pseudocheirus occidentalis. The sequence goes on along the minus strand of CM053601.1, from coordinate 188,593,797 downwards.
TCTTTTAAAAGTTGGGAGCTGATGGGGACCAAGCTTGTACCATGTGCCAAGACAGAAAGTGGGACAACTCCAAATCAAGGAGCACCAGTCCGGGGGGCGGGGGAAGGACAGGACGGACAACAATGACAGAACAGGGACAGGAGGACTCCTGCAGGAAAAGCAGCCGCTCTCACCTTCTCCTGCAGAGCCTCTCGCATCTCCTGAATCCCTGTTCGTTTGATGAAGTCTGGCAATTCAAAAGGGGGCTTCTCGATGCCCCGCTTGCCCTGCAGGTATTTGCGCTTAAAGCACCAGTGCCGTGGGACTGGCACCGAGTTCCTCGTGGCCTTCAGGTGCACCAAGAGCTTGGGGTCCTGGGCTGTGACATCGTGCATCTCCACCACATCCGGTCGGGCCACCAGCTGGGAGGGCCACACGGGGAGAATGAAGCGGCTCCAAAGGCCCCGACCTTGTCCTCCCCATCCTCCAGGGACCCAGGGATGCCTCCCCCACCCAGGCCACGCCAACCTCGTGGGCTCACCTGCTTCAGTTCAGCCACAGTAAAGCGGTTCATCCTCCGCAATTTCTTCTTGGAGAGTTTGGGGGCCTCGGGCTTCTTCTCCTGGAATGGAGGGAGCCAGGAGCCTGAAGCCGCCGCCCCCCCCACCCAGGCCGCGCCCCCGTCCAGGCCACGCCCCCCTCACCTGCTCGTCATCGCTGGTGTCATCGTCGCTGTCCTTGCGTTCCTCTTCAAAGCCCTTCTTCTTGGGGGCGGCGGAGTTTTCCAGCTTGTCTAACTTCTCTGGCTCCTTCTCCTTCTCCTTCTTCACATCATCAGTCAGCTGTTGGGCAAAGCGGGTAAGACGAGAGCCTGTGCCAGGCCCCTGGCACGCGAGCGCCCCCACCTGCCCCGACTCCTGGCCCAGCCGGAGCCGCGCGGTACCTTGAAAGCTTCAAAAATCCTTTTAAAGAAGATAAAGTTGGGCTCGTAGATCTCGGGCTCCTCGGTAACATACTCAATCTCGACTGCGGCGGCGGCGGCAGCGGGGGAGTCTGCGCCGCGGGGGCGCGCCGCCTCCTTCTCGCGGCCCCCTGGGCTGCCGGCAGCAGCGGCGCGGCTCGACGCCGAGCGCTGGGGCTTCTTCTTTTTCTTGCGGTTCCGCCGTTTTCGGTTCTTCTATGGCGGATGGAAGCCAGAAAGAGGCAGAGTCAAACCTCAGCCCCTCAATCCTGCCCCTGCGCCCCTGCGCCCCTGCCCCCCTGCGCCCCTGCGCCCCTGCCCCTGCGCCCCTGCCCCTGCGCCCCTGCGCCCCTGCGCCCCTGCGCCCGGCCCAGCCAGCCCACAAGGAACTCCCACCTTGGCCGCCCTGCGCTCCACCACATACCTCCTTCTTAGATAAAGATGCTGCGTCTTCCTCGGTCTCAGAAGCCGAGACCCCCAGGGACGACCGCGTGTCCGCCTCCATATCCTCTTCATCTACACGCCAGAAAGAAAAGAGCTCACATTTCCATTTTTCACAGCTACCATCCCCTGCAGGGAGACAGACTGCTCAAGTGAAGAAGCGGGTTCACTGAGGACCCCTCCTCCTTTCCAATCAATATTATTCTAATTCACACACGACGCCTTGATTTACTCTAAATTCATCTTCTTTGTTAAGGGTCTCTGATTGGGCTAAGAGGGATTGTTAGAATCTGTGCCTAATCTGCCTAGATTTATAAGCTCCAGAGCACTGAAATTCTATTTGTTATACAAATTGGCCATAATTTTAATTTTTTAAACGTAGGCTACTGTGGCTTTTTCCCATTTTCCTTTCATTTTGTTAAGACCAAGAAGACTGGGCAGTGGTATTGCTAGTTCCCCCTTTTCAGCCAGCTAGCCCCCTAGCTAATTTTAAAACTTCCTGCTGGCAGGGTTAAAATAGATTCTTTGCCTTTAAATTCTTTTATTTTTGCTTTCTTGGAGGGGGGAGAGTTGGGCAGTTGGGGTTAAGTGACTTGCCCAAGGTCTCACAGCTAGTAAATGTTAAGTGTCTGAGGCCAAATTTGAATTCAAGTCCTCCTGACTCCAGGGCCGGTGCTCTATTCACTGCACCACCTAGCTGCCCTTTTAAAATTTTTTAACAAGGAGCAATTCAATCATTGGTAGAGAAATCTCTTAAATTGGTTGAGGGGGAACTTTTGGGACCTCAGAAAAGAAATTCTGGTCCTGAACAGGAAGCTGTCAAGGCTGTGACCATCTTGGGAGCAATCCCACCTAGTCCTGACCTGAGAAAGCCACTTATTTTAGTTTGACAGAGATGAGGAAAGGGCTATTTGCTTAGGATTACACCCGTTACTGACAATCAGAGCTAAATTTTTAGGAAGTGTTAAAGGAAAGCAGGTATAAATTTTGCTAAACATTCACTTATGAAGGACCTAATTTAGGTCCTAGTTCATGGTTACGCCCAGAAATTAAGAATTGAAGTATTGGAGAATTTGCCAAAACCAATCCCTGAATATTTAAATGTTGGCTGTAGCAAAGTCACCTGTGTGGGCGGGCCGCAGACAGGCAGGAAATTCTGCCCCTTGCTTCACATTGGAGCAAGGTCTTCTCTAAACCCTTCAGTTGGGGAACTTCTCAGCAGGAATAGTCAATAATGCAGGTTCTCAGGATCTCACCCAATCCTCCTTGGGGAAGTTCCTCCTAACAGGACTGTTCCTTGTGGGACCCCTTTCCCCACAGGAAAGACAGGGTCAGGTATCCTACAGGATCCCCACTGGGAAAAGGGTGGACTCCTTGTCCAGATGACTAAAGACAAGAGCTATTAAGAGTCAAGTCTGGTTTGAGAATACAAAGGGTTTAGGGCAGTGGTTCTCAACCTTCCTAATTCTGGGACCCTGTAATACTCATACATGGGTCTGCATGTGGGCAGACCTGCCTGGAGACTGACAGAGGAGCAGTGTCTTGGTTCATAAGACCATCAGAGAGCCAATAGTCTTAGGCGACCCCTGTGAAAGGCTCATTCGACCCCCAAAGGGGTCGCAACCCACAGGTTGAGAATCGCTGGTTTAGGGGATCATTCTGGCCAAAGCTTGGAACTCTGGATTACTCTGAAAGTTACATCATTTTACTGAATAATCTCCTAAAATTGGTTCAGAACAAATGAACTACTGGCATCACTAAACCCTTCAGCAGTCTCAGGTTTTCTCCCTGTGATTATACTTTGCTAAAAAGTCTAGAGGAATGAACTTTAACCAAGCTCTTCTATTAGGGATTTGGTCCAAATACAAAGTGTACTTCAGATGGGTGAACCCAACTGGTAAATTAAGACTAAAGCAATTTGCATGGTTGCTAAATTTCATGTTTTCTTGATAAGATTCTAAAAGCATTAATACAATTAGGAAACAGAAGAATTATCTTCAGCTGACAGCAGGACTCCCAACTACAAGATGGTCCTAAGTTCTATACTTAATAAAGGAGTCAGGGGAGATCCTAACTTCAAAATCTCCCAAAGGAAAACTTAGGAGGAATTTGGGTCTGAGTCAATGCTGTTTCTTGTTCCGTGTTCCGTGTGGGTCTGTTTTGTAAGTGATGAAGCCAAGTTCAGGAGAGTGGGCTCTTTCCATCACATAAAAAGGGGCCTTAGGCAACTAGGGCAATCTTTAAGAGAATGGGAAACATCTGTTTGTCTCTCCTACTGTCTTTGTGCCAACCCAACTGGGGTTTTGACTTATGCCTTTTCTTTTGGTATTATCAACCAAAAGAAAGAGGCTGTATGATAAATAAACTTTCACAAAAGGCTTCAAAGAGGACAAATTTCTCTTTTTTTGCTGGTTTCCAACAATGGTCATGTTAGAGATTGCAGAGACGAAAAAGATACAGAAACTAATCAAAAACGAAGATACACAAAAGTAGATTGGAAATCAAATTTATGAAAAGACAAAAGTTATTTCTTTTACTTTGAAATTATTTATAATAAAGTATTTTGATGAGCTTATGAGCTACTAGCAAACCCTGTAGAGTTTAATGAAAACAACAAAATTCATAGGTCAGTTATTCCTTAAAGTGGGCCTTTAAAATGACCAGGGACAGATTTAAAGCTGAAGTTTGCATTTTAAGAACTGTTTTATTAGTCATGAGATGTGATCAGGAGAAATTTGATGAAATTCAGGAATTCAGGGAAGTGTTAAAATATAAAAATGTCAAAATTTAGGACATAGTACAGGAGAAATTAAATTAAACTCTTGTGGGCTTAAATAATTCCACAACTCAGAATTTAAAAAGAAAATCCATTTGCTGAGCCTGAAGGAGTTTTAGCTAGCCAACCTCCACATCTAAACTTGTGTGGTATCAATCTGTGAAACAGGTTTTCGTTTTCATGTAGACCAGGGATGGGGAACCTGAGGCCTCAAGGCCACCTGTGGCCCTTTAGGGCCTCAAGTACAGCCTTTTGACTGAATCCAAACTTCACAGAACAAACCCCTTCAATAAAAGGATTTGTTCTGTAAAATTTGGACTCAGTCAAAAGGCCACCCCATGTGGCCTTGAGGTTGCACCTCTGGTGAAGAATAAACACATCCTTAAAGACTTCCTAAGTCTTCCTAAACTTCCTAAGTTTATCATAGGAAGACATTTTTATTACTAGACGGTAGAATAAGGAAATTTTAGAGCATCTTCAGAAAAGAATGAAAGCAGGCAGAACTGGGGTTCGATGACCCTGCTTTTGAACAACCCACCTGAGGGCACCGACCCAGGACTGAGGGGGATTCCCAAAGTGCTCCCAGAAAAAGAAAACTGGAACAACTCAAGGACCAGAGGTTTTGTGACGCTGCTGCCTTTTAAGCCAATTGTTTGGGGAAATGAGAAACAGGAAAACCTGTACTGAAATCAACTAGTCAAGAGAAGGTATGTCCAACTGGTGTCATTATGCTATACAGTAAGGCAGGGAGAATCAAACAACAAGATGGAGACATAAAAGCAGGAGCAAAGGGCCTGCACACCCAGGAGAGGTCCCCCCAGGGAGGGCTCCCCCGGGGACCTCCTGGCTGATGAGCCTGGATACAAGCCTGGCATCGGAGGAGCAGGACGCGGGGAGCCAGGGGCAGCCGAGGGCTGCTGGTGGAGCCCCGTAACTGTTCAGTAGCAGAGAAGAGCCCTTAGTGGCTCTCATGGCACTGGGGCTGACAACAGCGACACCAAGGCTGGTCCGGGCAGCTCAGTGCCAGTGGCTTTGAAAGTTAAGAGTGGCCAGTCTGAAAGTCATGAAAGTCACAAATGCTCACAATCATAAAGATCAAGTGGGCCCAGAAAAGCAAATTTAAATTACTTCTAAAGGTATAAAATGCTGCAATTTTAAGAGGGAAAAGCAGAACTTGCAAATTACTGAAGAAAAAAAACAAAAAAACAAAATAAATGGACTTAATTTTGAGTCATTTGAAAGAAAACAGAAGAGGTTACACCGTGAGCCCTTCAGAAGCACAATCTCTGTCAGCCACTTCCCAGGAGCGTGATCCCTGTAACTTTCCTGCGCTACAGCCGAGCTCTGGCCAGGCCCCTGGATGCTGCCAACAGAGCTGCATAGACACCTTTCCAGCACAAACGAGGCAAAACGTGAGGAGACGTTTTCTCCTGCAGTCATCCTCCTTGCCGACGTCTGTTTGACTCTAAGACTTACCCATTGCTTAGAAAAACTAGATGACGAACTAATTCCAGCTGCCCAAAAGCCCTTAAAGAAGTTGGCACACGGCAGCGAGGGGGCACAGTGAATGGAGCACCAGCCCTGGAGTCAGAAGGACCTGAGTTCAAATGTGGCCTCCGATACATGACACACACATACAAGCTGTGTGACCTTAGGCAAGTCACTTAACCCTAACTGCCCTGCCTGCCCCCCTCCAAAAAGCAAAACACACACACACACACACACATACAACCCCAAAAAAGAATTTTACACATAAAAGTTATTTGAAACTTCTATCTAATAATATTGAGAGACAAAAACTCATTTTCCAATTCAGGCCCTCATGATGCAATAATTAAAATTCTCTGCAGTTTCAGAGATTAATACTAGAGATAAGATTTGAGTAATTTAGCCCAGAATTACAGTCCTTCCTAAAATGAACGTGAGGATAACTATGTTGATGGAGCAGGTTATGGGACCAAATTGTTGTTCTATTAATTATTAAGCCTAAAGCAGAAAAAGCTTCAGTTTCAGTTTGAAGAAAAAAAAAGTTAGACTGTCTTGTGTCGCCTGAACGGGAAAAGCCAGTTTGATTTGGGTCTGTTATTCCAACCTGCATGTTGAGCATGCCTTGAGAGGCAAACAGGTTTTATTATAAATAACTTATGCTGAGCACTCAATGTATTTATACAGCCCACGGCAGAATTGTTTCTTACAATTACAATTATTTGGCAAATCTGAAATCAGTTCAGTTGTACATCAGGGAACATCATCTTCTAAAAAACTAAAGTGTTTGCCAAGAAATTCCCGCAAAATCTCCCCCCTCGCAGGGGAGGGGGGAGCAGCTACAAGAAAACAGCTAGAGAGGAAAAGAGCCCAAATATACAATGTTCAGTTGGTTTTAATAAATAAATAAATTAGGTCATTCTATATGCCCTGTGTGAAATCTGGGCTCGGAATTTTTCAATTGTTATTTGAATTTGTCCCCCCAGAAATCTAAACTCCCTGGTCTGGTGATGTGCGTACTGATGTTACAAAGGTTGGAGCCGGTTCCCCCACCTAACCTGGTCACTGTCACAGCAAACTAGAATTGTGTTAAGATCTCTTCAGTCAGACCCGTTTACCAGAGAAGGGGATCTCTGCAGATGAGCTGACCGGGAGAAGTCAATGCAGCAGCAGCTGGTCTGCAGCAGCAGCTCTGGTCTGCCGCCCTCTCGGTCCAGCATTCCTAAAGAGAGCCCTCCCTGCAGAGGACTGCAGGACTGCATCGGAGGACGCTTCAGACACCGGCCAACTGCCTGAGACGCAATGGGACACCTTCCTCCTCCTCCTCTCCACAAACGGCTCCCACCCACCTGTCCCTGAGTCTTTCCAGTCTCCACCACCAACAACAGGGACTTGATCATTCCTGTGTTCATGGCACTCATCCTGCTCCTTGTTCCCCCCACTCCCTAGGGCACAGCCAGCTAGCTCTGTCGTCGGCAGGGAAGCTGCCTCTCATCGCTGTAACGGGGCGGCCGTTTGTCAAAACTCACCAAACTATTCTCATAAACTCAAAAGACATCTAGAACCTGTATGTTAGGCAGACAATGCTGACGTTGCTGCACTTGACCAAGTGCCCTACAAACCCCTGGTTTTCCTATCTGGTAGGACATTTTGCGAGGAGTGTTTCATCAAATGGAATGTAATCAGTATGCTCAAAATTGTACCCATTCCCCTCTTCTCCCTGGAGGGCTGCCCTCCAACCATTTAGACTTGTAACAATCCAAAGAAATAGTGAGGTCTTTCTGTGAATCGAATGGGGGAGTGAGAAAGGTGATTCCTTGAGGACCCCTACTCTATTCCAATCAGTATCAACCAATCTGAAATGATTCTACAGGAGGAGTGATCATAAATTCTGTCTCCAGGCCCCAGAGCTGTGAGCTGCAGACTGAAAGATCACTTGCGTAACCATAGGAAGCTAGCTAGAGGCCTTCTACTCTGGTTTTTCCTTATTGTGGTGCCCAAGCCCAGTGCAACAGAGGCAACTCAACCACGGGGAAAGTCCCGATTTATTCTTGTACCTCCGGACCACTCTCTCTCATCTAACACTATCTTAAGACTACCTGGTCAATGGCGACCCTCCTTGCTTCACCCAGCCAGTGACCCTGCTGACAGGTGGCATTTGCCTATGCATCGTACAGCAACCAATGCAATTATCCTGTATGAGGCTGAGCTCTTTCCAATGTCTAGATATCTAACCCTATAAAAATAGGGCCCAGAAGGAGGGGACATTTCAGATCAGGATGAAGATCTGATGTCCGCTTCTTTAGAGAGGACCATGAACCCTTTAATAAAGTGCCACTGGCTAGAGTTCGGCCTCAGTCTCTTTGATCATAGGCTGGAATATTGTAATCCCCACAGCAGGCTAACAGCAGGAGTACTGGCCAATACATTGGCCCCCTCCTCACCTGCATGCCCTCTCTAGGACCCGTCTCAGCTGTGAAGCTGAGCAGCTGAACGGCCTGATGACAATCTCTGAAATTCTATTACTTTAAGAGCTTATGTGAAAAGACAGCTTTAAAATGCCAGCTTACTCCTCTCCTGTCTAGGAGAGGATGGGAAAGGTGTCTGGGAGATCCCCTCACCTTTGAACACTCACCATGCACTGAAATCAGCTCTTCCTGTCGGATCTCCTTCAGCTGCAGGATCTTTTCCAAGGCCTGGGGGATCTTGGGTCCCACACTGGGGTCATCCACCTGCCAAAGACACTTGGTAAGAAGGAGTGATCACAGTGATCTTATACCTACCATGTGTCCATTTGGTACCATCAAGCTTGGAGAGTCACGAAAATCTCAGACCCAACAACGCTGCTCTGTCACAAGTTGGACTGGCCAGCATGGAAAGGCCCTTCCAAATCTCAGACTATGCCAAGCAATCCCTCCTTCAGAATGCTGATGCTAAGCCAGCCCCACAACAAGCCTGTGACACAAACCCTATTGGCGTTTCCTCCTTTACAATCAAGATGCTCTTGCCTGGGGTCACTGAGCTAGTCGTGTGACAGAAGGAGCCCATCTGACACCCGCCTCCTCCAGCCCCCAGCCCCATCTTTTCATTCATCTGGCCATATTCACTATCACCTCACTTGTGTTCTCATTCTTCCTTAACAACAAACAGTGTGCCTAGCACAGAGCTGGCGCTCAACAAATGGTCACTGCAGTGAATGCACTGTTCTTTTATCTGTGAGTCTTGACCGCATTTGGGCTTGTGGTCTGTCCCATGCCGGGCCATGATGTCCCAAGCCTCACCAATGCTGGTTTTAGAAGCTCTCTTGGGTCACTGAGCCCAGCCAGGAATCCATGCTCTGCTGCTCCTGACAAGCAGCCATTCCAACCTCTGCCCGGACACCACCAGTGACGGAGAGCTCACTACCTTCTAAGATGGTCCAGCTAGAACTCTTGGGCAGTTTTCCCCGACCTCAATCCTCAATGTGCCTCTCTACAATGTTCCCCCGCTGCTCCCAGGTTCTCTCTCTGAGGCCAAATAAAAGAAGGCAGTGTCTTCCTCATGAGAGCCTTTCACAGACTTGAAAACAACCATCATGTCTTCCCTAACCCTCCTGTAAAGCTAAATATATGCTGTTCCTTCAACTCATCCAAGTTCATAATAAGAAGAGATAAAAGGAGAAAGAGAGTGCTCTTCCTGAAAAAGGATCTCCGAGCTGAGGCAACAAGCAAGCTCCGGCTTCTCAGACCCCCGAAATCATCCATCAAAGTGCCCAGTTTTCTCCCCATGCACCAGATGCCCCCAATCTCACCTCTCTGTTTTCTTCTCCTGGAGGAGGTGGGGGGCCTCGAGGACGAGGGCCTGGAGCCCCAATGGGGACACCAGGAGGTGGAGGCCCTACAGGAGCTGCAACTGAGAGAAATTCAATGTCAGAAGAAAAAAATAGCCCAGACACTTCTAGAGAAATATTTGTGCTTCATCCCCATTTCCCAAAACCGTCTCTATGCAAAGGTCTTACCTCGAGGAGCCATAGGGGGCCGAGCCCCAATGGGGCCCATGTCTTGAGAGGGCCGAGGGACGGTGGAACCCATCTTGGCCATCTCCTGCCGTTCCTGTTCCAGTAACACAGCTGCCTAAGGGAGGAGAGCATCATAATGCTTTAAGAACGCATAGTGCCAATGCAATATTTACAGCACCCTATGGCGGCTATATGCCCGCATAGTGTTGAACTGCAAAATACAACACTCTCCACATGGAAGACAGGACGAAAACATTTATTCACATCCATCATAGCAACAAAGAAATCTATACACAGTAACAATGCAGGGGCACCATCATCCCCAACAACTTGGACTGACTTTCTCTCAGCTCTCCTCCACCCTTCCTGTTCCTTCTGTTCAGCAAACTCCTCCCACCAAGGCTTCATTTGACTCAAACTCACAAGATTTAGGCTTCCAAGTGACTTAAGCAGGTCATATGGGCCTATTAATGGATGAGAAAGATCTTGCCATTAAGCCAAAATGCATTAACAATACAGAAGGCTGACCAATCCCAATTCCAGAGGACTGACAATAGGCCATGCTCCTCGCTCACTGACAGAGGGGTGATAGACACTTTTCCTCGGAAATCCTTTGGTTAACTATCTCTATTTGCTATGAGGGCTGTGTTTCCCTTTTATTTTTCAACGAAGAGAAGCAAGAGGGAGAAAAACAAATCCTTATTTATTGAAAAAGCAAAACTAAAATTCCATTAAAACCATCTACATTTGCAGACAGCCACTAGTAACCCTCCTTCTTCATTCTAACACTACTGCTATGGAGCACAAGCAGTAGCAAGCTCTCCTAGGCCTCAAGCTTCTGTCCCAAGACATCTTCTGCCTCCCCTGGGGGGAGAGCGTGAATCAAATAGCAATCCCTTTTGGAGGATCTGCCACTAAAATGAAATAAAGACAATTTATCATTTGTTACCACACTACTTAGCATTTTCTTATTTCAAATAGTTTCACAGTCCATTCATATCTGAATAAGGTAAATTCCTTCAAGGCAAGGAAATGTTTTCTCCTGCACCTCAGCCCACCCCCAGAAAGCCTAGACACAGTCACTATCAGGTATGGTGACTCCAAGGCCTCCAGTGCACACCTAAGGCAGAGACTGTGTATGAATGAACACAGCTCACAATTAAATAGTGTCCTAAGGTTTCTAAAGCACTGTACCCACACTGTTTCATTTGATCCTCAAAATATCCCTCCCCCCTTTGTTACCATCTGCATTCTATAAATGAAGCAGCAGAGGCTCTAAAAAGATCAGTGTCAAAGGCCAGGGCCTCCTCCAGCTCAAATCTTGCTTTAGAGTTCACTTGGGGTCCATGGGCTTGTTTTCAAAATGTTTGGTCACCATATTTCAATATAAATTGGTTTCCTTTTTAATCCCACACCTTTCGTTTATACATTTAAAAACCCCATTCTGAGAAGGACGAATGGAGTATTTTCATCAAACCAGCTCCAATTATGGAACGTGTCTAGAATGGGTAAAACCAGAAGACTGGCATCAGCTGAGAAGGGTAAGAACATGGGAGAAGTGTTTCTGGGAAAAAAGCAAGCTGGCCCCTGCCTGGGCTTCAGCACCTGGCAGTGACCACGTAAAACCTGACTTACAAGGTTGTGCCAAGCCCTGCCCCTGCCCCAGGAGCTGATGCTCCTTCAGGGAGGGGACAGTCCACATTCTGCTGCTCTCCAGGGTCCCTTCGTGCCCCCCACCCTGCCCTCTGCACAGGCCCACCTGCTTGTCCCGCACCATCTTGGCCTCTTGCTGCATCAGCAAGGCAGCCTGCTGCTGGGCCAGCTTCAGCCGCTCCTCCTCTGACAGGGCCACAGGGTCACCTACCCGCATAGGGGGTGGGGGTCCCAAATTTGGTGGGTGTGGTCCTACGCCCATGGGGAAACCAAGTCCTAGACCTGGTGGTGGTGGAGGTGGTGGTGGCGGTGGAGGCTGCAGCGGGGGGAGTCCCATAGGTGGAGGAGGCAGGGGGATTCCAGAGAGCTACAGAAGAAGAAAGACAATGAGTGAGTTGAAGTGCGGTCTCAGGTCCACTGGGAGGTTCCAAGACCCTAAAGGGGACCTGACAAGTCAAGCTTATGTTCACCAACACTATAAGACATTTTATTTACCAAAATAACCATTTATAACCAAAAGCTGTTGGAGGAGGGAAGGTCCTCAATAAGGTCTGGGTGCATTAAGAGCTTCGGGACCCAGAATGCTTGAAAAGCGCTGGCCCCAAGTCCAGGAATGGCCCATTCCTAAAATACTTGCAGAGTTCTGACCCTGGGAGGAGGAACACAAGCATTCCTAGTCCTACTGTACATCTTGGGAAACCAAGGCTCAGAGGAAACATGAACAGCCAATGTCATGAGCAGACTGGAAGCCCAGGCCCCTCTGTGCCCTGCTGTCAAGTCCAGGGCAGGTTCCACCCTCTGAGCCTCTCCAGCTTAGCTGGGCCTGTCTTAACACGAGGAGTCTCAGTCACTGCCACTTGAGCAGGAGGCCCTGGCCCATAGCCCTGGAATACAACGATCCAGTCAAATCCGAGGGAGGGACAAGTCAAGGTCAACATGGCAGAGGAGAATGAGGACTCCCAGCCAGGTGGCCTGCATGATGCAGTGGAGAAGCAGGGGGAACAGGCAACCTGGAGCCAGGAGAACAGGGTTCTGATTCTAGCTGAGGTCAGGTCACTAATCACTGTACCCCCTGTCCCATCTCTCCTAAGTGAGTCAGAAACCTAAGTAAGCTGATTGCATCCACAGGGGCCCCACTGTATTGGTGCAAGTGGCAGGACTTCTAGGCCCTGGGAAACTGTTAACAAGTAGACATGGCCCAAAAAGTGAATCCCCTCATGTCAACCTTCTGGTCAATCAGTCCATGTCCCCTTTCACCCTGCTCTCCCTGGACCACATCAACCACATCCTGGCCTTAGGTGTGTCCCCTCTTCATCTGCCACTCAGGGGCAAAGGTACAAGAGCCTGTCTGGTCACATCCCACTTCAGAACTCACTCCGGCTTTTGTTGCAAACAGCCTGGCTCCTCTGATCCCTGATCCTGTCCCTTCCTCTCAACCTTTCGGGGAGAATAGCCTCCTGGTGGGTCCCTCCAAGGGACATTTCCCTGCCCTTGTCTCCTCACCTTGGCATCAAGAGATCCAGGCTTTGAGGGCAAGGACCATTTTTATGACTTTGCCTTTCTTTTCTCCCTACATCTGGGAACAGAGTCTGGCACAAGCAAGCAAGGTAGGCTAGACTCTGTTAATGTCTATATGACTTTGAACAAGTCATGTCCCTCCTTGGAAGAGCTTGTGTTCTCCTAAGGCCCCTTCCTGAAGCAGCCTATCTCTCTCTCTCTCTCACACACACTCACACTCACACACACACACACATACACCCCAGAGGGGGAGGGACCCCAGTTTTTAAGGGCTCCATCAGCAGACCAAAGCCCCAGGAAGTGCCCTCAATCTGGAAAGGCATGAGCCATGGCAGGGACCATAGGCTGGCTGCCTGAAGAAGCCTCAGTCCCTCCTGAAGGCCACCCAAGTCACAGAGATGACAAGGCCACTGACATCAGTGGAGCCTAAGAAAAACATCAGTAACAGCTGGGTGGTGCAGTAAATAGAACACCGGCCCTGGAGTCAGGAGGCCCTGATTTCAAATCAGGCCTCAGATGCTTAACACTTACTAGCCGTGTGACCCTGGGCAAGTCACTTAATCCCAACTGCCCTGCTTTCCCCCCTCCAAAAAGCAAAAAAAAAAAAAAAAAAAACCAAAAAAAAAAAAAATCTTAAGAAAAACATCAGTCTGTCCTGTACCAAGATGCTGTGGAATACTGTGCCTATAAAGGACAGCTCACAAGATTCTTCCACTTCAAACTCCTTCATGGCTCCCCATTATTACAGGATCATAACAGTCCTTCACACTTATTAGTCTGGCATTCAAAGCCCCCGATGATCTGGCTCCATTCACCCACAATCAAACACAAAAATTAGCAAGTGCCTGTTCAGTGGGCCCTGAGGTCACAGAACCAAAAATAAACCCATTGAAGAGGCTGGAATTCTTCTAAACATCCCAAAACATAAAAACAAAAAGATACCAAATAGATACAGGCCACTGGGGAAAGGTGGGGAGAGGCCCGCCTGCCTCTGTGCTCTGCGATGGAAGGTCAGGGGCGAGGCTGGCCCTGATCCTGGCCCAGGGATCTAGGAGTCACCTCACAGAAATGGAAACTGAAGGTGTCACAGGGAGGAAAAGTCTGAAAGGCCCACAACACAAATCCCTGGGAGAGAAAAGCTCAGCTCAGTCAAATCTGTAGCGGCCAGGCAGGAGAAGACCCCAGGAAAGGCCACCAAGTCAGATCAGGCCACTGCAGAGAGAGGTCCAGTCTTCCAGCCCACTGGGCTCCTCTGCGCTGCCTGCAGCAGACTCCACTTCCAATTCCTGCCTGGCCAGAGATTCTTCTCCTCGAGTCTCTCCTGCCATCCAGACCATTTCCACCCACAGGACTTTCTAATTTCTACTACAAGTATCTGTGTCTCCATTTCACAACCAGCACCACCACCTCAAATCCCCGACAGAGTCTAAATAAACCTAATCTAGTTCCCTCAATGACAGGTGTGGAAGCCACAACTTAGCCAAGAAAACGATGCGTAACAGAGTCCTTGGGCTCCAAGGTCACAAGACCCTGTGTCGGGCTGGCCAAGGACTAGCCATTTCCCTCGCTGAATCCTCTCCTCTCTGGACTCTTCAGGCAAGCTATTTTCAACTGAACTGAATATCTGGGCAGTTTTAGGGAAGTCAGTTCCAGTGTCTGGGGCTGAGTTTTCAACCTCAAAATCAGGGGGATGGATGCGTGGATGCTTCAGGTTCCTTCCCATACTGCCATCGTCCGGCCGCTGTCTGCGGGATCACCTCCCACTCCTCAGGGAGCTTTCCTCCCACCTCTACCCTCTCCCTCCTCCCCAGCCCTGTCTAAGCGGAACCACAGCCCAAGGCTCTGTCCTCAGCCCCAGGAGCTTCTCGCCAGACTCACCTGCGCTGCCATGGGGGGAGGGGGAGCAGTTTTGTCTCCATCTTCACCTCTCAAAACCGGTCGATTCAGCACAATGCCCGTCTTGGGTGAAGGGAGAAAGAGAGAGGACAGAGAAAGATAGATCAGGCCACAGCAGCTCCAAACAGACCTTCCCAACTGTCCTTCTTGGGTCCAAATATCCATCCCACCACCCCCAGGCCCACCACTGACCTGTCGGGTATATGTCTGCAGTCTTTCCACCAGCTCCTCTCGGCTTCCTGAGGGGCCATGGGAAGAAGAGAGGAAGAAGAGGTCAATTTAAATTGAAAAACGATCTTTTGTGCACAGCAACATGCTGGACCCCAGAAATAGAGATTTTACAATGACCGCTACCGCCCTCAAAGAGCTTCCATTACAGTAAAGTGGGGAAGGGAGCTACCAGGTAACAGCACAGGGTAAGTACAAAGAAGAGATTAGGCAAAGTATTCTGGGAGGCCCTGAGGAAGGACAGTTCAGTGATGCTCTGGGAGCACTTGCAATGAAACTGATGACTGATCTCTTCAACCTGACTTTGCATCTCCAGCCTCCATGCATTTGCATCTGGACCTTGCAGAGTCCTGATCTTCCTCCAGGGCTCAGTGAAGGCTCCCCTGGAGTTTTCTAGAGCACATTGCTTGAATTTCCCCTTTACTCAATGGCTCCCTACCGTGGGCTACACTTACCTGTAACGAGATGCTAAGGGCCTGGCCACCCTCTCCAAGCCCACTTCTAATCAGGAGGGGATATCGGTATAGCACATGCTACCCATAAAGAAGAAATCCAGACAAAGAGAAGGGCCACACCCACGGCTACCAGGCTACCCCAGACTCAAGAGCAACTGCCACTAGAACAAATTTGTTCTGTGAAGTTTGAGGACCTAGAGGGCAACATGTGGCCCGAAGGCACTAGAACCTCCCCAACAAGTAAGTTCTACTTGTTGCAGCCCCAACTCTGCCTGGGATGAGGCAGATTCTATCCATCAATAATTACTCAAATCAGGACCTCCCACATCAAGTCTAAACTTGTTTCCTGAACCTTCTAAGTTCTGCTCTCTGAGGTTAATCAGTCTAATAATCTTTCCCCAATGACCCCACTTCCACTATTTGAGGACAGATCGCCCTGCCCCCAGCTTCTCTTCTCAGTTTCTTCAAACAGACTTTTCGTGCATGGACCCAACAGCCTTCCCCTTCAGGGTTGTCCTCCTCTGCACTCTCCAGCCAGGCCCCCAAAAGTGAATCCCATCTCTCCTCCAGCCTGACCCAGACCACGCCCAGCAAGCAGAGCCCCTCCTCAGCCCACCCTTACAAGAGGTGCTTCTCTCACTGAGACCCAAAGTCACACTGGCTTTCTGGGATGCCACATGAACCAGCTAACCCATCAAAGCCCCAAGGCCCCTTTCCACCTCTTTCTCCTCCAGTCTTGGTGCACCTGCTTTTTTGAACCCAGGGCTATGTAAAATCACAAAATCATTCATCTCATCAGATTTACTCCAATGCTCTGGCTTGCCATGACCTTTCTCGATCTTGTCATTCAATGGTTTGGCTCTTCCTTCCAGCAATGTCACCTGCAAACTGGCGCCCCCCATCTCTGCCTTGAGCCTCCTCAGGGTGCAGCACCCAACAGTCCAGCTCTCAGGGTCCCCGTCCTGGAGCTCCAGGGCCAGGGGGCTTCCCACCGGGTCAGACTGTGTAGGCAGCTCTCCACTTTTCCCAGCGGGAGCTGACCATCTTTTGTCAAATGCAGCAGAACAGGGGTGAGCCGCCTGTCTCCCAGCCTCTGTCTGTCCGTCCCCAGGATCGCTCTTACTTGGAGCGTCCCGGCCTCACCACCCTGCAGCGCTCTGCTCTCCTCCACCTCTGTCCCAAGCTGGGTGGTGGGCGTCCCTCTAGGAGCCCCCCCACCTCAAGCACTTCCCCTTCCGCTCCTCATTGAAAGGACTTCTCTGGAGACTGAAGGCCAGAGTCTGCCCTGCGCTGAGCTGGGTGCCCAGCTGGCCCCGCCGCCTCAGACACGCGATCCGGGGCTGCCGGGCCATCCCTGCCCTCCACTGGGTGAACATCTTTGTTAGTAAATGCCCGACTCAGAAACAAGGCCGGGCGTCGCTCCCTCTGTTTCATGAGGGCCGCGTTGTTCTCGGGGCGGCCGCTCTGCGGGCAGCCCCCCACTATGCCCGCCCGGAAGCCTGCTTCCTTCTGAGGCCCCATCTGGCGAAGGCCGCCCCGGGGGATCCCCACTTCACCGCGGGGGAGCCCGTGCGCGGCCCGGGGGCACAGGCCGGCCGGCCTCTGCGGCTCCTCTCCCGGTCCGCCATCGGACCTCCTGCGGGGCGCTCTGAGTCACCCGCCTGCCCGCTTCTGGCGGAACCAGGACGCTCTGGCACTCTGGGCTTGGGTCCAGGCCCCCAAGAAGCGTTTAACTGAATTCTCTCCGAAGCTCGCCCCCAAAGGGGAGAGCCCGAGGAGCGCCCACCACCCCCGGGCCTGGGGACGGGACCGGCCTTTCCCGGACGTCCCGGCGGAAGGGATGGAGGCTCCTGGGCCTCAGTTTCCCCACCGTGTGCACGACCGGCCCCCGGCCCCTCCGGTCCAGCCCCAGGTCTTCTCATCCACCGACGCTGCCCCTCCTCCCGCTCCACCAGGGCCCCGGCCTCCTCGCGGGCCTCAGCGCCGGCGGGGGTGGCGCGGAAGGCTCACCTTGGATCGGGGCTCCAATCTCCGCCAGCTTGGCCTGCAGCTCGGGCGCGGCCCAGGCACCGTAAGGGGCCGGCGGCGGGGGCGGCGGCGGCGGCGGCGGCGGCGGCGGCGGCGGCAGCTGAAGCTCACCTTTAGGCGGCTCGGGATGCTCCGCCGCCATCTTAGCGGCAGAAGGCGCGCGACCCAGGGGACCGAAGAGCTTCCCGGAACTTCCGGAGGCGACCAATCGGAGCCGGGCCTACGGGATCCGGAAAGCCAATAGAAATGCAGAGGGGGAGGGCAAATTCGTGGAGAACGCCGGGAAGCGTAGTCTGGCGTCACCGAGAACTCCAGTAGGCGCATGCGCAAAGCCGTCTGGTTGGTGGCTGAGTTTTCTGGGAGCAGTGGATCAGAAGCGGGGGAAGAGAGGACGGGCATATCTGACCCACCCCTACGCCAGGCCAATGCCAAGAAGCGGCCCCTCTGCCCCATGGGAAATGTAGTTTCCCTGCCCCCCGTTCCCAAGAACGATTGTAGTCCTGCAGACCTCGCAGCAGGAGGGAGCCAGAGAGTGCTGCTCCCTCATGCCGGGTTTCAAGGTCCGGCTACGCCCCGAGGGGCTTAAGGGAGAATGGATGTGTGGCCCATAAACAGCGTGGCAGGGTATGGAGCGTGGTGGGGTGACCCGCTGTAACTCTGACCAAGAACTGGGCTGTTCTATCTGTTTTCCTCGGAAAAGTCGGAGACCAGGAGTGTGGAGTGTCACACACGCCACTAGATGAGGACACTGAGACCCAGGGCCGGTGTCGGCCTGGAGGCAGGTTCCAATCAGTCTAGGACTTCATCAACCTTGTGACCCTGTGCAAGTCACTTCACCGGGATTGCCTTGGTGTCCTCCTTTGTAAACGTGATCAATGGCGGCCCCTCCTGGCAGGAGATGGCAGTACACTGCGCTCTGTCCAGCAGGTCTCTGAAGCTCTGTCCCGCATGTGTCTGGGTACCAGACATGAGTGTGCACACGGGGCAGTCTGTGCAGCACGCAAGGGTGCAAACCAGCACCCAGAGCGGCCTTCAAGCTCTCCATCGTTAGGCAGCATTTAATCAGTGTGAGCTGAGCCCACGGCCCGGCAGGATGCAGACGCTCAGCCCTGACTGATTAGTTGTGGGGCCCCTGAACCCCTCTTCCATTAGCCACCAACAGATAAGCTTTTACACAGAGATAATAGAGAGGAGGCCAGGTCCCCCTGGGGAGGGGGCATTGGAGCTCCCTCTGCAATCCCAGCTCCATCACAAGGGCATGACCCCCCTGGGAACCACCTCTGGCCACCTGCAGAAACAAAGGTGTCCAGGCCCATTACTCCAAAGCAGGGGAAGGATGAGGGGGGTTGGGGTTGGATAGGGATCAAAGAAAAAGAACCAGGAGGAGGGTTCTCTGTTATAGGCGAATTGAACTTGCTCCTAAGTCCCCTCAAGGGCAACTCCATTGGTTGAACTGGGCATGCAGAGACTAGACCAGGTTATGGAAAGAAGGAAGGTGGGAAGGAGAGAGAGAGGAAGGGAAGAGGAAGGAAGAGAGGGAGGAGGGAAGAAGGAAGGAAGGAAGGAAGGAAGGAAGGAAGGAAGGAAGGAAGGAAGGAAGGAAGGAAGGAAGGAAGGAAGGGAGGGAGGGAGGAAGGAAGGAGAGAGAGAGGGAGGAAGGAAGGAAAGGAGGGAGGAAGAGAGGGAGGGAGGATAGAAAGAGGAAGGGAAGGAGAACAGAGTGAGGGAAGGGAAGAAGGAAGAAGGGAGGGAGCTGCCTGGCAGCACTAGCCATGGGACCTTGGGGCACATCAGGCATTCTCATGCCATCTGCACAGACTGCTACAGCAAATGAACTCACATAGATGACCTGCTTTTCAAACCTTAAGATGCTCCAGAAATGTTCATTCTTACCAGAGAAGCAAAGAGGCCAGAGAGAAGCAGTGACTTTGTCCAAGTCCTGCTCAATGCAGGGCTGCCAGACCCCTGGTGGTAAGAAGGCAGGACTCCTGGGTCCCTGGAGACTGGGAAGTGGAGAAATTCCCAAGGCAGACAGCAGAGGGGAGGGCAGGAAGAGTTGGTTCAGGATAACACTACTCTTGATTGTCTGTGGGGCTCTGTCTGAGCCCGCCCCACTCTTCCCTGGCCAGGCACATTCAAGAGCTGAAAGGAGATAGGGTCGAAGCCAGACCCTCCAGGGAGAGAACTGCAGGAGACCAGCTCTATTCTGGCCTGCCCTGGCCCAGCCTGTGCTGTCCTGTCCCCCTGCAGAGCCCAGCTCCAGTGCCCACCCCTTCCAGCCCCACCCATGCCTTGCCTGAGATGGCCCTCTAAACAATGCCCCCTCTCTTCTCTCCAGGCCCAGCCCCACAGTTCCTGCAAGTCTTCATTCACAGCTCTGGTCCCCCACATACCAGACACTGCCTTATCTAGATGATAGCAGTGAAAGCTGGTCCAGACCTCAGGCATAGTCTAGTCAAAGCCCCTCAATTTTACAGATGGGGAAACTGAGGTCAGAGAGGTGAGGCCACCGACCAAGGTTCTGCCAGCATGTCAGGGGCAAGATCATAATCCAGACCCAAGGTTTTCCTACCATGCCACACTTCAGCGGGAGCCATCCGGGAGGGAGACTGTTAGTCCCATGAGGTGTTTCCCACAATGGTCCAGTGTCTTCCTAGCTCTGGCTCCCTCCAAAAAATGTCTCATGAGAACCCACTGCCTCTAGCTTCTTCCCTCCTGGCTGTGAGCACCAGTGCAAAGGGAAGGGTGCTGAACTTGTAGACCCAGGACTAGTCTTGGAACATGTGCTCTGCCCCTCACCTGGTCCTCAATTTCCTCATCTGTAAAACAAACAGTTTTGGCTGGATTGGTTCTTCAAGCTGTCTGCCATCTCTGAATCCCATGTTCTCTTCCCCTAGGTAGCACTTTCCCCTCTGGGGGCATTTGTCAGGACTGAGATTCCAAAGGCTAGGGGGAAGGCAGAAAGGGGAGAATCCAGACCTAAGGGAGACAGGCAGGGAGTTGATTCTGGGCCCCTCCCTTGTTATCAAGTTGAGCTCAGGCATAACCGGTTCCTTTCTTGAAGATTTGTCCCAGCTCCAGGTAACCTGAGCCTCCCTGGGAGTCCAGATGATAGGAGCAAAATATACAGCCTAGGGCTGGAGAAACTGAGGCCTGGAAATAGGCTGGGGATGGGAGGTGGGGGAGGGAGACAGCTGCCAGAGCCTGTGAGGTGAAAGAAAGTCCAGAGCTTCACATCATTCTCTCTTCTACAGGCCTAACAAGAGCCCTCGCAGACACATCTATAGGCATGGCTGCCATCTCAGAACCTTCGGGAGACTCAGCTCGGTGCCCAACCTCTGGTTCCAGGCTCTCTGCTAGTACCAGGCAGGGTGGGAAGAAAATACTGATAAAGACAGGGACCATGCTAGCCACTGAAGGGCAACGAAGGGCAGCTGTCCCCAACTTCAGGTCAACAGACTTCCTGGAAGGGCCCACCTGCTCTCAAAAACCACAGGGTCCCTTTGCCAAGATGGCAAAGGTGAGGTCTGGGAAGCAGCCCCTAAGACCAACACTGCTAGAGACTGAAGGTGGGGAAGCAGGGCCAGGATCAAAGATCCAGGCTACAGGGTGGGGTCAAGATGGTGGCACAGAAACAGGAGAACTCCATGGTTCCCCCCATAACCACCTCAAATACCTGTAAAAACAAATTTTTAACAAATTAACAAATTTTAGAGCTCCAGAACTCATAAAATGACAGAAAAACAAGGCTCCTGCTGAAGGCTGCCTGGCAGACAGACTGAAAGGACAGAAAGGGCTCATCCCGGGAAGCTGGGAACAGAGCCCAGCTCCATATGGTTTTAGCCCCAGGCCATGCAAGAGAAGTCTTGGCTGGAGTTTTCAGGAGAGCACATCACCAGCAGCCTTGGAGTTTCCAGAATTACCAACCCATAAGAGCCAAGGACAAAGGGAAAAGGTCAGTGGAATGTGGCTAAATTTGGGGAAGAGGGTCTGGCCAACTGCCTCCAGAACTAGAAGCAGTCTGAAGCAGGGGCCCTGCAGCTGCCTCCACATGGCTGCTTCAGAAGCTCCCGGCCTGCAGATTTTGGGGCGGGGGGGAGAAGGGGGGAAGCCAAGCCATCATTCAGAAGCTAAATGCTCTTGCCTTGAGCTACCTGGATCAGGATCATGGCCTTGGGTGGTGGTCCTGAAGTGCGTGACCAGTGAGCCAAGCTGGTGGGGGCTATAGAGACGGCGGCCTCCTAATAGCTCTGGCAGCTGCAAAAACCACAGCAATTTGGGACAGAGCTCTCCCCTCTGAAAGCAGAGTTCTACAAAGCCTAAAAGTCAAGTAATTGACTGGCAACATGAGCAGGCCAAGGAAGCAAAGCAAGCTCAGCAATCCAACTTTAGATTCCTTTTTGGGGGACAAAAAGGATCAAAGCATGGAAGGGGAGGAAGACAACACAGTCAGAACTCCCACACCAAAAGCTTCCAAGAAAAATGTAGATTGGTTACAAGCCATAGAGGAGCTTAAGAAGGATTTTGAAAACCAAATAAGAGAAATGGAGGAAAAATTGGGGAGAGAAATGAGAATGATGCAAGAAAATCATGGTAAGAGTCAACAACCTGACTGAAGAAAATAACACCTTAAAAAATAG
>CM053601.1:188550782-188564633 GCA_028646575.1 Pseudocheirus occidentalis | reverse complement strand
GGGGGTGGGAGGCAGAGGTCTGGAAAGACCCTGAGAAGGGGGAGGGCACTAGTGGTATGGAAGACAAGTGACCGGGCAGGTGGCAGAGATCAGACCTTCAGGGTCCTTTAATCTGGAAGGGTCTGCTGACCCTCTCTCCCAGAAGCTCTTGATGTATAATTGCCATTCTCCATCAATTCACACCTTCAGGTGCCCCTGACTACACTTTCAGATTAGTTCTTCCTCCTCCTCTTCCAAAGTACCAGACCCTCTCCCCCCTGGGCCTCATTTTCCCCTTTTAAAAGAGCTGAACCCCATCTCTAAGCTCCTCTCTGATCTGACATTCTGTGTTCTCTGTTCTACGGTCTTTCTAGCTCCTATAGCATTATCCCCTCCTAATTTCTAGATCCCCATCAGTTCAGTGGGAGAGGAAAAGTAGATCATCAGGGAAAGGGGAAGGGGAGGGGGAGTCAAAGAATTTTTCAAAGCTCCAGGTCCCTATTCCATTTTGCTGTCTATTCTCGGGAGACAGAAAAGCAATTTGTGAAATCAAGCACTAGGTTGAGGTGAAGCATCGTTACTAAAATTAGTCCCTGTACTCTAATTAATCTGAGAGCCCAGAGCTGAGACTGGGACCCTTCACAATTACCTGCCCCTTTCTGAGGGTAAGAGGTAAAGAGACAAGGGACCCAGGGCACCAGCTGGCCAACAGCAGAATGGGACCAGATCTGGTGCCAGCAGGTGTCAAGACCCCCCCCCCAAATCCTTGGGATTTCAAGGAGGAGAGCAAGGAACAGGAGGGAGGGCAAGAGTTGGGGTGGGAAGGCCAGGGCATGTATGTGGGCCCAGCTACTTAGTCCAGCCTCAGTGTTCTCTATAAAATGGGTCTCTACAATCTCTTACCTCTCATGATCCTAAACCCATTCCCAGTCTGGATCCTCCCAGGTTGGTCTAAACTCCCCTTCTTAAACCCAGCGCCACCCCCCCGGTCCCCCAAGTACCCCCCATCGTCCTCGGTGAAGGTGGCTAATCAGTTCCATGGAGCTGGGGCAGGGACACCTCCCACCCACCCATCCCCTACACTGGAACCCTCAGCTCTGAGCTTCCTCATGAGTCACCTCCCCCCCTGCCTAACATGGGCAGACTGGGAAGATCCCAACAAAGGTTGGACTGAAGTTCACAGAGATCAGGGACAGGTTTAAACCCTGGGGTGGTGAGGCCCAAGAGCCCCAGGAACACAAGTCTGTTGTGTCTAACAGAACAGAGGTCAGAAGTGTGTGTCCTGAAAGAACCTAAGGCCTTAGGCCCACCACACCTCTGAGAGTGCACTCTGATCCAGGGATAGGGATCTTAAGGCGCTTTCTTCCCTCTTAACCTGGCTGTCCTTTCCTCTCCCCACAGGCTCCAGGGGGATTAAATCAGTCTGCAGGCCAACGGAGGGGAACATGTTGGGGGGAGGGGGCTGGCTCAGAGAAGGGAAGCAGGCTGGGGCCAGGAGACCGGTGGAAAGGTGCAGAACCAGGCAGGACATCTCTTCCCTGCTGGAATGGGTTTACCTTTAATCCAGGATTAATATTCTGAGAAAGCAGGGTCAAGGGAGGAAGGCTCGTGGCTAGGAAAAGTGACCAGAGCGATCAAGTCCCTTATTTTCTGCTCTCCCGGGGCCCAGATGTCTCCATTATATCCCACTGCCCATGAGCCAACCTCCCCACACACACCTTATTCAGGAAGAAGAGGAATTTGGGGTCCAGATGCTTATGGCCTTTCAGAGACCGAGAAAGGCCCAGAAGCTGATGATCACCAGGTGGAGGAGCCCCTCCCCCTCCTTGAGCCCAGGGAGCTCCCCTGAACAAAGCTGACTTTCCATCAGCCCTGGCCATGGGCCTGTCTGCTCTGGAGCACATGGCAGGGCCACACTGTGGGGGCTCTCCCCACATAGCCCTTGTTCTCCTGCCCTCAAGAACTAGACCAGCATCTGTCCTGTTATCAGTGATGATCATCACATGTTTCCATCCAGCACTATGGCTTAAACCCAAGTGTTAGCACGCCCATTTTACAGAAGATGCTTAAGCCTGGAAACGTGGATGGCCTTCAAGGCCCCCTCTGGTTTCCTCCAGGTCCAGCCCCCTCCTCATACTATGTTTTTTGTGAGTTCTGCAGACCCCCACCCTGCCCCGCCTCACTCCTGGCCTGAGGGGGCAGAGTCCATACAAAGAGAAGAAAACACCAGACAAAATCGTCACCAATGTTAGGCTTTGCTAACAGGCAACACTCTGGGTCCCGAAGGAAGGCAGAAGCTCATTCTAGGCATGGAGGCTGCACGTGGAATGGAGAGGGAACAAAGAGAAGCTCGGCCTCCCTGTGCCCCCCCCTTTCTTCCAGCTGTGGTACCATCTCCCCCCAAAATTAGCTTAGTCACAGATGAGGCAGCCTGGATTGTGAATGCCTAGGGATGGGAGGCAAGACCAGGGCTCCTCCCTGGCCTTCTCTCCCCTCCGCCCTAACCTCATTCCATGGACATGTGGCCGGGCTCAAAAAGCACGACTGAGCTCTGGGAAAGGCGGGGAGGTGGGATGCTGTTTGGTCACAGCAACGATCGGCCCATGGATTCCTTCACAAGCACCCACTGTGGGCAAAGCCCTGTCAGGGATGGGGGTTCCCAACAAAGAGACAGCCTCCAGCCCCAGCTTCCTTTAGGAGCTCACAAATGAAAGAATCATCCCAAAAACAGACATCCTACATCCCTGCTCCAAAGACACAAATCACACTATGAGGGGGGTGGTGAGAGGAGAGAAATCCAAATCAATAATCCCATGAGATGGGGGGGGGGGGGGGGCGTACTTCCTGGAGATGTCAGGTGACATGGCCCTGGAGGGAAGGAGGGGCTTGATCCCAGTAAAATGGGATTCAGAGTGGGAAGGAAGTCCTTCCTCATCCCTATACAGATAAGGAAACAGCCCTAGCTGCACAGCTAGTGAATGGCAGAGCTGGGATCCGAATACGGATCCTCAGACTCTAACCTGGGCCCTTTTCCTGACTCTTTGCTGCCCCTGTGCACAGATGTCCAGAGTGTGGGGAAGACCCTTTCAGGCACTGGACACAACAAAGAAGACATAGGGATTGGAATGAGGGCCAGAACCCTCTGGGTCATAGACCTGGCTTTCTTCTTATGCATCCTGTGTACCTAGTCCTGTGCTGGGTGATGTGGGGAGAACAGAGACACTGCCGTCTTTGTCCTGGGTGCAGAATGTCCACCCTTCTGGGCAGTACAGATCCCAAGACACTCATCACTCGCCCAATCTCCAAAAACAGTGCTGGAGGAGCTGGACAGAGGGAGGGTTTGGTCATGGGTGGAAGGAGGCTCAGGGAAGGTTCCAAAGGAGAGCCCAGGCCAGGGCCTTCAGGAAGACCTTTCTAATTCCTGCTGTCCATGTCCTGCCCCCACCACTAAGACATTGTAATTCCACCTGAGACAGGGTTATCACAGACATTGGGGAAAAAGCTTCGCGGTAACTGATCCCCACAAGAACCAGAAATATGATCTCTCCTCCTCCCTACCCCCTGAGACATGGAGGGTTCTGCTTTCAGCCCAAAGCAGGGCATAGGGGGGTAAGGAAGAACAGGGTCTGGAAGGAGGAGACAGTGTTTGGGGATGGGTGAGGAACCACTGTGGGAGTGGAGCCGGCGTGTTAAAGGGTGCACAGGACCCAGGCCTGGATCTGGCCTCTATACCTAATGCTTTGGAGGCCCTGACAAACCTCCCGGTGTCTCCATCGGTAAAAAGCAGAAACTAAACTAGATGGTCTTGAAGGGCCGTCCCAGGGTTGGCATCCCCCAACACTGTCTATTTCAAAGGACTGAATGTTCACCCCCTGCTTCCTCCCCAATCAAGGCACACTAACGGTCAGTGGGATCTCAGTTGTCACTCCGCTTCTGTCTCTGGCCCACAGACTGCCTATGTGTACAAGGACGGGGAGGTCTCTCATCTAAGGGGGCCTCTCTGCTCTGACAGTCTCAGTTTTACCAAGAGAAGGGTGGGCTTCACTGCCAACCTCCTCCCCTCCCTTACAGGTGCACCAGGAGAACACTGGCCCCTTTCTCCCCACCCCAGACGCCCCCCTGGGCTCTGGCCCAACAGGAGCTGATCTCAGGGGGCAGGCGTGGGGCCTGGGCCCCTCCTCTGCCACAGCGCTCTCTGCTCAGACATGCCGCCAGCTCTGGCCCGGCTGCAGCAAGCAGCCAAGATGGTGATGACCAGGAAGAAGGTGGTGCTGCTGCTGCTACTGGGTGGGATGCTGAGCCTGCTTCTCCACCAAGGATCGCAGCTCAGCTGGTAAGGAAGGGACGGGGCTGGAAGGGGGGCTCAAGGATACCTTCCCAGCCTTGGGGACAGGGAGTCTGGGGCTCAGGAGTCCTTAGCGGCCATATGCCAGGCTGAGCTGGGGGATCTCTGCAGCATAGATAAGGTGACCTAGAAGGTCCTCCCCTTTGCCCCTCACCTGGAATAAATCTGTCCCAGTACTTCAGCTTCACGTTATTCCATCGGATGCTCATAAGCAGGACAGGGTTATTCCCATTTTACAGATGAGAAAATTGAGTCCCAAGACTAGATTCTTGGTCAGGTCCTCAAAAATGGTTCTTCTTTTCATTATACTTCCTAAACTCTCCAGAAACTATCCAGATGAAAAATAAGGGTTTATCTAGAACTTGGAGATGCGTGAAGTCACTACAGGAGCAGAGACGGCGTGGGTTTGAGCGGCACCTGTGTTGAAATGTCTGATGGGCTGGCTTGGAGAAGCAATGGATTTGTTTTTCTTGGCCCCAGAAAGAAAAAGGAACAACAGAGTGGACGTTCCAATAGACAAATTTAGGTTTAAAAATCTTCCTAACAATGAGAGCTGTCCAGAGGTGGGATGGGCTGTGACCCCTCCTGGGAGGGCAGCAAGCAGAGGCCAGACAATGCTCTCTGGGTCTTTTGTCCTGGGGATCCCTCTCAGACACAGGCTGGCCTAGATGCTCCTGAGGGCCCTTCGGGGCAGACGTCCCTCTCTCCCCTTACCTCCTCTAGCATCAAATCCAGAGAGGGGGAAGCAGATGGACTATGGAGCCTATTCTCGCAGGGAAGAGAGCCACCCCCCCCACCCTGGGAATAAATACACTCGGTCTGTCAGGATGGGGACGGTAGTGATTTAACACTTCAAGGCCTAGGCCTAGAATGCACACAAAAGTCACCGGCTGGCCCACAACCTGGAAGGCAGAAAAGGGAGGGGCACAGTGGAAAAGGTGAAGTCTGAGGTCCCCATGGCCTTACCTTGGACAGCAGCCACCTTCATCATCCCTGGATGTTCCCTGAAGTGGATAGTGGAGACACAGTCAAGCTGATGCTGCTCCTAGTCAGGTTAGAGCTCCCTTCTCACTGGCTGCCCTCCATCCAACACATCTCCCATTCCTCTGGAGCAGGGAAGAGGGTTTCCAAGATGGCCAAGGATGCTGAACAAACTGAAAAACACCCCAGTCTTGGGGGATGAGGCAAAGCTAGACGATAGGGAGAGGAGCAGGCAGTGGAGGAAGGAGGGCCAGCCTGCACAGGGATAGGAGGAATACAGGTGTACCACTGTAACCCGTGGGGCAGTCAAGGGGAAGAAAGCCAGACAGAGCACCGTGGGAAGCTGAGGAGCAAAGGGAAGAGGTGGGGCCATTGAAGATGTATGAGCAGCATTTGCACAAGGGTCAAGGCTAGCAGGAGGCAGCCTGTGTTTGCTGGTGAGATGACAGTAACATACCTAGAGCTGGCTCTGGTGGCCCTTGGGTGACCCCCCCCCCTCAGCTATCTGAGCTATAGAAGCTGAAAAACAGGAATCTCTTCATTGGAATTCCCCAATGACAATGGAATGTGGGAGACTAAAGGGAATGAATGAGCTGTCTTGGAGGAGGGGGCTCACCCTCACTAAAGGTCTTCCGGCAGAGGCCAGGTGACCACTTAGCACTACGTGGACGTAGGGATGAACGAGATGGTTACCGAAGGGGCAATCCTAACTGGGATGTCCCCTGGGAGGCAGTACCTGTCTGTGACCACGGACAAGCTCACCTTAAATGGGTGGGATTTGGACTCCTGACGTCCCAGGGGCTGACCCTGAGGCTCACCAGTCCCTTCCTCTCTCTGGGTCTGTACGCTCATGTATAAGCCAGGTCCAGCTCAGCCCTGGTGCCTGCCCACCATGGAGACCTAGGAACGTATTTCCCTGAGATGGCCTGGGAAGCCTTTCTGCCTCTAAAGCTGGGATCAGTAAAAGGGGTGGTCTCAGGCCTTGGGCAGCGAGGTGGTGCGGAGAGCGCCATGCCTCCAAATCCTGCCTCAGACAATTAGTAAGTTGTCATTCAAACCGATTTACTTCAGTTTCCTCATCTGTGAAATGGTGGCAATAGCACTTGTACGACTTAAAGGAGGCATTTGCCACATAGTGAGCACCACGTCAATGTTAGTATTGTTAGAAGGAGATCTCCTGACCTCGGGAGAGCACCTTACCCTCCCCGAGCCTCAGTTTACCTCACTGTAGAATGGACCTGAATAATATTCTTTCTGGTTACCATGTGGGCAGGAGATCACCCTTGTGAACATTTACTTAGTACTACAGCACCCTAGGGCAGCCAGGGGGCCACAGGGCACAGAGCCCGGGCCTGGAGGCAGGGACACTCATCCTCCCTGGTTCAAATCCAGCTTCAGACACATCCTGGCTGTGTGACCCTGGGCAAGTCACTTAACTCCTCTGTAAAATGAGCTCAAGTGTTTTTGACAAGAAAGCCCCAAATGGGGCCATAGAGTTGACTGACTCTACTGAAAACCACTCCACACTAAGGGCCTGATGGGACACAAAGAAAGGTAAAGGGCAGGGCCCCACCCTTAGCAAGAGCCCAGGGGCCAGGTGAGGATGGGCTTGGGGAGCACCGGGCTGGTGGGGGGGAGAGGATGAACCCAGCGGAGCTTCAAGGGAGAGTGACGAGCTGTGCCCACGCCTGGCCTCAGCTTCCCCAAATTTAAATGGGACTAGACGGCTCCCAGAAGTCTTCTAGCTCTAATGCCACCTCAGCGGGGAGCCTCTGGCTGGAGCCGGCCTCGAAGCTGCGCTGGGGGAAGATGGGGGTGACCCGGGTGTTTCCCTCTATCTGGTAGTCCTTGCCAGGCCTCCGTGCACCACCCTGAGCCCTGGTCTCTGGTCCTCCCCCCCCCCTCCCCGGCCTCCCTTTCCCTCCCCCCGGGTCCCCGCCCCCATCACGTGGTCCCCTGCCCCCTGAGTGCCCCCAGGTCACCGGCCTCCCCCCATCCCCCCCGCAGGTCCCCGCGGCTGCTGTTCCCCGGAGCCCCCTGCCGCCCGGCCCCACGCACGCGGCCCAAGCACACGGCCGTGGCCTTCGTCAAGACGCACAAGACGGCGGGCACGACGGTGCAGAACATCCTGTTCCGCTTCGCCGAGCGCCACAACGTGACGCTGGCGCTGCCGCGGCCCAGCTGCGAGCACCAGTTCTGCTACCCGCGCGACTTCTCGGCGCGCTTCGTGCACCCGGCCACGCGGCCGCCGCGCATGCTCGCCAGCCACCTGCGCTTCAACCGCGCCGAGCTGCGGCGCCTGCTGCCCAACGACACGGTCTACGTCACCATCCTGCGCGAGCCGGCCGCCATGTTCGAGTCGCTCTTTAGCTACTACAACCGCCACTGCCCGGCCTTCGTGCGCGTGCCCAACGGCTCGCTGGAGGCCTTCCTGCGCGCGCCGCGCGCCTACTACCGGCCGGACGAGCGCTACGCCATGTACGCGCACAACACGCTGGCCTACGACCTGGGCGGCGACAACGAGCGCAGCGCGCGCGACGAGCCCGCCTACCTGGCGGGCCTCATCCGGGACCTGGAGGCCGCCTTCTCGCTCGTCATGATCGCCGAGTACTTCGATGAGTCGCTCGTGCTGCTGCGCCGCCTGCTGGCCTGGGACCTGGAGGACGTGCTCTACGTCAAGCTCAACGTGCGCAGCGCCTCCTCGCGCCTGGCCGCGCTGCCCGAGGGCCTGGCGCGCGCCGCGCGCCGCTGGAACGGCCTGGACGCCGGCCTCTACGAGCACTTCAACGCCTCCTTCTGGCGCCGCGTGGCGCGCGCCGGCCGCGAGTGCGTGCAGCGCGAGGCGCGCCAGCTGCGCGAGGCCCGCGAGCGCCTCCTGCACCGCTGCTTCGGGCCGCGCCCGCGCCTGCGCCCGGCCGCCGAGATCCGCAACAAGCAGCTGCAGCCCTGGCAGCCGCTGGGCAACGTGGGCATCGTGGGCTACGACCTGCCCAGCCGCCCGCCGGGGCCCGGCGGCGACGAGTGCCTCAAGCTGGCCATGCCCGAGGTGCAGTACTCCAGTTATCTGCTGCACAAGCAGAAGCTGCGCGCCTCGGCCTGGGCCGAGCGGGGCCGCGCCGGCGACCGGCCGCCGCCGCCGCCGCCGCCGCGCCCCATCCGAGCCCTGCCGCGGCTGGCCCGGAGGGGCTGAGCCGGGGCCGGCGGGAGAGGCGCCCCGCCTCCGGGGATGACACCCCCCCCCCCACCACGCGCACTGGAGAGATGGGCAGTCCCGCCCCCACCCGGCCGGAGGGCGTGGCCTCCCCACCCACGTGCGGCCGGGAGGGGCTGAGCCCGCCCCAAACGCTGGAGGTGCCCCCAACCAGGTGCATCCGAGAGATGTGCAGCCCCGCCTTCCACCTGGCCGGAAGGCGTGACTCCTACACACCGTCGCCCGGGAGGGGACGTCACTCCCTCTGCCATGGATGTGCAACTGTGCCCCTAACCTTGCCAGCACAGGGTGCTCTTGCACCGCATCCACAGGCTGGCCCAGATCAGCTCCCACCCACACTCGTGCAGCCCCGCCCCTTACCTTAACAGGAGAAGGGGACCCTCGCCTCTCCAGGTGTGCAAGCGCATCCTCAGGCAGGCCAAGAAGGGGTGACCCCCACACAGACAATACGCTTCCCCCCCCCAAAGATATGCATATAGAGCTGAAGTGGGGGCTGACCCTCCCCAAGAGATGTGCAGCTCCACCCCTAGCCTGGCCAGGAGAGGTAACGCCTGTCTTTCCAGGTCGCCCTTCCCCCATATCATCTGGAGGTAGCGATTTTTCCTGCTCCAGAAGGTGGTGATCCCTGTCCCTGCCCTCGGAGCCACCTTGAGCTCCAAAGCTGCTGCCCTGACTAGCCACCCCCACCCTCCGCCTCCGAAGTCCTCTCTTCCACCTACTCCAGGATGCCTGCCCTCCCAGCTGCACGTGTGGAGTCCTGCCCTCTCTCCGAGCCCTCCAAAGGCGCTGGAGCTCCCAGCCTTACAGTTTGGCTCCAGAGGAGCTGGGCCCCTTTTGCACTCCAGCTGTGAAGCCCTGTCCTTCACGAGCACACACATCCAATCCTTCTTTTTCCAGATACTGCCCCTTCTTACCTTCATTCTCCCACTTGACCCCACCGTGGGGCCCAGCACTCCAGTCTTCCTGGCTCCATTCTTTCCCTACAGTCGCAGCTACTCCCACACCCAGGAACTGAATATGGGTTGGGTTTTTGTTTTTAATAAAATGGATTTTCTGAGGCCAGTCTCCTCTCCAGGGGTATTAATAACCTGAGAGCCAACGCTCTGGGGAGGTACAAGGATAGGGTGCCCTGGTAGCAGGAACCCGGAGGACCCTGATCATTTTACTGGTGAGAAGCTGAGTCCTAGAGAGGTTCACAACCCTGCATGGCTCATCCAGCTAGCTCTAATAACTGGAGGACGGAGGGTTTGAAACTGGCTCCTCCCAAATGGGGGGTAGCATGTCCACTCCCTGACTCCCACGTAGAGTCCCAGAGCTGGGAGGCATGTCAGGTATCAAGGGCAACCTGTATATGGCTGAGAATCGCCTGTGTGGGCCCCCTTCCCCACTAGCCTTGGCTTGAAAGCCTCCTTCCTCCTTCCAGAGGAAGCCCGTACTCGAGACAGTGGGCATGCCTTTGGTTCCACTCCCTGGGGAGTGGGAGAGGGCTGTCATGCCAGTTTGGTTTTTGCCTTTATTCTGCAGATGTACAGAGAGACCCCGTACCCCATGTGGGTTCTCAGCTCCTGAAGGCCAGAGTCCTTTGTTCCTTGGGCCCAGCATGGGGGCCTTGACTGGCTTTCTTGATGGTGTGGTGTGTGGGTTCAGAAATCGAAGGCTCGGAGTTTGAGTGATATAACTCTTAGCTGTGTGGCTTCAGCACAGAGTGCTGGGCCTGGAGGCAGGAAGACTTCAGTTCAGACCCAGCTAGCTGTGAGACCTTGGGCAAGTCACTTCTCCACCACCGCTTGACTGTTTCCTTATCGTCCCAGCACCCACCTCCCAGGATTGTTTTAAGGCTCAAATGAGACATTTGTGAAGTTCTTCACACAGGTCCTAGCCCTATATAATGTGAGCTGTTATACTCATTCTTAAGAGATATGGGGTCTGGGCTGCAGGATCCCTTCGGTTGTTGTGTAGACTAGACGCCTTTGACATAGCCTAGCAGAAAGAAGCCTTGTGCTTCAGTCATGTCTGACTTTTCCAGGCAGATCCTAGAAAGGTTTGCCATCTGCTTCTCCAGCTCATTTTACAGAGGCAAACAGGGTAAAGTGACTTGCCCAGGGTCGCACAGCTAGTTAGGGTCTGATGCTGGATTTGAATTCCAGTCACCCTGACTCGGGGCCCAGCGTTCTGTCCATGGCTTGTTGGCTGGCTATGTGATGGTGGCCAAGCCATGTCCACTCTCTGGTATTCCAGCTGGGAAGCCCTGCTCTGGTTTTTCAGGAGTGGGGCGCTTTATTGCCTTGCACGCCAGATGTGAAGACTATTCAAATCCTGATCTTACAGTTGAGGAACCTAAGCAGACAGACATCAAGGGACTTGCCCAGGGTCACACAACTAGGATGTGTCTGAGGCCAGATTTGAACTCAAATCTTGCTTATGCAGGCAGGCCCACACTTGAGGAATAAATAGTTACTCCCTGGGTTCCTCAGACTCCTGGGATATCGGCTGCTGGAAGGAAGCCCAGAAGCCACTTAGTCCTGCCCCTTTGACGTGATGATGCATGTGGGATCCTTTAGGGGTCTGAAACACCTCTGGTCCAGCCCACGTGATCCTCCTAAGAGCCCCCTGGCAAGTAAGCGGCATTCTCCCCATTTCTCAGAGGAGGGGACAAGGCTCTGAGAGGTTATGTAATTGGCCCAACTCTTTCTCCACGTTCAGGGTGCTTTCCCAGCCAATCCAACAACTATTTGAGATTCCACAGTGCCAAGCGCTGTGCTTGGGCTTGGGCAGCCCCTTCCTTCAGGGAGATTACATTTACTGAGACATGCCAACAGATGGTATCTCTACGGTGACTTGAGTGGGGAGAGAGCCCTGAAGAAGGTGTAACTGAAGGATTCCCAAATAGCTTCTAGCTGAGCCTCCAAAGAAGTGAGGAATTCTCAAGAGCTGAGCTGAGGAAGGAGGCCATTCTTGGGGTGGCAAAGGCCCTTCTGGTGCCGCCTGGGGGAGAGCTTTCAGTGCCCCAAAGAGGCTCTTATCTGTAGGCTATCCTAGAGGCAAGACGGAGCGATTGTGATATGTGATTATACTCAGCTTTGTGCTTTCCATCACCCCCTGTGCAGAAGGGGAGACTGAGGCTGGAGCCAATAGCAAATAGCCAAGCCGGTGGCCGGCCCCCGGTCCAGGCCCCTCCCACCATGCCACCCTGGGCCACTTACAGCCTGTCCTCACACGCATCTACTACTGCATCCAGCATGAGGACTGAGGACTGAACGTGATGACCCTGAGGCCCCTGTGTCCTCAAGCCATCCAAGAAACACTCGGGCATCCTGACAACACTCAGCTCCTGCTTCCACCGCGTCGTTGACCGAGCATTTTCTTCACAAGGCATCCCGAGGAGCCCGTAATCTGTGGCATTAGCCATATGAGGCACCGTGATTCTGAGTCAAGGTTCTGCTGAAAAGACAGGAGAGTTAGGGGAGAGGAGACAAATATCATCCCATTCACCAGTGAAGAAACCGAGTCCCCAAAAAGTGATGTGATTTATTTATGTTACATAACTCCCGAACATCATAACCAGGGTTGGAGTCCAAGACATCTAAACTCAAATCTAAAAGTCACCCTGTTTGCTTCTCAATCCATTGTCCAGTCACTCAACAATATTGTGAGGGCTTAGGGACCCGTAGATCCCGTCGGTGAGCTTGTTTTCACTGTCATCAGCTCTGCCCCTCCAACACCCCTGTGGGGATTAGTGGATGGGCAGCTCAACTGGGCTTCGGGCACAGGGGTTCAGACTCAGCTTTGACCTGCTGGGGCAAGCTGAACAACTCTCTTTGCCTCTTTGAGCTCCAATTTCCTCCTGAGGAAGTGGTTATGAGGATCAAAAGAGATGGTAACGTACAGAAAGTGTCTGCAAATCTTGAGGTACATTATTAATGAGCAGCCTTATTGGTATGATCAGCATCACCACTATGTTTTTTCTACTCACCTCCAGGCAATTTGTGTGGCCTGACCCAAGGGTGTGTGTATGAGTGTGAATGTGTGAGTATGTATAAGTGTGTATGTGAGTGTGTGTGTATGGTGTGTGTGTGTATGTGTATGGTGTATGTGTGTGTATGGTGTGTGTGAGCATATGTGTATGGTGTATGTGAGTGTGTGTGAGTGTGCGTGTAAATGTGTATGTGTGTATAAGTGTGTATGTGAGTGTAAATGTGTGAGTGTGTGTATGTATGTATAAGTCAGAAAGGGAACTGCAAATGGTATTTTTTCCCTGCCTATCAGGACTGTGCAGAATGCATTGTTGGAAATGGGACCATGGCTTACCTTGCTGTCCCTCGCCCAAGGGCGAAAGTTGAGTTCCTCCAGTAGGGTCAAGGAGCTCTGGAGGACCAGACTAATGCTAGAGCTGTAACACTTTCCCCAGGACTAAGAACGCTAGGGGGCAGCAAAGCCAAGGGAGTCTGGGAGAGCTGAGGAGCAGCAGCAGGGAAGAGAGCATTGGGGAGGTCCAGAAGGTGGAGGCCCAAAGAGCAATCGGATGAAGGATCTGTAGTCTAGTAGTCCAGACCTACTTTGTGGTGTGGCCTCTGGGAGGGGGACAGGTCACCTCTCTAATGAGCCCAGGTCTTTTCCCTACAAGGGGGAGTGTCAGGTATGGCTGCAGCTCCGGGCAGTTCAATAAGTCTGGAACAAGCACAGAGGTACCTGGTTAGGTGGGGCCCACCATAGGGATCAGTCATATTTACTGTCTTAGGGCTTAAATATGTCCTTTCTCTAGACTCTACCTTGTTCAGCAAAACCTGTCCCATGCCTTAGATGCCTGATGATGTCAGTCTAAAAGCTCTTTTTAGGAAAGAAAAGACCACATCCGTCCCAACTAGAGAAAACCTCTCAAATCTGAGCCCCGTTACCTTGTCTGAGGAAAAGCATCTGGTAGCCCACTGCCGACACACATTGATGACAGTAGCTGACAATTGTGTCACCCTTTGTGTCCTCTGTTCTCCTCTGATCCTTCCTTACCATGGCCTGGGGCACGCACCAAAGCAAAGCACTATTTATTGCTCTCCCTGCCAGCGGTTTTGTAGAGCCCACTCTGTGCCAGGTGGTGCTAAGTGTGTGTGTGGGGGGGGTTATATTTTATTTATAAATACTTTCATTTACATGTAAATCTAAACATATATATGTATATTGATAAGCACTTAATATCTGTTTAATAGGCGGAGCCAAGATGGCGGCGTAGAAGCAGCAAAGCACCACAGCTCCCACACAAACACGCTAAAAAACTCATAAAATGGGACGCTAAACAGATTTTCAAGCTCCAAAACTCTCCACAAGACAGAAAGCCCTACAG
>CM053601.1:188520076-188550282 GCA_028646575.1 Pseudocheirus occidentalis | reverse complement strand
AACAGGGCTAGGCTCTCTCTCTTCCGGCCTGGCCTCATGCATCAACATGGGTAAGACATTATCTTATGGGGCACCCCTTTGTTCCTGGGAGAAAGGGAATAAATTCCTCTTCTTATCTAAGGCATCTCTGTGTTTACTTTTCTAATTAAATTAAGAATAATGGGTATTTTTTCATACCACAAACAGCCCCAACTCACATTTCTAAAGTGACTGGACATTACTCCCCTTCCCACAGTCAATGACAGAGCCAAACCATCTTCCTTGCTGTTCTGCTAGGGCGCTTCATCTCAGGTCTCCATACCTCTGTGTAGGCTGCTCTCCATGCCTGGAATACATTCCATTTTTGTCTCTGCCTCTTGGAACCACTTCATTTCCTTCAAAGTTCAGCTTGGGAGACCTCTTCTGAACCCCACACCTGCTGAAGTTTAGTAGTGCTCAGGACCCCAAAATAGTGAGATGCTGGGTCTTGCCTGAATAAAGTTGACCAAAGCCTTCTTTCAGCCAAAGAAAAGCAAAGTTTATTAAAGATCCACCATATTGACTAGACTCTTAAGGAGTCTGAGCATTTGTGCCACTTCTATTGACAAGTGGACCAGAATAAATCCGAGCAAGACTGAATCTAAGCACTTTCACGGAAACAGAACAGGTCTTTTTTACAGAAAGACCATGGGAGGGATCTAGGGTTGGCCAAGCAGTCTGGGGTGACTATACTAGAGGAGGGGTTGAGGGAAGGTCTTCATGGGAGTGGCCAGTAGCTGAGGTAACTAGAGGTCAGACACCAGGAACCAAGAAAATGGGATTTTGATGGGATCAGAAAGGAGGGCTAGGCTAGGTTAAGAAAAACAGATTTGGGCTTGAAAAGCCAGGTCAAGTGGGAAGAGAGTTCAAGATAGGATTTTCCAGGGCCTACAGACAAATGGGACTCATGTCCTAGAGAAGGGGATCAGCCGGCTTCTGCTACTCTCGAGGAAGCTTCAGCTCCCCTCAAACAGTTCCCCACTCCTCTCACAGGCACTCATTCTGCAGCTCTGAGCCCAAGAAGCCGGTGACACCGGCTAGAAGAAATAAGAGGCAAGTTTCTGAGGGGCAGATTAGGGTGCCCGATGAGAAGCTACTGATGCTGAAGGCAGTATAGGTGGGCGAGGAGCTACCTAAGGAGGCAAAGTTGCTGCTGCAGCCACCACCACCGGCATTTAAATGGCTTTGCAAATGTTAACCTTTCAAAAGTTTGGTTAAAGGAGACAACAAGCTAGGTGATATACAGTTACAGCATTTATTCCCTTAAAACTAGCCAACTTGTACAAGCAATTAGGAGCTAAGTCCTAATTAACTTGAACAAGGGAATGAGAAAGCTTAAATACATTTTAGAACCATTCCCAATTCAGGGTGGCCACGAGAACTTATGATCTCCATGAATGTTTAATCGTTGTATAAGAAAGGAATTTCCTTAATAGGATAGAGGGTAAATTCAATAAGACAAGAGAGTGGACAAAGTGTCCATTGAAATGATGACCAAGTATATCTGTGTTTTCTTTACCATTAACATGCCATAACATAGTATGAGTCCAAAAATATAAAGTTAAGGAAAAATCCCATGACTCAAGTTAGTGCCTCTGGTTAAGGGTCTCATTCCTAAGGGCCATAAATTCAGCCTCATCTGGCTTTGTTGACATAAGAAGAGGTATTCTCCAAGCTCGCTCAGAGAGCAAAGACAAAGCAGGGTCTGTTTGGAATTTATGGTCTCAGGATGTCTATTTTCCTTCTGAATGGAGTATGGCCCAAGATAAGGGGAAACCCTACTTTCAGCCTTCTCTGGTCTGTGGAGTTGCTGACACAGAAAAAAGGCATTTCTAAAGCAAGGCAAAGCAGTCCATGATGAGTTCAGACTTTGGCCAAAAATATGATATTTAATGATTATCATAAAGCAGTTTATAAATATGGTCTCCTTTTATCCTTATGACAACCCTGGGGGGAAGAAGTTATTATTGTACCATTTTATAGATAAGGAAACTAGACTTTGCAAAGTGAAGTGCCTTGTCTGGGGTCACACAGCTGGGAGGTGTCTGAGGTCAGATTTGAACTCAGAATTTCTTGATATGAGGTCTGAGGCACTATTGATGGGGTGTCTTTGTTTGTAACATTCAGTTGTAACTTCAGTTTGTAAAATTTCACTTGTGTTCAGGTACTTATGTTAGTAATATCAGCTTGTGAAATTAAGTTGTAAATCCACACTTCCCCCAGCCTGAAACCATTAACTCTGCCTCTCCCCTGAGCAAGCACTCTGCCTAGCTGCAATTAATGAACTGCTTTATCCCTGCTTGGTACAATAACAAGCTATACCTATGAGTCCCTCACTAAAACATTTTATAAAACAATCCCTTTAGTTTAGAGAAATGTGTAGCTTCTTTGTTCTACTGGCTAGTTGTACCTATGAATCCTTCGATGCACTATCAGTAAGATAACTCCTCACCAATTAGGCATATCCTGAATCCCCAATAAGTCTAGCTTCCCAATATCCATCTTGTCAAACAGGACATTGATGGGTAACAGACTGGGCACCTCTCAGTCAGCCCTGACCGCTGGCTGACCTAGTGACATTTCAAGGCAAAAACCACAGCTCCTGGTAGCGCCCCCATGGGCTTTCTCCCAGTGAATTATTGGCAGTATGCCTGCACAGTTGATATAAAAAATGCACGTCCCTTTAAGCACTGACCACTCCTTAACTCCTTCCTAATCCCACCTTTACTCACATAGTTAGCATAATTGATACCTGATTTATGGATTTATCACTTTATAACCAGCACCTCAAACTTATGCAGGCTTGCAGGTTTCCGACCCCTCCTTTCTCTGCCTGCTGCAAAGCATAACAATAAACCTTTACAATCCTGACTGCCAAGAATGCTTGAGTCCTGCAGAATTCTTTTCAGACTAAAAGAACCCTCCAAGGATTTCTTAGAAATCCCTGAAAAATGTTCTCCCTCATCACTATCATTGAGCTCCCTGTTACTGCAGGTCTACTAGCAGATTGTAGATGACAATTTATCAGGAATGTAAACTTAGGTCTGGTGACCTTTGACTGTCTCTGAGATTCTAGGGTTCTGTGAAAGGCACTCTGGCAGAAGAACTGAGCCCTTACATCACAGAAGGGTCTCCATGGAAACCACCAGGTCCCTCCATAGAATGTGAGACCCCATAAGCGCCTTGGATGAACTGAGGTGAGGAAAGTGGGGTCTATGGGAGAGTGGGGAGGGCAAGGAGGACCAGGTTTGGAGACTCCCAAGTAAAACACTTGTCACTCTTGTCTCAGTTCCAGGTCCTGTCCAAGATGAATTACTTAACTGTTCCAGAGGAGATGCGGAGGGAGGCTGAGGTTTTATCTCCCCAGCCAGAAATTCCAGCTCCCCCCACACCAATTGCCCCAGTCGTGGCACATACCAAATCTAGCCATTCTAAGCACCTGTCCCAAGCCTCCAGGACCTCATGGGGCCGTTCAAGCCTGAGGAGCCAGCCCTCTCAAAGTAGCCGAATTCAGCCATCCTTCACCTCCATAGGCCAAAGCTTGGACGTTGACCGCCGCTTAAGGCATAAGAGGAGTAAGACCACCTACCCAAGTGTCCCTAGGCTGAGAACTCCAGCCTAGGTCATGTTCCCTAGAGCCATACTGGGACTTTGGCTGAGTCAGTGACAGTGACACAGTCTCTTAACCATCATCTCAGGCATAGTCAAGGGAATATTAGAATCCTGTCAAGGGCATGGGCATTCTCAGCCTTGAGACAGAAAACCATCACTGCCCAGTCCTTTAGCTTACTGCCTTCTGTGCCCAAGGCCTCAGGCAACACTCTGTACAGCCTCAGCTGAAGCATTTCCCTAAGTGTCTGTATGGTTGGCCTTTTCCTTTCTTCTGTCATACTTCTCAGACACACTCCAAAGACCCGTTTAGAGACCCCCAGAGCAGGGGTTCCTCCCCATGCCTGCTTCTGTCCTCCTCTGTACAGTGAAGGGGGTGGTCTTTTCCAGACTGAAGTAGGTGAGTCTGAGAGAGGGAGAAAAGCTGGTGCCCTCTTGTGATGGCATGCCTTCTTGCTGTGAATTATCCTGCCCCTCTGATTGTGACTGTACCAGGGTTCCTGTCCACTTTATTTCTTGAAGTGTGCCCACTGGAGATCTTGCTTAGGCAGAATGGGCATTGGCACCATCACTGCCCAGACCCTGACCTCCCTCCTGCCCTTGTAGCCAGGATCCAGCGTACCCACAAGAAGCAGATGGCGACTGAAGAGATTTTACAGATGTGCTGTGAGCATATCTTGAAAATGCTACTCTATATCCAGGCCACGCTGGCCGTCATGGTTGAGAGCCTCTTCTTTGAAATCTTCATCTTCATCGTGGTTTTTTTGAACACCATCATCCTGGTGGTCCAGACTTTTGCAGAGGTAGAGATCTGGGGAGGTAAGCATCCTTGGGGAAAAGAGAGACCCTACCTGACTCCAGCCTGGTCATATGGTTCCAGGGCTTCTCAAACTCCTGAGGGCCATGAGAAAGGGCCGGAGAGCTGATGAGGACCAGGTGGACCATCTTCAGCTTCCTGGAAGGGCATGGGCTTGGAGGGTCATCCAGGTACACTGGCACAACTCTTCACTGTCCAGGATGCCAGAGAAAGCCCCCCTTACCAGGCATGGCTGGTATTCAAGTGGTATATCAATGATTCTGAATTTAGCTTGGTATAGAAAAGGAAAAATGGCTGGCTGATCAATGGGCCTGGGAGATGAGAATGAGAGAGGGATTCCCAAGCCTGGAACTTCCATCCTCTCCATCTCTGCCTCCTGGCTTCCTCCAAGTCTCAGCTCAAGTCCTACTTTCTGCCCCAAGCCAGGAGAAAGGCTGGTGCCAGCACGCAGCCCAGTTGTGGCAGCTGTTTTGTTGCTCCCACATCTCAATACTCAGACACCCTGATCACAAGCCCAGAGAATACTACAGGAATTGAAAAGGATGGCTGGAACTCACAAATACTAGTCCGATGGAGCAGAAGTCCATGGGCTTGGAATGTATCCAGAATAAAAGGGGAGGAGGGTAAATTCTAGAGAAAACAGAGGAACTTCAGCCTACTTACATCCTGAAAGAAAAACACAGAAACCCCTAATGCTGTTAGAAATGTCATTTTGGATTTACTATCCAAGAGGGGAAGCTAACTCTCATGGACTATTTATCCTGTAGAGACTCAGGGCAGGATTACTAGGAATCCTAGCTGAGAAGAGCAAAGAGGTGGCTGGGCCCCAGCAGAGGGAAGAAGTGCACAGATCAGGTGGGGAGAGGGGCTTCAGAAGGAGGCTGAGGCTTGCAATGACGCTCAGGACCTGGCTTCCCCACAGAATGGTACTTCACAGTTCTAGACTCCATCTTCCTCGCCATCTACTTTATGGAAGCTGTCCTAAAGCTTATGGTCCTGGGACTTGGCTACTTTGATTCTTGGAACAGCCTAGGTGGGTGGAGCTGGGGTCCTGGGCTGGATGGGTAGGGGAGGGGTGGCTGAGATCAGGAAGAGAGGGACTGGACACAGAGTGGTGGTAGTAATGAACTGCCATGTTCTCTTTCAGTGGGGGAAAGGGGCTGGAATAGAGGGGGAGCACTCTATAGATATTGGCTCCAGACTTAGGGAAAAGAGGCTCTGCTGCCTTGCCCAGGAACTTGCTTTAATGATAGAGGTGCCATGGCTTAGTAGTCAGAGCACTGAATCCTAGAGCCAGGAAAACTGGGTCCAAATCCCACCTCTGGCACTGACTGGCTATGCAGCCCTGGACAAGCCATCTCCCTACTAACCCTCAGTTTCCTCATCTGTAGAGTGGGCATAATAAAGCCTCCCTCCCAGAGGGACTGTGACAGAACAGAAGAGGGGTGGGTGCTTCCCCAGCCTCATAGAGGCAAATGGCTTATCACGGGCCAAGATGAGCAGCTGGAACTCTGCAGGGCAGGCTCTTGTGATGGATACTGTGGTTCCTGGCTCCCCCCCAGATTTCTTCATCATGCTCATGGCCGCGGTGGACTTTGTGCTCAAGCAAATCATCTACTCCTCAGCCTTGAGGTTGGCCCACAACAAAACTGTCTTCCGAATCTTCAAGATCTTCAAAAGCCTCCGGGCCCTGAGGGCCATCATGGTGCTTCAGAGGCTCAGGTGAGGCCCAGCCAGGCCTCTCTGGGCTCCCTCCAGGCCCATTGTCTGGATGCCAGCCCCAGCAGGAGAGAGTACTAGACCTGGGGTCAGGTGCTTACTGCTTGCCTTGGGCACATCTGCTCTCCTCTAGGCCTTAGGGAGGGAAGGAAACCAGAGGACCCTACGTGTCCCTTGGAGATTCACATTTACCACCTTATTCCTGAATGGATCTCCATGTTCGTTCCCCAGTCTCTCCATCTGTTGGGTCAGAAGGGGTTCTAGGTGGCTTCCCACTCAAAGTCTTTGGTCCTGTGGATTCCAGGGCAGCAGGTCCTGTCCTAAGGTTCCTTCCAGCTTTCCCACTATTTTCTATGCTCTTCTAGCCCTCATAGGGCTTCTGTTTTCTGTCCTGTGCTCTAAGGGGTCTCCCTGCTCCCATACCCTGATCTTTGCCCTAAAAGCCTTTCCAGATCTAAGGTTCTTTGCAGCCCAAGGTCCCGTACAGAGACTCAGGAGGAGTGAGAGCCCAGGCTTCCCCATGGTCCAGCCTGGTGGTGTCCAGCTAGGCCTCTGCAGCATTTCCCCTACTGAAGCTTGCCTGATCCTCTGACCACCTGGTCTGCCTCTCCTGCTTTCAGCTTCCTCAGCAGCCTCCAGGAGGTGACGGGGACTCTGGCCAGGTCACTGCCGTCCATCGGAGCTATCCTTGTCCTGATGTTCACCTGCCTCTGTATCTGGGCAAGGGTGGGCCTTGGGGGAATGGGGGAGGCACATAGGCAGGGAGGAGACCACCAGGGCATTATGGCTGGGGTTGGGGAGAAGGGTGGGTCGGTATTTTAAGGGCCCCAGGGGCTTCCTTAGCCTCTCAGTCTTCTTCTCCGTGATACTTCGAGCCCTGTTCAGCGCTTCAGACCCCAAGCGCTTCCAGAACATCTTTACCACCATCTTCACCCTTTTTACTTTGCTCACTCTGGATGACTGGTCCCTCATTTACTTGGACAGCCGGGAAAAAGGTAGTGGAGAACAAGCCTGAACCCTTGGAGGGGCTGGGAGGTGGGTTTGGATCCAACAGAGGTCCAGACTGGTCTTGGGAGCTTTAGAGCAGGAGCCCCAAATAACTAAGGGGGCAGCAACGGGGATTTGGCCCAGAGCACAAAATTCAGAGAGTGATGACGCAGAAACAGCCATACAGTGTCTAGTGAGGAAGAAAAGTTAAGATGGGAAACTCTCGGGTTGGTAGCCCCCCAACTCCCCTCCCTGCTCTGCTTCATCTCCCTCCAACTATGGGCATCCTTCCTGTTACTGGCCTGGTCTGGATGCGAAGTTAAGACCCTTCCTCCCACAGGTGCCTGGTATATCATCCCCATTCTCATGGTCTACATTATCATACAATACTTCATTTTCCTCAAGTGAGAAAACAAACCCCCCTCCCTGTTCCCTAGCCTCCACCCCCCTCCATCAGGCCTAGCCCCTCCAGGACCTGGCCCTCTCTCCAGACAAGCCCCAGCTCAGCCCCTACTCTGCCTACGAGCACACCAGGGGAGCCCCTGCCCCTCCTGCACCTGATGCCCTCCCCTCGTGGCCCCCGACCC
The DNA here is from genome assembly GCA_028646575.1 of Pseudocheirus occidentalis. Classification (NCBI taxonomy): domain Eukaryota; kingdom Metazoa; phylum Chordata; class Mammalia; order Diprotodontia; family Pseudocheiridae; genus Pseudocheirus; species Pseudocheirus occidentalis. The sequence continues at coordinate 188,542,545 of CM053601.1, read as the reverse complement.
TGCACAAAGGGCCCCGGACCTCACCATGTGCTATCTCATAGCCTAGTGATTGCAGTGCTGGTGGACAACTTCCAGATGTCCCTACTCCAGGGCCTGGAAAAGGAGAAGCAGAAGGTATGGGGAGGGGTAGGTAGGGCTGGGGGGCCAAGGGAAGAGAGAAAGGGCTGGGTCAAAGGATCACTCCATCAACATTTATTAAGTACCTGCTGTGTATTGGGCATTGTGCTAACTGCTGGACATCTGCCAGGTGGGACACAAGCATCCCCCGGCTTGGCTTAGGACACACAGGAAGGGAGAAGGCTCTGGCTGTCCTCAGAAGGCCCTGAACACGTATACACAGCCCTCCCCTCTAGACGTAGCCCTCCCGAGGGTTTGAACCAAAGCTGAAGGACCTGTCTGTCGCCTGGGGCCTAGGCTCTGAGCTAAGAATCTCATGCCAAGGAACCCCTTGGCTGGAGCTCTGCCGGGCAGGTGGGGGGCAGCCTTTACCCTGCTTTCGCTTTGTTTCTCTACACGGACAACTTAGCACAGTGGGGAGAGGGAGACATGTCCAGGAAAGCTGGGAAGGTCCCTAGCCTGCACTCCCTTCCCTAGCAGGGGGTCAAGGCCAGAAAGGTCACTGACATCCACACAAGCATCTCAGCCCCTTTGACAAAAATGTGTGTAGATATTAGGTGTTTTTATCTCACGTATATATAAATATATGCATCTACTACATATGTGTATATATATATCATATACATGTATATATTCATACACATATTTTATATACATAAAATATAAATAAAATATGCCCGTCTAGCCTCCTTTAACTGAGGGAGACAGACAGACAAGAACTCAGCCCAGTGACCCACTACCCGAAGCTCGACAGGTGTTTAACTGTCTATACAGCGTTCCACCCCCATTGTCACCCACCTCTGCTGAGGGAGGAAGATAGATCAACTGCTTTCATCTTCAGGGTCGAGTGGGATCATTCAGATTGCCCCTCGTTAGGGTGGGGACAGAGAAGGCCGTCTCTTGGGGGAGTCTGGGAGGGAAGAATTAACTTGTCTCTCTTAACTCACCAGAGAGTAGCCCGAATGCAAGAGAAGCTTCTGGAGGAGTCTCTGACAAACCTTGGCACAGGTACCCGCAGCCACCTGCCCACTGGCCCCATACCCCCTTTGGGGGCACCTCTGACTGCCTCTTTCTGACTCTGTCCTCTCAGAGGTAGTCGGTGCCTGAGTGAGGTCAGGCACATCCAGGCCAAACTCGGGCCTCAGGCTGGCATCCCCTTCCATCTCTCCTTGCCCGCTGACTGCTGGCACACAAAGGGGCTGCTTTTTGCTTACTTGGCTCCCTGGCCTCTCTCCTCACAGAGCCGGAAGAGGAGCAAAGTGACACCTCTCTACAAATGCAGATAATTGAGAAAAAATATGGGGACCTGACCTCCGAGTAAGGAGGGACCCCTGGGAGCAGGCACCTGGGGAATGGGCAGAGAGAGCAGGGAGGAGCCAGCGGAGTGCTGGGCAAGAGGGGAGAGGAGCCAGGAGGGCACTGGAGGGAAGGGTCCAGGCCCTCCAGAACAGGACTGGTTATTCAAGGAGACCCTGGGCTAAGAGAAAGTGTTATTCAGCCCCCAGCTCCAAGGCCCGGGGCTGTCCCCCATTGTTTGAGGTGACTCAGGAGGTCCAGTAGTCCTAGGGATGGCTCTGGGGGCTGTTGGGGGACTAGGATGCTTGGGGGAGGGGAAGGAGTTTCTGAAGGATGTGTAGATTACATGCTGGAAGAGTACCCCCCCTTTCTGCTGGCTCCTTCATGCTCTGAACCACTTGCATCTCCAGGGTCTGTTCTTTCCTTGAAACCACTGTGTGGGTAGGCAAGGAGCCCAGGGAGGAAGGAAGATTGTGTGGGGAAGGGTCCTGTGTCTACAGGCGGCAGCTGGTGTCTCCTCCCTAGGCATGGCTCCCCAGGGCCCCATTTCTGAGATGGACGACACCACCCAGACCCCCCAGCTCTCCCAGATCAAGGGACAGGAGGGGCATCCCAGGCCAACCTTCAATCTGGGAGGGACTTTAGAATATAAAAATGGAAAGATAGGCCTGGGAAGGCCCCTAGACAGGTGAGAGAGCTGGGAGGGTCCTTAGAACAGGGAAGGTCAGAGCTGGGAGGGTCCTTAGAACAGGGGAGGTCAGAGCTGGGGGAGGGTCCTTAGAACAGGGAAGGTCAGAGCTGGGAGGGTCCTTAGAACAGGGAAGGTCAGAGCTGGAGTAGGGTCCCTAGAACAGGGAAGGTCAGAGCTGGAGGAGGGTCCCTAGAACAGGGAAGGTCAGAGCTGGAGGAGGGTCCCTAGAACAGGGAAGGTCAGAGCTGGAGGAGGGTCCTTAGAACAGGGAAGGTCAGAGCTGGAAGAGGGTCCCTAGAACAGGGAAGGTCAGAGCTGGAGGAGGGTCCTTAGAACAGGGAAGGTCAGAGCTGGAGGAGGGTCCCTAGAACAGGGAAGGTCAGAGGTGGGAAGGTCCCTAGAACAGGGAAGGTCAGAGTTGAGGGGCCTCGGAACATAGTAAGTCAGATAATAGGGAACCGGAGCTAGAAGGGGCCTTGGAACTTAGAACCTGGACTGTCTGAGCTGGGAGCAGAGCTCAGAAGCCGGAGGTTCCCCTCATTCTGGCCCACCCTAGATCCAGGCTAGTGTTGACTGCCAGGGGCTCCTGAGCTCTGTCCAGCACCAGCCATGCAGGGGAAGGCTGCGTGGAGGGAGCAGCTGCCTGCAGCTCAGAAGCAGGGTCAGGGGCATGGCTGCCACCTCTAGACACACTTGTATGTGGCCCACAGCTCTGCATTTCTTGTCCTCTGTCATTTTAACAGACTCACTGCCCCTCTCTGGGCCTCAGTTAACTCATTCGTAAAGTAGGAGCAGTAATCCTTGTCCAAGCTGCAGGAAGAAAGCTGGGGGGGTCCCTGTTCTGGGGGGGGCTGGGCTTCCCCAGAGCCGAGGGCATGGGGCCTGCCCAGCTGAGGGCTGCCTGTGTCCCTCTTTCCCAGGCAGCAGGACAAAATGTTCCACTACCTGCAGCTGATGGCGGCCGTGGAACATCACCAGCAGGTGTTCCGCTCCCAGGCGGCTGTCATTGATGAGATCATTGACACGGTGTTCGAGGTGGGCTGGGGCCATCAGAGGCTGTCCCTGGGACCCCAGACTGTGTCCTGCGGGGGAGATGGGGGTGGTCCTCCTGTGGCTCCTCCTGAACTCTCCACCTCCTGCCCTTCCTCCCAGGTTGGAGAAGTAGATTTCAGGAAGTGAAGAGAGGTCACTGAGCGTCTGGAAGAAGCTACCTATGGCCCAGGCCCTCTGGGGCCAGACTTGGGCCCGGGCTGCCTGTAGCCCACCTTGCAATAGAGTCCTGAAGACTTTTCTAACCTCTGGTCTCCTTACTGTCTGGGAATGCAGTAGGCCTGGGGAGAGACCCCAGAGCCCAGCCCCTCTCAGGTATACCTGCCTGCTAGGGGACCTCAGCTTGGCCTGTTTCTTCAGCAGGGGGTCTGGGCAGCCTGTGACCAGAGCCTCAGCCCCAGACTCCAGTGGACAGAGACAAGAGCAGCTGGGGGGAAAGGTGGCTCTTGAGAGACCTGGAGGTTTGTGACTGAGCCCCACAGCATCCCCATTGTACAGATGCTGAAAGTGAGGCAGACAGGTGAAGTGACTTGTCCAGGGTCACACAGCTAGTGAGCCTCTGAGGCCTGATTGCAAGTCATGTGTTTCCAACTCCAGGCCTTGCCCTCTATCCAGCCACAAGGGAATAAGAGAAATTTCCAAAGTGAAATGGGCTGTTGTGGACAGGAGGGAGGGAGATCTAGGAGGGCTTCAAGGAGGGCTAGGGGACTCGGGTCAGCCTGTGATTGACCATCCCTGATACCTCAAGCTGAGCGTCTGCTCCTCAGCATCTGGAAAGTGAATTAGGCAGGCAGCAGAGGGCCAAGAAGGAGCTCCTGTGGTGGGGGCTAAGGAAGGCCAAGGCCCATCCTCCCCTTTGGTGACTTGGGAGCTTCCCAGGGCAGTCAGTGCGCTCTGCCCCTACCTGATGAACCAGGGAGGTAGGACCCCCCCCAACACACAGAGGGCGATCACCCCACAACACTCCCAGGACCAGGGAGCCAGGGAAGACAAGGTGCTGCATTTTCAGAACACTGGTTACTCAAGATCATGCCCAAGGCCCAGGTATCACCTGGGCCTGAGTCACTTGTCACCAGGCCAGTCTAGTGTTGTGCCAAATTCCATCCTCTGCCTGATGCCCAGAGAAGCCGGTGATGAAAACAGTCCTCCCCATTCCTCCCCAAGGGCCCAGCCCTGAGTCAGGTTCCACAAGGCTGAGGCCGCACCCACAGACATTTCCACCCTGCCAGTGACCTGTGCTATGTGTGAAGTACCCAGTTAAGGGTGGCACGGGATCCCAAGCCTGGCCCTGGCATGGCGGGATGCTAGAGAAGGGCCTGAAGGGGGTTCGCTGGGCTGAGAGCAGAGGGAGTAGGGCCAGTGACGCAGCTGGAATTGAGCCACTGAAGACTCTGCTCTGCCGCTGTGGGATGTCAGGCCCCGTTCCTTATCTGTGAAACACAACAGGTGCTTCATAAATGCTCCTTGATTGACTGAATTCCCTGGGAGGGACTTGGACGCTCTTCCAGGGTCTGAGGCCCAATGTCTTCAAGCCTCTCTCTCAGAATGGCTTGGGTTTGATCCAATTCAGCAAGCGTTTATTAAGCACCTGCTGTATACTAGGCCCTACACTTAGGTAGGAGAGTACAAAAGTGAGTCTGAGGGCCTTTTCAGCTTGGACTCTGCAGGTAAGACTCAGTTCCTGGCCTCAGGGGCTTTACAAATGGGAGTTGTAGGGTACAAACTGGGGAAGAGGAAAGGCTTCAGGGAGGAGAAAGAGCCAGAATCCAGGTGTGGCCCTCACAGGAGCCCCACATTGTCTGTTTTAGGGGCTCCCCAATGCATCCTGGGGGTCTCCTGCCAATGCTCTGTTTTTGGACCTAGAAGGCTCTGAGAAATCTCCTATGCCCCTGCCCTGTAACTCTGCCTAGAATTCCACCATTAGAACCCTGTTCCTGGAGGTCAGTGGTGAAACCAATAATGTGAATACTATCATAGTGAATGGGGGAGCAGGGTCTTTGGGGGACTTCAGAGGAGGCACCCAAAAGGTGCCAAAGGACATGGAGGGCTCCAGCATCCTTGGCTTTGGGTCGCTGCTGGAGGTGGAGAGGGCATCCAATGGGAGAGAACCTGCCCGGTACGCTCCCATTTCCCAGCTCTGCTCCAGCTGGCCCCGACTGGGCCAATAGTTCCTCTGCCCCATAGGTTGTGCAGCCCCTGTGTATGTGTACATGTGTCCAGCTGTCACTAGGTGTCCAGATCTCGAGGCGGGGTGGGGACGGGTGAAAGGAAGAAATGAGATTCTTGACTACGGAATCTTTCCTGCCCCCCTTTCCTCCCCATGAAGCCCTCGGGAGCCCCCTGTCTCTAGCCCTTGTCATGAGGCAGCAGCAAGACTCTCCCTGGCATCTCCACGGGAGGGTGAGATTCAGTTGTGTGGACCTGGAGGGCCAAGAGAGGCAGAGCGCTAGGCCTTCCTTGGCCCCCTCTTCCATCAGGGTGTACACTTGTGAAAAGCCAGGCTGAAACCTTTGACTGCACCCCATTCCTTGACACAAAGCTCTAAATATTAATATTTCCTGGGAGAGACTTGTCCCTTCTTCCCCCTACCCCCAGTCCCTATATTGGGGCAGGGAAAACTGAACAGAGAGAGGCAATTGCTTGATCCATTTATTCAGATAGATGTGGCCACTGTCCAGTCACAGGGCCCTTGGAAGGTCTGCCCACCGTCAGCCCAACCCGTCCTTTCTCTGCAGAGCAGGCCAGCGTGGGCTGGGACAAGCCAGGGCCTTCTTAGATGGGCGAACAGGACGTCTGCTGAACGCTGGAATGATTTTCCCAGGGAACCATCAGGACTTCAAATTGACATTGTAGCTTCTAGGAGAGACAAAGCCAAAGGATGGAGAAAGTCCTCACTCCCCAGCAGGCCCTCTGCCCATCCCAGATCCTCTCTCCTTGGCCTGGATTAGATATGGGCAAAGCCCTCCCTGCCTGACCCCGGGGGGATCAACAGAGGTCAGGCATCCTGTCCAGTAGCATGGAATCAGGAATCCCTTTGACAATGAACTCATCTGTTCTCAGGATAGAGGACCCCCTGCCTCATGGGGCAACCCGTTCCCCTGAGCTGAGGAGGGAAGCCGAGGCTGGCCTGACCAGAGCCTGTGACTGTCCAATTGTGTCCTCACCCCATTTTGGGGCCTCTTTTCCCCCTCCGTAGAATGGGGGGAAAGTGATGCTAAGACCCTTCCAGTCTCAACTTCCCCAGGCAGAATGATCAGACCATAGATGTAGGGCTGGAAGGGTCCTCTTACAGGAGGGGGTGCTGAGGCCCAGAGAGGGGGAGAGAATAGCAGGAAGTAGCCGTGTACAGATTTGAACTCAGCTCCTATGAGTTCCCTTGGCCATGCCCCCTTCCCCAGCTGTGCTTCCTGTGCCCAGCCCCTCCTCCACTGCCCAGGAATGGGGGAGGGTGGCATGAATCAGAAGCCTCTGGCACTTCAGGCCTGAAGGGCAACTTCTGGAGGCCAAGGATACAGATGGGGAGGCTGTCATAGCGGGGAGAGGCGAGGGCTGCCCAGCCTGACAAAGAGCTGACCTTGCTATTCACGGGTAGTAAGACATCTAGGCAAGTGCAGACAGACAGAGATGGATGGATGGACACAGACACAGACAGAGGACAGACAGACACACACTGACCAGCAGACAGAGGACAGACACACACCCATGCACACACACCAGCAGACAGACAGATGGATACCCGCACACAGAGAACAGACAGACACACACCCATAGAAGACAGACACACGCACACACACAAACCAGCAGACAGACAGATGGATACACAGACACACATACACCACAAACACATTGACCAGCAGACAGACAGACAGACATTCCTGGGGCAGGACATTAAGGAAAGCACCTCCATCTGGGGTGAGATGCCCAGCCTCTTCAGGGCGGTCCTGGGGTCTTGGGAGCCCTCCCTCAAGGCTCTGCCCTTGGAGCCAGGCTAGCCCCACTCCCCCACCCCCAGTCCTGGTTCTTACCTCCCCTTCTGTGGAAAAGGGGCAGCCGGCCATCCTCGCTCCATCCAGAGCATCCAGACCCTTGCGGCACTCAGTGCTTCCCATCTCCACGGTCAGGAAGTACTTGACGCCAGACACAAGCTAAGCACAACATCCCCTCCTTCAGGCTTGGGGCTGGTCATCCAGCGGGCAAGCGCCACCCACTCCCCAGGCTGGAAGGAACCCCTCCAAGGTCATCCAGTCCAAGCCACGAGTGACTTAGATTCTGTGCCACAAAGCCTCCAGCAGGAGCTTGGATAGCCCCTACTTGAAGACCTCCAGGGCTGGGGGGCTCTCCGCCTCCTCAGACAGCCCACTTTGGATCCTTTTAAGGATTTAAGGTTTTTCCCACATGGAGCCTCAAGCCTTCTCTTCCCAACTCCAAATGCCCTTAGTCAAGACATCCTGTAAACCCTTTTCCAGGGTTCCAATGGCCCTTTTCCTCTTACAAGGCTGCCCCCAAAAGCAGGAAAGGGCCAACAGAAAAAACAGAGATGGGCACCTCCAAGAGCCCCAGACACAGCTGCCTTGAAACCCTGAGAGGGAGCCTGACCAAGCAGCTGAGAAGCCTCCGACCCCTTACCAGGGCCTCTGGGACAGGCACCAGAGCACAGCTGACTCGGCTTCCTCCTCAGCCCCTGCCAGCCTGGCCTGGCGCCCTTACCTGCCTCTCGGCTTTGAGGATTTTGGAGTCTCGAAAATAGTACACGCTGTTGTGACCCTTGTTGAAGTTTTCCACGGCAACCTGGGTAGCCTTCTTCACCTCTGGGTTTGAGGGGGACAGTGGTGTCCGGGCACCCAGCATGTTCTCTGGCTGAGGAGGCTTGCCCGCCTCGTCTCCATGGGCCAAGGGCAGGGTCAGGGAGGTGACACAGAGCACCAGCAGGGAGACCAACATCATGGGGTGATTTGGCAGGGCCTTGGGGAGCACAGGTAAGCAGGCCTGGCCGGGAGGGCCTTTTACCTGCTTTGGGAGCCCCGCCCCCTGGGCAGGGTGCTGGACCGTCTCTGGAAGTTCCCTCCTCCGCCTCCACTTTAGGCAAAAGGCCCAACCCTTTAGAGCTGCCTGACCAGTCTGGGACCTTGTTCCTCCCCAGCCTCAGGGCCTGAATGGAAACTGCCCTCCCTTCCTCCTCCCAGGACACAGCCTCGGAGTCCTCGGGTGGGGAGGATGAGGGGCTCAGCCCCCACCCCTGTCGCAGAGCCCTAGGAGCAGGAAGCCAGCTCCCTCTCTCATCTCTTGTACATTTAGCATTTTCCCCAGTTACACGTAAAAACAATTTTTAACATTCATTTTTAAAACTTTGAATTCCAAATTCTCTCCCTCCCTCCCCCATCCTCACTGAGAAGGCAAGCAATTCCATATAGGTTATACATACAGTCATGCAAAACATTTCCATAATAGTGATATGAAAGAAAACATAGACCCCAAGGCCCCCAAAACATCAAGAAAAATGAAGTAAATGAAGTCTGCCTCAATCCGCACTCAGACCCCATCGGCTCTTTGTCTGGGGACGGAGAGCATTTTTCATCCTAAGTCCTTCCAAGATGTCCTGGCCGGTTCCAGTTGTGTTGCTGACGTTGGCCAAGTCATTCACAGCCCGTCCTCTCCCAATACTGCAGGTCCTGAGAAGACAGTGCATTTCGCTCGGCATCAGCTCCTGTAAGCCTTTCCAGGTTTTTCGAAAGCTTCCCGCTCATGGTTTCTTATAGCAGGGTGATATTCCATCACAATCATATACCACAATTTGTTCAGCCATTCTCCCATTGATGGGCATTCCCTCAACGTCTGATTCTTTGCCCCCAGAAAAGAGCCACTAGAGATATTTTTGTACATGTGGGTCCTTTGTCTTTTTTTTTTTTAATCTTTTGGGGATAGAGACCTAATAGTGGTATCAGCAGGTCAAAGGGCAGGCACGGCTTTATAGCCCTTTAAGGCATAGTTCCAGATTGTTCTACAGAATGGGTTAATCGATTCACAACTCCACCAACAATGCTTTAATGTCTCATTTTTCCCACATCCCCTCCAGTATTGGTCATTTACCTTTTCTGTACTATTAACCAATCTAATAGGCACGAGGCAGTACCTCAGAATTGTTTTAATTTTCATTTCTCCAATTAATGAGTTAGAGTATTTTTTCGTATGGCTAGAGATACCTTTGATTACTTCTCCTGAAAACTCATATCTTTTGATCATTTATTCTTTAGGGAATGGCTTGAAAGTCTGACTCAGTTCTCTGTATGTTTGAAAAGTGAGAACTTTATCAGAGAAACTTGCTTCAAATTTTTTCCCCAAAGTTACTATTGCTAATTGTACTCCCCTCTATCATATTCCCCCCCCCCCGCCGCCATTTCTTCTGTTCTCTTTCTCTCTTTTCACCCTGTCCTTCCTCAAAGTCAGGGAGGGACTTCTGACTACCCTCTCCCCCATCCGCCTTCCCTTCTATCACCTCCTCCCTCCTTCTTTTGTCCCCTTCCCCTCTTTCTTTCTAATAGGTTAAGATGATTTCTATACCCAATTGAGTGCTTATGTTATTCCTTCTTTGAGCCAGTTCTGCTCAGAGTAAGGTTGACTCACTTCCCTTCACCTGTCCCCTCTATTCCTCCAGTGTAAAAACTTTTTGTTGCCTCTTTCATATGAGATAATTTACCCCACTCTGCCTCTTGCTTTCCCTTTCTCCCCATACATTCCTTTCTCACCCCTTGATTTTATTTCTTAGATATTATCCCTTCATATTCAACTCACATCTGTGTCCTCTTTCTGTACAGACTCCTTCCATCTTCCCTAATAATGAGAAAATTCTCAGGAGCTACAAGGATCATCTTCCCACGTAGGAATATAAACAATTTTAACCTTATTAAGCCCCTTATGGTTTCCCTTTCCTGTTTATCTTTTTATGATTCTCTTGAGTCTTGTATTTGAAAGTCAGAAGTCAAATTTTCTATTCAGCTCTGGTCTTTTCATCAAGAATGCCTGAAAGTCCTTTATTTCATTGAATATACATTTTCCCCCTAAAGGATTATACTCACTTTTTTTTTGGAGGGCAGTTGGGGTTAAGTGACTTGCCCAAAGTCACACGGCTAGTTTTTGTGTCAAGTGTCTGAGGCCGGATTTGAACTCACGTCCTCCTGAGTCCAGGGTCAGTGCTCTATTCACTGCGCCACCTAGCTGCCCCTTATACTCACTTTTGATGGGTAAACAATTCTTGGTTGTAATACTAGTTTCTTTGCCCCCAGAAACATCATATTCCAAGCCCTCTGGTCCTTTAATATAGATGCTGCTAAATCTTGTGTTGTCCTAACTGTGGCTCCACAATACTTGAATTGTTTCTGACTGCTTGCAATATTGTCTCCTCGACCTGGGAACTCTGGAATTTGGCTATGATATTCCTGGAAGTTTACATTTTGAGATCTCTTTCAGGAGGCGATCGGTGGATTCTTTCCATTTCTATTTTACTTTCTGGTTCTAGAATCTCAGGGCAGTTTTCCTTGATAATTTCTTGAAAGATGATGTCTAGGTTCTTTTTTTTGGTCACAGCTTTCAGGTAGTCCGATAACTCTTTGATCGTCTCTCCTTCACCTATTCTTTGTGTCACTTGTTCTTCCAATAAGACATTTCACATTTTCTATTTTTTTCATTCTTTTGGTTTTGTTTTAATGTTTCTTGCTTTCTCATAAAGTCATTAGCTTCCATTTGCTCAATTGCAATTTTTAAGGAATTGTTTTCTTCAGTGACTTTTCATGCCTTTTTTCCATTTGGCCCAGTCTGTTCTTTAGGGTGTCACTTTCTCCAGCATTTTCTGCGAATCCTTTACCAAACTGTTGCCTTGTTTTCCATGATTTTCTTGCATCATTCTCATTTCTCTTCTCGATTTTTCCTCTGCCTCTCTGACTTGATTTCCAAAATCCTTTCTGAGCTCTTTCATGACCAGTTCATATTTTTTTCTCTGAGGTTTTGGATGCAGGAGGTTTGATTTGGTTATGTTTTTTCTGAGTATATGTTTTGATCTGCCTTGTCACCATAATAACTTTTTATCGTCAGAGGTTTTGGGTTTTTTTCCTGTCTGCTCATTTTCCAGCCTATTACTTGACCTTTCACTGTTAGAGTAGGGCTCTGCTTTCAGGGTGGAGGGTACCCTATCCCAAACTTCAGAGGTTTTGGGTAGATGTTTTCAGAGATATTTCTAGGGACCTGTAAGTTTTCAGTTCTTTCAAGGTATTTAAGGAGAGGTATTTGCTCCTCTCCTGGTCTGTGCTCTGGTCTGTGAGCAGCCACAAGTGCTCTCTTCTGCCCTGGAACTGTGTCAAGGGGCCCTCTGTTCCATTGTGGCTGCAAGCTCTGGTGTGTTAATGCTCCTCTTTGTCCTGGGACTGCCACCCTGGACTGTAACCCAGATCTGAGTATCACCAGAGCAACAGAGTCCTGCCTCTGGTGCCAGCAAAGAAACCCCTGTAATCTCCTGAGCAGTGGTTCAATTCCCCTACTGTCTATTGGCTGAGAGTTCTGGAAGCAGCTTCTGGTGCTGACTGAGTAGTTCCCAAGACCTGTTCCTGGTTTGCTGGGGCTGGGTCTTTGCTGGCATGGCCATGAGGATGTGAAGAAAGGCGAAGGGGCTCACCTCACTGCATTTGCCTCTAGATGTACTCTCCCATCTTCCAGATCCCTTCCTCTTAAATAAGGGACGGGGGAGGTGGGGCCAAGATGGCAGAGTAAAGGTAAGTCCCTTCAAATACCTCTAAACAAATTCCAGAGAAGTGGAACCCGCAAAAAGACAGAGTGAAACCAATTTCCACCCAAATACAACCTAGAAGGTCTGCAGGGAAGGTCTGTTGCACTGTTGGGTTCTGCTTCCCCATCCCTTATTTAGGAGGAAGGGATCTGGGGGCGGCTAGGTGGCGCAGTGAATAGAGCACTGGCCCTGGAGTCAGGAGGACCCAAGTTCAAATCTGGCCTCAGACACTTAACACACACACACAAAAAAACTAGCCGTGTGACCTTGGGCAAGTCGCTTAACCCCGACTGCCCTCCAAAAAAAAGCACAAAGAAAAAAAAAAAAGAGGAAGGGATCTGGAAGATGGGAGAGTCCACCTAGAGGCAGATACAGTGAGGTGAGCCCTTTCGCCTTTCTCCACATCTTCACTGCTTAGCAGATAGTCCAGTACACAGCAATTGCTTAATCAATGCATGCTGCCCGCCTGCCTGCCTGCCTATGATGCCCTATCACTGGCCCCCTGCAGAGTCACCCACCCCACTCCCACCCCCAGGCAGAAAGGAGAGAGAGGCCAGGTTTGTGAGAAAGCCCCGGATTCCTCGGCTGTGGCCTGTTCCCCCTTCCCCAACCCCAGCCCTTTGCCCTGGTCCTCTCAGAAACGTCCTTTGTACCACATCCCCTCTGCCCAGGCTTTGGCCCATATGATGAAGGAAGAGGATGGATGCTAGTTGCTCAGAGCCTTATTCCTCACTACTCTTAAACAAATGTAGCCCCAGGCCCAAAACCCACTGGGCTGAGCGGAGTTACCTTGCTCCCAATGGGAAAGTCCCAGATCTCACCCAAAAGCTCCCTAAAATCTCTAATGTAGCAAGCCAGGCAGAGACAGCTGCCTCTACTCAAGTCGGCTTCTCCCCAGGGTCTTCAGTAGCCTGGAGGAAGGTCGACAGCTTCCATCTTCTCCCTCAAAGCTGGAATAGAAGCTGTGAAGCCCCAATAGACTGAAGAAAGTCCCAAAAGAAACTCCAAGACCCTGCTCTCTCCTCTCTCCCTAGCTCTGCCCCACTCCTCACATGGGGCCAGGGGATAGAATCTCCACCAGTAAGGACAGACTCCCATACTGAGGACTTCACAGATCCTTCTGGGCCAACAGGCAGGGTTAGGGTCTCCTCATCTGCTCCTTCTTGCTCACTCCCCCTTATCAATAAAGCAGCATCTCCTTTACTTCTGTGAAGGGGGTGACTGAAGCTTCCCTCCCTGACCATCACTCCCTGCTCCCTCAGACCCCACCGTGGCAGTCCCATCCCTCTGGTGACCCCATGTTCTTTCATTCCTCGCTTCCACTGCACCCTCTGGAACACCTGATTTGTTGTGGAATCACACTTGTGGTGACTATCTCTCCCTGAAATTACCTGGCTTAAATTTTGTATTCACCTGTCTGTATGCTCTCCTTATTGCCAACCTCCTTTCACATATACAACCAAGAAAATTTGAGCCCTTGAAGGACAGCACCTGTGGTGTTTCTGCTTTTATATCCCAATCACCTAGTGGGTGCATTTGGGTGGTGCCATGCCCAAAACGGGCCACAGTCAGGAAGTCTCATCTCCCTGAGTTCAAATCCAGCCTCAGACACTTACTGGCTGGGTGACTCTGGTCAAGTCCCTTCACCCTGTTTGCCTGAGTTTCCTCATCTGTAAAATGAGCTGGGGAAGGAAATGGCCAACCCCTCCAGGATCTTTGCCAAGAAAACCCCCAGTGGGGTCACTGAGAGTCAGATGTGCCTGAGCACAACTGGACAACATTTAACACAATGCCTGGAACATAGTGGGGGCTTTATCAAAGTCTGTCATTGTGAGCAGCAGAACCAGAATTTTCACCCGAGTCTTTGGATCTTCCACCTGCTACGTCTTGTCTTGCCTCCACCGTCCCCCAACTCGCCCTGAACCCTGGAGTAGGAGGACTGACTGTGTGACTTCCTTTCTCTGGCCCTCAGTTCTCTGATCCTTAAAATGGGAGGGCTGCAGCAGAGGGCTTCGAAGGGCGCTTTCAGCTCTAAGTCTATAATCTCAGGACTTCCCAGACACGCCCTCTACCAGATGCGATACAGAGTGGGCAGCTGCCAAGGGTGTTGCCTTAGAGGGATCGAAGGAGCCAAACATGGTGAGCAGCTGGCCAGCCATTCCCTGTGGGTGCAGAGGCTGGGCTGGGCTGGGCCTCAGAACAGATAAGACACGGAGGGTGGGCCAAGGGAATCAATCACACATGCTTCAACCTGAAGTCTGTGTTCGTCTCAGCTTCCTTGGTTGAGGCCTAGTCCAGGGCACTCCATGAGCTCTCTTCTGCTTCATACCGACTCCAGGTGAATTCCAGGTCCAAGAAGCCTGGCTTAGCTCTGGGTCTGGCTGGCCCTGTGTGACTCTGAGCTAGAAGCCTCCCTGCTCTCGGCCCCGGTTTCCCTGGTGGTAAAGCGCAGAGGGATAGACTAGTTGACCTTCAAGGTCCCTATGGTCCATGATTTTCTGGATGTCCAGGCCATTCCAAGTCCGTGGGAGGCTGAGCCCTGGACTGAGAGTCTGGAGAGCTGGAAAGGCGTCTGACACGGCCACTGGCTGGCCCAGTGCCCTTCCCTCTCCCAGGCCCCAGTTCTTGGGCTATAAAGCAGGACTCATGACGCCCGCACAGCCCATGTTATAAGGAAGGCCCTTTGCAGACGGGGAGTGCCACAGGCCCACACTCGATGGTCACTGCTTTATTTTATGGCTCCCTTCCTCCCACCCCATGGTCCTGAATCTCCCTCCAGATGGCCAGTCAGGGCTTCTAAAGCCCAGGTGGCAGCTTTAGCGAGGGTCTCCAGCACCAATGGGTGGCGGTAACCTGGGCAGGTTTCAGCCCCCAGCACATGGAGATTCACTAACCCTGGGTTTAGGCCATTGTTTAGGCCATTGCTCACTGCTAGCACAGAGGGCAAGGCCCAAGGAGAGAAGACCCAAACAGACATTTGAGAGGGGCCTTTACAAAGAGGGAATGGCAGCACACAAGTCCTAGCTTTGTTCCTAGCTCACTGTGTGCCTCTCCAGGCCCCAGTTCCCCCATCTGTCCAATGAGGAACATGGCCCTTCTGGCCCAAAGAGCCCAAATGTTGACAGGGGTCAGCTGCGGATCTTGGCACTGCCTCTAAACAATAGGGGTTTCCTAACAACCCACAGTCCTGCAACAGCTGATGGGATTCTCCGGGATGGACTCAGCTTGTCCTTCCAATGGATCCTTGGGGAAAGGATGTAAGTCACTCGGCCTAGCCCGGTCCCAGCTGGGCAGCCCCAGGAACACTTTTTGTATAGGAGGCCAGACTTCTGCACACAAGGGGCTGAAGGGAGCCGCCCAACGCGTCAGCTTCAGACGCTGTCTAGCTGCGTGACCCTGGGCGAGTCACTGCAGGAAATGGCAAATCATTCCAATTGCCAAGAAAACCCCAAATGGGGTCCCCAAAAGCCAAACTCAACTGAAATGACTGAAGCAAAATCTCACCTGGGACCTATCACAGCGAGACAATTCCTTTTTTTAAATTGTTTTTTCAATGAGCAAACATTTAGTTTCTCTCCCTCTTCCCTTCCCATCTCCCCACTGGATAAACACACACATGCACATGCACACACACACACACACACTTGTGCACACATACACACGTGTGCACGTGCGCGCACACACACACACACAGCCCTCTCAGGCTGTATCACCTCGATATCAAGGCAATCTTTTTACTCCTCCATAAGAGATTTGCTCTCTCCCTCCTCACAGGGGCGGCTCCCAGCCTCCCCTTCTTTTCCCAGCCTCCCACACATGGGCAGCTGAGATTAGTTAACAGCTGGGAACCCCGCAGCTGAGTGGGGTCACTTCCTCCAGCTCAGTTTCAGTGGTTACAAAGATGGGGCAGTGGGAGTGATCCAGGGACAACAACAGGGTCCAGAGCACAAACTAATGCCGTGGGGCCAGGCAGCAGGCTTCCTTGTGGTCATAGAGGCAGCTGGTGGCACAGTAGACAGAGGGCTGGGCCTGGGGTCAGGAAGACCCGAGCTAAAAGGCAGCATCAGACTCATCAGATGTGTGACCCTGGGCAAGTCACCTCACCACTGCCTTCCTCAGTTTTTTCCACTGTAAACCGAGTATGAGAGCAGCTCTTACTTCGCAAGGCTGTTGTGAGGATTAAATGGGCTAATATTTGAGAAATGTCTGGTACATAGTAGGTGTTTTAGAAATACTCCCTTTCTCCTCACCTCCCCCCCCCCCATCACAGGGACCTTGCCTCTTGCTTTAGTGAGTTCCCATGAGCGCCCTCTTCTCCCTCTCTCTTCATCTCTTAAAAGCTGGCGGTCAATCCCGTCTCCTCCTGTGTTTGGTCCAGTGCCTTGCTGAGACTGGCTCCTCCAGACTCTTCCTGTCTCCTGGTTCCATCTCCGCTGCCGTCAGGACCCTGCCTTCCCCATCCCAGCTACCTAACCTCAGTCTCTCCGTCACTTCTCAGTCCTCTGTATTCAGGCTTCCAGCCACACCACTCAACAGAGGCTGCTTCCAGGCACAGCCACCAGCTGGCCCTTCTGTGCCAAAGCAGCTGAGCGCCCAATCTTAATCCTTCTTGACTGCCGGTTCTCTCTTACTTGGTGACGTCACCGGCTCGCACGGATTCAATGATCATCTCTGCTCAGATGACTCCCAGGCCCGGATCTTCGATTGCTCGCTGGACGAGTCCAACTGCACGTCCCGTAGATCTCAGTGTGGCCCAGTGTGGCCAAGACTGACCTCGTGATCTTTCTCCCCCAACCCTCCCCCTTTCCCAGCTTCGATTTCTGCTGAGGGTCACACCGGCCGGGCCTGCCTCCCGGCTTTCCCACCATCCTCCATTCAGTCAAGTGCCAAATATGGCCATTGCTCACGCTGACCCATCACTCTCTACTCATGAGGCCACTACATCAGGAACCTTGAACATCTCAGTCACCTCCTGATGGACCTTTTCACTCCCTCAAGTCTCTTCCTTCCCTACTCCCTATTTTTGTCTCCCAGAATCTCATCTCTTTCCAAATTCTGCTACCTTTTACTGCATGATTCTCTCTCTCTCTCTCTCTCTCTCTCTCTCTCTCTCTCTCTCTCTCACACACACACACACACACACTCTCTCACACACAGACACATTCATTCACACAGATGCACAATCACACACAGTTACACACACACACACACTCATTCACACAGACACACTCACACACTTTTACACACACTCACACTCAGGCTTTGAGTCCAAACTACTAGCTGTGAGACCCTGGGAAAGTCACTTAGCCATATTTGCCTCAGTTTCCTCATTTGCAAAATGAGCTGGAGAAGGAAATGGCAAACCCCTCCAGTATCTGCCAAGAAAACCCCACATGGGTCATGGAGAGTGGGACATGATTGAAAAGGACTCAACAAGAACAGTGGGGATCCAGGACCCCAAATACTACATGAGAAGATGGGGGAAATGGCTCCCTGAGAGAGAAAAAGGGACAAGCACTGTAGAGTCAGGCTCCCTTGTTTAGATAATGTTCAACAATGTGAGATCATTTGCCCAGGGTCTCAGGGTCACAGGGTCACAGGGGTGAGATTTGAAGCAGGTTCTCCCTTCCAAAAGCAGCGTCTCTCACCTTCTGCCTCCTAAGTGGTTTGTTTGGGATTTTAGTCAAAGTGAGTCCTAACCTGTGTATCCCCAGCACTCGACCCAGCAATCCCACTCTGCACTTTGGAAGAAGTCAAAGGTGGTTCCCCCATCCAGCAACACTCTTTGTTGACCTGGCTGTAATGTGGGCACCAGCCATAGTGAGGGAGGCAAGAACCTTCTCTCCTCATGGGCTCAAGGTCCCCAACTCTTTCCACTGATTCTCAGGTGGCCCTTCCCATCCTTGGCTGCTCTTGTCCAGGTGCTCTCCGCCTCGTCCCTGCCCTCAGTCTGATGGTCCTATCTCCCTACTAGTCCTAGACATGAGACATTGGTCCGTCTATCCCAATGTTTGATGAGTCCCTGACCCTCAAATCTTTTTCAGAAGATCTGATATCAAGCCTCCTGCCATCTTCCCACCTTTTCCTAATCTCTCTTATTTCCAATGACTGCCCTCCGTTCCAGTCAGACCGGCCCGCTGACTCTTCCCCATGCCTAGCATTCCGTGCCCCACACCCACACCTGGAATATACTTCCTTTTCAGCTTCCCCTCCGCAATTCCTGGCTTCTGGGGCAGCACCCTTCAGGTGGCATCTTCCTACAGGAAGCCTTTGCTACTTCTCTCTAGGTGAAGCTTTCTCTCCCATGAGACTATTTTGTTAATTAATGGTACTTTGTATGTGCTTACACACTTGCTGTATACATTAGGAGACTGTAACCTCTTTGAGAGAAGGGCCAATTTGTTTTTTGACTTACTATGCCAGCCTGGCACGCTTGTGAACCAATAAGTGTTTGTTGGATGGAATAGTCTTGTAATTGTGAATTTGTGGGGGGAGAGGTTAACTCCATAGATACAGAAAACATTTATGAAGTGCTAACTGCGTGCCAGACACACGCAGTTAAGTTACAAATTAAGGCAAGTTATATTATTTATATTAAGTTGCAAATATATTATTAAGTTACAAATACAGGCAAGCAAAATAGTCTCTGCCCTAAAGCAGCTTATGTTCTACTGGGGAAAGATAACACAAAGAAGAACCAGAAATTTCATCTTCTATTGAAAACTGTTAACACCATACAAAAAACTGCTCCAAATCATTGGCAATAAGAGGAATGGTTTCAGCTAACAGCAGATCACCAAGGATGACAAAAGATGGGAAGTTAGTGTCCCTTAGCTCCCTCTAGGGGATGGAAAAAGATAGGCATGAGAACACCCTGTATTTTGGGGTACGTAGCAAAAAGGGTGGAAGGAAAAAACTGCTTCCATAGGATACTATATAATAAATTGCTATAATGATTGGAAAAAATAGACTTTCATGGATCTCTTTTGCTGTTTTGATACTCCCTGGATTTCTCCCCAAGGTTCCCTTTCCCCTCCCAGAGAGCCATCCCTAATAGTAAACACTTTTCCTAAAAGAGGAAGAGAAAGAAATTCAGCAAAAACAATCAACATATAGAACAAAATCTGGCCTTCTTTGCCATGTTCCACAACCACGAACCCCACTTCTGCAAGGGAGTAGTGGCAGCGCCTCCTCTATGTGGACCAATCACGCCTGTTCTTTATCAGGCCACAACATTCCGCTGATTGTTTTGTGGCAGCTTTTCCCGTTCTCATTGTTGTTGTCTTCCTGGTTGTGCTGACTTCCCTCTACATCAGTTCATATAAATCCTTCTATGCCTCTCTGTTTTAATGGTTTCATACAGCACAATAATATTCCTTTATATTCATGCACCAGAATTTACTCAGCTGTTCTCCAACTGCTGGCTACCTACTTTGTTTCCAGTTCTTTGCCATCATAAAAAGGGCTGCTATAAATATTTTGGGATCTATGGAGCCTCTTTTTTTATCGCTGACCCCCTTGAGGTCTACGCCAAGCACATTGACACACTGTTGATGAAGCTGTAAATTGGGAAGCAATTTGGATTTAAGCAAAGCGATTCCAGAGATGCCACTGGTAGGCATGTTTTCCAAGGGAGTAGTGATAAAAAAGAAAGGCTCCACAGACACTAAAATATTTATAGCCACCCTTTTTGTGGTAGCAAAGAACCAGAGACGGAGCAGGTGCCCATCAGTTGGAGAAAGGCTGAGTAGATTCTGGTACATGATTACAATTACAGCATATTATTATGCTGTAAGAACATTGAAAACAGAAGCATAGGAACATTTATATGAACAAGTGCGAAGTGAAGCAAGCAGAATCAGGAAGATACTAGATACAACGAAGCCGTTTTAGATGAGAGAACAATCGCCATAAAAGAACCAAAAGCCAGGGCTGAGAAATGATGCCAGAGCAGACCCCGAAGAAGAGACGGGAACTCAGCTCCCTCCCCTCTCTGCGAGGGGCTGCTCGAGGGGAGCACCGGACATGTCTCCCTCGGTTCATGCCCTGCCTAGTTTTCCGGCTTTGTTGTCTTTTCTTCTTTATTATAGGATTGCCTATACAGGGGGAAATACAGGGGAGGTTAAAAACAGCTAGACTAATGCACTTAAAATCATCTAAGTAGATTGCGTTTAAATGTGTTAGTTGATCAAAATGTTTTTTGGAGCTCAATTATATATATTATAATTATACATATATATAATACAATTGAGAATTTTTGTTTTTGTGAATGTTTTTGTGAATTTGCCGGCTAAAATTGATTTGTAATCCCCAAATCAATACCACAATGTTCTCCTGGTCATGTGAGGACCTGTTCAGAGAAGCAAAAAATCTGAGTGGCCTGTCTCTGACATTCCCAGACCAGCCCAACAAAGCCGTGACACTCTGCCCTCTCATTTCAGCCTCACATTGGAAACAAGGGTTCTTCATCTGTCTAGTTCCATAGTTTGGGGTTTGTGGGATTTTAGTATTTTTATGAGTTTTTTGTTGGTGACTTTGCTATTTAAAATAGTATCGATTTGGCCTGTGAAGTGACCTTTCAGGAAAGGAAATGGGGGGGATTTCTAGGTTCTGAATCAGCAGGGAAGGGCTTGTTGAGCCCTTTACAACATGTGTATGACACCTTTCACTGGACTAACCCCCAGCAAGTAGGGGCCACATTTCTGCAGTCTTGGGGGATGCTGAAGGAGAGCTCTAGTAACTTATTCAGGGTATGGGGGGAAGTGGTTTGGTCAGCTCCCTGTGAACCTCCCCAGGTTCAACAGAGAAGGGACCTTGCCCAGTTACACCCAGAGTTCCAGATGGGACCAGTGGAAAGTATGCCAGCAACTGATAGCAGGGTGTGGGTGGGGGGCACTGAAAGGGTCAGGTGGGGCTAAGCTGAGGAGCAGAGTGGGTGCTCAGTCAATATTTGCCAATGATTGAGCTCTGCCTCATCCTCACCTCCCGGTGAGCACACCCTGCCTGGGATTCCTGTGGGTTCAGGATCAGATAACACAGGGCCTTACGCAGGGAACAGCAAGCTGCTGGCTCACCCTTTCCCACAATTCTCCCCAGAACTGTCTAACCAAACAAAAGTCCTTTGTTCTGGTGTCCCTTGGCCAGTCTCCCACTTTCCAATGCCATGCTCCAAGGTGCCAACATCACAAGCGGCCACAGGGCCCTACTTGGGGTTTCCTCCCCCCTACCAGCTCCCCCCCCAAACAGAATACAGGGATCTGCAGCCATCCTCCTCCCTGTGTCACGTGAACTTACTTCTGGACAATAACCTAGACGATACACAGACGCTAATCCTGGGCCCCTACTATGTGTCTGGCCACCTCTGCTTGCAACCTCAAGGAAGAATCAGTCCCAGCACTTTGCTCAATTCCTCCAGTGTAGTCACAGAACACGACCACACATGAAGCAAAGAACAATATACACCAGTGTGTAGCAAACAGATAGACTGCGTTGTAGGCACCCGTTGTGGGTTACACAAAGTGGGAAAAGATCAGTGTGGGTTGGAGTAATCAGGGAAGGCTTCCTGGAGGTGGTGGGAGTCCACATGACCTCATTTAGCCACAGGGACATTCCATCTTTACCAGGGAACAAAAAAACCCAACCTCCTCTTTCCTCTTGCCGTCAATCAGAATGATTGGTCTAGGACTAAGAAACACCCTGATTGATAAGAGTATAAGGAAGCCATAGGCCAAAGAGTGAATTGCTTAAAGACACCCTGGTTGTAATAGAGGCAGAAATTAAACCCAGGACCCTCTCTTCCGAGCCACATGAGCATGCAGCTCACAGAGCCAGACGGCACCCCCGGGGCAGGGTATCGGGGTGCCATAGGTCAAAGCTGTTCACTTCTCTTCAGATATTGTTTGCCACTTTCTTTGGGCAAATCACAGATGAAGAATTCTTCACAGAAAGCAGTTTTTTTCCTCCTTGGAACTGCAAGTTCTTTCTGCTTTGGCTCCCCCTAAGCACCTGGGCTACCTTGCTGTTGGGGTATTCTCCCAAATACCCAGGTGTTTCCTTGTGCCTGGAATGCTGTGGTTAAGACAAGAACGGGCCTTCCTCCTGCAGTCATTCCTAAGTTTGGCTGGAAGCATCCCTGGGAGCCAGAGCAGACAGCTGGTCTCACAACCCACCTGACCCAAGGCAGCAAAGCCTGATCAGCCATCCCTGGAACTTGGCAGACGGCCACAGGTGATCGTGACCCACATCCTGGGCCAGCAGCTACCCGCTAGACTCCTCTGCCTGTGCCCAGGTGCTCGGGCACGGCAGCTGAACCCTCTGGCCTAGCAGGAAGTCACAAAAACTTCCTCCCCCAGCCAAGCAGCCTGGACACAACGTTATCTGCCCCAGGGCCCAGTGACATCCTGGGGGTAGCCAGGAGGGGATTCCACCTTGGGCTGGTGGCCCATAAGAGCCCTGACCGAGAAGGAAGTGGCAGCTTCCTGGTACAAGACCCCTACCCCCAGCGCCCCCAGCACACAACTGAGACCACCGACCAAGGCTGCG
>CM053601.1:188495443-188519576 GCA_028646575.1 Pseudocheirus occidentalis | reverse complement strand
GTCCTCGAGCTTCTTGCCCAGCACTTCTCCAATGCCCGCCAGGCTCCCCACGGGCTTCTCCCCCATGGGCTCCGCCACAAAGTCCCGGTGCTTCTGGGAGGTCGTCATGGCTCCTTAGGGCAGACCTGGGGCGGACCACAGAGAAGACAAGCTCGCCGCCGCCCCGCCTCCCCGGGAGTACAAGAAGCAAGGGCCCCGCCCCCGCACGTGGTCGCCCGCCGCGCCCCCTTGGCCCCGCCCCTCGCAGGTCCCGCCCCCTCTTCCCCCCTCCCTCGTCTGCCTCCCCACGTTCCAAGGCGGGGGGGGGGGAGGGGGGGAGGGAGAGGGTCACCACACCCGCCCCGGCCTCCCCAGACTCGCCCCACCCCTGCCCATGACCCTGGCGCCCGCAAGCCGCGCGCGCGCCCACCGGCTCCGGCTCCCCTAACGGTCACACTCCCACCAACCGGCCTCTCCCGCCGCTGCCTCAATCCCGCACGGCGCGTGCCGGCTTCCGCTTCCAGGTTGTCAGAGTCGTTTCCGGGTCAAGGGCGATTTGAAGGGAGGCGGGAAGGAGGGGCGGGGCCTAGGGAGGAGACGAGGCGGAGGGGGAGGGGGAGGAGAGGCGAGGGCGGGCAGAAGCCCGCTCCTGGCCGGTTACTAGGGAGATGGCGGCAGCTCCGCCCTCCCTTCTCCGTGTCCCGACCTCGGGCGGCTCTGCGCGGGGTGTGGGGCGGAGGATGCTCAGCACACGCGTGGTGCCTCCCGAGGCTCCACTTAACCTGGGACGGGGCCGGCAGCGGCGGGGGCGGAACTAAAGCACCGGGGAAGAGTTAGCCGGGGACACCGGAAGCGCGGTCTCCGGAAGTCCCGGCTCGCAGTGACGGTCTGGTGGAGGTGGCGGCGGCCGGCAGGAAGGTAAGGTGGGGGAGCGCCGATGGCGCCAAGCCGGGCGGGCTCTGTGGGCTTAGGCCCGTCGACTGTCTACCGGTCTTGGGTAGCGAGGGCTGCCAGCGGAGGCCGGGGCCTCGTCACCTTCCCCCTCCACCACCCTGGGGGCGTCGGGCTCGGCCCGGGCTGCACCCGGTCGCTGACTCCCGGACCCCCACAGCCCCGGAACCAGCATGTCTCAGGCCACCAAGCGGAAGCACGTGATGCAGGAGGTGCTGGGGGAGCACATGGTGCCATCGGAGCAGCAGCAGATCGTGCGGGTGAGCGCCCCTCCCCGGCCCCACCCCCTCCCTGCCCTGCCCCGCCCCCAACACTCTCCTCTGCCCCCGACCAGGTTCTGGGGACCCCCGGCAACAACCTGCACGAGGTGGAGACGGCACAGGGCCAGCGCTTCCTGGTCAGCATGCCCTCCAAGTACCGCAAGAACATCTGGATCAAGCGAGGTAAGGGGGCCCGGGGTGGGGGCCGTGGCCTGGGAGGGCTGGGGGGACCGCCTCATGACCCCTCTCCCTCAGGTGACTTTCTCATCGTGGACCCCATCGAGGAGGGGGAGAAGGTGAAGGCCGAGATCTCCTTTGTGCTCTGCAAGGACCACGTGCGCTCTCTCCAGAAGGAGGGGCTCTGGTAGGGTCTGGGGGGGGTCGGAGTGGGGAGGCAGGGCTCGACCAGCCCCTCCCCCTGCCCCCCACTCATTTCCCCCCCCACACACGTTTAGGCCTGAAGCCTTCTCTGAGGTCTCTGAGAAACAGAACAGCAGCAGGAACAGGTGAGGGCACAGGTTGTGCAGGGGCGGGAACCCTCTTTTGGGTGGACCTGTGGATGCTAACTAGGAAGGCCAGATGTGAGGAGAGGCATCCAGCCCAACCATCTCCCTGGGGGCCATCCTGCCCCCACTCCCATTGCCCAGCCTCACACTGGTATTAATGATGCTCTCTGGCATGGGAGTGTGAGTGAGTCTCTTCCTCCACATCTGAAAAGGCTAAGGTCCAGGATGGGGTTCCTGGGAGCTTCTCTATCACTGACCTCCTCCCCCCTGCAGACCACCTCAACCAGAACTCCCAGGAGAAACCCAATCTTCGGAAGACGACAGTTCTGAAGATGATTCGGACCTCTTTGTCAACACCAATCGAGTACAGTACCAGGAGAGTGAGGAGGAGAGTGAGGGAGGAGCCTGAGACCCCAGCTGCAAACCTGGCCTATGCCCAGACCCCACTTCCATGGACATAAATGGGTTGCTCTGTGGATCCACCCCCTAGCTGGGGATGGTCCCATCTGGACCCCTACTCTTCTGTGTAAGAGATTAAACCCCTGGTGGGTTGAGAGAGCTGTGGTTGACTTGTACCACTGTACCTAGTAAAGGGATTCAGCCTCTGATGTCTCGCCACAGTGCCAACCAGCCACGAGGGGGTATTTCAGCATGGGCCCCAGGGAGGCAATACCTAGTTTTACCCCCACCCCACTGCCCAGCTCGAGCTCAAGGGGGGAAATGGAATCAGGACTTAGACAAGGGAGGAAAAAATAAGGAGGGAATTTTATTTAATATTAAAGGACTGGGGAAAGGGGCTGTGTTCACTTGGTGATGGTGTTCCTGTGGAAAGAAGAGGCAGGCCATGAGGGAAGCAGATGCAGGCACTCCCCTTCCTCCTCCCCCACCCAAGGCCCTGTCCCCTGCTGCTCACGCGTTCATGCTCTTGCCACTGCCACTGAGTACAATGTATGGGGTCTTCTGGGCTTTCTGCTTCTCCTGAAGCAAGGCCACTGTGCCCAGGGGCGTGTCACTGGAGCTCATCTTCTTCAAGAGCTGTAACAAAGGGCCTTCTTGTGCTTAGCAGCCATGCTTTGCAAAGCCTTAAAAGATGTTCTGTTCCCGCCCCCCCCCCCTTCCCCAGGCCTGCTTGGCCACTCACAGCTTCCTCATCAAGCTTCTTCATCCGCCGCTCAGTCTTCATTTTGCCTGAACCCTTTCCATGGAATCGGTGGGACAGTTGCCGGAAGGCCTGGGCAAAAAAGTCAGGGATTACTGGATATTCTCTAACCCTAGGCAGAGGAGCAGACCAGCAAAAGCACAGAATTTTAAGTAAAAAACTCAGGGTTTTTGAGAGAGGGAAACGTGGGAAAGCCACATCTTTGGGTTGTAAGGAGAGGGCCTCTGAATCCCTTTCAGAAGAAAGGATGCTAAAACCTTGAGACTGGGAGAATGAAATTGTAGGAGAGGCGACACAGAGCTAAAATAAATCTCGTATGAGGGGGAACCTGCAGATCTATGCTTCTCAGACACAAAGTCTTCTGTGTTATCAGAGAAGTGGTAAAAACAAAGTACAAGCCATCAAATATGGACCACACAAGATTTGATGGGTGAGTGCCGGTCTTTGGAGTGAGCAAATGGAGATAAAGAGCACCCTCAATGCATAGGTTACAGAGTAGGCAAAAGGCTTCCTCCTTGGAGGCCAGGTGCTGTGTGCCTGCCAACCTCAGAGATATGGCTAGTGCTGCTGGCTGAGCTTGAAGCCCAGTCCCCAGCTCCCGAGGATCCCCACAGAATACCCTCTCCCTGAGAGGAACTGCAAGCAACACTGCGAGATGAGATGATGGAATCCCTAGACAATGCTGGATTTGGAGCAAGATGAAAGAATGCCGAGATGATTGAGAAAGAACAACTTAACACTTCATCCGCTTTTTTTTCTCCAAGAAGGGAAGTATTTGGACTCTTATGATCTCTAAGCAACAAGACCAAAGAGATGCTGATGTCCCAGTTTCCAAGGAGGAGGAAGGAACAGGAGCAGCTGGTGAGCCTAATTATGGGCAAAACTAGCAGATGGGATCAAAGGGAGGGCTTGAGAAGGATCTGAAATGGTCAAGATGGCATCCTCAAGGTAGCCCAGAGCAGCATCTCCTGAGTAGGTACTACCCTGGGCCATCAGGGCACACTCGGGCACTCTAACATTGCTCAAGCTTCCCTCATGGGCTACAAGGCAGGGAAGACTGACTGCTTCAAAACTGGTTCAGGAGCTATCAACGGGACCAGTGTCTGACAAGTGCCTCAAGGCACACTGCCCTTCAACATCTTCATCAATGACTGGTTTGAGGGCACAGAGGGCCTGCTAATCCAATGGGTAGATGAGACAAAGGTGAAGCAGACAACTACATTCATTCCTCTGCTCATCTTCCGTGCCCAACTTCACAACCTCAGAGCTGCAGGGGAGGGATGGGCTCACACTGCTGGCCTTGGCCTTGGCCAGAGGACATCTGGAGGAATGTGGTTTTAGGAATGACATTATTAGGAAAGGTCCAGACAGAAAATCCTGATGACAAGGGGACTAGAAACCACACCATGCAAGGTCTGGTTTGAAGAACAAAGCCAGTTAACCCCACCCAATGCCTCAAGAATTCCTGCCAACATCTGAAGGGATCAGGTGAGGAGGATTATACTTGTTCTTGTGGGCCCCAAAAGACAGAAGCAATAACCACGAGCATTGCCCCGAGGGGGGCCTCATGCTCCCCTACCTCCTTGGGCGTCAGCTTTCTCCCAGTCTCATCCACATACTCAATCTTGACATCAGGCTTGTAGCCGTCTTTCTCCTTGAAATCCTGTGTGAAGCCTCGATACTCTTCCCGTCGGCTGTATTTGTCATCAATGGCCCTGTGGACAGCACAAAGGTGGCCCCTCAGAAGACTGAGTCCCACCCATCTGTGAAGAGCCAATGTCCTGGGATCAGTGGCTCCCAACCTCACTTACATCTTGTCCTCAATGCAGTATACAGCAGAAGGCAGAGACTTGTTGGGGGCTTTTACCCGAGCCACCTTCTGTACCGTTGTCTCCAGCAGCCCTGAGGAAGAAGAGTTCTGAGTGACACCCCAACCCTGAAGGCCCCTCCCTGGGGTGCTCTTTCCCAAGCCTTTTTGGTTACCTTTGTTCTGACACAAGAGCAGCGCAGCAGCCAGGCCCCTGTTCACAATGGGCTCCTCATCCAGGATGGTGGTAGAAGAAGCGGAAAACTAGGAGGAGATGAGAGGAAGGTCTAAGAGCGTCCTGCCCCCTCTGCCTAACCTCCCCCTGCCTCAGTTTCTCTCCTCACATCCTGTTGCTGCTTTTCCTCATCCAGATTGACAGTGCTCCAGCCAATATTCTCCTCACCATCAGATTCTGAGCCACCATTGGCAGACCTTTCTTCATCTCGTTCAAAGTCCTAATGGGAAAAACAGATGTCAGGCTAAGTGAACAGGAAGATGGCACTGAACACCCACTGTGTGGCCTCCTCTCTGGTACTGCCGATGGAGACAGGCTGCACCAGCACCTTTGGGGGAGAGGTGGGCAGAGGCTACCTCCTTGTCCTGTTCATGCCCATCAAGCCCCATGCTAAGAGAACCCACCATGAGCTCTTCTTGGTCCTCCCGGTTGCCAGCCAGCCCATAAGTGGGGATCTCCCCCAGGGTGCGGCAGAACTCCGAGGTGGCATTGAACACAATCGCCCCTTTCCGCTCAGGATCTTCATCTTCTTCCCGGCTGCGTCGTGTCTCAAGTTTCTTCACAATCTCAATCACCTATGGGGAGATGGGGGTGTTACAGCCTAGGAAAAGAAAATTTGGGGAAACGTGACAGTTGTCTTCCCAGAGCAGATGTAAGGACTGCTGAACAGAAACAGCCACCTTGTGCTCAGAGGCCAGAATGGGGGTCAGAAAGAGAGGGGGATGGAAGGCCTCCTCCAAACCCAGCCCTGAGCCTCCCTGGGGTCCTGCCTCTCACCTTCTCCCCACTGTCTCTGAGCTGCTGCAGCTGCCTCAGCCTTCGCCCCTTTTCCAGCTGCTTCTGTAGCTCAGCCTCTACTTCATCTTCCTCCAGGATCTCAGGGGAGCCTGATCCCTGGGCTCCTCCCTCTTCTAGGAGACAAGATACAGGCCCACATCAAGCCTTGCCTCTCCCTCAGCCTCACCCCCACCACACCACCCAACTAAGCCAACGCCTCCCCTCACCATCGTCACTGATGTCCATGTTTTCCACACGGGTGTCATCTGACTGGGGGGGCTGGGAAGGGGCGTCCCTCTCATGCTCTCCAGAAGCTTCCTCCTCAGCCTCAGGGACACGGCGGCGGCCCCTCCCCCGCAATCTGTGGGAGGAAAAGAAGAGGACTGAGCCCAGGCAACCCCTGCCGCCTGGCCAGCCCCTGTCCCTGCCCAGGCAGTGCCCAGTTACCTGGAACCAAAATCTCCATCGCTTGTCTCATTGCCAAGAGGAAGCAGATCATCAGCTCGAACCACAACCTCCTTCTCCTTCTTTCTAATTTTCCTCACCCTCCGTTTTGTCTTTTTGAAGGTCACCTAGGGAAGGAGAGGCAAAGTTGGTACTCTGTCTGACAGCATGAGACTTCATCAGCCCCTTCCTCTTCAACTTTTGGGTTTCTTGGTCCCTGAGGTCCCCCCTTCTCTCCCTCAGGCCATCACTGTCTTTCTGGTCCTCTTCCACAGTATTCTGCAGGTGGGTCATCCATCAAGTAAGTGCGAGCCCCTCACCTCCTGGGGCAGGCGTCAGGGCCCGGCAACATTTCTGCATGGCTCCAGTTCTCAAGCCTACCCTTAGCTGAGGGTCACCTGAACTAAATCTGACCCGCAGGGGAGGTCTCCTTCAAATCACTTGTGAGTGCTTGTCTGCACTATGGTCCCACCCATACCTCTCTAGCATTTCCACAACACTAGCAGAAGTCAGTAAAAGCCAGGTAAACTCCTAAGCACCTGCGGGTCCCTCTGAGGGTTCTCCCCAGTGGCTCACTCACACAAAGAGCAATGGATGCTGAGATCTATACGAGGTCTTATGACAGCAGTAATCTCCTTGCCCCCAAAGGTGTCTGTCTGTCTGTCTCTTCTCATCCCCATCAGGCTCTGGATGCCTTCTTTCATTCTTCTCTGCTAGAGACTCACCATCTCCTGTGGGGTGAGGTACTCTGAGGCAAGACGGGGTCCAGCCATTGTCAGGGACTGTGCCTGCTGCCTCAGGTTGGCCCGGATTTCTTCTAGCTCCCGTTCTCGGGCTCCATCAGCTGTCCCACTCCTATCGAGTCGGAATGAGTGTGGTCGCTCCCCTTCCAGCTCCTCATCATACTTGGCCAGAATGGACCGGGGCTTAAACTGTGGAAGTTTGATGGGTCAGTCCTATTTCCCCACCTCTGAGTCCCTCCCTTCCTTTCCCCTGTGACCAGTTCTCTGAGCCCTGCCCCTCCCTCCAGCATTCCCTACAAACCATGGCCATGTCATCCACACTCTCATCTTCGGCATAGGGTCGGTAATCTGGCTTCTTCTTCCGAAGTTCCACATTCTTTTCTGCTCGCTCTTTGTCCAGAAGGTTCACGTTGACCAGGACATCCTCCTCCTCCTGCAGCACACCTAAGGGAACACATGGCCATGGTCATCCAGGTCCCAGGTTCATAGTTTGGCACTCCATGTCCCTTCTTCCTGGAAGCCCAGAGATTCTGACCAGACTCCCCCCAACCTGGCTGCACCTTTGTCCTTGAGGGTAAGGATCATGGTCTCCCCCTCCCGGAAGGAGTCGATGGTGTGCTCCACAGTCAGCCCCTGCAGGTCCCGAGCGCTGTACTGATCCTAGAGCAGACACATAAAGGCAGCATCAGTGGCTCCCATACAACTCAGGATCCCCCCGACGGGAGCCTGGAGCACCCCCTCTGGAGTGTTCACCAGGACCACAGGCCTGCCCTGCACCGCACCTTCCGGCTCTGTCCAAACTCCTCTTCCACCAGGCTGCTCACTCCAAACTCTTGGTCCATTTCCTCCAACAGCTTGGCCTATGGGATGGGACAGTGGGAGGACAACGTATGGGCTTCCAGCAATGCAGTGGGCTAAGAAAGCATTTAGAGGGAATGAAGGACCGACGCGGACACACACACAAGAAACAGAAAGGTCTGGACAAAGGCAGATATACCAGGAGCCAGCCCCCCATCTTCATGAAACAAGGCCTAACCTCTCCCCAGCCTTGGGAAGGAGCCCACATTTGGGGCCTCCTGAAGATCTCTCCCTGCCCTTCCCAGGCCCAGTTCTCACCCTCTTCTCAGCCAAATCCTTCTCTTTCTGCAACCGGCGGCTCTTCTCAATCCATGCAGCTGTGTCATCCAGCCATGGATCATCATCCCCCAGTGTCTTGATCTTCCTGAGGAAGAAGGAATGTGGAAAAGACTCCAACCCATTGTACAGGTGCTCTCTTGCTGTCAAATGTCCCTGTGTTCAGGCCTAGTTCTGCTTCTGCCTCACAATCCACCATGTCCATGCATCTGTCTGTCCATCTACACATATTCCCACCCCCCAGGGGCATTCTCCACTCACCCCAGCTTCTGGTTGAGGAGACGCTTCTCCTTGGCTGCTGCCAGCTTTTCACGAAGCTCCTCACGCTGCCGCAAGGCCATGGGATTGATCACGTCAGCCAGCACCGGCTCTTCTTTGGTGCCTGCCGCCTCTGGGAGGAAAGGACCCGGCATAGTGAAGCTCCTTTTCCTCCCGGTTCCAGCTTGGTGAAATCACCGCCACCCACCAGGCCATCTCACACAGATCTCTGGTCTTTCCAGACCAAGTCTGTACCTGATATCTTTTCATGGCCTTTACAAACAGCTTCACCCTGTCTCTGATTGACTGCAGATGCTCTATGGACAGAGATACTGTCTTGGGTTTTCTTTGTATCAGACAACATACGCTTTGCAAACTTTAAAGCATAATACCAACAAGCACTATTATGATGACTGGTAGTACCAACCACAGGGCGATGCACTCAGCTCTCAAGGCTAATCCACCAGTTCTGGGCTTTGCTCTTGGCCCACAATGCTCCTTCCAGACCCCACAAAAGTACTCAATCTTTCTCAGTAAGCCCACCCCAATACTCACCCTTCTTGACAGCATTGACCTCCAAAGGTTTGAGGCCCAACTTGGCTCGGAGTTTACTGAGAACAAAAGAGATTGCTATGGTTATGAGGCTCTTAGGAAACATGGGAACTAAATTCTGGATGAACTAAGAAGAAAATGACTGGGGAGAGGTGCTGCTCAGCACTCATTTGGAAGGACCAGGAACAAGGACTCTGGGTCCACTGACAGAGTAGTGTGCTCAAACAGATCAGAGGGCATCCCAGCCTTACTCACTTGGTCTCCTCAATGCTGAGAGATGAGGCATCTCCAGAGCTGGCCTTGGAGCCGGTGGCTGGAACAAAAAGGACAAGGATAAGGCCCCTCTACTGACCTTCTGTGCTGCTTTGAGAGCATTGGAACCACAGTTCAAAGAATTAAGGTCTGGAAGCCCAGAACTCCAGAGTTCTAAGTCTCAGAACCACAGCTGGCATAGGCATGAGTGCTCACTTCCCTAGCCCTCCCTGGGAAAAACTTCTTTAGCTCCAAAAGCCAGTTCTTCCCTTGCCTGGCATCATCACACTTTCCCCCTATGTCCTGGGAAAGTGCTTCCTTGTGTTGGTTGGGAAAGGACAAGTTAAGAATTGGAAACGACAAACGTTTCATTATCCCTCCAAATAAATATATGCCAATCTCAGGCTGAGCTAGGGAAGCATAAAACAGACTTCTGGCCTGGGAACCAGAAGGCCTGGGATAGAGAGCTAGACAAACTGCTTAGAACCAAAGTACCTCACACTTAGGCAGGAATACCACGGCAGTGGTCCACTTCACTTTCAGCTCTCCCAGGCCTAACCCCTCTCTGATGTCAGGCAAACCAATCTAATCTTCCTGAGTTTTGACTTCTTTTGAAAAATGATGCTAATTCTCTCTCTCTCTGAGTTGCTGAGGAAAACGTTTTGTAAACCTAACGTACTTTATATAAGAGCAAGCTATTATAGCTTGAGTTCAAACCCTCCAATAGCTCCTGTCAGCACATGGAGTCAAGTTCAAGTTCTCTCTGTGGTGCTTGGCCCACTTTTGCATCCTGTCTCATCTTCAGACCCTTGCACAGTTAGCTCCAGGCAGCTCAGCCTTCACGCCTTGGTGATTCCCAATCCCTCTCCCTTCCTGAATCCCTGCTCATCCTTCAAAATCAGGCTTAAACCTTTTATTTCTCTAAAAACATTTTCCTGGTCATTGAAAACCTTTCCCCTCTGACGTTCATGCTTGCTACATTCCTCAGATTTATCTAAGTTTTAAGTTTCACCCCTGAATGCGCCCTGAGTTCCCCAAGGGCAGGAGCTGTGCCTGAGCCAGGCCCCAGGACTAAGTTTAAGGTATGGAATCAGAGCCAAAGACACTTTGTGGAATTGGGCCATATAGCAGAAGCAGACCCAGATCTGGAGCCTGGCAGAGCTAGACTCAGAGCTGAAGGGACCTTTAGCGTCCTCTGAAGGAACTCTCTCATCTCAGTCTCTCTCTCCCCTCCAGGATCACACACAGAATCCAAACTCCTCAAGCTGCGGGGCACCAGCTCTGAGATCGCCCCTTCCCCCCTGGCAGGCTCCTACGGCAGCTGCTGGGGGTGTCTCTCCCTACTCCTGTCCATCCCCATGCAGCGGCCCCAGGGGCTACTGATGCGATGCCAGCCCCTCTGCTTGGTACTCACAGTGCTGCCAGCCTGGCTGTGCCCCTACTCCAGACCTGGCTTACCTCCCCAGTAATTTCCTATTCTTCCTGCACAGACCTGGCCTGAGCCTGTGTTTGCACACCTCCTCCCTACTACATTGTAAGCTCCTGGAGGACAGGGCCTGCCCACCCTGGGCAGAGGCTGGCACGCAGCTGGCATTCTGGCTCCTGATCCACGCTCTCACTTTGTATCTGGGGGAGCTGACTCGCCAGGCATGCGGGTCAGTGGCAGTTAAGCTTCTCTGGTCCCAGGATCGGCCACCCTGAACCACAGCACAACTGGATCCCACCCCTGTACCTCAGTTTCTGCCCATGTCAAGGGCAGGGGAAAGAATGTAACAAACATCCCATCTGGATAAAGCCTAAAGGCCCCGCAGATCCTAGACTCAATGCTGGTGGGGAAAGGTCCAGGCCAGGCTGGCAACTTGGACCTAGCTCCTCAAGCTCCACCTCCACCTCGGCCCCTTACGGGCCCATCCGAGCAGGCAGGCTCCACCCCCGGACGTTCATTGGCCCACCCTCGCTCAAGCCCCGCCCTTCGCCCTCACCAGCTTCGTAGCCGTCATCGCGTTTCTCTCGCTTCACTCTCCGCTCCGCGGGATCGGTCTGGCTGCGCTCGCGCCCGTGCGCGCTCCCGTTGCGGGCCTCGGTCTCGCCCCCGCGGCGGCTGCTCCCCCTCTCGGCCCCGCGCTCCCGGCTGCGCTTGCGCCGCTCGCCGGCTCCGCCCCCGCCGCCGCCGCCGCCCCCGCTGCGATGTTTGTGCTTCTTGTGCTCGCGGTGCCGAGGTGCCTGCTCGGCTGTGCCCGGGCCCGAGCTCCCTGCCGCCCCCGCCCCGGCCCCCGCCGCCGCCTCCTTCTCCCCGCGGTGCTTCTTCGAGGAGCCCATAGCGGCTCCGCTCCCACCGAACCCCGGCCGCCGTCACCGCCGGGCCCTGACGCAGAATGGGAGCTCTTCCGGGTTACGGACCTCCCCTCGGCGGCTGTTGCCGGAAGTCAATGGGCGCCGTTTCCGTTGTGCTCTGGTCCTCCGGCCCAACGCACGACAGGAAGTCGGGCCAGAGGCTTCCGGCGTCACTGCGTAACTGCGCTTTCGCCGTCGTGCCTCTCTACACCAGCTGTGCCCACTTCCTCCCACATCACCCATCGTCCAACGCGTGCCAGCCGAAAGGCGCAAGCGTCAGTCTGCAACTGTGGCTGTGTAAGGTTTCAGACGGCCTCAGCCCGGATCCTTTGTGTTTCTGAAAAATGGCGCCAGGGTGGGGATGGATGCGCATGTGCAGCTCGGGATGGGTCGGGCGACCCAGCAAGCCCCGGGTGCGACGTTCTCCGTTGCCCCTGCGCTCCTGCTCCTGCCTCATGGTGGCCGCAGTGCCCCCTCCCCCAGCCCCAGTGTTCTGCTGGCCTCAGGCTCGTGCAGGTCCCTTACCCTTTGGATCACACTCGTTAAACTGCGGTTCTGTAAATCCTGCGAGAAGGGCTCGGTCCCCGTGCGGCTGCCCCCACTGCCGAGTCTGGACACGCGCCAAGGGGGCCGCCGGCCGCATGTGGGACCATCCGCTGCGCCTCTGTGGGCGCTGCTGGGGCTCGTCCAGGCTTCTGAGGGGGAGAACTTATAACCCAGAGCAGTCACGGGAACGATGCTTGGGATCGAAGCCCGGGCTTTTTGGGCAGTCGGAGAATCGCATGGAAAATGTGTGTCCTGCAGGGTCGGGGCCTTCTGGTCCTAATGAGCCCCCGGAGCTCCCCTGGCATCTTCCCACGGAAGGCTGCGGGCTTTAAGTTGTGACTCTGCCCGGGTCTTTAGCCCTCCTTTGTTCCAGCCTTGACCTGGCCTGCCCTGCCATTGTCTGTGGTCTCCAGGCAGCCTGCAGCACCTTCCCCTTCCCTTAATCACTCACTTCAGGCTCCTTCTCTAGACCACCCCTAGATTTCTCTGTACATAAGACCCCATCTTGTGGGGTGAGAGCGAGCGCCGTAGGATGCCCACAGTGCCCATCACATACCTAGGCTCCTTAAGAGTCCATCCCATATGGGGAACTTTTAATCAACTTTTCTTTGCCTGAGAGAAGGCTGGAGTCAAATTAATCTGGCAGGATCTGGCCAGTTGTGGTGGTATTTGGAGGTCCAGAGCACCCCTAACCCTCTTTATGGGTAACCACATCATTTGTATGGTTCCCTGATACCAGAAAACAGTGCGGATCTCAATCTCTTCTCCAGCAGGGAGGGACAGAAGGTCCATAAGTCTATATATAGCCTTCTGGTTCTCTAAGTACCTTGGAGGTGTGGTTCTTTGTATTGTTTGTGGGCCTGACCTCTCAGGTCCCATTAGGTCAGACAGCTAGGACACTGTCCAGAGCTCAGCCTGACCTCAGGTTCTCAGCCCTGTTTGGTTATATTGGAGAACATGGACATGGGTGCAGCTTCTGAAGAAGCGTAAGCCAAATTCTTTCAATTCTCTCTGTCCTAGGGAATTGGGAAAACTCAAGGTATTTTTTTTGTGGGTTTTTTTGCCTTGTTTTGTTTATTTTTTGAGGCTTACTCCCAAACCTTCCTTTATGGAGGAAGGGACTTCCAGGCCCTACGCTGGTAGCTCCCAGGAGTTTGCCTTTTAGTTGTTTTTTAAGATGGTTAGAAGTTGCCTACTTAATGGCCTTTGTTAGACTTTCTTGGCTCAGAAAAGATTGTGAGATGCTTGAAGCTAGAGCCTCTCCACAAAGGGGCAACGGGGATCAATTAAATGACCCGGTTCCTATGGCATTGGCCTTAGCCCTTACCCCCTCAGGAAGTCCTGCCCAGGTCCCAACCACCTGTCTTGCAGAGGTGCCTCCCTCTGAGACGACACCCACTCTGGCCTCAGGCCCTACCCCTATGGCAGTATTAGGGTGTCTCCTCTTCTGACCCCTTGCCCTCCTCATGCCAGCTGACCTTCCCCCTTGCCAGTCACAAGAACTGCATTTCAAAAGCGAGTAAATTATCATAAGACTCAGAGAAAAAGGGAAAACCTGCTGTTTTTCCAAGACCAACTGGTAGGAACTATTAAAAGGTATAAAAATTTAGACCCTGACTCTATAGAAGGGGAAGCAATCCTTAACATGTATTTCATCAGTCAGTCTACACCAGATGGAGTAGGAAGAAACTGCAGAAATTGGCAATGGGACCCCAAAAGCCTCAGGCCCAATTACTGGAGATGGCCTTTGGAGTCTTTAATAACAGGGACCTGGTTGCAGCAGAAGAGAAAGAATGCAGGGAACGAACCAGAGACAGAGAACATGCTTGATTCTTGGCTGCTGCCATGGCCAGGAAACCTCCCCCCACCAGGGCACCCTCTTGAAGGAAGCCAGTCACTTGGGCAGTGGGAAAACCTGTTTTCGATGCAACAAGGGAAGTCACTGATCCAAGGAGTGCTCCTCCAGGGCATCCCCCCAGAGGGAGCCCCAGAAACCAATTCCCCTAGAACCGTGCCCATCTGACCAGGAGGGACTTTGTATGTACACTCAGGTCTATGTATGTATATGTGTGTGTGTGTGTGTGTGTGTGTGTGTACACATGTCTGTATACATAGAGAGAAAGAGGAGCGGCTGTGGGGACTGGTTAACCAAATCAGAGATGGGTGCATCACTACAGACCGACACCTCTGCCCTGTGTTCAAAGTCATCTTCAGGGTCATCTGTACCATACTTATGAACTGAGAGCTTCTCAAAAAGGATTGTAGTAGGGAATAAGCATTTTCATAAATTATGCTAAGCAATAGGCTACGTGTTTGCCATCTTTTGACTCAAAGATCATCAAGATCATAAGATCCCATTATGTTCGTTGATTAAAAAGAAAGCATTCCACTGGAATAAATGCTGCCCCCCAAACCCCTTTACAGGCTGTTTAGGTGTGTCCTATCTATATATGAAGCTCATTCAAGATTACTCAGAGGATGTAACAACAGAAATAACCCTATTCAGTGGCCATCTCTCTGATCAGAAACACCCAGTGAGGCATAAAATAGGTAGATGCCTTAAAATCTTACCTTAAATCTTTGCTTTTCTGTTGGTGATCCACAGAGAGTACTTGTTGAGGAGGGTGAGTGGTGAGGTCCTTTTGATGTTCCTCTTGAGGGTGACATGTTGATTGCATCAAGCCCCAAAGCCTTGCAGTCTCCTGGAAGAGAGCTCTAACCAGAATATTTTGGTCTGTTCACTCACCTAGCAAAGATCATATAGGTGAAGACTGCCTATTGCTCAGATTTTGACATACATCTGAATTGGCAACCTACAGGCCTTGACCAACAGGATGTATCTCTGGTATAAACAATAGATGGACCATGAGCTGGATCCAGATTTGAAAAGGCAAGAGAAAAATTAGATGGCTTTTGGGAAATTGCAAGGCTCTTTGACCAACCCCTTGGTTCCTATGATAGCAAAGGGCCAGTCTTTTCAACGTTGACCAGCATATCTGTATGACCACAAGATCTGAAACCCCATTGCCTTTGAAGACCTAAACATCAGTATCACATCAGGGGCACCAAAAGAGTACATGGAAGGTGTGAGCTGGCAAGGACATCTAAGCAACAAGGGTTCCTAAAGAACAGCAGTAAAGGACATCAGAGAATTGCATGACAGATAACAGGAAGATAATGGATGCCTTCCACTGGATGGAAGGTTTTCATTCCTGGCCCATCCTTCACTTAACAGCATCTTGTTTTTCCCAGTTACATATAAAGACAGTTTTCAACATTCACTTTTATAAGATTTTGAGTAGCAAATTTTTTCTCCCTCTCTTCCCTACCTCCTCCCCAAGACTGCATGCAATCTAATGTAGGTTATACACGTACAGTCATATTAAACATTTCCACATTAGTCATGTTATTAAAGGAGAATCAGAACAAAATGGAAAAACCACAAAAAAAGATTCACTTTGATCTGCATTCAGACTCCCAAGTTCTCTCTCTGGATGTGGATAGCATTTTCCATTATGAGGCTTTTGGAGTTGTCTTAGATAATTTTATTGCTGAGACAAGCTAAGTCTATCAAAGTTGGTCATTGTACAATGTGGCTGTTACTGTGTATGATGTTCTGGTTCTGCTCACTTCACTCAGTATCAGTTCATCTAAGTCTTTCAAGGTTTTTCTGAAATCTCCCTGCTCATTTTTTATGGAAAAATAGTATTTCATTACTTTTACATACCACAACTTGTTCAGTTGTGGACTGAATTTCCCAATTAATGGACATCCCCCCAATTTCCAATTCTTGGCTACTACAGAAAGAGCTACAACAAGTATTTTTGTACATGTGGGTCCTGTTTCTTTTTTTATGATCTCTTTGGGATACATACCTAGTAGTGGTTGGTTGTTGTCCTTTGTTCTCAAAGAGGACCAAAGTTACATCACTATGCTAAAGTCAAGTTTCAACGTGTCCGACTGTGACTGGTCAGATCAATAAAAACTTGGAATGCTCTACCACAGGTTGGGTACAAATAGTCCATGTGAACATTTGGAGTGGTTTCTCCAAATTTGCCCATCCTGCGTTTCCTTTGAGCTATTTCAGTTCTGCTTTACTCATAAAACACAGCGCCTTCTCTGATGTGTGCGGGATCAAAGGGTATGCAGAGTTTTATAGCCCTTTGGGCATAGTTCCAAATTGCTCTCCAGAAAGGCTGCATCAGTTCACAACTCAACCAACAAATGCATTAGTGTTCAGACCTGCTGAGCCTAGAAGGATTCCCACATCACCTACCTTGTGTGCATGTCTCCAAACTCAGCCTTTTCTACGGCTCTTCAGGAGTCCTGAGAGACTCCCAGATTGGACAGATAAGCCCAACACCCTGGTGAAGTTACAAAGGTCTTTTACTGTATATCTCTTGCAGTGCCTCCATGCATCGTGTGCCACCCTCTCCACCTTCCTTGCCCTTTTATTTAACCATTTTTCTGCCTCCTGTCACATGCCTTGACAACAGCAATTCGGTACATATGGAGAGCTTACTCTGTGAGTAGAGCAAGCTCCATACCTCCACCCCTCTTCTTCCACCCCAAGGTACCCAGTTCCCGTGGAAAGGAATCCTGGGTCCCTGGTAAACAGGTGAAGGGGCAGAGGCAGAGCCCACTCTCAGATGCCTCTGGGACACATGCCAAATATCAGCCTCGCTTGCAAGGACGCGCTGACCAAGGCCAGACATCTGGTTCTCAAAGCAGGCTTAGAAAACTTAAAGGGGTCACTTAAAGGGAATTGCTTGAAGGGGTCCTCTTAGGGGGGGTCCCTGACCCCTTGGCCCGTACACATTAGTGTTCCAATTTTCCCATGTCTTCTCCATTTATTTTCCTTTTTTGTCATGTTAGACAATCTGATAGGTGTGAGATGTTACCTCAGAGTTGTTTTCATTTGCATTTCTCTAGTCAGTAGTGGTTTAAAGCATTTTTCATATGACTAGAGATTGCTTTAATTTTTTCATCTGAAAACTGCCTGTGCATATCCTTTGACCATTTATCAATTGGGGAATGACTTGTATTCTTACAAATTTGACTCAGTTCTCTATATATAATTTTAGAAATGAGGCCTTTATTAGAGACACTGACTATAAAAATTGTTTCCCAGCCTTCTGCTTCCCTTCTAAACTTGGTTGCATTGGCCTTGTGCAAAAACATTTTAATGTAATCAAAATTATACATTTTGTATTTCATTATGTTCTCTCTTGTTTGGTCATAAATTCTTCCCTTCTCCATAGATGACAAGTAAACTATTCCTTGCTCTCCGCATTTGCTTATGGTATCACCTTTTATGTCTGAATTATGTATCCCTTTTGACTTTTTCTTGGTATACAGTGTAAGATGCTGGTCTATGCCTAGTTTTTGTCAAACTATTTTCTAGTTTTCCCAGCAGTTTTTGTCAGATAGTGAGTTCTTATCCCAGAAGCCAGAGTCTTTGGGTTTATCAAATAGATTACTACAGTCATTGACTACTGTGTCTTGTGTACCTAATCTATTCTACTGATCCAGCACTCTATTTCTTAGCCAAGTAGTTTGATGATTCCTACTTTATAATAGTTTTAGATCTGGCATGACTAGGCCACTGGAAGGTTTTTAGCGTGCTGGGTGGACCTGGACAAAAGTTGCCTGAGATGGACAGGCTACCTTCTGCATTGTTGAAGAGAATGCCTAAATCAATGAACATTTGGACATCCCCAGCATGAGGCTAATCACCACTGGTTTATTTTCTACGTAAATCCTTGTGAGAAAAGAGCCTCTTCTGAGTGGTGGTAGAGATTATGTCATGAAGGAGTATTGGGCATTTCTGTTGTCAGCCAGTTGTGGAAGATTTCTTCGGGTACTCAAGAAAGTAAATTCATGGTCCAATGGTCCAAATTGGCTCAAGATGCTATCACTTCTCAGAGCCTTCTGGGATCACTGCTTTCATCAACAGTAAGTCTGACACTTGGCACAATTGGTCGGCAGATGCCCTGCTAAGAGTTGTATGTGACTAGAACCAGCTTCATGAAGACCACCCTCAGTGCAGGGAAGGTTGGAGCCATCCCACCATTTGGAATCTTATTTTAATCAATCATTTCTTGTTAATGAAATTCTATGGTTCCTTCCTGGCTGCAAGTGCTATGGGAACTCTAAAGTCAGAGCCTGAGGCCAAAATCTTAGTGCCCTACCATAATCGCAGCCTTGCCAGCT
The DNA here is from genome assembly GCA_028646575.1 of Pseudocheirus occidentalis. NCBI lineage: Eukaryota > Metazoa > Chordata > Mammalia > Diprotodontia > Pseudocheiridae > Pseudocheirus > Pseudocheirus occidentalis. The sequence goes on along the minus strand of CM053601.1, from coordinate 188,501,426 downwards.
GAGCCCAGGTTACCTTCTCCCCAGATTTAGGCACTGGAGGAAGATGTTAGTAAGGGTCAACACTGCCAACAACAATAGCATCATTAACACATTGTGAGTAGCTCCTGTGGACATATTTTTGTGTGACTTCCTGTGTATAAAGGATATTGTTATTTTTTTTACTTTTTAATGGGTGAGAGTGGGGTGGAAGAAAAGAATTTGGTAATAAAAATAAATGAAAAATATGAGCACAACTTGCATTTAGAACCCTCAGACCCAAATTGTATGGTTGGTGACAATCTGGGTCATAGGCTCAGAGATGTAGAGCTGGAAGGAACTCAAGAGGTCATCCAGGCTAACCCCATCCTGTTACAGATGAGGAAACAGACCCAGAAAAGTCAAGTGACTTGGCTGAGATTACAGATCGAAGTAGCAAGATTCAAACCCAGATCCCGATTCCAAATTCAAGACTCTTCCTGTTTCGTGAGTTCCAGAGGCCTAAAGGTTCCTGAGCATCGGTATTACCATATTTATTGTTAGGGCCGTGGTCCTCTTGGGCCTGCAAGATTTCACTTCTATACCTGAACACCAGCTCAGCCTACGCTTTTGCCAAGTGAAGGGTCAGGGGGAACCCTGACCTTTTAAGCTCAAGTCAGAAGTCACCTCCCACAAGAAGACTTCCCTGATCCTGCTGGCTGACCTTCACTTCAGATAATAGGCTTTGAGCTGGAGGGGGAGCATGGAGAACATCAAATTCCATGCCCCCTTTTATAGATGAGAAATCTGGGGTGATGTACTCAAACTCACCAAGCTACTGTCTGGAGTGAGATTTGATCCCAGGCCTTCCTATCTCCTGTTTTTATACACGTGTAATCATCCCCTGATTATGTTCTGTGGTCCATTAGCTGTGTGGTTCCTTCTTAACCTTATACTGTAAGTTAGTAAGCCCTTGTGAGGACAAGGACCCTATTTGCTATCTATTTGGCACCAACCACAATAGGTGCTAAGTATATTAATTCAGACGGCTCTATGAAATTCACTGCCTCTGCCTGCAATATTTTTCTTCCTAAATGCCTTTTAATGAAACCAAATGATTTGTAGGGGATCTCCTTCCTTTCCTGTAACCCAATACAAGAGCCCTTTGCCTCCACGTACCACAGTTTCTTTCTGTATAAGCCACAGAGAACCATCTCCTCCCCCATTGGAATCCCTTGATTCCAATGGGAATCAAGACTGAGAGGTCTCTGTGGCTGTGTAAGTCTGAGGTCTGAAGGAATTTAAACATTAGTGTTAAAGAAATCACTCTTGGGGAGGGAGTTCTGAATTCTCCAAGGCTGGGGCTGGCCAGGGAGTATGCCTGGTCCAGGCTGGAGGGCAGATGATACACTTCCCACTGGCTCTGACACAGATCCCATGATTCTATCTGGATATAGCATCCCCAGTCAATATCAACCATCTGTCATTGCTGCTCACTTCCCCAGACAGACCCCAGGCTCCCAAGGGCTCTGGTCAGACAGGAAAGCAGACACTGGGCTTAAATACAACAATTTCATTTTTCTTTTCCATCTTTCCTATTCATCCCTCGGCCTTAGGTAATGCGCTCCCTGTACTTGACTTGCTAACTTCAGGCAGCTTCTGGCTCTGTTCACTCTGTGCCCCACAAAGACTGCTGTGCTCTGATCGTGGCCAGCTTCCTGGTCTTTGAGGACCTGGGAAGAGACAGAGAGGTGTTCTTTGGCACCCAGGTTCCCCTTGGGGACTAACTGGCCTGGGAGCTGCCTCCTTGGAGCACCCCTTCAGTCTAGGCTGGGAGCAGGGACCTCATCTACTCTCTGGAGGATTTCTCAGTCTGTAACATGAATGCAGTGGGCTGGATGTGGGTGGAGGCAGCTGTCCTTCTGTCATTCATTCAGCCAATTGCATTCATGAAACTTCTACTGTGTGTCAAGCATGGCAGATACCAAAAGTGGCAAAAGTCAGTCCCCCCCAAGGGACTCAGCATTTCATAGAGGAGACAATGAATACCCAACTGGGCAGACAACATATATATGAGACAATCGGGGCTCAGTCTCAGAGGGGAGGCACTAAGGCCAAGGACTGGGGAAGGCTTCTGGCCCAAGGCTAGGAGGGAACCAGAAAAGTTGGGAGGTGAGGGAGGAGAGGGAGACCTTTCAGGCTTGGGGACCTGCCAAGTGAAACCACCGGGAGGCCGAGTGTTGAGACCAAGAAGTCAAGTTTCTTTAGGCATCTCGAAGGGGTTCTAATCCTGCTAGCCGTGTGACTTTAGGGAAGCCTAGAGGCTCCTCTCTGGACCTCAGTTTGTTCCTCTGTAAAATGAGGGGCTTACTCTAGATCCTCCAAACCTCTGAGGAAAGCCCAGGGCCCTACCTGTGTTTTGAGGGGATTTCCTCAACCTCATCTTTCAATGCTTCTGCCAATACCTGCTCCTCATCCAAACCCAGGGCTGACAGCACCTGGGAGAAACGTCTGTTCACCGAGAGCCGGGCGTTGGCCTGTTAGGGAGATGAGAGCCCCTGAAACCAGTGGGAGGAATCAGAGATGCCCCCTCTGGAGCAGGCCGTTGTTGGGAGGCTGTAGGGATGGAGGGCTCCCCCCTCCTCAGTCTGGGAGATCCGGCAAGGAGCTCCTTGGAGGCAGGAAGCAATTTCACTTTAGCAGAGTGCCTGCCAGGAGTAGGAACTTAATAAAAGCTTGTTTCTGGATTGCATTGATTGATTGATTGACTAATGGACAGAAGAAGCAGGGTGTGGTGATGGGCCCTAGAATGGGCACAGCTAGGAGTGCTCCATTCCCTGAAGTGGGCTCCTGTAGGGGTGGGCCTGAGAGTTCTATTGAAGTGGGCTGCTCTTTCCCTATTTACCCTTCCCACTTCCATGTCTTGTCCCTGGAATCCCCACTGACCCTGTTGCTCATCGTCCTCACCTTGGGCTTCTCCTTTTCCATAGCCAGCCAAACTCTTCCTCTCTAGGCCCACAGCCACACCTGAGAACCTGCCTCATTCCCACCCCCTTTGCATTCACCTCCTAATGGTGAATTTGCTCCTCCATTCCCCTCTCCAGCGCCTAGACCCTGCCTTCGTCTTCTGTAAAACAAGGGTATTGGAGTAAGATTGCCCCTACAATCCCTTCTCACTCAAAACCTGTGGGCCTCTGACCCTTGGGAGCCCCAATGGGTTGGTGCTGTCTCCAGAGGTTCCCTGTTGGCCACCAAGGAAAAGGGTATGGAGCAGCTTTCTGCCTTGATCAGGTTCTTGTCCCCACCCTTGCACTCCAGCCTCAGCTCCTCTTGGGATTGCCAAGCCCCTGTACCTGCATCCCTCTTTCAGCTTAGCTCTCCCACCCTCCTCTCTCATGATTCCCTTTCCTCTCATCCTTTCAAACCCCATTCAAAATGTCCCCTCCTCTAGGAAGGCCTTCCCCTTTCCCAAACAGCTGAGGAAGGCGAGGTTGGCCAGGTAATGAGTGGCATTGTTGGGGCGTGATCTTATCAGTGAGATGGCAGCTCCACTGGAAATCTGCTGGATTGGTATTTCATACCCCAACTAGGTAGCGAGTCCTCTCACCCTGACACGAGGCTTTGCACACAGCAGGGACCTAATTAATGTGCATTTTGTTGATTTGGGATGACACTGGGGAGGCCTGGGGGTAAGAGCAGTGAGGATCTGGGGGAGAGAGGGCAGCAGAATTGGGAATATCTTTTTCTCCCTGGCTCCAATCCTACCAGGTGCTAGAGAGAACAAAGCTGGCAGTGTCCAGCTGAGGTGGGAGCCGTACTTGCATGGCCTGCTGGAAGAGGAATGGGCGGCTCTGCACCCGGTGATGGATGCCCTGAAGCTCATCCTGGTACTCTGCCAACCGCTGCTTCTCCTGCTGCCTGGCTTGGGGAGACAGGGTGGGGTCACTAGAGGTTGAGCTCAGCCTGAAAACCCTGTGAAATGACCCTCTAAAGATAAACCAAGGGCTTGCCAGGCTCTAGGGTCACCCCCAGTGACTCAAGAAGCTAGACTTTGGCCCTTGACCAAAAGGCGAAGCCAGGACCCCATGGCTAGGAATTCATGGCTCCCCAGTTCTGGCTCTGGCAGCTGGGTGGTGCAGTGGGAAAAGCTCTGGGCCTGGGGTCAGTAAAGCCTGAAAGCAAATCTGCCTTCCACTAGCTGTGTGACCCTAGGCAAGTCACTGAACCCGTCTGCCTCAGTTTCCTCCTGTGTGATATTGTGAAGCAGTTTGCAAACTGTAAAGCACAAAATCAATGCTAGCTTCTCAGTGTCATTGGGCACACTGTGCACATTCCTATGGCAGGTGAGCCGACCCCCTGGAGAAGGCAGTACTTTCCCAGCCCCAGGCAACAGTCAGTCAGTTTGGAGACCAGTGGCTATATTTTATTTCTCAGCTCCCTTGATTTCTGCACACAGTGGTGTTGGGGGCATAAATGAGTTGAGGAAAGGAGCCTCAGATTTAGAGTCAATGACCTGGAGTTGGATCCCCCACCTTCTCCAGCTCCTCCCTGGCTGTGTGGCCTTGGGGGCCTCTTGTTGGGCCTCAATGGCTCAGAATCAGGTCCCAGGGCACTGGAGCACAGCTATGGGCCTAGGAGCCTATGCATTCTGCCCAAGGCCCTGCTGGCACTGCCCTCACACCATCAGTAAACAGACCTCCATAGAGAAACAACGGGATTAAGAGAGGGCCTCTTGTCATGCTAAGACACTGAGCACTGAAGGGACTCTCAGACCAGGGTGCAGGTGTCTTGGTCCCACTGTCAGCCAGACAGGGCAAAGACTGGAGGGTGGGGGGGGAGAGCAAGGAACCAACTGCCACCTTCAGCCATGCCTAGCCAGCTGGAGCCATCCATGGTGCCTGCTCCAGGCCTGCTGCTTCCTCCCCACCTCCTGTGGGGTGGCAGCCTTCCATGTCTCATGTTTTGATAACCCCTAGCTCCTACATGGATCCCTGCCCAGAGTGCTTCCCCCAGTCAGCCCCCAACCTCTACTCTGTCTCCCCTGCCTGGAATTCTTCCACCCCAGCTATCAGCTAAGCCCCACTGCCTCCCACACCCAGCACTGTCCCTAGTTCCCTCCCAGTCTACCCCTCCAATGCCCCCAGCTTTACCTGCAGAATGCCCCCTCCTTCAGCCCCCATCCTCCCATAATCCACTCTGACCCATCCAAATTTAGAGCAAAACTCAAGCCCTGTCCTCCCCTGGGAACCTTTCCTATTCCCTCAGGCCACACTGGTGCCCCTTCTGCTGAGACCTCCAGAAGCTTCTGCCTCGGCACCCTGGCCTTCAGCAGGATCAATGTGAGGCTGCCTTGGGCAGCTTCCTGCATATCTCCTGCTCACAGCTTCTGGCTTTCCAGGCAAAGTAGGGGGCCCCTCCCCACCCTTAGCAGGGTCTGGCTCCTCTCTTCTCCCCATCTGCCTTGGAGCCCCCCCCACACACATAGGCTCCTGCAGGAACCAGCTGTGCCCCCACCTCCGGGGAGCCTCCTCCCCGACCCCCCACCACAGGGGTGGGCACCTGAGCTCATCCAGCTTGTGATGGGATGACCCAGACCCCTTGGACCTGGAAGGCCCATAGGCTGCCAGGCACCGAGCCACCTGCTTCTGGACCCGCAGTTCCTGAGCGCGGCGCTGCGCTTCCTTGGCTAGCTCCTCTCGCTTGTGGCGCTCCCAGTCCAGCATCAAGGTCCTGAGGAGGGGGGTGGGGATGAAGAGAATGGGCAGCTGTAATGTTAATGAAATCAGAAGATCTTCCATGCCCCTTCCTATTGGCACCTACTGAAGGCACTTGGCACCTCAAAGGCTTAGCTCCTTACTTCCAGTTAACTCCTTGGGAGTAATCACAGCTGGAGTTGAGAGGAGAGTGGATTGGAAGCACCTGGGGCAATCTCCTCATTTATAAAGCCAGAAGAAATAAAGCTAAAGGACAGACACCACTGGGAGCTTGCACCTTTTCCTGAGATCCTGCTTCTACAGCTTCTACTGAG
>CM053601.1:188454463-188494943 GCA_028646575.1 Pseudocheirus occidentalis | reverse complement strand
AGAACTTCCAAAGACCAGGCTGAGAAACTGTCGTGAGTCTGAGAGGGATCCCTGCTTGAGGGATCCTGTTCTATTTGTGAAGGCTTAGGAATGTGGGTGTCCACAGCATTAACTATATGTTTCAACTTTGTGACTGTTATAATGACTTTGGCTTTCTGGTTTTGGGACTTGTCCTTCTGGTTTTGGGACTCAGTGTTATGGTTTCTGAATAAAGACCTTGGTTCTGCCTTCCATGTGGAGAGTTTGCTATATTTTGTGATCCAAAACTACACCAACATATTCATAACCATCATGGGTGTTGTGAATATCTCATTATTGATACAGCAGCCACTCCTCTAGTCCCCCCATCCAGATACCCGCTTCCCAAGCCGCCTTCTAGCCCTAGCATCAAGGTCCAGAAAGGGGAAGGCCTTGAGGGGCAGCCAGGGGAAGAAAGAGCTGCCCTGAGGATCAGTACTACCTGATTCTTTGGCCAGGGCTGTCTCCGCCAGACCATTTTTCCTTTCTTAAGTCTAAGAAGAGGTGGCAGGGCCTGCACCCATGTGAGGGACAGAAAGAGATGGTGGAACCACAGAGGCAGAATCACTGAGGACCAAGGTCACAGGCAAAAGGGAAGGCAGGAAAGGATAGGGTCAAAGAGGAGCAAAGCTCAAGGTGTCCAGTGAAGATGGGAGCAAAGGAACAAGGTCTCGCTGGGGGGAGGACATCATCTATGGGCCAGATGCCAAGGACCCGGCTTCCGACTTTCATGGGACTCTGGAATTGGCCTAAGAATCTGCCTTCCACTACCTCAGCAGCTTCTCAGACTGCCTTCAGAGCCCAATTCACGGCCTCTGCCTTCAGGAGGCCCTCCCAGAACTTTTCCCTGCCCTGTTCTCTCAAAGGTGGGGCCTGATCCAGGAGAAGGGAAACATCTTCAGGGAATGACCTGGCTCCTTCCCTGCTGCCCGAAAGGAGGCCCCAGCCTTCCCTATTCACACACACACACACACACACACACACACACTCACTCACTCACTCACTCACTCTCTCTCTCTCTCTCTCTCTCTCTCTCTCACACACACACATATACACACACATTCACACATACAGTCATTCACACACACATACACACTCATACACAAATACACATACATTTTCACATACACACACTCATACACTCACACATACTCTCACACTCATACACATACACACTCTTACATATACACACACTCATACACACATTCACACACACATACACACTCATATACAAATACACATACATTCTCACATACACACACTCATATACACTCACACATACTCTTATACACTCACACACTCATACACACATACACACAACTCATATACACATTCACACACACACTCCTACACAGTCATTCACACAGTCATTCACACACTCATATATACTCATACATACATTCTTACATACACATACTCATACACACATTCATACACTCATATACATACACACACTCACACACAAATATGCATACATTCTCATACTCATATACACATTCACACTCATAGTCATGCATACACATCTACACTCACACACACTCACATTCACAAACACATACACACACTCATGCGCTCATATACATTCACACTCACACACTCATACACACATTCACACATACACATTCACACATATACATTCATACACACTCATATACACTCACACACACATTCATGCATTCTCACATACACACGCTCACACTCTCATACACATATATACACATTCAAAAACTCTCATATGTACTCACACTCACTCTCATATGTACTCACACTCACATACTCATACACACACTCACACACATTCACACACACACACACACACACACACACACACACACACACACACCCTCTCCCTTGATTCTGCCCTCCCCTTGAGCTAGCACCCTCTACTTCTCCCTCTTGCTGCTAAAATCCTAGAAAACCCTTTTGCTAGTCTCTGCCTCCTCTTCCTCCAGACCCCTGTTGTTCTAGCTTCTGACACTGTCACTGAGCTGCCCCTGCCCTGTTGAGGTTCCCAGCGAGCTTTTCCTTCTCAGTGCTCACCCTTGGGGCCTCTCTGTGGCCTTGGCCGCTTGGCCACACTCTGCTCCTGGACACGCTCTCTTCTTGGGGCTAGCACTACACTGATCTCTCTTGATTCCCCAACGTGTGGCATCTTTGTCTCTGTTCTTTGTTTCACTCAGATTCCAGGCTCCCCCCACCCCAACTATGCCCTAACCGTGGATCTCTCCCAAGATTCTCCTCCCTCCACTCTCTTGCTGAACCTGTCCATTTTGTGGGTTCAACGACCCTGAGCTCTAAGCTCCTACTGGTCATTTCTAATTAGATGTCCCCTGGGCCCCTCAAAGTCAACACACCCAAAACAGACCTTGTTGTCTTTCTCTCAGACTCACCTCTCTTCTGGTTCAGAAATCACCATCCTCCCCATTACCCCCGAGCATCCTCCCTGAGTCACGCGTCTCTCACTGCTCCCATGGCCATACCCCTAGACCAGGCCCTTGTTACCCTCCCTGTCTCAGGTCTCTGCCCTTGCCTCAGCCACCACAGCCATCTACCAAAGTACAAGCTCCCACCTGCCTCCAGGATCCCATACAGACTCTTTGGTTTGGCATATAGGGCCCTTACCCATCTGGCCCTGGCCTTGCTTCCTAGGCTTCCCCCACTCCAAGGTCTGACCATGGTAGTTCTAGCTCCTATCCCTGTGCCTTGGCCCATGCCCACCAGCCCACCAGCCCACCACACAGTTCTCACCTCACCTCCTCCTTGTGGAATCTCTTCCTACATGAGGCCTCTCCCCACCCAGCTAGTGCCCCCCAATACCTTGTATATGTTTGTATATGTTGCATCCTCCCCTCTGTAGAATGTAAGCTATGTCAGGCTGGGATTGTAGCGGTTCTGTCTGCTTATAGCCCCACAGCTGGCACATAACGGGCTCTTCATCAGTGCCAGCTGGATTATAGGGCAGGTAGGCAGGCAGGCAGGCAATGAGCATCTAGAAAGCTCCTTCTGTGCACCAGGCACTGGCTAATAAATGCCGGGCACACAGTCCAAAGGCCAAGAATAGAATTAGACTATGCCAGTCCCTAAACACAAGGGGCTCCCAGTCTAACAAGCAGGTCATATAGATTTTGAGCTGAAGGGGACCTCAAAAGGCTCAGGACCCTGCAAAAGCACTCTGGGCTCACATTGGTCATGTTGGCTGTGGGCCAGGCCAAGCCCCAAGATTCTGGGGAGCTTTGTGTAGTCTACCTGTTGCTTCGGCCCGTGTGTGATCCAGGCCAAGCATACCACCAACCCTCTGAGGAAGACACTGGCGTCCCATTTTACAGATGGGGAAGCTGAGGCTTCTGCCATCAGCAAGCATTCACCATGTATTTTAACAAGCCTGATGGGGTTGGTCAGCACTGGGGCACAAGGACTACCTGCTGTGGGCCACTAAGGGTTGGAGATGGGAACTGTCCTGGGCCTAGGACAGTCTTCATTCTGTTCTGCTCTGCCAGCCTGCTTTCCTCAGGTGTGGGGGTCCCCCAGACCAGCAAACCTAGCCCATCATGTGAGCTTTGCTGTCATTGCTGAGCCCACCAAGATTTTTGGCTTTGGAAGGAGGACAAAGGAGAGCTTGGTAGCTTTGGAGTTCCGAGTCACCTAGTTGCAGAGCATCATGGTCCTTGGGCACAAGCATTCATTAAGGGACTGCTGAGGGCTGCCTACCCTCGCCCCAGAAGGACCTGAGATTTTTAGGGCTTAGGAACTGACTGGGTAACCTTGGGCAAGTCCCTCTAGGCCTCTAGGGTTCAATTTCCTTAACTACAAAAAGAGAGGGTGAAAGGTCTCTTCCATCTCTGCCTATACCATTGCCTTTCCACTTTGCATGCATGTGTGTATGTATGCACACATATGTATCTATATGTATTATGGATGATAGGTGATAGAAAGTGGGTGTATGACTCAGTGATGTAGTGACCACCAGAGGAGGAAGCCCCCAATGTGAGCATATTAAACCTCTGTGTATACCCTGAACCTATTGAACAAGGACCCAGCCAATGAAGACTCTAGACAGCCAGTAAAGGGATGATGAAGGGACAAGTGGTCTTCATTTTCTCCCCCTCACCTCCCAGACCAGCGGGGAGGCAGGGGGGCCGGGGGCAGATACCTGGTGGCCTCTTGTCGCTTTTGGAAGGTTCTGGTGGTACTGCCAGTTGGCAGCAAGGGCTTAACATCCTCCCAGGCCTGTAACTTCTCACCTCGAGGGTGGGTAGTATCCTGAATAGGCTTCTGGGAGTCTGATGACAGAGGAACAGAGGTCAGAGACCCCTCCCTACTTCCCACATCATCCCCCACTGCAGAGGGTTCAGGAGATTCTAAGTAAGAGAGGTATGCCGATAACTGAAGCTAACTCCTTAGCACCATAACCTTTGAGATGGAAACAGCCCTACAACATTGCCCACATATCTGCCCTCTTAGGCTATGCAGCCTGGTCAGAGAGAAGCCTGGATTTGAAGTCAGAGACCCAAGGTCTCAGGGCCATAACTGGCACTCAAGCCTAGCAGCACCAAATGTCCTTAAACTTTTGGAGACAAAATCCCGTTAAGTGAAGAAGAGGAGAACCTCCAGTTCAGGACACTGGACAGACACCAGGAAGTCACTTCTTGGGGTGGGAAGGCCAGGTTGGGAGGAGACCCCTAATATGAAGTGAAGGGGGGATGCTGCCTGGCACATTCTGATTATAGTGAAGTATTCTGGCTAATGGGCTGCCAATCTCAACTGTTTCTATATGCTAACAGTAAAAATGTTGGTGGCCTCCTAGGTGGCCCTCCCCTGCTTGAAGAACTCCAAGCTCCACCTCTGACAAGTGAGCTTGTCAGGCCAGAGAAAGGGCAGAAGATTGCTGCGGATGGCTCAGCATGCCTGTGACACCTAGGTCTGGTCCACAACTCACAGAAGAGTCCCTCTTCCTGTAAATGCTTCTGCAGAATGTCCAGTTCCAAGAGCTTCTCATGGTCCTTCGACTTTGCCACCTTCCTCTGGAATCCTCTGAGGAGGGCGAAACCAGCCAGGTGGAGGGCCTTCCACTTCCTCAGCTGGCCTCTCTCCTCTTCTCTGCTCCTGGTCAGCAGGCAGGGAAGAGATTAAGTGCTCTAAGGCCCTGCGCCTTCTCTCCTTTCCCTCTGTTGCCCCACCCCCCAGCTGCCATTGACCCTCACCCTCGGCTTCCTCCCCAGCCTTAGCCTTTTGGGCCCACATGCTTAAGAGCCCCAACTTTTGCTCAGGAGACAGCAAAGAGGGCCAGAGCCTGAGACCCCTCCTACCCTCGGGCCCCTCCTCCTCCCTGCCCTCATGGTCATCTTGCCCTTCTTGTTCTGGGACAGCCTGATAATACTGGCTATGCTGGATCTCTTGGCTGTCCAGCTCAGACTGAAGCCAGGTTTTCAGCTGCCTTTTTGTGTCCTGACATCGGGCCTGCATCTTCCAGTAGAGTGGGAAGTTGGCTGGCTGGGTAGATGAGGGCACAGCCTTCCACTGGGACTTCCGGGGGGGCCTGGAAGGTGGCAGAGCTGGGGTCTGGGCCCTCTTAGGCAGCAGGTTCTGGTGGGAAGAGTTAGGAGAGGACAGGGGCAAGCTCCGGCCATCCACCAAGAGGCTCTCCCAGGCCCACTGGAACGGGAAGGAGGGCTTCCGAGGAGGTGGCGAGATGAGGCTGGGGATTGGGAGAGAAGTGGCCAGTCAGAACATCAGCATCCCTAAGCCCCAGGTCCCCTCATTGCACCCCTGACTACTCACTCTTCAGCCTCAGAAGGCTCGTTCCTCCTCTTGCCTTTGCTGGATGTATTTTTCTTTCTGGCATTGCCTGCACTCCGAGCCCTCGGTCTGCCTTGGATCAGCACCCCATCTCTACTCCCAAAAGCACTCTGGAGGGAGAAGTGAGGAAGTTCAGATGAATAGCCACCTTCCCCATCCAGCACAGACCATGACAGCAAGGGCCCTGCCTCCTACGGGTGAGGAACAAGACGTCCCATCATCGGTCTGATGCCCAGAATGGGGAAGAGACAGCCCTGCAGTCAGTCATGCAGGATGTCAGCTCTGGGGACCACGTGACCCTGGGACTTCTGACCCTTTCTGCCCATGTAAATTATCTTGTTATACACCTGGGAGGCCACGGGATCTAGGGATCCTTGGTGATTCTGGGGATCCATGGAGCCACAACCTTTTTTCAGGAGATGAGGCCATCAAAAATCCTGTCTGCCTTAAAGCTTCCCCAACCCTTGGGGGATCTCTCCAGCTTCTCCCCCAGCACCTCCTTGGACCCAGGCGTCCTGCTTTCCGCCACCTACTTGGTGGGCCAGAGGCACTCCCGAAAGGAGTCCCAGCAGTCCAGCAGCTGTTCCCTTTTCAGATGAGGCCAAAGAGACCCGAACCTGGGCATCATGGTTCGGTTTCACTGTGGAGGCGGCCAGAATTGACTGTTGATGGGCTCTTAGCAAAGTATTCTTCTGTCCCATCCCCCCTATTTCAGAACTTCTACCATCCTGGTTCTAGACCATCACTATGGAGACCAACAGGCATGTTGGGGGAAGCATGGCAACCTGGCCTCTGAGAGCACCCCCGATGTCAGAGGAGCAGCTGTCCTCCCTGATCATGTTATCATGTATGTACGTATTGTGTCTGGCCATTTGTAGTACCCTGCACTGTGACTTCCATGAGGGCAGCATCGGACCCAAACCTTCGGTCTGTCTCCTTGAATAGGATCTTTCACATAGTAGGCACAGGAGATGGAGAACTAGAGGAGGAAAGTAAGGCCCAGAGGCAGAGCACCGGCCCTGGACTCAGGGGAACCTGAGTTCAAATCCAGCCTCAGACACTTACCACATACTAGCCCTGTGACCTTGGGCAAGTCACTTAACCCCAAGTGCCCTCCCTTCCCCCCATCAAAAAGCAAATAATATAAATAAAAATAATTTTTAAACGGCCCAGAGGAGGGGGAAATGACTTTACTGCTACCAGAGTGGAGGAGCCAGTGTTTGAGCCGAGCTCCTCTGAGTCCCAGTGCTTCCCACGGCAGCGTGCCATGTCTGAAGTGGCAGCTGGGGGACCCCTGGAGTCTCAGGGCTGGGCCTTCCTCCCTCTGGGTCTCAGCTTCTCCATGGGGACAATAAGGGGGTCAAAACAGATGGTCACTTGTGGCCCTTGTAGCTCACATTCTTGGAGCCTTCATCTTATCCCTTCCCAGCCCATCTCCCTGAAATAGGGAGTCCCCTTCTGCCCAGCATAAGACCCTGGGCAATGTCTGTGGGACCCTGATCTCTGAGTTGTCCCTAGATGGTTACAGTCATGAGAGGTGTGAGTCCCAGTCTCTGCCTGGCTGGTAACCCTCTATGGAGCTCTGGGCATGGGACTGCCCTGGGAACATGGACCTAGAAGGGGTTCAAGCAGAGGATGAGCCCTCTTGAGTGGATCCATGCATTTGGCTAGCTCAGATGAGATGCCCCTCCCTCCCCATGCCAGCTGTGGGAGTCTGAGATCCTGTCTGAGAAACGGGAGATTCCCACCTCTAGTGAGAGGAAAAGAAGGCTCAGAATGTGCCGGCATGGAATCCTCCCAGTTCACCTTGAAGATCCTGTCTGCAAGTTTCCAAAAGGCCTCCCTGCCCCACAGCACAGTCTGTAGGATAAGTCTCATCAGCCCCATTCTTTTCTTGCCTCCTTCCAGCTTTGCTCCATCCACATTCCTCCTACTCAGAGCTAGGAAGAAGCTTCTTGGAGGCATCAAATCCTCCCTCCTTGAGCCAGCAGGCATCCATTTTAGAACGCTTCTGATAGGTAGGCATCCAAATTATGCTTGCAGACTTTCATTGATGGGGAGCTCACTACCTCTCTCTTATGGCTGCCTGCCCATGCTGCTTTTGGACAGAAATGCGGGTTAAGAAATTAGAGGAGGCATTGTGAATTGACATCCAAATGACCTGGCTCTGTCACTGTCCCTCCTGCCCATAGGCACCACCAGCCACTCCTCATTTCTGTTGTCTCCCCTTATCTGCTGTTCCTTGAACAAGCCTCTCCATCTCTGGACTCCAGGCCTTTTCCCTGGCTGTCTCCCATGCCAGGAATGCTTTCCCTCCTCAACCCCACTTCCTGGTTTCCTTCTCCAGGAAGCCTCTCCCCGTGGTCTTTAATCTTGTACTTCCTCTTGTTTATACATAACTATCTGCATTAGGTCTCACCACCATTAGATCAGGAGCTCCCAGGGGGCAGGGGCTGGAGTTAGTTTTCAGGGTTTTGTTTTATTTTTAAACCTTTCTTTGTATCACCAGGTGTTTCTGCACAGGGCTTAGTATATAATAGGGACTTGACTTTGTGAATTCCTTCTCTTCCTTAAGGGTTTACTTTAGATGCCCTCTCTTTCAGGAAGCCCCCGGATTTCTCCTTGTGTGATACTTAACTGTGGATTTCATGCCCTCATCCCCCATCAGTCAGTTGACTAGCAGAAAAAAGGAGTCGGGAAAGTGGGGGCCTCTTGCAGTGCCAGAGAAAACCGTGCCAACGGGCATCTGGGATTAACACGCGAAGAGACCAGGATTTCAGAAGGCACAGAACATGTGGCCAAGCCTAATACAGAGGGAACATTAAAATACTGGAAAGCAAACTCACAGGCATAGCGAGAAGCCGGGCAGGGTTTGCCAACCTCCAGTTCCTGCTGGCACCCCGTTAGAGGAGGCTCCCCAAGCACGCCAGAGCCAGCGCTCTCGTGAAATCCATCACAAATGTGGCCAACTTTTATCTTCGCAAGGACCCTGGGCGGGAGGGGCTGCTAAGATGGGGCTCAAGTGACGAGATCTGAAGCTGGATGGAGTGCGGGGCATTGCGGCGCCCCCCAGTGGCCGCTTAGCGTAGAGACAAGGAAGCGCCCCTGCCGCAAGGAGCTTGGAAGTCGGCTCTGTATGAAGCGCTCGCTCTCCCTAGGTTTCCACGTACGCAAAATGATGTTTTAAGGTCCCTACGATCCTATGTTATCATGAACCCTGCACCTGTTTCTTCATCTATAAAACTAGGATGTGACTCTTCCTTACCCACTTCACAGGGCGCTTTGCAGACAATGAGTCCTACCCTCTTATTTTCCAGAGGAGACTGAGGACCAGCGCCCCATGCCTGGAATGTCCTCCCTACCCAGCTCCCTACAGGCAGCCCAAACGCCACCTCCTCCTTGAGGCCTTCCTGGATTCCTCCTTAAAGTCACGCGAGTGCCTTACGCACTAGAGCTTCTAGGTAGCAAAATCACTTTGGCTGATTTGCTCAGAGTCCACTGAGGAGACCCCAAAGAGACCACTGATGAGAAGGTCCCCAAATACACCAAAATATTCCTAGCAGCCCTTTTTGCGATAGCAAAGAATTGGAAACAAAGTAGCTACCCAATGATTGGGGAATAGCTAAACAAAGTGGAATGGAATGTTAGGGAAATGATGTGTGAGGAACACAGAGAAACACAGGAAGATTGACATGAACTGATGCAGAGGGAAGTCAGCAGTTGACAAACAGCATCCACAGTAATAGAACCACCCACAAAAGCCGAGTGATGTTGCCCAAGTGATAAAGAACAAGCCCCTCTGCAGAGGGGATGGTCAGATGCCGCACATGTTCTCAGACTGATTTGATGTATTGCTCAGTTAGGCTGTCTTTTCCCTTTTTTTGTCTTTAAAAGTGTTATGTGGGATGGTTCTGTAGGTGGTGTCAGAAGGGTTACTGGGAAAATTGTTCGGGTGTATCAGGTGTATTCAGCTCTCAGTGACCCTATTTGGGGTTTTCTTGGCAGAGGTCCTGAAGGGGTTGGCCATTTTCTTTTCCAGCTCATTTTACAGATGAGGAAACTGAGGCAAACAGGGTGACAACCCAGAGTCACACAGTGAGTGTCTGAGGCCAGATTTGAACTCAAAAAGATGAGTCTTCCTGACTCTAAACCCAGCGCTCCATCCACTGAGCCCACTGGGAGAAATTATGCTGATTCCAAAACTGACATCAATAAAACTTAAAAAAAAAAAAAAAAGAATCTGTATCTGCCCCCTGCATTGTCTGTTCTGGTGGCCCTGGAGTGGGTGGGCCTAGGGTGCAGTTAGAGTGAGGACTCCAGGTGAGTTCTTTCTCCTGAGTCTCGGGAATCACCGGCTCTGTAACAGAGAGCAGACTGGTGACTTCTCCAAGCCCTGGTATCCCGTGATCGATCGATCAAGTTTGCTCAGGGCCCCGAGTACTGGACTGTCCACCCCTCCTTCATGGTCTTCCTCTTCCCATGTGGAAAGATGGATTCCAAGTGCTTGGTTTCCCAGGGTGTGGGATCACCCACGGCTGCCGCTTCCTTTGGGCAATGGTCCAGAGTCAACTCTTGGGATGCCCAGGGATATTGTTCCCCTTCAGCTCCTACAAAGCCAAAGCCTCTCCTGTGATTTTTGGAGTCAATCAGATGAATCTTCCAGAAGCCACAAGGCCCAGCACGGGCATGCTCAGCCTATAAACATGCCTGATCTACACAGGCGAGACCTATTTGCACCTCCCTCTCCCCTCCCTTTCCTTCTATCAAGCCCAGCCCTGCTGGTACTCTGATACACAGTTCTTCTCACCTTGTCTAGGCAGAACCTCAGAACATTCTGAGCCCGGAAAGCGCTCGAGAACCTGCAAAAGTCATCTGGGGTCCCTAGTGGACTGCAAGCTCTAATGACCCAATAATGTGAGAGGGCAGCCAAGAATGGCAAAGCAGTTTTGTGTGTGGTGGAGAGGCACACTCCAAAACCCAGCTGGGGCCTAGTCACATGATGGCGCCCAACAAGGCAACCTCCTAGGCCCCTTCTAGCAGAGACCTACGATCCTCTCTGGTTTCAGTTCTGGGCATCAGATCTGACGATACTGTTGAGGCACACAAGTTCGGGGTGGGGGGGCAGCTAAGATGCAGGAGTAGCTCGAGATCACGTATTTGGATCATCTGAAGGCTTTCAAAAGCCTGTCCTTTCTAACTTGGAGATTCTGCAACACTGAGGGCAAAGGGGCTCTAAGCAGAAAGCAGGAGGTGGTGAAAATGGGGACGGAACAGGGGCAGCCTCCCTGCCCCCCTCCCATGCCAGCCCAGTGACTCCTGCCGTCCCTTCTCAACTACTATTAATGGGTGAGTTTTGCCAGACAGGCCCACTCCATGACTCACTTTGGGAGGGGCTTTAAAGGGCTGCCCTCAGGAAGGAGTCTGGAATAAGGGAAATGCTGGGGAACTTTGGGGTACCACAACCTTCTACTAAGTGGTCCAGACAAATGGACAGAAAGTGGGGTCTGGAATTGTTGGGAAGACCTGATCTGACCAGATGCTGCCCATCTCCATGCCTCACCCTTCTCTTGACCAATCACATTACTTGTCTGAGGGTCAGCTGCCCACTCAATAGGGGAGGACACTAGCTGTTGCCTTGTGGTGGTAGAGGGCATAATGGTATGATGTCTACGGCACTTTGCAAACCTCCAGAAGGCTGTCTGCAGAGGGCAGCTACCACCAGGGTGGCTACATGGGATATCTGCTGTGACATGTCCCATCTGTAGGCCTCAGGTGGCCTAGATGCTCTCTGGATCATGGAGTCAGTGCAGGTGACTGCCCAGAACCCAGCCAGCTCCACTCTTGGGCTTACCAGGAGTCAGGACCAGCAGGGTGGTGGAGCCTCAGTGGGGCTTTGTTTAGGCATCCTGAAATGCAAAGGCCCACAGAAACAAAGGGCACAGGCCAGGAGTGGGATGGGCACTGCAGGGCAGCCCCTTCCTGCTCCCCACCCCCTAGTGCCATAAAGAACCATTTTCCCAGGGCGAGAACCAAAGGTTATTAAAGCACTGGGACCCCTCTTCCCCTTAGGAAGGGAGCTCCCCCATGCCTTCCCTTCTGCAGCATATCCTCAGGGTTTGGCCCAGAGCAGTCACTTAGAGAGGCAGCTCTGGCCTTCCTCCTTTCATCCCAAGCTGGGTACTTTGGGGAAAGGAGCTGAAAACTTGTTCTGGGCAGGAGGGTTGGAGAGGGGAACAGGGTTATGGTTAGCAGGGAAAATGGAACCTTCTGTCAGGGCCTGGGTCTACACATCAACCCTATGAATTATGTTCCCTTTGCCATCTTCAATCTGGCATCAGCTCTGCATGGACAAGAGGGAAAAAGGAGAGGCCTGAAGACTCAGGTTCAAATTCAGGAGAGATGAGGCCCAGAACTCAGTTTCTCTGTCCGTAACATGAGGAAGGCCTGGACAATGACTCAGGTCCCTTCCACCTCCATGGGTGATGGTCTCGCTTTCACCTTTACCCTCTTACTGGCATCATCACAAGCCTTGGGCCTCTCCCTCCCTGGAGGGGGCGGCAGGTTCGGAGAAGCTGCTGTATCTCTTATATGATGACTCATTCTCAAGTCACAGGCACCCAAAGAGAAGGTTTGCTGAGACTCCTAGAGTGACCCTCTGTCACTGGGCCAGGGGTGGGTGGGCGCAGAGCAGTAGAGAGGAAGCTGGGCTGTCCTGACCCAGTGACCCTGGCACCTGGGCCCTGACAGAGGGCAGGGTACCCAGGGAAGCAGCCTGAGGAACCTGGCCCTGGATGGTTCCCTCTGCCAGGCTGCCCATACCCCTCTGGGGGGGTGGCCACCTTGGCTTATAGACAAAGGAATGGGTGAATGGGCTGAAGAAGTGTCTGAATCAAGGTTCCAAGGCAAGGCCAGCAGCCAGCCCCCTCTCCAGGCACACTGGACCCAATGGTCCCTTTTTACAGATCATGAAAGTGAGGCCTGTGGGAGAAGGGACTCCTCAAACATGCAGGGAGGGGTGGGAGGGGAACAGAGCACTCAAGGATAGAGGACAGGGCTGAATACTCAGGAGCCTCTTTCTTTTTAAAAATTTTTAATAAACTTAAGAAGGCTCTCCCCTACCCCCCACCTCACCCTCAGCCACTCAAATTGACGAAATGAGGGTGGGGGTGGGAGGAGGAGGTGGGGTAGGGGAGGGCCTACGAGTCATAATCTTCTTCTTCTTCAACAGCTGTGGGGCCAGGGGGTGCTGGAGGGAGAGGCAGGGTGGAAGAAAAGGGGAGGAAAGGGGCTGGGGGGCTGTGGAGCAGAGACAAGAAAGGAGAGAGGCTGTCAGAGGAGCTGCCCAGGAATCCCCAAGGCCAGGATCCCTGCCTCCCCTGATGGACCCTAGAGAACTATGGGGCCCATGCTGGGGGTGCTAAAATGGGAGGCTGGTGGTGCAGACACTATGAACGGGTCCTGGGTTGCGCCAGACCCCTCTGTACTCCCTGTGGCCTCTGGCCTGAGTCACATTCCCTCCCCCCCACGTTGCTCCCCACTCCTGCCTCCAGGCTGATAACCTCACCTCTGGAACTGGACCATGGGTCGACTGGACTGGGGTGGTGGGGGCTGTGGCATCTCTTCCTCTCCATCTGTCTCTGTGTCTTCAGAATCATCCTGTGGGCAGTGTTACGGATAAGGCCTTGCCCAGATTAGCCATTAGACTCCCTGAGCTCAGGGGCAAGGGGCCATGCTGCCTGCCCAAGCACACAGGGCAGAGAGGGGAGAAGGGAAAGAGACAGAGGAGGCCAAGGAAGGCTGACAGCTTCCTCTCAGGGGTGGCCAGAGCCCTGGGGCCATTGTCTGTGGGCTCAGCAGCAATCTAGTCCCTCAGTCACTGGAGCAGCGGTTCTCAACCTTTCAAATGCCACAACCCTTTAATACAGCTCCTCATGTTGTGGTGAGCCCCAACCATAAAGTTATTTTCATTGCTACTTCATAACTGTAATTTTGCTACTATTATGAATCTATCTGATATGCAGTATATGTTTTCATTGTTACAAATTGAACATAACCCACAGGTTGAGAACCACTGCACTGGAGAGACCTACGGTAAACAGGCGCTGACAGTCCAGATGGGCTTGCTCACCTCCTGCTCTGAATCTGTCCCAGACTGCTTCTTGTCTTTCCCCTTGCCTCCACCACCGCCGTTTTTCCGGCTGCTCCCAGGCTTCCGGCCCCTAGAATTGGACCATGAGGCTTTAGAACTGCAAAGGTCCTTCAATGTCATTTTTCAGATGCAGAGACCAGGGTGACAGTGGGTGCTCTAAGCAATCCAATGAACATTTATGAACGTGCAAAGCCACAGGGGACACAAAAAAACAGGGCCTGACCTCAAGATGCTTCCATTCAGCCTCCAAGACAGCTTGGCACTGTGATGCTCACAGGAATCATGGGCCCTTCAGAACACAAGGCTTTAAAGCCTTCTTCTTCCCAAGGGACATAGGACCACTCAGAACCTTGGTTAGAGAAGTCTGAAACCACTGGTACCCTTTGGACTCATTAACACCACTGAAATGGACCCATGTGTACAAGAACATTCCGAGCAGCACCTAAAAGGGAGCCCCTCATCTGAGAAATAGCTGAACAAAGTAGGATGCTTGAATGTAATGGGGTATTACAGTGCTGCAAACAGGAAAGGGACAAAGAAGCCTGGGAAGATTTGTATGAACTGATGAAGAAGGAGGAGAATCAGGAGAACTAAGTACACGTGGGCTTCAACAGTGCAGCCACAAAGCAGCAAAAACTGGCTGTACTTCCCTAAGATTGAAAAGAAGGGAAGACTCCCTCCCTGCTCTGACCCCCTAGCTGAGGAGGAGGTCCACGGGTCCCCATGTTTCCAGACTTCTAAGGATTGATCTGTTCTGCTGATTTTTTTTCCTTAAAAATATTCTTTCCTACATGGGACATCTCTTGGGGAGAGGTTAGAGAGAGGTACGCCGTGAGAAATTTGGGTGATGTACAAACAAAAAATCTCAATAAAAATTTTTAAAAGAAAGCAACATCAGAATATACATGCATGCATACATAGATACCCACGTAAAACATTTATATATATACATTAGACATATACACCAATAGACAGAGGAGTTTCCCAGCACCTAGCGTACAGTAGGAACTGAATAAATATTTTCTGACTATTCTGCTTTGTGTAAGAAGCATTCTCTCTTTTTTTTTGGTACTGGTTAGATTTTTGGAAATATTATCTCTGAAACCAAAGGCTTTCCCAGGATGGTTCAAAGGAGAACTGGGAATGTCCCGCTGCACCCCTTACCTTCGGGCACCTTTCTCCCCATCCAGGTGATTGTCTTCTCCATCTCCCTGCATGTCGGGCACAGCAGCGACCAGGTCCTTCAAGAAGTCAAACTGTTGCTCCAGCTCAATGCACTGCTTCCTAGGGGGTAATGGGGGCTGAGCCTGGGGGGAGGGGGGCTGGGGCAGCAGAAGAGAACTGGGAGGTACTGGAGAGGCTTTCTCATCTCACCCCCTGATCCTGGAGCAGAAAAAACTGTGACACAGAATAGGAAGGGAGTCTGGCTGAGGTCAGGGGCAGGACAGAGCCCAGACTGGGCCTTTTCATTCAGTCAGGTGATCTTGTCAAAGGTGAGAGAGGGAGAGGGTGAGGCTGGGGCTGGAGGAGGGCCTCATGGGACCCGAGAATGGGGAGCAGTGGGGCCGGCCAGCCAGGACTCACAGGTGGGATGTGGTCATGGTCTTGGCATTCCGAGATTGGGTCACTTGACAAGCTTTCTTGAGAAGCGATTCCAAAAACAGTTCTAATGCCCTGGCTGAAGGAGCTGGTCAAGAAAAACCACGGAAGCCTGGCCCGGCCCGAGCCCCCGGCCCCTCCCAGCCGCCGCCCCCTCCCCGAGCCCCCAGCCCGCGTCCCCCTCCCCTCCCCTCGGCGCCCCGGATACAGATGATGACAGGCACCGCGGCTGCCACCTTGCCGATCTCCTCGTCCGTCTGCATGATCTTCTTGATCCTGGCCTTGGGGTGCGGAAGCCGGAGAACAGCTTTGAGAAGGCCGGCCCAGGGACCCCCTCCCCACCTCCGTCCCCCGGCGGAGGGCGGCGGGGCCGCGGGGGCCCGGGAGCCCGGGGGCGGGAGGAGCCGGGGGCAGGCCTGGGGGAGGGGCCCGCATCCTCGGGCCGTGGCCCGGGGGAAGGGGCAGCTGTCGGGGGCGGCCGCGGGGAGGCCGGAGGGGCCGGGGCCGGGTCCTCACCGGCGGGAAGCGCGCGTTGTACTTCTTCTTCTTGCTCGGCATCTCGGGGCCCCCTGCTGTCGCCGCCGCCGCTCTCGCCGCCCCTCGGCCTCGGCCCTCCGGCCCCGGCCCCGGCTCCGGCCCCGGCTCCTCGGGCTCCTCCGGCTCTGCCGCCGCGGCTCCTCCGGCTCTGACTACGGCCCCGCCCGGGTCCTAGCGCCGGGTTCTCTCTGCGCCTCCGGGTCCTAGCGCCGAGCCCCGCCCACTCCTCCGGGTCCTAGCGCCCACCCTTCCACGTACCCTCCGCTCCTCCCCGCTCTTCCCAGCAGCCTCGCACAGCCACCCCTCCTCCCATAGACTCGCGGAGGAGGACGACGACGTTCGCTCCGCCTCCAGGCTTCTGGAGGAACGCCTTCAACGGCCCCGCCCTCCGTGCGTTCCAGCCTCCGCAGAGAGGCCCCGCTCCCCATTGGTACTATCCTGGGCCACGTCCGAATAAGCCCCGCCCCTCCCTACCCCCTCCGTTCTGGCTGTTTCCGACCGCGGCCGGCGGTTGCCGATAAAGTTGTTGTTGAGGCGGCAGGAAGCTCAAGATGGCGGCGGCCGTGGGGTGGGCGGAGCGGAGGGCCCGCGGCGGAGAGGAGCCCCGGAGAGAGCGGGGGCCAGGCCGGGTCGCCACGGAGAGGAACGAGAGACGGAGGTGACTGGGCCTTGAAGGGAAGCAGCGGGATCGCGGGACGGGAGACCCCAGCTGGTGCAGCGGCAGTGGCGGGGAGTGTACGGGAGCCGTGAGGGGTCAAGGCGGGGTGGGGGGAGGGGCGAGGAGAAGGTGAGAGACAGCGAGCGCCCCCTCCGGCGGGGGAGGGGAGGCGGAGCTCGGAGAGGTCGGTGGGAGGAGCCTCCTTTCCAGGGGGTGGCTTGAGATGCCAGAGTAGCTCGGCCCCGGCCCGACCCCCAGCTGGTGGTCTTTGCCGGGGTCCACTAGGATTTCATCCTTAGACTAAGGCCTTGTCTCCTTTAAGAACTCGGGGTGGGAGCGCTAAGTCATCGCCTCACCCCGCAGCTGTAGCCGATAATGACGTAGCCCAAAGTTGCTACGGGTTCCTGGCCTCCTCCACCTGCGGAGGGGCAGGTGCTGTCATTATTCCCATTTTACAGGCGGGGAAACCGAGGCAGAGAGCAGTCAGGTGACTGCTTGGGGTCACACAGCATTTGAACTCAGGACTTCCCAGACTGGAGTCCAGCGCTCTGTTTCACCCTGCCCTCTCTTCAAAGGGCCACAAAGAGGGCAGGCTGGCACCTCACTTTGCAGAGGACAGGGTCGTAGCCCCCAGCACTAAGGTGGGAGTTCTGGGGGCCTCACCTTTCCCCCTCCCTGCAGGATCGAGCTGCCAGAGGAAGAGATCCCCCCAGGGGGCCAGGAGGATGGCTTCACTGCCGAGCATCTGGCTGCCGAGGCCATGGCAGCCGACATGGACCCCTGGCTGGTCTTCGATGCCCGCAGCACCCCACCTTGTGAGCTGGACACTTGGCTGGCCGCCTACCCCCCTTCCCGAGTCTCTCGCTATGGGGGCCCCAGCGCCCCCAATCCCAAGCCTGTCGGCTGGATTGCTGTCTATGGGCCAGATTTCTCCCCTGGAGCTGGTGATGTCCAGGGACTCCAGGGGGCTTGGGAAGCCCTGCAGGCCAGCGGCCGGCCCATCACGCCGGCTATCCTGCGGGAGCTGGCCCTCACCCACCAGGTCTTGACCGGCAAGTGGCTGATGCACCTAAGCCCTGGCTTCAAGCTGGACCATGCATGGGCTGGCATCGCCAGAGCTGTGGTGGAGGGGAAGCTTCAAGTGGCCAAAGTGAGCCCCCGGGCCCAGGAAGAGGAGCGTCAGGTCATCTGCGTCTACACAGAGGACTTCACAGACCAGGAGGGAGTGCTGAAGGCTGATGCTGCCATCCGAGCAGCTGGGGTCAAGTGCCCACTGACCTACAAGCCGGATGTCTACACCTACCTAGGAATCTACCGGGCTAACCGCTGGCACCTCTGCCCCACCCTTTATGAGAGCAGCTACCACCTGGAGAGTGACCCCCACTGCTCACGAGTCCTGGATCGGCTCAACAACACAGCACTGACTTAGCTGGGGTGGTGCCCCAGTGCTGGGAGCCAAGACACCTGGGGGTGGGGAGGGCAGAGACAATCATTTCTGGCCAGCCTTTTGCAGCAGTGGACTTTAGGGCTGGGATTTGGCCCTTAACTCAGCCCCCACAGTGGGGCTGCCTGCCTTCTCAGCTTTGGGGACCAGTGTCAGGCCTCAGGAAAGGGCAAGCAGCACAGACACAGCTTGCCCAAAGTGTCTGGAAGGGAGAGAAGGCTGAGACATGACATCCTTCCCCGCCCCCTTCCCTGGCATTGGCCCAGTAAATGGAGGGCAAACAGGACCCTCTTCCTTGCTCAGAGCCTCAGCTGGGCTCCTTCCGCCTGCTTAGAGCTGCTCTACCCCATCCCTGGCTGGTACAGCACCCAAGAATTGGTGGAGTGTTGCATCCTGACTTTGGACAAGGTCACCAGGAAGGGCTCCTGGAGAGGGTACCTCCCTATGCCTCCACTCTTTTCATTACTTTAATAAAAGTCCACCTTTTTTTGCAGCCTACCCCTCCCTCCTGATCCTCTGGGTGGCAGCTGGTCAGCTCAGAGGTGATGAGCAATGGGATTAAGAGGCCTTCTGGGACCTAGGGAGCTAAGAGCTAGCCTAGGACCAAGACTTGGGGAGCCATAGGCCTGACTGTGGGCTTCTGCTGCTCCCATCACCTCCAGGATCATATCAGTAATGCTCTATCTGGCATGGAAGCCCTTTACAGGCTGTTCTGTTCCTTCATTCCCAGTCTTCTGACATTTTATTCCCTACCTCAAACCCTAGATTCCAGGTGTGACCTGGCTGTTCTTGCACCAGTGGCACCACCTCCCGACCCTAAGCCTTTACACCAGCTGTGCCCCCTGCCTAGACTTCACCTCCTGCCATCCCTGGCACCTTCACTGCCTTTCTTCCTTTTACGCTGTACATATCTTGTGTCTACGTAGTTGCTAACATGTCGTCTCTTCCATTAGAATGTGTGCCCCTTGAGGGATGGGACCCCATTTTTTGCTTTTCGTTGCATCCCCAGCATTAGCTCGATGCCTGGTGACTGACCGATTCCTTTGACAGCTTCGCGAGCCACCTAGCAGTGCCTGCGGTGAATAGTAGATTACAGAGGCTTTGGTCTGTTCTCATTCGATCCCCACAACAGCCCCATGAAATGGGGCGCAGGGCAAGTCTGCGAGTATCCTCCTTTTACAGATAAGGAAACTCAGGCACACAGGCCCAGTGACGGGGCCTAAGTCTTGTAACTTCCAGTCCTCTTTCCATGCTGTAACTTCTGCCTCCCAGGATGAAACTTGATTTACTTCAACAAGCATGTATGATGTTCCCAGTAACTTGCACAAGGTTCTGTGCTGGAAATACAAAGAAAAATAAACAGAGCGCTGCCCTCAGGGAGCTTCCGTTCTGTGCTATTTAAGAGTGTTCTCTTAAGCCATTTTGCACCCATCAGTTGGAAGTCAGTGCAGGCCATGCCCCTGAAGCTCTGAGCCTCAAAGGTGGGTGAAGAGGGGAGGCAGTTCCAGCCTAGGGAGGGTTCTGAGCAGGGGGAGATAGCAAGTCACCTCTTGACTTATTTGTGGTGGTGCTCGTGAGACTCGTACCGGATCTTTGACAGACAAAATAGTAGAGCCCCATTGGAGTCAGTGATTCTCTGATTAATGATGAGAAATGGATGGGCCTCACCAGAGGCATTTGCTACATCCCCCGCCCAGAGTCCAAATGGAAGGGGACTCCCTTCCCTTGAGACATTGGCATCTTCCAGAACTTAGATGCTGCTCTTGGCAGAGTCTGTTGAGTGCAGTGAGCTCTTGCATGTGGCTGTGCTTCCTCAGAGGCACACATGGTAACTATCTAGATGGGAAAAGCCAAGTGGATGAAGCCTGCCTATTGTCTGGGCTGACATGTGCCGAGGTAGATGGCCTGTATCTTGGCAGATGCTACAGAGATTTCAGCCAGACCCAAAACCGACTAGGCCGACTTTCAGTGGGGAAATTGTGCAAAACTTTTAAGGATTTCCAAGGATTTCACCAAAACAAACCCAAAAAACTAATTTCTTTAAATAACAATGTGCTTCTAGTCAGCTGTACGGCTGAGTATCATGAAAAACTGTCATCTCCCCAAAACATAATTGCAGGCCACTCAAAGAGTCATTAGAGGAGCTTAGTAGCGTAATGGACAGAGCCCTGGGCCTGGAGGAAGGAAGACCTGAGTTCAAATTCAATCAGACATTTACTAGGTATGTGACCCTGGGCAAGTCACTTAACCCCTGTTTGCCTCAGTTCCTGCAACTGTAAAAATGAAAATAATAGTATCTGCCTCTCAAACATCACCAGTGGAATCACAGGCTCTTAAAGGACTGGAATTAAATACATATTTTCTGGCCCTTTTGGAGGAATCACTAAGCCAGAACATGATTTTTTTTTCTTTTAAAATTTTATTGATGACCTTTTATTTGGATACAACAGATATTTCACAGTGAACACCTCATTGTACTCTTTAATCTGGTGCACTCCCCCCAAAAAACAATTGGATTGCTAAGAGAAGTCAAGGAAGTGTATCTTTTGACTGGCGGTGGAGTGAAAACCTGGCAATTCTCCTGGCCTTGAGTTCTTTATTTTTCCACGGTGATGCTACTGGTGAAGAGGGTGCCCAAGGAGAGTCGGGGTTGCCTGAGACTCCAAAATACCAACACGCCGAAAGAATTACACTCAAGTCTTCTTAGCCAAAGAAAAGTAAAGTTTATTGAAAGATATGGGATAGACTCTTACAGAGCAAGTCTCTGCTAAGCTATCCTAAGGTGCTCTCACCTAGACCAAGTCTCTGCTAGGGCATTCTGTGACTCTCTCTCACATGGGAAGTCTCTGCCAAGCCATTCCACGGTGCTCTCACAGAGCATGGAAGATGGGGTCTTATATACAGAGGAGTCTAGGGCTGGTTCAGAGGAGGAGCCAATGAGGTCTGTCTCTAGTAAAGAGTTTGGGGAGGGACTTCAGGTGCAGTTAATAATAACAATCAGACTTGAAGAGGTTTCCCAGAGTATGTACCTCAAAGATTCAAGGAAAACTCAAAAAGGGGGGGGGGTCTCAGAGCCTACCCCTCATCATTGGCACAATTTTGGCCCTGGTTTTTTTTTTTCCCCCGTTGGTCTCACTTCCTTTTTTCACATGATCCTCTGGATTTTTCAGACTCAGCCTTCCTTAGAACACAGGAATCTTCCTTTACACCTACAGACCGACCCCCACCTGGGCACATACCATGTTTATCATAGCCATTGGTGCAGTGGCATATCAGGAGTTTTTCTTGCTGTCAGTCACCTCCTGGAAGTATCATCCCCCTGGTGGAATTTCAGAGTCAAAGGAAATGAACAGTTTTAGTGACTTTTCTTGCATAGCTCCAATTCAGAGTCTGAACTCAGCAGCGGGACCAGTTCACAGTTTCACTAGTAATACATTAGTTTGCCCACCTCCTCCCAGTGATCCAACAATAAAATTGTCCATCTTTCAGCACTTTTGCTACCTTATGGCAGAAATCATTTGTCATCTAATTGGTGTTTTAGGGTTGTAATTGGTACTTTCTTGATTATTTGTGGTTTTGAATTTTTTTCCCATGGGTTATTGATCATTTGTGCTTCTTGATAAATTTCTCTGTTGAGTTTTTTAGATGTCTTTATGTCAGTTCTTGTCTATTTTTTTGTCAAATATTTAATGGAAAGATTTCCCCAAGTCCATATATTTTCACCTAATTCCAGCTGCACTGATTTTATTAGTGCAAAAACACTTACATTGTGTATATTTCAGATTCTCCATTTTGTCTTCTATGCCTTGACTGCTTATGAATTTTTCTCCCACTCTTAACTGTGAAAGATTTAACTTTCCATTGTCCCCGTTTTTTATGGAGTGACTGTTCCTATCCGGACCATTTTTCCATTTGGAATTTCCTGTGCTGTAAAGTACAAGGTGTTGATCCTGCTCGGGCCATCCTTGGCTGCATTGTGACGCACTCTATACTGAGATGCTCAGCTCCTTCACCGAGGACCGTTGGCTCCAGAGCTACGCGAGTGAAGGAGGTCGCAGGCAGGAGGGGGGATCACCAGGGGCCTGGGGTTTCTGCTCATTGCTGTCTCTTTGGCTCGGCTCCCCGGAGTCTCGGGCCGGCTTGGCTCTCCACCGCTACCCCTGATTCCCGGCTCTCCTCCTTTACTTTGGGGTTGGGGGGTGTCTCTGACTGCCGATTCCTGGGGCGCAGCGCTTCGTGCGAAGGCTGAGTCAGGACCGGGAGCCTCACGCGATAGGAATGCCACGGCCAGGGAGCGGAGATTCCACAGAGTTGAGTTGACTTGGCGGGAGAGGGGAGGTGGAAGTGAGGTGAGTCATGGACAGTTAGTTACTCGTGGATTTCTCCCCATGGGCCACCATGTCGGACGCGGAGTCATCGGGTACAGATGCTTGGGCACCTCCTGCTCCCTTCTGGCTTTCGGGAGAGATGGAAAGGTTCCTCTTCAGATCCCTGCAGCAGCCTGGAGGAGTAACCTTTACCCCAGTAAGCTTCCCCCCAGCCCCTGAAGCTCCTCCCCTTACTCCCTGAGCCAGGGCAAGCCCGAGTCTCTTCTCCAGCTGCTGGATCTCTCTTGGCCAGGTACCTTAGTTTATCCCGAAGCCGTTCAGCACCCGAGCCCTTTAATCCCCCAGTGGGGACAGGTCAGCCAGCTAGTTAGGGGCAGAGCTAGAACTAGATTCCTGCTGTTCTGACTTCTAGGTCCAGGTGGGCAGGTGAGACCTGGGCGTGGGATTCTGGGCAAGGCCCAGCCTTTCCAAGGCTCAGTTTCCTCATTACCAGTAACAGAGATAAGGTGATCTGGACCAGTTCCCCCAGATTTGTGGGGAGAAGGAAATGAGGTCACTTGTAAAGAAAGCCCCTTGTGGGCCCCCAGAAGCCGAGACAAAGGTAAACCCCCCCTGCCCCATTTGCTCTGCAGACATCACTGATGAAGTGCCTGAAGTGAGAGGGCTGTGTGCCTGGTGTAAAGAAAGACAACTGGCGCCTCAGGGAGGCAAGTGGGCCTGGAGTCAGATTTGGCCTCCAGTGCTTACTGGTTGTGTGACCCTGGACAAGTCATTGCCTCTCCCTCAGCCTCAGGTTTCTTATCTGTAAAATAAAGAAAACAGCACTCACCTCACGGGGTTGTCGTGGGGATCCAGTAAAATCGTTTTTGTGAAGCATTTGGTGCACGGTAGACACTAGAAATACTTCTCCCTTTCTCCTTCCCTGGCCACTCCCCCTTATCCTCTCTGCCTCCCCACTTTACTCACCCTTCTTGGGTCTGTTCTCATGGGACTGAATCTAAGAGGAGGCAAGCCCCAGAGAACCTCAATTTCCAACATTATAGGACAAGTGGATTCCATGCAGAAAATCCTATCCTCAGGCAGGCGGGGAAAGGCTTCCAGGAGGAAGAGGCATTTGAGCTGGTGTTTAGAGAATGGGGAAGCATTCGGCAGGTGAGGGGGAGGGTGCAGAGAGAGGGAATAATGTGGGTTGAACTCCAGGAACGCCTTGGGGCGCCTTCAGGGATTGTAGCTCAGTCTCTTTAACTAACTAGTGTACAGTGTAGAGGGGTTGATCCCAGACAGGCCTGGAAACAGAGGAAGCACCAGATTGGACAAGGCCTTGAATGCCAGGCAAAAGGATTCCTGTTTCTGGGAAGGGAAAGAAGGATGCCTCTATCGGGGCAGTTGTGGGGAAGAGCCCCTCTGTCTCAGCCTCCGGATGTCTCCTTCCTCTCTGGTGGAAGGAATCGGAGGCAGAACAGTTTGCTACCTTCCCAGCCCTCTCCATCCTGCTTTCTCCAGCCTATTAAAGGGTAGCTTGGGTCTTAAACTGGGGGAGCGTCTGTTCAGGTCTGTCCACCCCATTACAAACAGTCCCAGAGCTGTCCTAGGGCACTGGGCCCCACCATCCTGGAAGGAGGGACGCCAGGGGTGTGCTATAGGAAACAGGAAATGACTGACTTGAGGGAAAGCAACTGGCTTTGGATGGGGTTCAAAGCCCCCAAATGGGGAATTTCCCTGGCTGAAGCTCCCTGACTCCCGCTTAGTGCCGGGAGGGAGTGGCAGTGAGGCGCCTTAGCCCCTGGCAACCTGACACATGGAGTTGATTCATCCTCAGGGGAAACTCCCCATTTCGTTGATTCCCATCCCTGAGATAGCAAGGGGGTAACTTGGGGTCACAAGAGGCTTCTCTGAGGGCCCCCCAGACCACCCCTTTCTGACCCTTTCTGCCACATCAGGATTTTCTCCAATCCCCATTTCCTGCTTTAGGGAGTCAAGGAGCTATCCTGAAAAGTCAGAAGGTCAGGATTCTGTGGAAGGAGAAGTGGGGAGAGAGGGATGATCCTGGGGGGGGGGTGATCAAACAGTAGGGAAAGGCCACCTGTCGGTGGTGGAAAGGGAAAGAATCTGACCAGCGACAAAAAGAAAAGCTCTTCCCTGAGCCCAGGTCAGCCCTAGGGCCAAGCAGGGGCAGGAGGCTAGAGGGAGCTCTCCAGCCCAGGAATGCCTCTTTCAGGACTCAGAATCCCTTCCAAACCCCAAATCCTTTTCTTTGGAGTCAGAAGCTTCCTGTCTGCCCTGGGGGAGGGGAAAAGCTTGAATGGCCAGCTGTCTGGCTTTCTCCATCTGTGGCAGGGATTGGTGTGCCAGCTGGTACCTTGCTGTTCCCCACCCCCTCCACCTTGGTCAGCTTGGCTTCTAAACTGCATAGCTCAGAGCAAAAAGATGTGTCCTGGGAGGGGGGGACTCCTGGTTCTGTTCTTGGTGCATCGCTAAACCTTCTCTACTCTTCTCACTGGGGTCTGATGAAGACACTGTGATTCTAAGGCAAGAGAGCTGAGGCTTGGGCTCGAACTGAGGAGAGCCAGAGGGAGGGAGGAGGCAACCTTGAGAAGGTGTGCCCATGCCTCAAGTTCCCTGTGACTCACTCTTTGGGCTTGGGCCGCTCCCCCTCTGTGACTCAGTTTCCCTCGGGCATTTGGAGTTTCTCGATAGTGAGGCGGGGCAGATTTATTGGCCAACCAGACCATCCATTTGCACCTTTCATCCCAGGAGCTCAGAACCTTTTGCTTTCCCAGAGTGAGATGCAGAGACTGAATGCCTGTTTGTGTTTCTGTGTAAACAGCCCCCTCCCCCCCCATTCTTCCTTCCTCACTCCCAACAGCCACATGAACACCCAGGCAAACCTCAGCCTAAAGGATTCCTGTTCTTCCCCTCAGTTTCCTCTCCCATTTTAAGAGTTGGGCTATCAGCATCTTTCCAAACTGTTCTGGCCTTTTAGTTCGTCTACCTGTCGCTTTGTAACAGGTCATGGCATGGGGGATTAGGGGGGAGTGCCTTAAAACCATCTGAGAAGACCTGGGACTAGGGCTTTGCTGGTAAATGTTTAACAACAGGCTCTCCTTTAAAAAAAAATTATGCCCAGGTTGGCTAGCTGTGGAAGTGAATAGATCAGGGGCCCTGGAGTCAGGAGGACCTGAGTTCAAATGAAGCCTCAGACACTTAACACGTACTAGCTGTGTGACCTTGGGCAAGTCACTTAACCCCAATTGCCCTCCAAAAAGCAAAAAATAAAAAAAAAATGCTTAGTGATTGACTGAGGTCCCTCCCAGCTCTGACATTCTCTACTCTATGTTCTAACATCTCTTGAAGGTCTGATCTTCTCTTTTATAACATTTCTCCCAGCTCTGACTTTTTTTTGTTCAAAGGTCTCTTCTAGCCCTGATATTCCATGTTCTAGATTCTGTGTACCAAAGTCCCTTCCAGCTTTATATATTTTACAGTCCTTTCCAACTAGGACATTTCATGTTCTAAGATTCC
This sequence comes from Pseudocheirus occidentalis, assembly GCA_028646575.1. Classification (NCBI taxonomy): domain Eukaryota; kingdom Metazoa; phylum Chordata; class Mammalia; order Diprotodontia; family Pseudocheiridae; genus Pseudocheirus; species Pseudocheirus occidentalis. The sequence goes on along the minus strand of CM053601.1, from coordinate 188,468,892 downwards.
TCCTAGCTCTGATTTTCTATGCTTTGTATTCTAATGAATGCCAGAGGTGGGAGGACTCTTAGAACACAGAACATAGTATGTCAAAGCCAGAAGGATCCTTTGAACATAGAATGTCAGAGCTAAGAGAGACCTTAGAACAGAGAAGTCAGAGCTGGGAACACCCTTAGAACCTAGAACGGAGAATGTCAAGACTGGGAAGAGCCTTAGAACATAAAATGTCAGAGCTGTTGTAGAACATAAAATATTGAAATCTTCTCATGGTTGCCTCCTCCTTCCCTCTGGCTTTGGTCAGTTTGAGCCCAAGCCTCAGCTTTCTTGCCCTAGAATCACAGTGTCTTTATGGGACCCCAGTGAGAAGAGCAGAGGAGGAATGTGCGTGCACCTTAGTTGGGAGGAGGCTTAGAACATAAAACGTCGGAGCTAGGAGAGATCTTTGAGCGCAGAATGTTAGAAATGGGAGAGACCTTAGAACAGAACATCAGCACTGGGAGGGAATTTAGAATACAGAATGTCAGTGCTAGGAGAGTCCTTAGGACATAGACCACAGAATATCAGAGTTGGGAAGGCCCTTACAACACGGTATGTTAGAGCTAGAAGGGCCCTTAAAACACAGTGTTAGGGATGGGAAGCATCTTAGAACAGAGAATGTCATGGGTTGTAGGGCCCTTAGTAGGGCATGGCAGAACTGGAAGGGCCACTCCAAACCATTCAGTACAGATGGGGAAAGTTATTATAGTTCCCAAGGTGACACATAAAGTCAGCAAGAGAACCAGGGCTAGAACCCAGGGTTCCTGATTGTCCCCTTTCCTGCCTCTGTGGGGGTGGGGCTGTCAAGTGGAGTTGGGTCGAATTCAGTAGAGATGAGCAAGCAAAGTCTGTGTGTGTTGTAGCATGTCTGCATGTGTCAGCATCCCAGTGTGCGGCTGCTCCCGTCCTTCTGTCCCTGGGGATCCCCCCACAGCTGACCTCTGGCAGGGTTCCCGCTTACTGTGTGCCTAGGTCACTCAGGGCCAAGTGTGCCCTTGGGATCCTGTGTGAGTCCAGAGTCAGCCCTCCACACAGATCTGAAGGCAGCCTCATGGGGATGTTGCTGTGAGGTTCAGTCCTGGATGACCCTTGGCTCCCCATTTAGGGTCCTCAAGAGGGGCATGCCAGTTCTTTCTCCAGCTCATTTTACAGATGAGAAAACTGACAGATACCCTGGTCACACATCTAGTAAGTGTCTGAGGGCAGATTTGAACCCAGATCTTCTTGACTTTAGGCCCAGAGCTCTACCCACTGAGCCACCTAGCTGCCCAGTCCTTGAGGGATGGGGAGGGTGGCATAGGGCGGTATAGAATAATAAACAGAAACTAAATTTCCAGAGTTTGAGTCCCGGTTCTGCTATTTAGTACCTGTGTGACCTTGGTCAAGTCACTGCTCCTTAGATTGGTGACCTCAAGAGGAGGCACTGTTTTTGCTTTTCTTAGTCTCCTCAGAACTTAGCACATAAATCCTTGTTGACCTGACTAACCTTGACTCTCAGGTTCCTCTTCTGAACACGATGAAGTATGAGGCGACTTTCAATGGTCAATCTACAGACCCCCTGGTTAAGGAAAAGGGGCCCCTAAAGGCTTAAAGGTATTTGGATCTGCTTCTTATTCTCCAAAGATAGGAAGATGGTGTGGAGGACCTCTTTTTGCCTTTCCCCTTTACCTTTGAGAATTGGAAATGAATTGAGTTTAACTCTTTTACTATATACATACTATAATATATAATTACATAATATATAATATGTAAAATATATTATGTATTGTGTATTATATATAATATCTATTAAATATAGTATCTACCATCCATCCATCTATCTATCTACCTATCTACCATCTATCCATCCATCATCTGTCTGTCTATCTATCTATCTATCTATCTGTCTGTCTATCTGTCTGTCTGTCTATCTGTCTGTCTATCTATCTATCTGTCTGTCTGTCTGTCTGTCTGTCTATCTATCTATCTATCTATCTATCTATCTATCTATCTATCTATCTATCTATCTATCTGTCTGTCTGTCTGTCTGTCTATCTATCTATCTATATTTTCCCCCCAAGCATGGACAAGCAGATCCCTAGTTTCTTCTTGGTTTGGGGACAGCCAACTCCCATTTCAAGTGCTCTAAAGCCCTTCCCAAGTGGACCCCTTCCTACCTTTCTAGGCTTCTTCCACCTCACTCCCGGACACATCCTCTCTGCTACAGTGACCCCAGCTTCCTGGCTGTTCCATGAACAAGACCCTCCATCTCTGGGCTCACTGGCTGCCCCCCTTCCCCCCAGGTTCCTCTGTTCTGACTTCTGCCCTTCCCGGCTTCTTTTAAATCCCATTGACAATCCTGCCTTTTAGAGGAAGCCTTCTCTAACCCCTCTTAATCCCAGGACTTTCACCCCTTTAATTTGCTTCCTTTTTAGTTTGTACCTAATTAGCTTGTGTGTATTTGTTCGCACGTGCTCTTCACCCTTAGATTGGGCAGTCCCAGAGGGCAGGGACTGTCTTTTGCCTCTTGTGTCCCTAGCACTTAGCATATAGTAGGTTCTTAATAAAGGTGTGTTGAATGGATGGGCAGTTTTCCCACAACCACCCTGTGAGGTAGGCAGTGTTATTGACCCCTTTTCCCAGAGGTGGAAATTGAGCATCGGAAGGGGAATTGACTGGCTCAACGGGCCACAGCTGGTGTCAGAACTGACGCTGGAGCCCACGTCTCCCGGTCCGCATTTTGTGAGCTGGTCCCCAGATTCCTCGCTTGATTTCCCCATTGTATTTGCACAACAACCCCCCACCCCTCTTCCCGGAACGTTCCGGCCAGTCTCTGCCTCTCCGAAGCCTTCTCTTCCTTCTAGGTCAGCTCAGGTGACCTTCTCTGGGAAGCCCTGGTCCCCTCTTCTTCCCCATCCGGGTATTCCCTGTTAATCCCTGTATATGCAGTATCCCTTTCCGACTCCAAAAAGGATGTCAGCTTCCTGAAGGCAGGGCCTGGAACCCTTTCCTTTCAGGGCCCTCCCACCCAAATCAATCAGTCAGCGAACTCTGAAGAGCCTCGCTTGTACCAAACGGTGTGCCTTTACCCCCCGAATACTTTGTGTGTGTTTATCTGGGTGCCGATAAGGACACAACAGAACGGAAGCTCTCTGAGAGCAAGGGCTGCTTCAGCTTGGTCTCTGTAGCCCCAGCGCCTGGCACAGGGTTGGTGCTAAATGAAAAGGAGGGAGAAATCGACTTCCTTCTCTTCCCCTGGCAGCGCGACGCTCGGGATACGAGGGCCTGGCTGCGGCCTCTCTGCCTGGCCCAGCATCGCTCTGGGCGCTCACTACCTGGGAGTCAGGAGGCGGAGACCAGGTGCCCTAGAACCTGCGGCGACGTCTGGCGTCGGGGGAATCCTTTACTAAGCCCAGGCGTGGCGTAGGAAGTTGCCCCATATATGGGCATCTACGTCATCAGCCCTTCGGCCGTACCAATCGGTTTGACTCCCAAGGGGGCACGCACGGACTGTTGGCTCCGAGGAGAGCAAACATGATGCCTTTTCTGAGAAGGAGAGGACAGATTTAGGTAAGAGAGGAGACAGAATATAAAAAGACGGAATGCAGAAAGGATTTTTCTTTTTGGAAGTTAAAGTACAGAAGGTGGATACTGATATTTCCCCCCCAAGAGAAAATGGTTCACTCCATAAAAATGTTCATTCATAAAAAAGCAAAAGAGGCGAACGAGTAACCAGTGAGTCAGATCTGAGCAGGGACGCCGGGAGTCCGGGAAGCCTGGGACCCATTTAGTACTAGCGGAGACATGTTTCGAGATTTCGGGGAAGCTGGGCCCAGCTCCGGGAGCGGCTCTTACGGCGCTCCGCAGCAGCCGCCCACCACTTCGGGCCAGCAGGTGAGGAGGACGCGGGAGCTGGGACGGTGCACTTGGGTCCAGGAGCGACCCGGGACGGGCTGGGAGGCTGGCACTTACTGCCCAGCCGCGGGACCAGGACAGAGATGAAAGCGGGGACTCCACAGAGCCCAGGGCCTAGCCTCGGCTCTCCCGGGCTCGGGCTGGGCTCAACATCTGTCGAGGATCGCCGTTTCAGGGGAATGGGACTCATTGAGGCCTCTCGGTTGCCCGCGCGGGCAACTGGCCAGGTCCTCCTACTCCACTGGACCCCCAAGGCCCAGCGTTCCTTCGCTCGAAGCCTCTTGTCCGTACCCTGATCGACTCTCTAGCCCAGGGTTCTGCTCCTCCTCCTCTTCCTCCCCCACCCCTCACTCCTCTTTCTCCTAGCCCGCTATTCCCCTGTCTCCACATGTCAGTTATCCCGGCCGGAGCGGGCTCTGGCCTGCGCTCACCCTGACCTGGAGCAGGGATGTGAGGAGTCAGGTTCTTGGCTATTTGATTCATTTCGGGACTTTCGGCTTTACGTCCCTCCCAAAAGAGGAGGCTGAGAAAGAGAAATTCTCTCTTGGCTTCTACCGGGTCCTAGAGATTGAGCTGGCGAAGGGTTGTAACCCTGAGATCCTGGCCGGACGCCACCCCCCACCAGACATTGAGTGTAGGACTCCGGAACCTGGGGTGGTGGGTGCGAGAGTCGGTGCTCTGTACCCCGATCCAGGGGACCTTGGGCAGGTGCCCATTTCCTGCCGAACCAGGGCCAAGCGAGCACGTGTCCCGCGCGGGGAGCTAGCCAGCCGGCCCAGGGCCCGAAGCGCCGAGTCACAGGCAGCTGAGTCACCGGGGGTGGGAGGGGGGGCGTGCGGGGGGCGCCCCTCCCTTCCTGGCCCCCAGAGGCACTCCTGTCCGAGATGCCGCCGCCTTTGGGTGCCCAGGGAGGAGGAAGCTGCCGACTCCAGAGTCCCTCAGGGGACGGAACTGGGGTCATGCAGGCCGCCCCAGCTCGGAGGAGGCTGAGCCTCAGCAAGCCTAGGCACAACAGCCAGGCTTACCAGACGGGGTCCCTGCCCCTCCTGACCCGTAGCCCGGGGTTCTTCCCATCCTCGCCCTCCCTAGCCTCTTCCACGACCACCCCACTCACTACTAGCTTCTTCCATTTCCAAAAGCCAGGCTTCGGGTCCCCGAGGTCATTCCAGTGCCTCTGGAACCTGCGCCCCAGCTCCCAGTCCCTCAGATCTCTCCACCAGCTCTCCAGAGGTTTGCCCCGTTAGCCTGGTGCTGAAGTTGGGAAGCGGGGGAGGGTAGCAATACTTCTCTAGCTGAGGCTCTCTGTGCCTGGAGCCAGCCGCAGCCTTCGAACCTTCCTCCATCTACGCTTGGTGCCGGAGTTCTGTGGGACGCCTAAGGTTGGCCCATGCAGCTCCCCTCCCTGGAGCCAGCAGCAGCCCCTGAAAGCAGCCCCTTCCTCCATCTCCACTTGGTGCTGGAGTTCCGTGGGACGCCTAAGGTTGGCCCAAGCTGTCCCCCTCCCTGGAGCCAGCTACTTTCCCAGTGCCTTCCTGAGCTGAGGTATTCCTTGACAGGCAGCTTTTTTTTGCTTCTCTTCTCATAGAAGTTCCATTTCGTCCCCACCCTCAACGCGGTCAGCAGCAGCCAGGAATTTCAGTGGATGACGCAGCCCCGATACTTGGGACCCGGTGGCAACTACTCAAGGTCTCTCCCCTACCAGCCCTATGGACTCCAGGGCCGCCCTGGGGTCATTCGTGCTGTGGGGCCCCCGCCTGGGGTTCGGAGGAGGCACAGCGAACAGGTGAAAGACCCTTCCCCCCCCCCCCAGGGACCTAGGTGGTTTCTGACTCCCCAAAGTCAGCTGTTTGGAGCCTAAGGTACACACAGGCAGAGAGACTTGTATTCTGCCAGGGGTTCTTCTTGCTCCTGTGAACGAGAAAGGGCAAGGATTTTAGCCCAGGGACCCCATAGCAGCTGTCTGACCCCAACTAGCTGGGTCCCTTCTGTGGCCCTCAGTTTCTTCTGCAAAATGGTTCTTCCACCACAGCTCTCACTGGCTTGTGTTAAGGCAGATCCTACAGAAAATTGAATTAGGGACCTGTTTCTTCCTCTGGCCTCTGGGGCCCCTTCCAGCCCTACTCCCTCTATCTCTGCCTCCTCTTCAGGGACTTCTAATCCTAGAGCTGAAGCCTCAGCCGCCAGCAGTGAAGGAAACAGAGGTTTGGGAAAACAAGGGGCTTGGCCACTCTGCCCCTGGAATCAGCTGTCTTTTCTGAGGGTCATTTCTTGGGCCCATGCTGCCTGTCACCAGGAGGGACAGTAGAAAGAACCCCAGGGCCAACTCTCTTATTTACTCCCTGTGTGACCTGGAGCAAATCACTGGCCCCCTCAGCCTCTTTTCCTCATTTCTAATGTGAGAGGTTTGGACTGCAGGAGCTCTAAGTTTTCCACTTTTGAATCCTAAGGCCCAGGACAAACCCCTCTAGTCCTGGTCTGTTCCCAAGCAAAGATCTTCACCAACTCTTTAAGGGGTAGAGACTGTCTTTGGAAGCCCAGTGCGTGGTACACTGACCAGCACATGGAATGTGCTTAATAAATGCATGTGAGTTGCTTGATTCCCATAGCCTGAGGGTCCTTCGTTCTGGGGGAGAGTGAGGACCCCTCCCATTCAGTCAGTCCATTTGAGAGGTAATGTCCAGGTCGGGTAATGTGGCACCCAAGGAGGCAGGAGACAGTGCTGGGTTTTTAGAAAGAGGTTCAAACCCATTTCTGCCCTGTTTGTTGTGTGACAGAGGGCAGGTCATTTAGTCCTTCCGAACCTAATCTAATTATCTTCAGATGGGGGAGGGGGGTTTAGACTCTCATGGGATCTGGGAGATGGAAGGGACCTCTTCATCCTTCTGGTCCAAACCATCAGCAGCAAGAATTCTGCCTCTAAGCTCCCTGACAAGTGACCAGCCAGCCCTCAGGGAAGCCTGGCCCACAGCAGGACAGGTCTAAGGGTCAGGAAAGGACAGAAAGGAAGATGAAATCGGCTCCATGACTCCCCCCAGTGCTTCAGCCCTTTGGGGCCAACAGAACCAGTGTAATCCTTCAAACACTCAGCTTTGGTGCAGTGACCTTGGCCATCCCGGGCCGTTTCTTTTTCTGGTCAGATATGTTCAGTTCCTTTACCCAGTCTTCAGATGGCACGAATTCAAGCTCCTTTGCTATCCTGATTGTCCTCCCAGGACACTCCCCTGTGGGTCAATGTCCTTTGGAAACAGTAATGCCCAGAGCTGAGTATGTGACTCTGGCCTCTAGCACCTCTAAGGTCCCTTTCAGCTCAAATTCAATGATTCCACAGCCCCTTGATTCTGGGCTGCTCTTCCCACGGTGCGGCAGATAGATGAGCTCCTTCTCCTTCTCCCCCTTCCCCACCACAGGGCAGCACCTCCCACTCATGCTTTTCAGCTTTGCTCCTCTCCTCTGACCCCTTGCAGATAAGTCCTGAGGAGGAGGAGAGGAGGAGGGTCAGGCGGGAGAGAAACAAGTTGGCAGCCGCCAAATGCCGGAACAGGAGGAAGGAGTTGACCGACTTCCTGCAGGCAGTAAGTGAGAAGAGGGGGTCCCATCAGGCCCTGGGGCAAAGGCTCTCAGAGCCTGGGAGGGGTGGTGAGATGGGATGTGGGGGGGGCGTCCGATTTCTCTCTATTGGCTACTCAGGACTTAGGAGCCTGAAGGGCTGAATGCAGGTCCAGGTACTGGTACAGGACACTGGCTGTGTCCCCCAGATTCTCCCCTTCTGAGCCTCAGTGTCCCATTGGAAAATTGGGATGATAACATTTGTACTACCTAGCTTGGAAGTTTGTTCTTATTGGTGATAAGAAGTATTTTGTAAATCTTTGGAGGTCTGGAGAAGCTATTATTTACTTGGTCCTGGTGAGAGTTAATAATAGTGAAGGCTCCAGAACCTTCAGTGGCTCCCTATTGCCCCCTCAGTAAAAGTCAGATCCTTACCTGACATTCAAGGCCCTCTACCCTAACTTGTTGATCTAATTTTACCCTAATTGTCTCTTACTTTATTCTCTAGGCAAACTAAACTTACTTCCCCCTCCTGCCGTTGCCTGTCTCATTTCTTAGCTTTTGCCTAGGCTGGTCCCCCGGCTTGAAATTCTCTCCAAGTCCATTGAATTCCTACCTTTCCTTTAAAAGCCAAAGAAAAAGACTGCCTCTCACAGGAAGCCTTTTTTGATCATAATAAAAACCAAAAATAATGATCTTCAATGTGTATTTGCATAATGCTTAAAGGTTTTCAAAACCCCTTACAAATATTAGAGCTAGGTAGCGTCATCCCCATTTTAACGAGGAAACTGAGCCAGTCAATGGTTTAAGTGACTTTCTTGCCCAGGGCCACACAGCTGATAAATATCTGAGGCTGGATTCAAACTCAGGACTTCTTGACTCCAGGTCCAGGACTTTACCTACTTTGTTACCTGCCTTCCCTTCCCCTCCACACACACACACACAACTGCTTCCCCTTCTGATCTCTAAGGACGTTGTTTTGTACTCATACACAGCATAAAACAACATCTGTGTGTGTGTCACATTCCCCTCTGGCGCTCCAAACTCAGTTTTTTCCCAGTACTTGATGTCTAGTCATCTTTTGCTGTGTTTTGTTTTGGCGAGGCACTTGGGGTTAAGTGACTTACCCAAGGTCACACCACTGGTGTCAAGACCAGATTTTGAACTCAGGTCCTCCTGACTTTAGGGCCACTGTGCCACCTGGCTGCCCTGACTTAATGTTTATTGAATGGAGTAATTGCAGTCAGGGCATCTTGATAGCAGCTGGGTGGCCTTAGGCAAGTCACTTAAGTCTCTCTGAGCCTCTGGTCTAGAAAATGTCTGTAAGATGACAGGGTTGGTCACTCTAGAAGATCCCTGACTCCTGGCATCCCAGGAACCTCACCCTTGGGAGCCAGGTGGGCACTGTAGTCTGGATCCACCCAGAGCCTGGTCTCTAAGAGGAGCAGGCTAAAGGAGGAGGGGTGGGGTGGGTGCTGCCCTCCCTCTGTCCAGTGACTCACATCTCAACTTCCCACCTTTCCTCACAGGAGACAGATAAACTGGAAGGAGAGAAATCAGAGCTACAGAGAGAGATTGAGGATCTTCAGAAGCAGAAGGAGAGGCTGGAGCTGGTTCTGGAGGCTCACCGGCCTGTGTGCAAGGTCCCCGAGGAGTCAGATGAAGAAGCTGAGCCCCCAGAGAGGGCCTCGGGCAATGCCCCTGCTCCTCTTCGTCGACGACCCCAGATCTCCCTCTCCCCCGGCCCAGTTCTGGAGCCCGAGGCTCTGCACACACCCACTCTCATGACCACCCCCTCTCTGACCCCCTTCACTCCCAGCCTAGTCTTCACCTACCCAGGGACCCCAGAGCCCTGCGCCTCTGCCCATCGTCGGAGCAGCAGCAGCAGTGGGGACCCCGGCTCGGATCCGCTGGGCTCACCCACGCTTTTGGCCCTCTGAACCCAGGCTGTCCGGCCCTCCAAGAGCTCAAGTCACCTCTACTCTGGTCCAGCCAGCCCAGGGCAGCCCCTTTGTGTGGGGCCCCCATCTCCATCCTGGGTGTTTTGTCTGGGCATCCTTTGTCCTGAGTATCTTGGGGACCACAGAGGCTCTCCAGCCACCTCCCAGGGCTCAGACCGACACTGATCCTGTTCAAGGCAAGGAACAGTGAAGTGCCTTCTGTGTGCAGGAACTGTTACTGTTGCAGGAGCTCTTAGGGCTGCTCCCCTCCCCTGCCACAGAGCTCAGTGCTCCAGGGCCAAGCTGCCTGCATCCCTGTCCTCTGGGGCTTACTGCTAATCTTCCTACAAGGCCCTGACTCCCTTGCGAGCTCTCACTGCCTCCTAGCCCCTCGGCTCCACAAGGGACCAACCCAGGTGTCCAATAGAACACTAAACACACAATCCCTTCCCAGCAGCTTAGGTGATATGGACCCCTCTCCCCTCTCCCTGCCCTGGTGCCCTTCTTCTCATTGAATGGTAGACCCTACCTCTGGAAGAAAAGCTCCCAGGCCTCTTTGATGGGCTGGAGTGGCCTTGGGCCCTCAAAGCTCAGAGAGGCCCCCCCAACCCCCACATGAACCTGCTCCTTTTCCTGAGAGGCTGCTATTTATTTTCCTAAAGAGACTATTTTTATACAAATTGGCCAAATGGAATAAAAGGACTGAAGGCCGGCTTTGGGTGGTGTCTCCCTGGGAGTCTCTGTATCTAGAACCGCATAGGACCGTAGGCTATCCAAGCAGGGAAGGAACTCAGAACACAGACTGCCAGTGTCCTTACAACATGATACAGAGTATGTTAAAGCAGGGAGGGATCTTAGAATCAAAATGTCAGAGCCAGGAGTGACCTTGGAACACAGAACACACAATGTCAGAGCTGGAATGAATTTGAGGCATCGTCCAATCTAACTTCATTTTACAAATGGAAAAACTGAGGCCAAGAGAGGAGCCCAGATTAGGTGGCTAATTTGTGGCTAGGCTTGGGAATGGGGGGGGGGGCTGCCTTTCCCACTGGGACAGTCTCTACATTAGCCAGGAAGAGGAGCAGTGCCCCACAATCACTACCTCCCTGCAATTCCAGTGGCTCCAAGGTATCCTGCCCCTTGACCGGCTCTGAGGTCCCAGGGGAGGGGGGGTTTCACTCCGGGTTCCTCTTTATCTGGACCTTAAAACCCACCACCTGCTTCCTGCCCCATTGTCTTAGCCAGAAACATCCTGGTCTGGGCAGGAAGGAGCCTGGATAGGGTGGGGGCTCCTCCTCAGGGTTTGGATGTGGGCCTAGTTTTGCCGTGAAACTCTCCAGACCCCTCTGAGCCCCGGACTTTGGACTCCCTCACAAATTCCTGGGTACAGCTATCTCCCCACTCCATCTTCGGGTGGGAGGGGCTGGGGGACAAATGTCAAGCTTTCTCCAGGAAGCCATCCCCGAGCACAAGCCACTCTGGTTCCTTCTGGTTCCTGCTCCTTCCGCTACATAAAGGGGTCTGTCTGGGCCGGGCCTCTCCCGAGGGGTCTGGCCCCCCCACCCCCTCACCCCCAGTCGCTTCTAGGTCCCCAAACAGACGCACGGTCCAGGCCCGTGGGCTGGGATCTCTCGCAGTTTTATTGCCCAAGGGCAAGAGCGCGTCCGGGCTTGGCAAGGGGATGGGGCCGGCACCTCGGGGTCGCGGCCCAGGTCCTCAGGGGCAGGGGCCGGGGCGCTCGCTCAGTCGTCCGGAGAGCAGGCCAGGTGCAGCTGGTCCGGGCTGCCCACGCTGCCCGTGCTCGAGCTGCCGTCTCCCACGTCCCGGGCCCCGCACGGGGGCAGTCCCAGCTCGGGCGTCGCACCGCCCGGGCCCTCGGGGCCGGGGCCCCCCGGACCTCCCGTGGGCTCGGCCCCGGCCTCAGCTCCTCCCCCTCCCCCGCCCGCTCCCGCTGCCGCCGCCGCTCCGGCTCCCGCTGCGGCAGACGCGGCCCCGGCCCCGGCTGCCGGCCGCGGGCCCCACTCCTCCTCCAATGCCAGGCAGAGCTCCTTGAGCGCCAGGTTCTCGCGCAGCAGCTCGTCCTGGCGGCCCTCGAGCTGCGCCAGCTTCTGCCAGCAGCCTGCCAGCTCGTCTCGCACGGCCCGGGACGCGTGCGCCCCGAACAGCTGCCACTCGCGGGCCACGCGGCGGCCCTTCTGGCGCTCGTGGTCCAGGAAGCAGCAGAGGTCGCGCAGCTCGCGGTTCTCGTCCTGCAGCCGCCGGTTGACCTGCTTGAGCTCGCGGATCTCGCCCAGGTGGCCCTGCAGCTGCCGGTTGACCTCCTGCATGAGGCGGCCGCGCTGCACCAGCGCCGCCAGCTTCTCCGCCTCCTCCTGCCGCAGCCGCCGCACCAGCTCCTCCTTGGCCAGCGCCGCCAGCTCCGCGTCGCTCAGCGGCCGCCCCGGGCCGCCCGCCGCCTCGCCGCCCTCCATGGCCCCCGGCCGGGCGCCCGTTGGCGCATCCCCCCCGGCCCGCTGCCCCCCGGGCCGGCCGAGCGGGGCAGGGGCGCGGAGGCGGCCCGGGCCCAGGCCGAGGCAGAAGCGGCCCCGAGGCCGAGGCCGAGGCCGAGGCCGAGGCCGAGCCCGAGCCCGAGCAGCGGCGGAGGCGGCGGCGGCGGCGGCGGCGAGAATGGGGGCCCGGGGGCGAGCGGGAGGCCCGGGGCGGGGCCCCCCGACGTCACGGGGACGCGGCCAATGGGGCCGGACCGCGGCGGAGCCCGGGGAGGGGAGGGGGGGCCCCGCCCCGCCCAGGGATGCTCTGGCCTGGCGCCTGCCCCGGAGGGTAAGGGCGGGGTAGCGGGGCCGGGAGAAGGGTCCTTTCTGCTCAACCTTGGACCGGGGCGACTGACTTCCTGTTCCCATCCTAGCTTCTAACAGAACCGTGGCATCCCCGTGGCTGCGGGGGTGGGGAAGGGACTCTCCTCCCATTTCTGACAGAATCCGGGGCTCAGGTATCCCAGCTCCCCGTACTTAAAGGGCTCCCATCTTATCTTCCCAGGGATCCAGGCTCCCTGGTGCCAGCCCTGGGGTGCCAGCCTCATCTCCGCCTGAACCCTGGACCCAGAAATCTAAACTCCCGTCCTCTGAGGGCTCCCACCGTATCCTCCCCAGAACTCAGGCGTCCCGGTGCCAGCCCCGGGGTGCTATCCTCCTATCTCAACCTGAACCTAGGGGCAAGTGGTCTCAAGCCCTTATCCTCAAAGGGCTCCCATCAGAGCTTCCTCAGAACCCTGGAGTCTCCATGCCTGAGGGGGCTAGGGAGAGGATTATCTTCCCATCTCTAACAGACTCCGGGACTCAGGTGTCCCAGCTCCCTGTCCTCAAAGGTCTCCCATCTTATCTTCCTTAGAGCCCAGACGACCCAGTGCTTGCCCCAGGGTGCTGAACCTTCGCCTGAACCCTGGACCCAGCAGTCTGAGCTCCCGTCCTCAGAGGCTCCAGTCTTATCTTCCCCAGAACCCAGTCATCCCGGTGCCTGCCCTGGAGGGCCAGCCTCATCTCCGCCTGAACCCTGGACCCAGAAGTCTGAACTCTCGTCCTCAAAGGGCTCCCATCTTCCCTAGAACCTATGAGTTCCAGTACCTATCCCTGGGCGCTTTTCTCCCATCTCTGCCTGAGCCCTGGATCAAGTGTCCTAAGGTTCTATTCCCAAAAGACTCCTATCCAGGCGTCCCGGTACCTGCCCTGCGGGGGCTGTCCCACCTCCGCCTGAATCAATTCTCCTAGGGCTTCTCATCTAAGCTTCCTTTCCTCAGAGTTCCAAGCACTCTGCGCCTGCCCTGGGTGGTGTCTTCAGTGCCCTAACCTGGCATCCAGGTGTCCCTGTGCCTTCGAAGCCTGGAGTGCTATCATCTCCCCTGACCCTGGACCCAGGATGTAAGCTCCCTTCTGTAAGGCTCTGTCCTATATGTTACTGACCTCTAGACCCAGGAATCCCTGTGCTATCCCCAAGGAGCTGTCCTTCGAGGCTTTGCCTGTACTATGACCTCGAGGGCTTGTCCAAACCCTGACCCCAACTGTCTAGATTCCCATCCTATCATCATTTCCACTCCACCGGACCCAGGTCCCTCCTTGGAGGCGCTATCTTATCTCCCGTAGAACACAAGCGTCCCAGTCTCCCAGCTCTCCTTTTCCTCTTCGGGCCCCTTTTCCTTCCTAGTGACTGCTCCTTCCGCTCTAGTCACCCACCCTGAATGCCTGAATGGGCAGCCTAGTCCCGAAGCTCCAAGGTGGGAATGGGTAAACCCGGAGTAGGACGGGGAAGCTGAAGTGCCCCAGTAGAGCTGGGCCCCTCACAGCGGAGGTTGGACTCCTCCACACCAGACCGCGGCAGACAGAAGAAGGAGGATTGAGAAGTGGGGGGAGGAGTGATGAGGCAGACTGTAGGGAGGAAAAAACGGAGGGATGACGGCGCTGCGGAGGAGAAAGATGGGCAGAGGGAAGGATGTAAGAAGGTAGGGATTAGGGATAATGGGGTGGGGAGAAGAGGGCGCCGCAATGGAGGGTGGTGAGAAGAAAAGGAAGAAGAGACTGGATGAAAGGGGATGGGGAGCTGAAGACTGGGAAAGAGAAGATGGAGAGAAGAAGAGAGGAGGGTGGGGAGGAGGATGGGGGAGGTGGAGCGGGGAGACGTATGCGGAGAAACCTTGCCTTTCCAAACACTTTCTCCTCATCCCCCTTCCCGGGATGGAATGCCCTTCCTCCTCACCTCTGTCCCTTAAAATCTCCAGGTTCTATAAAATCTCCAACTGGCTCATCACCTCCTACCTGGGGATCCCTCAGTGACTGGTGACTCCGCCTTCCCCCTATTCTCTTGTAATACCCACACGTATAGTTTCCCCAAGAAAATAGAAACTCTCGGAGGTCAGGGACTGTTTCCACGTTCGTCTTCGTGTCTGAAGAGTTTGGCATGTAGTAGATGCTTGATACATTTTTAAAAATAAATGTTCTTTTAAAAACTGATTTACTGATTTAATAAGGGTGA
>CM053601.1:188427650-188453963 GCA_028646575.1 Pseudocheirus occidentalis | reverse complement strand
CTGGCCTTCCCAAACTGCCTTTGATATTCTCATTCCTCTTGAGTTGTAGCAGACCAAGGCCCCCCCGGACACCCACAGGGGGGGGAGGCCAGTATTTTTTTTTTAACTGACACCCCCAGTTTTCCTCTTTCCCCGGTGCTGCCAACTTCTAACCGCAATAGTGGCTTTGTGCTTGTTGTTTAGTTTTGTGTATAAATGGAATGTTGTGGAGACCCCCTTCCCCACACAGCCGGCTCCCCTTCCCCCTTTCCCAGTTACTCATGTGGCCAGTAAAAGGAAAGTTCGATTTAAAAAAAGACAAATAAAGAAAAGGTGAGCTGTTCCACAGGCGGTGGTTTTATGGGCTGGGCAGGAGGGATGGGGGGAGGTGGTAAAGTGTAGCACGCTCTCTTTGCCTGAGTTGTAGCCTGGGTTTGACTGGTGCCTTCTAGCTGCAGGACAGCCCTCTTCTCTGGGCCCTAACTGCAACCCGAGCCTAAAGGGCTCCTTCTGAGCCTTCTCCAGGTCCCTGGGCTAGCCGTCACCTAAGTCTCTTCACTGGCCAGGGGTTCACGGGAAGACCTGGCTGCTGCTCTTCTCCCTCGAGCCAGCCCAGAAGGAACTCTGCCAGGGGGTTCTCACCCTGTGGGGGAGCTAGCTCCCCGTGCCCAGCCTCAAAGGGAGCACACACTTGCAGTGTCCAAAGCAGGCACCTTTATTTCCATTAGTGAAGGAAAGACCCTGCTGGCTTGATAGCCTGACCTCAGGCGGTGTCAGGCAGTTTTTCTCTGAAACTCCCCTGCTTGGCCTGGCAGCCTCAGCTCGCAGGGCTCCCTCTTGGAGCTCGTAGGCAATGAACATACCCTCTGCCGAGAGTTGTGGCTCCTTCCCCAGGAGTTGGGGCTCAGGACTAGGCCGGGGAGGGAGGAGATGATGCTAGGGTTCTCCCTTCAGGGCAATGAGGGTGTTTCTTAGAAGGAGAGTACTGGCCTGGGGAAGAAAGAATGGGGTGTTGCCCTGGGTGGGGGCAGTGTTCCATGTTCCTTCAGTCCCCCAATTTGAGGATTATGCCCTAGCCATAAGGTGGCCTGACATTGGCATATCAAGTGCTGACAGGCCTGTTTCTTCCTTTGTAAGATGGTCATCATACCTGCTGTTGCTCTCTCCTGGGTCTTTGAGACAAACAAGGTAGTGAAAGGCCTTGCAGGTCATGTTGGAAGCACTTGGTGAATGTCCCCCAGATGGTAGCCCCTGAGGCCCTACTCTTACCTTCCCTGGGGTAAGGGCGCAGGTGGCATTACCTTGGCATGTTTGAGTTCCAGTTCAGCCAACTCAATGAGGTTCTTTCGGAAAGCAGAGCCCCGGCGAGCCTTAAAGTCAGTGAGCTCTGAGCCAGAGAATGGGGATAAGAGAATGTTGGACTGTGCCGGCAGGAGGGGCACAGAGGGCACAGGCATGAGGCTGCGCCGGCAGGAGGGGAGCAGAGGGCCTGGGGTAGACAGAGGTGCAGGGTGCTTCACTCACCCTGCTTGGCTGAGTCTGAGAGGCGCTCAAAGCGCCGGCAGCAGAGCTGCTGGTGGGTCTCTGCTGACCGCACCTCCCGGTTTCTCATTCTGGCTTTGTCCAGGGCCTTATTGGCATTCTCATAGTCTGCCAATGCTCTCAGCCGCCGGTACAGCAGGTCCTGAGGGAGGGAGACCAAGAGATGTGGGAAAATAGATAGGCCTCAAAGGCCTGGGATGCCATTCATTGCTTCTGGGCATGGGCAGGATCTCTGGAAACCTCTCACCTTGGCTGCCTGTGCATCCCTCATGTAGTAATGGAGTATGTCGGACAGTTTGAGGTCCTCATCTGAGGCTACTCGGCCCTCCAGCTTCTGTGGAACAAGGGAGGGAGACCACGTGTTGGGGCCTCCCTTGGCCCTGGTGAGGAGGGCATCTCTGTGCCACAGGGTCTTTACTGACGTACCTGGCTCCGTCATGCCCCAAAGTGGCCACAGGGTTGCCTGACCCCCCACTGTGGGCCAAATCCCCACCAGCCACACCCCTGGCCCCTACAAACATCTGGTTTCTGTAACCTTTACTTGGATCTTGGGCAAAGCCCTGCCCTTCTCCATCTGCCCAACTTCCTGTTTCTGTGCTGTGTGCCCCCCCCCCCTTCTCCCACCATGAACTAAAGGCCAGCCAATAGATGTCTGAACCTCCATGAAGAGGCTGAGCCAAAAGTAGGAAGGGCATCTCTTACCCTTAGACGTTCAAACAGTTCAGCCAATTTGAGAAAGCTCCTAGGAGGAAGAGAGAGGCAGGCCCTTGCCCAGGTGCCCCTTCTAGCCAAAGACATCCTCTGGAATACAGGCTACTACACATTTTCTCCCACACCCTCTGGTTACCCAAGACCTGGCCTGGGGAACAATGAAAGGCGTAGAGGCCGAGGCCTGAGGGACATGGAAGGATTGGAGAGGGGAGACCTGGGAGCCATGGGGTATGATGAAAGGCCTAGAGGAGGAAGGGGCATCTCACGTCTTTAGCTGGTGAACTTCCTGTGTGCCCAAACTGCTCAGTGCTGCAGAGATGGGGATGTAATCTTCAGCCAGGCCTGTTAGGGGTATGCCCACCATCAGAACCTCCTGGGCCATGCTTCTGGTCTAGTTAGAGGGTCTTTGCCCTTGGGGGGGGGGGAAAGCAGGGGAAGTGGGGCCGAGACCACTGGATTGAAGTTAGGGGTGGCTTCCAGACCCTTTCCTGGCACTAACCAGCAGCACAAGCTTAGGCAGGCCCCCCAGGTCTGGGGGAGGGTGCCCCCCACAAAGCTTATTTGTGAGGGGCACAATTTATTTTCTTTGGGAGTGGTAGGTCTTTTTAGGAGGGTACCCCAGGAGTGCCCACGTACACTTGTGGGAGCGCATGACCCGGTCCGCACGCAAGCAGGCATCCCTGATGCGAGTGTGGTACTCCAACAAGAAGGTCCTTTCGTGCTCAAAGAATTCGTCCACTTCCTAGGATGGAGACCAGAGTGGAAGGAAAGACACTGCTGGGGTGACCAAAGAATGGCAGAGGGCAAGTGGAGACCTCCACTGTGGGCTCTGATTTAGAACCCCAGGGGATCTCTGAGGCCAGCTAGTCTAGGTGAGGCCCAGTCCCCTCTGTAGAGGTCCTGGTGAAGCAGCTTAGCCAGAGTCCCACCGGAAATTCCCCAAGCCTGTGCTCTCTCTTCACCAAATGCTGGGACCCCCCCCTCACCTTCAGTCCCGACACACCAGTAATGAGCACCTCGTCAGCCGACTTCACGATGTTCCTGATAAACCCCCCAAACAGTTCCTTCTTGTTCTTCCCGCGAACGCTCAGCTGGGACAAAGGCGAGAAGAAATGGGGTGGGCCTTGGCCAAGGCCGTAGCAGCCTCCTCTCTGCCACTGTCCCTTCCACAGGACCCTGCTGCTCCATGCCCGCCCCCACAGGCCCAGCCAGTAACCTCAGGGTGCCCCCCAATCCAACTCAACTCACATCTTGGCCATATTCCAAGAAGACATAGAGGTTGTGGTCCCGCCGCAGGGTAGGATGGGCAGCCAGACGCTGTAGAAACACTTCGTGCATGGCAACTGTCTTCTTAAAGATGGCGAGATACTCCCTGGGGGAAGGAAAAGAGCATTTATGCAGCTCCTACTGTGTGCCAGGCAAAGATCTCTTTTGGATCTTCAGAACCACCTGGGCAGTAGGTGCTAACTCTTAGCCCCATTTTGCAGTTGAGGAAACAGGCAAAGATTTGTGACTTGCCCAAGGCCACACAGTATCTGAACTCTGGTCATTCCAGTTCCACTCTGCTACCAGCTGAAGGGAGCCTCAAGTGAGGGGCCCACCCTCCAGCACTGCTCCCTTTCTCCCAGCAGCCCCAGGTATGTGGGCATGGAGCATCTTGGGCTCAATTCCTTGGCCTGGTCAAGTCACCATCTAGGTTGGCCTGTTTCTGCATCTACAGAACAGGGGCTTTTCCTTGCTCTTCAGTTTCAGTTGTGCCCGACTCTGTGTGACCCCATTCGGGGTGTTCTTTCATTTTACAGATGAGGAGACTTAAGGTAGACAGGGTGAAGTGACTTGTCCAGCATGACACAGCTAGTGAGCATCTGAAGTCAGATTTGAACTTGGGTCCTACTGACTCCAGGCCAGGACTCTGACCACTCTACCCCATACAGCTGCCATAGAATGGGAGCAGTGAGGCTTGACTACCCACTTCCCAAGATTGTTGGAAGGAAAGTGCTTTGTAAGGACACTTCCTCTCCTATCATTATTCTCATTGGTAATTAAAAGGGTCAATTCATATGCCCAAAGGAGCAGGGCTGGCTCCCAGGAAAGGTAAGAATTGTTTCACATTTTTGGTAGGCGTCCTCAAGTCTACCTAAGTCCAAAGTCTGAGAGGACCCTCATTAATAGGCTGGTTAACTGAGACCCAGAAGGGAAAGGGGAATATGGGAGGAGGGTAGAGCCCAGGTGTCCCTGCCTCCAGGGCCAGCAACGGAGCACTGGGAAGGTGTCTGCAGGATGGGATAAGCCATGCTGGGGGTGGGGGGGGGGTGTCTCACCCCTCGAGTTCTTGCTTCATTTTGGCAAACTCTTCCCTGGTGATGGAGCTGTCCCCTTCCCCCAGCCTCTGGAGTTTTTCCCGGGAAGCCTCAAAGTCTGGCTTGGGCGGGGCTGGGGGTATCTGCTCCAAACAGAAAGGAGCTGACAAGTCTGTCTCCCCTGGGATTCCCAGAGCCCAGCATCCCTCCCCATGCCTCCCAGCTGAACTCCCCCCAGGCTGCCCTGGTGCCCGAGCCCACTCACAATGATGCCAGCATAGTCTTCATTGTCTGTGTACGCATCATGAAGCCAGATGAATTCCTCGTGTTGCCGAACCACAGAGAACTCGGTCTGGCTGAAGTGTGGGAGGCAGCTCTGAAAGCCAAGCACACCCCCATTGATGTTCACACCCTCCCACCTCAGTCCCAGACAGACCAGGCCAAGATATTCCCCAAACCTCCCCCCCCTCCTCCCCCATGCTCTGCTCCGACACACTTCCCACAATCCTAGTTGGGCTGAGGGCCAGAGCCCCAGGCTTTAATAGGATGGTGACCATGGGAGGAGGCAGCTGGAAGCCAGGAAGGGATAGAATTTGTTTTCAAGCAGAAATGGGGGGGGGGCACAGCCCCAATGGAACTGTGTGGGCGTAGCCCAGCACTGGTCTGTGATGTAGTGAGGGAGGCTGGAGACTCCTTATGGGGAAGCGTGGACCTCACCTTGGTGTGGACTGTGAATTTCACCTTGTCCCTCTCACTGACTGCATCGGAGATCTCCACCTGCAAGGCGCCATCTCCCTGCAGATCCACGGACACAGAGCAGGGCTGTGGAGGGGGGAGGCAGTGAGTAGGGGCCTTGCCATGGCCTGCATCCTGGAAGTCCTCCCAGAAAAGCACCAAGGACTGGATCTGGGCCTAGAAGGGCCCTTGGAGAGGATTTCCAAATGGATACGTAGGCTACCTTTACCTGAGTGGTGCATGCTGGGACACAACCCCAGATCTTGTTTTCAAATCTAGGGAGTTGGGAGCATCCTCAGCTGCCCCTGTCCGAGTCAGTCATCCGGCCCCAAGTCCCTAGCTGGGATTGCAATAACTCAAGAATATCCCACCTCTTCAAGAGGGGCAGGAAACCACTCCATTGTCTTTTAATGCAGAGTCCCCTCTACTCAGCCCTTCAGGAGGTAAGCTATCCATCTATGAGTGGGCTTTCTGGAAGGGCCTGGAGAGATCTGTATTCTAGCACTGGGCCTGGGAGCGAGTTATGAATTCTGCCCCTTAAATTTATTAGTTCTGTGACCAGGGTTTCTTCAGTGGATTGTTCACCTTACATCATCAATGAAGGTGAGGGTCCTTGAGTTAGGAGGTCAAAGTGCACAGCATATTGAAAAAGCTACTTTAAAAAATGCCCATTGTTATAAACCAAATTATCTGGGACAGGACCCTTTCCATCTCAGGCTCCTCATTTGTAAAATAGGCCTGACTGGCCCCAGACCCACCAACCTTAGGAAGGTTTTCATGAGGATCTGTGTCTGTGAATGTATTTTGGAACCAACCATAAAGGGGCTCATGGATGTGTCTCATTCTTCTTCCTTCAAACCCTCTCCAGAAGAGAGACCTCAGGCTATGGGAGAAGCAGCACCCTTGGACTAAGAAGCAGCTGGCCTCTTTCCTTTCCCCTCACTGCAGCTATGAATGTCGCTTGGCCCCAATCTGGAACTCTGACCTCTTCCCTTCCCCTTTCTTCCAAGCTCCTCAAGGGAAGAAATGATTTGACTTTTGTCCATGGATGCAAAGTACTTGGCACATAGTAGGTCATCACTTAATGCTCATTGATAGGAAAACATTCTGGCTAGCTAATTCTACTAACTAAGGTTTGTTAGTGACTGAAAAGAGCAGCCTGGAAAGGGGACGGTCAGCCCAAAGGACTAGCTCTGCAATAGTGTTTATACACACACACACACACACACACACACACACACACGGCATCTGCTGTTGGGAGATAGGAACAGCGCTCCTGCCTGAGGGGAAGGCAGAAGAGGTGAGTCAGGAAGGTCCACTAGGCAGCTCCCTCTTGGTCCACTAGGTTACTCAGTCCAGGGAAATCCATCAGGGGATTTGACTGACTGGGTCATGTCCAAGGGAGGGGAGCAAAGGACTTGGAGCCAGAGGTGTATCGTCTGAGCCCTGGCTCTGCCCATTTCTTCTTGCCTGACCTTGGGCATGCCTCTGCCACCTCTCTGAGCCTCAGTTTTCTCCTTTGTACCCTGAGCTTGGGGTAGGTGATGGCCAAGGTCCTCTGCCCATGCCGTTTGGAGAGAGCTGCCCTTGCCTTCTCTCCCACATACAGGACCCCCTCCCCATTCCCTGCTGCCAGGAGGGGCCCTGGTATGCCCCACTCTAGCCCTTCTCTTCCCCAGGGGCCCTGGGCCTTTCCCTGCAAGCCTGGCCAAGGCCCAAAGAGACATGTATTCATCCACCCATCCACCCACCCACCCCTCCATCCACCTACCCCTCCATCTAGCCATCTATCCACCGTCTATCCATCCATCCATCCATCCACCCACCCATCTATCCACCCATCCACCCACCACTCCATCTATCCACCCACCACTCCATCCATCCATCCATGCATCCATCTCATCCATCCCATCCATCCATTACCTGGCGCTCCTCCCCTGGGTCTGTATTCTCCTCCATCAGTGGTCCTCTTTAGCTTCCACTCTTCTGCTCCTACAGGAGGCAAGAAGAGCGCCGGCTTTCAGCTTCCCGGGTGCCTGCTCCGCCTCGACTCCTCCCCAGCTCTGGGGAACCCTCGCTTCCCCGGCAACCCTCCCCCGCTCCGGCCAGTCCCAGGGGCAGAATGAATGGACCGGAATTTCAGTCTTCCTCCCCCGCCCCCTTGGGGGGTCGTTTGGAGAAGGAGGCGGAGGCCGCCAGGCTCCGCCCCTACAGCGCTCTGAATGGACGGAGGGTCCGACCTCGGTGTTTTCATTGGCTCATCCTTCTGTCCCTCCCGGCAGTAGGTACCGCCTCTTAAGGGAGAGTGCACATCGCAGGGAGAGGGCGGGGCTGGAGTGCCAGCGCAAGTTCCACAGGGCCGATGCAGGCCCCGGCTCAGCAACCTCCTCTTCCCCCAGCCCTCCCGGGACAGACCCCGAAAGCTCTGCCTCCACGTCTCGAAGGAGCTAGACGTCTGAGGGCCCTTCCCCTCTCCCTCCTCCTGGCCCACAACCCCTCCCTTCCTGTCTGCCCCGAATCCCTCTCCCCCTTCCTTTCTTCCCCATTACTCACCAACCACCTCACCGATCAATGGACAAGCCTTGATGAACAGTGCTTAATAAAGAAGCTACTAGGTGTCATGCAACTTGCTTGGCGCTGGGGACGCCCAAGCGAGACAACAGAAAGGAAACAGCCCGGCTCTCCAGAGCCCACCCCTTGCTTCGCCCCTCCCCTCCCTACTCCTTTCTCCGAGGAGCCTCCGAAGGCAGCTGGTACGCAGGCGCGGACCCTCCCCGCAGCGTATGGGCGGGGCGCGGACCGGGGCTCCAGCTGCTGCGCCTGCGCCGCTCCTCCGCCTGCTGGCCCCACGCCTTAGTGCTACGGGAGGGTGGAGCGGGGGCGGGTCCGCGGGCGGACCAGGGGCGGGGTGGGGGCGGGACTAGGGGAGCTCTGGGGCGGAGCCGGAGGCGGAGGCGGCACCGGGGCGGGTCCAGGGCCGGTCCCGGGCCGGGGTCGAGATTATACCTGTACTCTGGCTGGTGCCTGGCCGCGACCCGGATGGTCTGGGTGCGAGTGTGGCCCTGGCCGTGGGGCTGGGGGACGGGGTCGTGGATGTTGGCTGGGATCTGTCTCCATAGCCACAGCCGGCGGCAGTCGCGGCGCCAGCGGGGCCAGGCCATGTGGGGCCAGGGGCTGTCGCAGGAGGCGTCCGGCTCGCCCGGGCGGAGCGAGTGGAGCGTGGAGCCCTGGGGGTCCAAACCGCCGCCGTGCCCGCAGCCCTCGAGCTCCAAGCTGCGCCAGGGCCGCGCCCCCCCGCGCCGCTCCATCGCACTGCAGGTGAAGAGCCGCCACCCGTCCACCCGGCAGCAGTCCCGGCTGCGGCCGAGGGTGGCTCCGTGGGCCAGCACCTGCACCAGCTGGATCGAGTCCAAGGCGCCCGCGTCTAACAAGGTCGGGAGGTGTGTGGAGATTGTGCACGAGAGGCTGTGGCGCAGCTGGGAGCCGCTGAAGGTGCGGGGCTGCAGCCTGCTGAAGCGCGAAGTCAAGCCCCCGGCCCAGCCTACAACCCTGCCGCCCCAGCCCGCCCCCAAGAAGTCGGCCAGGGGCCCCGCAGGACCGGAGCCCCGCGGGGAAGAGGGAGGCGAGCAGCCACGAGAAATCGACTTACCAGCCGCTCAGGAGGCGGGGGCTGCCGGGGCAGAAGAGGTCCAGACTCCCAAGGCGGGGGCTGCCGAGGCAGAAGACAAGCAGACCCGGAGACCAGAAGGCGAAGAGACCCCAGGGGCAGAAGGTGAGCTGACCCCAGAGGCGGGGGCTACCAAGGCAGAAGGCGAGGAGACTTCGGGGACTGAAGGGGAGAAGACTCTGGAGGTGGGGGCTGCCGAGAAAGAAGCCGAGCAGGTCCCTGGGACTGAAGGCGAGCAGACCCCAAAGGCAGAAGGCGAGGAGACTCCAGGGGCAGAAGGCCAGGAGCCTCAGGACCAAGGCCAGGGCCAGTTGCTGGAGAGTTCAGAGGTCCCCAATGAGGAGGAGAAAGTCTCTGACGACCAGGTGTTCAAGATAAGGGAGAAAAGGGCTGAGGAAGGAGACGTTTTGGAGGAAGGAGAGTTGGATAGGAACAAAGAGAATGAATCGTTTTCTGCTGAGGGAGGTAACCCCTCCGAAAGGACTGAGGCACAATACTCAGAAGCAGCCTTTGAGGCCACCACAGATAGCCCAGCCACCACAGCCTACGAAGTGCAAGAAGCCTATGTAAACCAGAAAGAGCATGAGGAAGAAAGCCCAGTGAAGAGTGATGCCTAGGAAATGAGGGAAGGGGAGCAGCCTGGCCAAGGGCAGAGGAAGGAGAGCAAAGCCCCCAGGGGGTGATGGAGAAGGAGATTGATGGAGGATAGTTAGGAAGAGAAGGGAGCAGATGAAGCAGCTCTAGGGTCATGAAGGAAGGCCAGTAGGGGTGGGGGAACTTGGACAGAAAGATGAGACTTGATGGGGCTTTTGCAAGGGAGGAAGATGGAAGTGGGGAGCTCTGGGGTGCATTCTGAGAAAGGACACAAAAAGGGGGGTATGAGCCAAATCGGAGCCAGGCCTTGCCAGGGAGATGAGGGGTGGGGGAGCAGGGCTGGAGAAAGTAGCTTCCTAATGGAAATCCTAGAGAAGCAAAGAATGGAAAATGAAGATACCTTGAGAAAGAGGGGGGAATGAAGTGCCCAGAGTTAGCCTGTGTGTATCCAAGCAAGCACTGAAGAGACTTTGAGGAAGAATGAGGTGATGAAAGAAAGAGAAGGTGAGGATTAGGAAGCAGAAACAAAATAAAGGAGGAGAACATTCTGACACCTCTCTGCCTCCCCCCCATGGTCCCCTTTGGGGCTCCTCCCCTCCCCCGCATTGCCAGTGCAGTTGCTGCCCTGGACGGAGTCCTTATGCAGATCCAGGAGCCACCGGGGGCCCAAACAGATCTTCCCCCAGCCTTTTATTTTAAGCACCTCTCTTCCAACAAGTCCCTCCTCTGTGAACGAACAAATGATGATAGTCTGTTATTTCTGGGACCTTATCTGGCAAAAAGATGGTTTTTCTCAGTACCTCCTTGCCTTTCCTATCAACCCAAAGCTGACCTGTGCCCTAAGCTGCCTTTCACTGCTCCATCACTGTGCTCATCTCCCCCTGTTACTTCACTCTGTCCTTTTTGCCTTCTTTCCCTCCTTCCTTTTTGACCTTATATTTGTGCCCGCTTTTCCCCATCCACATCTTTCTGGGTGTCCCACTGTCCTGCTCCCTGTCCAGTCCTGGGGTGCAGGGGTAAGGTGGCTGTAACTACCCACCATTAGACAAAAAGCTCACCGAACATGTAGTTAAGTAGCAAGAGTTCAAAACCACAAATGCCAAAGAGAACATTTGCCTTTTTTCCACAGATCCCCGCCTTGCTGTGTAGGCAGCCCCTGGATTCTGGGATTCCCTGGCCCCAGGGAGTGTCAAGTTTTGCTTTTCTGATTGGTTTACAGACTGCCTAATCCCTCATCCTACATCTCGTCCAAGGAACTTCTGAGTCCTCACAGCAAGGAAGGTCACACAAGGGGAAAGGAGCCTCCAGTCACCCTTCCAAGCCTTGTAAGTGCCCAAAATGTTCACCCAAGTAGCCAAAGTGGCCCTTGGTGCTGCCCCCGCTGGAATCACCAAAGCACCACTCTCCCGGGGCAGGAATGACAGAGGGTAGCTTGATTCTGGTCCTGGGATTGTCTGAAATGGAAATGACCCGTTTTACCTTTTGTAAAGCTTTCATTATTTTACAGGCACTTAGTCAGATCCTTCCAAAACCCTCTCCTTATTCAAATACATTGTTCAAAACACAGCATCTGCAGTGGAATCTATTGGAAAGGAAGTTGAGAGTCTTGAGGTGCGAGACCCGGGTTCAAATCCTGCCTTTACTTCTAGTCTCTGTGCCTCTGGGCCTGAGTTTCCACCCCTCTAAAATGAGGGCATTGGATCCAAAGCTTGAATTCTCTTGATCTCAGAGCCCAGGACTTGTCCATCTCATGTTGCCCTCATGTGTGTCCTGATTGACACCCTTCTAACACAAGGCTTCTTCCCCTCGGCTGTGCCCTGGACCCTTGGGCAGGCTGCCAGGGAAGGCCTCTAATTAGGTACACAAAATAAAGTGCCCTGGATTACAATTATAATTCCAGACCTACTTGGGAAACCCAGTGAATGGACCAAGTAGAAAAGACCCTCACTCACAGGGTTGACCAAGCAGGGGAAGACCGTGGCTTCCTGGCCCTCGTCAGAGGGTCTTGGGCAGCCTGAGGTTATTTCCAGATGGACTGGGATAAGCACCAGGGCATTGTAGGGAAATCCTGGCTTTGGATTCCAAAGGCCTCCCTTTCTCATCTTGTACCTATGTGACTTTGGGCACTTCCCCACCGGGGCCTCAGTTCCTTCTCTTAAATTGAGGGCATAGGATTTAATGTCCCCTAAAGACCCTTCCAGTTCTAGAATCCTCATAATAATAGGAAATTATCTTTCTTGTTTCAAATTCTAGGTGATTTTGCTTAAATGAATAAAATTTACCTCCTATTTGTCACCACATTAATTAAACACTGGACTGGTCCTAGCCATTGGTGAAGGAGAATTTCATAGAACTTATACGAAGGAAAAGCTGATCCAAGCAAAACTTGGATTTGGGTCCATACTTTGTCCCTCATTAGCTGTGCAACCTTGGGGAAGTCATTTTTCCTCCTCTGGGCCTCAGTCTCTTCCTCTGCAAAATGAGAGGCTTGGACCACATGGCCTGGAAGGACCCTTCCTTCTCCGATGTCTCTTGGAATTCTGGAGCTGAGTGCCTAGGCCCTAGGGTTCCTGGTTAGATGTAATTTTTATTCTGCATTTCAGGATGTCCAGTGATTCAAAAGCCCTGTGGTCAGGGCACTGCCAAAAATGAAATGAGTCATAGAATAGTACCTGACACATATTTATTTCCAGCAATAATTCGGACCTCTGTATCTAACGGTGCAGTTGGGGATTAAAAGCTGACCTTGTGGATCTGAGGCTTTCTAGCACTTTTTGGAGAATGAGGTGCTCTGGCTTTGTAAATGAAGCCAAGGCGCAACCTCTTGCCTCTACCTCATGGGCCCTAGGAAGGGCCACTGCCTGGTCAGTTCTGTCCTAGCTCTGGGTCTGGCTCAGCCCAGTGCAGCCCCTCATCCTAGGCTCTCTAGGTTCTCTGACCAGGAGCTGCGACCTGCATTGGTGGGCGAGAATGCCCACACCATAAATCTCAGGGCCTCAGAGTCTGTGTATATGAAGCAGACCTTGTTGGAAGGGGGTGTGGGAGGCATCTTGATGGTGACTTGGATGGTCGGTCTGCCCTCTAGTGCACAGGCTCCTGGGATGCAGGCAGGGTCATGGTTCCATGAATGGCTATTGGGAGAAATTATCGTTTGTATCCAAACACAAAGTCATTTGGATGGAAAGAAAGGAAAGCAGTGTATGTAGTATATTAGCTGGGAATGAATTCAGTCGAGGCAAGAAATGCTTTTACCCAAACTCTTCCCAGTGCTGGCTTTCAGGTTATACTTTGGGGAGGCTTCCTCCTTCTACCTCCGGGGATGAGAATTCTGACATGAACTAAAGTCTGCCGTGTCTGGGCCCCGTTCAAGCAGGAGTGATGGGAGCCAGCGATGCAGCCTGGAGGCTGAAGCACCATTGCACAGTCACCACTGCTCGATGCAAAGTCTGTCCTGGAGGATGGTCCCAGACTGGAGCCCCGATGCTCCCGCCTACCACTGGGGGTGCTGCTGACACCCCGGGTTAAAATAAAGAGAAAACAAGCCCACAAACCCATCACTTTTTACCTGCCACAGTTTCCTCTGCTTACCATACATACATCCAATGCAGAAAGGCATTTTAGAACTCTGTGGGGAAGAGTTTCAGAACTGGCAAGAGGTTGACAATATAATTCCAGACAGTGAAACCATGCAGAACACAATCTGCTGGGAAATTGTGCCTTTTCTACTTATGTCTGTGAAATACTCTGAGTAAAGAGGAGCTCAGAGATTTAGAGCTGGAAGGGCTCTCCTAGCCACTCCCTTTATCTGGGTTTGCTTTATTTTGTTTTCATTTCCTCCCCCTCCCAATTAAAAAGAAGAGCCAAACCCTTAAAACAAATGCCCATAGTCCAGCAAACCATTCCCATGTTGTCTGTGCCCCAAAATGTCTGTCAGATCCTGCATCTTGAATCCGGCACCTCTCTGCAAGGAGGGGCTGCTCACTAGAGAGTCCAAGACCTTGACTATCATCCCTTCCCTCAGGCAGGCCAGATCACAGAACCCCAGTTCATTCTGTTATCTTGAGCACTCTGCTTACAGCAGGACAAACACCTGATGTCTGGATGTCTGGGAAGCCAAGACTGTCACGCAGAGGGGGTGGCGACGAGGGCTGCTCTCCTGCTGTTTCTGTTCAGCTTCCTTTGAGATGCTCCTCTATCACCTTTCCCCACACACAGGACAGCCAGAATGAGCTTTCCTTCCCTGAGTTACAGTACAGACCTTCAGGATTCATCCTTTCTTATTAACTTCGAATACTCTGGCTTTCCTTTTTGTCTCCATTTTCATTGTCGCTCTCCACTGGTCTCAAGGCCCTAGGCTGTTGCCCTGAATGGCACTCTTGGCAGGTGACCTCCTCTTCTAGGTACGGAAGAGGTCGAGATCCCTAGGAATGTTTCTCCCCATATTCCCACGTCTTCATCTAAAACCATCTCTGAGAAAAATCTGAGATTTAATGGATATGTGACCTCACTGATGTGTGGGCTCTCTCAGGGCATGGCTCCCAGACCATCCTTCTCATCCAGGGAAATTCTTGTCTGTCTTTTAATGAATCCGCAGCAGAAGACTCACCCCCGTGATGGAGATCTAGGGTGGCATTGGCTCAGGACTCGGCCGATAGCTGTTGTCACTCTTCCTCCCTGACTAGCCCCCACCTTTTCTGAACACACCATCCCCGAAGCTTCTCAAAGTCCATTTTATTAAGGGAACAGACTTTTGCAGGTGATGCCCTACAACATATCTTTATAGATAGAGTTGACTGAAAGAGGTCCAGAATATGAGACCCCACTGTCCTTTTGTGTTGACTTTAAAAAGGCATTTGAGTTGACAGAGCAAACACCACCTTTCAATTCTCATCCAACATCTCTCACATGTGTCTAAATAATAAAAGATTTCTTGAAAGAATAAGAAATAAACTTGTTTAGACCAGGACAGCATAAATGTCAGATGAGGCAAGAAACAGAGAGATGTGTTTGCCCCTATTGTGGAGGGAGTTTAGCAGAGGCCAAGTGGACGGTGCGGTCATCCAGCTGCTCCTCCTTTTTGTGGGTGACCCCATGTCTCAAATATTCCAGAATAGCTCAAAAGAGTTCAGCCTAACTATTCACATCAAGTGGATGAATGAATGAAAAATGCCTCTTGTTCAGACTGTTCAGCAGTTGGATGGGCAACCCACAGAGCTCTTCCATAAGCACGTAGATCTTTGACAGATACTTCCAGTGGACAATGAGGCGTGTCCAGGGCTGACCAGGGAGAGGAGAGCCATCTGGGCTGTCTTAATGACATTGAGCAGTACTTTTGGCGACAAGTTTCTCCCTCAAAGAAAGGCCTGCAATTCAAGATGTCTGGCAGATGGAAGTTGTATGGCTTTAGGTCAGAGGACAGGCTGCCAGCTGAGGATGACCCAGAGGGCAAGGAAGAGGTGCAGGGGAGGGGGTGGGAAGAGCAGCCTGGTTGCTACACCTTACAAAGGAATGAAAGAAAAAAGAAGCAAGAGGAAGTCTCGTAGCAGAAAGGCAGACCAGGCATGGAGTGAGAGGAAAGGCTGAGCCAGGAAAAGCTAAATGAAGACCCCAGCCCATCTGGGGCCCCTGTGTGGGGAGAGCTTGTGGGAGACCTGGGCACCTGAGCACCATCTAGCCAAGGATAAGCAGGCGTAGAAGAGTTGTGATCTCACTGGCTCAAGGGAGGACCGATCACACAGCCATCGAAGGATGAGTCTTTGACACAATAGCCACTTCTCAGCAAGCACTGAGACAACCCTCCCCACAAAGTGCTCCCTGAAAAAAGTAGCTTATGGAGTGTTCCCAGAAAGAAGGAATGTGCCCTTTAACCTTCCTAGGCTGGTGGTTCTACGGATTTGGTTTTCTTGTTGGAATGTCAGCTCATGGCTCACAGCACAGTGGATAGAGTCTACTTCAGAGGGGCTCTGGAGTCAGGAGGACCTGAGTTCAAATCTAGCCTCAGACACTTGACACTTACTAGCTGTGTGACCTTGGGCAAGTCACTTAACTCCAATTGCCCCTCCAAAAAGCAAAAACAGACAAGAAAGAACACAACCTTGGTGTGTTTATTGTTTAGTGAATATTCTTAAAAGGACCCAGCTGGCAGAATGCATTCATTCTAAAGAGATTCACCCCACCAGGAGAACTGTGCGGGTGTTAGCAGCATGCAAGATTCCTTGACATTCTCTAGTCTCTGTGGAGGGGATGCCTCTTCTCCTTGCCAAGGCTGACCCTTCTGCCTTTACTCTCCATCCCACCCTCTCCAGTCTCCAGGGAGAGGTCATGCTGTCCCTGACCTCTCCTGGCCCCCCATTCTTCTTTCTTTTTCTATTCACTGGCTGTTTCCCCCTGCTGCCTAAAAACAAGCCCAGAACTCCTCTCTCTTGGAGCCAGCCATCCCCTCAAACTCTTGTCCCAGAATTCACTTTCACAACCAAACTTCTGAAAGAAAAAGCCTTGTTGCCTCTTCCTCTTCCTTGCCTCTGCATTCACTTCACCCTTTGCAGTCTAGCTCCCTGCCCTGCCACCCTGCTAGGTCACCAATGAGGCTTCTTTCTGAGTCCACTGGCCTGCTTTCTATCCTTGACCTATCCTCAGCCTCTGGTACTGTTGACCAACCCATTATTCAGGAAATGGTCACATCTTCACTTCTCACTCAGTGCCCTTACCTCCTATGAAATCCATTTGGTCAAAAACTACGGAGCACAAATTGGGGCGACTACTGTAGCCCAACCCTGTGGCCATCTCCTTTCTTTCTCTCGGAGTTCCCACACACCGTCTTTCTTCTCCACCTCCTGACTTTAGGCCCTTGAACATTCAGGGAGATGCTCCCTTAGCCAGCTGAACTGGGCACCCCTTCACCTCAGTCACTCCCTGGAATTCACCATTAGACCCAAGTGTTCCACTTTCCTAATTAAGAACTCAGATTGCCCCATCTGACTGTCCTGTCCAGTCATTCCAACCCTCCTTTTCCCTCAGTGTCCTCAACCTGTTCTTGGCCTTTAATGAGATCTGTAATCCTTTTGTCTCTCAGTACTTTCTTAGCTCATCACCCCATGCAGACTTTCCTCTCCTGTTGCTAGCCTCCACTCAATAGTGGAACATTTCTATTCTGTACAGTCTTCTGCCTCCTTGTGCCATAGCTCCTCTCTAGCCAAACCTCAGCCTTGCATTACTTCTGCAATCTGCCCCCTCTGCTCCTATGAACACAGATGAAATTCATGGTATTCAATCTCAACGGGGCTCTCACTGCAGCAAGGTTGCCTTCTTATTGATTGATTCCCTATCTCATTCCCCACAGAAGCCATTCCAAGCCACCTCTTTGCCCCTCATCCCTCCAACACCTCCCCCTTTCTCTCAGTTTAGGACCTTGCCTCTTACTTTACCAACAAAACTGAGGACTTTCAATGACCTGCTTCTTCCATCCTCTTTGTCTTCAAACCCCTTGACCTCATCTCCCCCTATCTCCTCCTTTCCCCTAGTCTGGCAAAGAGGCCTGTGCTTAGTCCTTCCCCTTCCATCTTCTGCACATTATTCCCTGTAACCACAAGCAAATAAGTAGTTAACACCTTGTTTCAGTTCAAGTTTCTTTTGAGCCTTGTATCTAAGAAATAGAATGTGTGAACCCGACAACTTGTGAACTCCTGGGGAGGAGCTAATGACCATATAAGGAGAGGTCCAGGCTAGAGACAGCAGAGCTGAGAAGAGGACTCTTGTGGTGGCAGAGTCAAGAAAGAGAACACTTGTGGTATCCCAGCATTCTGTTTGTCTGCTCTGTCTTTGCTGATGTTTGTTTGTGATACCTTGTACAGTAAGGCCCTGGGACCTTACTGGAAGCCCTGAAAGAGGACTCTCTGGTTGTCTGTTTACAGAAGTCCTAGAGGAGGGTTTTGGAGGTCCTGGGACTTTACTGATGATTTGTATGGACTTCTTGGACTTTGTTTGTGGGTCTATTGATTTCTATGTTGATGATTTGTGTTGAGACTTTGTTGGTGAGTCTGAGTTGATTTCACAGGCAGATGGTAAATGAATGATGGTGCTGGCAATGTATATGAATAGTATTGTGGCTCTGTTAAGCTTTATCTTCCAAGAAACAGGACCCGTGAAGGACTTGAGGTGGACTGGACACTGTGGGCCTCAATATGGAACGGGAACTGGACAAGGAGCTGGACAAGGAACTGGGAGCTGTCTGCCTTTGAACTCAGGTGGCAGTTGGTTAGATTTGGGCAGGAGCTGGGACCATGGAAGAGGAACCATAGAAGCTGAGAGTCAGCCTCAAGTCAAGATGAAAGAAGACTTTACTTGGATACTGTGTACTGACTGAGATTATGATTTACTGTGATTAAATATGATTTAATATGATTAAATAAAGTTTACTATACTGTGTAATCAGAACCTTGAAAGCTGTTCAGCTTACACAGTAAATGTAAGCACAGTATAATATTATACTGTGCTTACACAGTATAGTAAACTCTCCATTTATTCAGTAATAAAGCAAATCATTCACAGAAATAAAGGTACAGCCTTCAGAATGTTATAACTTCACAATTTATCACTAAAATAGCCACGTAGTTTTCACCCATGTGGTCACATAGTTTTAAGTAAAAGTACTTTAGGCACAGTACATTTATTTAGTCAGTCACAAAGTCCTTAATTGAAAAAACAAAGTACAAAAGTCAAAATCTTCCACCCATGGGATACAATTGATCCAGAGTACAAAGGTCAAAGTCCTCCACCCATGTGGTGCAATCAAGTTACAATATCATCAGTCACTACTCAGTAACCTCTTAAGGGGTAGTTGAAAGTATAAAGGCCATCCACCACTAGGTCACAAGTAAGTCACAAGTTCATCAGTCACTACTCAATACCCACAGAAAGATCTTTTCATCTTGACTCAAGGCAGGCTTTCAGCTTTCATCATTCCTCTTCCATGGTCCCAGCTCTCACCCGAATCTAACCAACTTCCACCTGAGTTCAAAGGCAGACAGCTCCCAGTTCCTTGTCCAGCTCTCCATGCAGTTCCTGTTCTGTATTGAAGCTCACAGTGTCCGGTCCACTCAAATATCTCACAGTCTTTGTTTCTGGGAAGACAAGGCTTAACAAATCCACAACAACATTCATACAAAATACCATCACTAGTCATGCTTCCTAAGTCTTAGGCATCTCCAGCCGGCCTTTAGAAGAAATTCTGCCACCACAAGTATGAGTTCTGTGTCAGTTCTCAGTTCTCATTTCTCTTCTCAATTCTTTTCAATTCTCAGTTCAATCCAGCAATAGCAGCCCTGCCTCCACAATGCTTGCCCCAAGAAATTCTGACTTGCCAATACAAAGGGATCTTCAAATTACATTACTATTACATTTCCTCAATCACTCCCCCCACAAAAAAATCTTCAACCTTTTCCTATCTGCTGGTTCTTTTCCTACTGCCTTCAAACGTGCCCATCTCCCCCACCTTTTAAAAACCTTCACTAGACTTCAATATCCCTTCAAATTATCATTATATCCTTTCAAACCAATGTAGTTCCCATCTACAGTAAGGGGTGAAGCGAAGGACCAACCAGCTTTTGCTACATTATCTCAAAGTGCCAAATCCTTCAGAAATGAGCCCCACACATGGTCCAGGGTCCCACAGATCATAGGTGATGTCTTCCCCTATTTGCCCCATCACACTTTCTCCTTAAATCCTTTCTGTCCTCAGAAAACCAGTTGAGATACTACACTTGGCACATTTATCCACATGTCCAGTTCTAGAGAGGTCTCTGTGGTCCTGGGGAGGCACAACCATTGTCCTTTCAAGTGCCTATCCCAGTGCTCTGAACTAAAGAATTTCAACAAAGAGTGTTCTCAATGTCCCCTAACATATTATTTAGAATCCTAATCAGCCCATTTGGTACAGTTCTAAGCCATCTTCAAATTAAGGCTTTAATGAGAGCCACAAAAATTATGGCTGATTGACCTAGAGATCAAAATCACCCTAAAATACAAAATTAGGCAAATTCAACAACCATTACGCTATTCAGCGTCTGTGGGGTTTGATTAAAGACCAGAAGATGTTCACATTTTTTTCCTGAATACACTTCACTTTCTAATCCCCTGGTCACTGGCCGCAGAGAGAGGGAGATCCCTTCTCTATACCGTGCACCTTTCCATCTTTCAAATATCTTGAAAAGTGATCTCTTGGTGTTTTAAGACTTGTCAACTTTGGCATGGATTTCTTCTCTGCAGACCTGGTCTGGTCCATCTGCTTTCCCTGACTTCACCCTTTAGGTTCCATTCCCATTTTCTCATTTAAGACGCTGGTGATCAGATGCTGAGTGTGACCAGTCGGCAATGAGGATGACACATTATCAGAGAAACATTAGCAGAGCTGGTCCATTTATCATCTATTTACTGTCTCTTCAGTTTAATTTAGAAGAATTTTTACAATAACCAGGCTTAGTTGGGTCTCGTTACAAGCTTTCTGTAAACTCCCACCCCCCTTCTTACTCATCATTAAAACAAAAGCAAGAACTCGAACCTTGTTACTTAGATTGCAGCATCTCCTGTGACATTTTATTGGGCAGCTAGGTGGTACCATAGTAAATAAAGCACTGGGTCTGGGGTCAGGAAGACTCATCTGGCTGTGTGACCCTGGGCAAGTTACTTAACCCTGTCTACCTCAGTTTCCTCATCTGTCAAATGAGCTAGAGATGGAAATGGCAAAACCCTCCAGTATCTTTGCCCAGAAAACCCCAAAGAGAGGTCACAAAGTGTCAGACACAACCAAAGATAGCAGCAAGCAGTGGTCCAGCTTCCCAGCCACACAGGGCTAGGTTCAAACAATTCAGTAGTTTTCTCACAATCCAGAGACTGGACTAGGTCCAGTCCATAACTGACTAGAAAGAGACCTGAGCTAGCTCCAGCACTGAGGCATGAGGTGGAGTCAGGGTGGTTCACTCTGTTCTCACAATTCTCTTGCCTTCATGACAGCCCTGTGAGCTGGGTGCTATTGGGCCAAGGTCACACAGTGTTTGAGGCAGAATTCACACTAAAGTCTTCCTGACTTCCTGCCAACCATCTATCTGCTATCCCCCCACCGGCCTCATCTGTCCAGTGATCATCTACGGGGCACTTAGGGAGAAAAGGAAGATGAGTGTGGTAGCCAGCACCACGTGAGGCAGAATCACACCATGAGATGGTTGGTGAAATACCAACTATACATATAAATGGTCATGTACATATAAGATTTTATATATTAGTGAGAATGAATGAGTCAAAAAATGGCTAGGCCTTTACTATGTGCAAAGCACAGTGTGCCAAACTCTGGGGAGACAAAGAGAAAAGCCACTGGGTCCCTGCTCTCAAGGAGCAGCCAGGGGGAGATCTTGAACAGGGAAGACTTTGGCCACAAATTCTGGAGAAAGGCCCATGGTCCTTGGGGCTACTGCTACAGAACAGAAGCTCTCCTCTTCTTTAGTCAATCTGTCTGTCACAGGCATTTACTAGATACTTAGGAAGTGAGGCAGACAGTCCCTGCCCTCACAGAGCTCTCCATCTAACAGGGAGACCATATACAAACAAGTGTGTACAATCCAAGATTGTAGAAGTGGGTATATCAGAGGAAAGGCAGCCACAAGCAGGACGAGGAGATATTTCTTTCAGAAGCTGAGGTTTGGAGAGAGAATGGAGGGAAACCTGGGAAGCCTGAAGGGGAAGGGAAAGGGAACAGGGGGAGCATGCAGGAATGGGGGCTGGTCAGGGGAAGTAGAGAGAGGAAACAGCATTAGATCATGGAGCAAAGTGTAAGAAATCTGGAGAGGTCAGAAGGAACCATGTCAGGACGGATTCCATCACAGGTCCTAAAAGTGATCAGGCACCACCAGAGTTTACTGGGCAGATAGAATGGAAATGAGGAGAGACCTGGCATTGGGAACACAGTCAGAGGCCATTGAAATAGGTCAGGGGAGGAGGGCCAGCCCCAGGGTGAGGGCAGAGTCAGGAGAGGGGGGGGGGTGAATCCCAAAGATATTGCAAAAGTAGAATCACTAGGAGTTAACAGCAAGTGGGATATAGTGGGTGGGAGAATGAGGAAAGGGTGATGTGTAGGTTGGGAGCCTGGGTGTCTGGAAGGATAGTCATGGGTGAGTCTGGAGGAAAGATAAGGAGCTTAGGATCCCTGCAGGTCACCTGATCTGGCCAATCCTGCTTTCGAGGGATAAGAGACACCCTTAGGTGCTGGTCCCCCTAGCTGCCTGCAGGGCACATCTCCCTGTTTGGTCTGCCCGCAGGCAGAGGAGAGGTGCTGTTTCATCAGCTTCCTCACTGGTGCCCTCACCCAAGCTGCCTAACAACCCTCCTGAACTCATTTGGCAAAGACTGACAGATTCCCGTCTACTTGTACCCTCCCCACATCCGCCGAGTCCCTGGCTGGGTTTATGCCAATCCATTCTCCATCCTCCACTGATTTCCCCCTTTTTCCCACCCTCATCAGTTCACTGCAGCAAGGCAACCCTTTTCCATCTCCTTAATTGACACACTAATTCCACTCACCAGAGTAGCCTTTCCAGACCTTTTCATCCCTCTTCAGATCTCCCATAACTCCCTCCCTGCCCCCTCAGCTGAGAACCTTGCCCCCTAGTTCACTGAAAAACTTGAGGCCACTTCCCAAGAGCTTCCTCTTCCCCCCCTCTCATCAGCTCAGGCTCCCAGATGCCCTCTGGCACCATCCCCTCCCTTCACTCTATCACACACAATGAGGTGGCCCTTCCCTCTGACAAGGCAAGCCCATTCCACTCTGCCTTCTCACATTGCACTCTCTTTCATGCATGCTCACCCTCATTTTCAGTCTTTTCACTGTCTACTGGCTGCTTCCCTATTGCATGTCTCCCCCATCATCAAAAAGTCCTCACTTGATCTGTCCCTGCTAGCTCTCCTCCCTTCTGTGGCTCACCTTCTTAGAAAGCCACCCACAAGAGCTACCTCTGCTTCCTTTCCTCTCCCCTTCTCCTTTACGTTCTGCCATCTGGCATCTCATGATTCTGCTGAAACTGCTCTCTCCAAAGTGACCAGTCATTTCTTAATGTCCAGATCCAGTGGTGTAGCAGCAACCACACTGGCATCCACAGGATAGCTGCTGGCACGGGTTCTTAGATCTGCTATGCTAGGAAAGCTAGCTGTTCAAGGCATCAACAATCTTTTTTAATTACATTCACTAATTCAGGGGAAAAGTCAGCACCCTGAACTTTGGAGAAAATACAAGCAAAGAAATAAAGACCGACAGACAGGGCTCTGACCACCTAAATCAACCATATACTTTACCTACATCCCTGGACGGAGAGAGCCTTTACATCTGAACACACGGCCGCTCAGAATCTGGACCAGGAGCAAAAGCCTCCCGGTGAGCCAGCCTCCCCTCAGCAAGCTTCTCTTGGGCAAGGAACATCTTAAAGTCCATTAACACTATAAATGGTCTCCTCAGTCCTCATCTTCCTAGAACCTGTCGCCTCCAGGATCAAATACAAAATTATCTGCTTGGCATTGGAAGCCCTCACAGGTACCCCAGCCTCCACTTCCAGTCTTCTTACATCTTACCACCTGCCAGAGACACTGATCTCCTTGTCATGCCCCCCACCTGTCTTCTTGGGCGCTTCTTGACCCCATGGACCATACTGTCCATGAGGTTTTCCTGGTGTGGTTTGCCCCTTCTTTCTCCAGTAAATAAAGGCAAACAGAGATTAAATGACTTGTCCAGGGTCATTCAGCTACTGTGTCTGAAGTTGGATTCAAACTCAGGTCTTCCCGACTCCAGGGCCTCGCTCTATGTACTGCGGTGCTCGAGCTGGCTCCCGCACCTCTCTCAGCTCTGTCCTCCATACCTGGAATGCTCTTCCTCCTCACCGTGCCTTCTGGCTTGCCTGGCTTCCTTTGAGTCTCAGCTAAAGGCCCAGCTTGGACAGGAAGCCTTTCCCACTGACTTCCTTACCTCCATTTGTTATCCCCAATTTCTCTTTTATTTCTCTTGTTTGTCCTTATCACCTAACTTTTCTCCACAGCTATGGTGAGCTCTCTCTCTCCATATACTTTTCTTCTCAACCCATCTCCCACATGACTCTCTGCCTCGTCTTTCTTCTCTGGCTTTTTGTGACACTTTTCTCTCTTGATTTGCCCCCAGACTCTGCTGTTGGCTCATTGCCTACATCTTAGCCCTGACTGATCTTGTCCTTCCGCCTCCTCTTTTCTCTCTCCGGTTGACCTGTTCAGCTCTCAGGGGTTTAACTATCGTCTGTCTCCCTAGAGGAGAAACAAGCCTGCCTATACGGCCCATCTTCAGCTGAGCTTCAGGCCGATGTCACCAATTGCTTATTGGATGTTTCAAATTGAATGTCCTGGAAATGTCTAAACTCAACAGGTCTAAAACAGAGGTGATGACTTTTGCCCCCAAATTCTCCGCTCTTAAGAGCTGGCCCAGTAGAGTGCTCTTCCTCCAATGTGTCCTCAGACACTTCCACTGGGCAAGTCACTTCACCCTGATCATCTCTGTTTCCTCATATGGAAAATGAGCTGGAGAAGGAAATGGTCAAACCTCTCCGGTATCTCTGCCGAGAAAACCCCAGATGGGGTCACGGAGAGTTGGACACAAAGCCAAGATCTCCCCTCTTTTAAAGGTCTCACCCCCATCACTCCTGGGGCTCAGATTTGGAAGGTCAGCATCGTCCTTGGGTCCTCCCTTTCCCTCACGCACACACCCAGCCAGGTTTCTATCTGGTCCTTTCTGCTCTCACAGAGTCCCTCTCATTGAGCGGCTTCTGTCGGCTCCCACCATGACCACCCGAGATCCAGCCTGGATCGTTGGGGCAGCTCCGTTCTTTCCTCCATGCAGCTGCCAAAGCAATTTTCCCTAAAGGGCAGATCTGGCTACTTAACTCTTCTCTTGGACCGAGGCTCCCTGTCCCAAGCCCTCACTCTCTGCCCCCACCTCTCTTTTGCACCTCTCTGTCCTCCTGCATCCTGAGGTCCAACCATGCTGACTGCACTCCCTGCTAGCCATCTCCCACATCTGGCTCGGCCTCCTAAAGACCCTCTCTTCCTTAAGACACAACCCAAGGGCCATCTTTCTGATGATATTGTCTGAACCTCCCCGGGGGGAGAGCTTTGTGCCCTCCTTCCTCAACCGATTCATCTTTGACTACTTTGTAAGCACATAGACATACATGTGTGTGTATTAATTATTTGTATGGCATGGATTTTTTCCATGTACTCTTCTTTGTCATTAGGATGTAAGCTCATTGCAAGTAGGGCTTGTTCCATTCTTGGTGCTTTTCTCTCCAGGGCCCGGCCCGCAGCAGGTGCTCTCCTCCCCCCTCCCCATCCTGAAAATAGCCCTGTATTTTGTATCAACTTATCTGCATGTGCGCCTTGTACCCCTGGTGGCAGAACGCCAACCTCCTGAGGGCAGCGGTTCCTGCCCTCCCCAAGGGCCTCTTGAATATAATTCAGCAGAATTTTCAGAGGTAGCCAATCTTTAGCACAAACTCTCTGCCTTTGTTTTCATCTTTCTATGGGTCACACTAAGCAGACTTTTGGATGTCACTGCCTTTCGGGCACAAAGACCCACAATGACACACAAGTGTCCAGTATGGAGGGAGGAGGTAAAGCCCTGGGGGCGTTCTGGGTGTTGTTGTTCAGGCGTCTGAGTCCTGTCAAATGTTTTCTTGCCAAATACTGGAGGGGTTTGTCATTTCCTCCTTCTCAACCCTTTTTACAGATGAGGAAACTGAGGCAAACAGGGTCCCAAGGTCACACAGCTAGTAAGAGTCTGAGTCTGGATTTGAACTCAGGGAGGCGAATCTTCTTGACACCAGGCCCAGCGCTCAGTGCACTGTGGAGCCCCCCCCCCCCACCCTGCCGCGGCTCTGAAGACTCACCTTGGACTAAACTGTTCAGGAGGACAGTGCTGTATTCTGGACCGTCCCTGTTTGGTGTTCATGCATCCCTAGAGGAATAATATCGTCTCATTTGCCCTCTGGCATTCCTCAGGCCATGTACAATTCATTTTCATGCTCAGTTCCTACAAGCTGGGCATCGGGACAGACACTGATAGTCTTTAGAATTCACAGCAAGGCCAGGGCTCGACTGGTCCACAGGGTTTCGGGTGCTCAGCTTCAGTCTGAGGCTTCCTTCTGCAGAGCCAGAGTCTCTTCGGAGTTTGGATCTGTGCCACTGAGAGCCTAAATCTGTGCAGACCAACCCACAAGAAATAAAGTGTTAGCCTACCCACCTGAAAGTCAGGGTGCCAGGGGAGGGCAGAGTGCCTCAACCTCCCTCATTCTCGATGGCCACATCTGGAATGGAGCTAGGACTACACGCCTGCCTCAGAGGGGGTGATGGATGTGGCTTGTTGGTGTTCTTTTAAATACATATGCATATGTATGTGGGAATATAGTTTCTATATTTATCATATAGGTTTATATATCTATGTATTCCTAGTTTTGTTTTCATATTGCCTAAATTTTCCCCTGCACCCCTCTCCCTCCTTGAGAGCCATCCCTTATAACAAAAAATAAAAAAGAACAAAAATTCAGCAAAATGAAATATTATATCACAAAAACAGGACCTTATATGTGTAAAGCCAATCAGCAGTAGATTCCTGAGAGAAAGGTACTGTGAACAGCCTTTAAGATTCGGTTTACACAGTATTAGTGAACACTCTGTTTATTCCATTACAAAATCAGATTCAGTACAATGTTCACAGTTTCAACAATTCACAAT
>CM053601.1:188408846-188427150 GCA_028646575.1 Pseudocheirus occidentalis | reverse complement strand
CTCCAGCCCCCTCTCGCTCTCCCCGCCCGGGCTCTAATCCCCATTGTGAATTCTCTAGCTTCCCACATGTCTGGGCTCTAGCCAGCCCTTTCCGGACATCCTACGGGCTCTAGCCAGTCCCTTTTGCAGATTCCACCCCCCACCCCCCAGCCAGTGCTCTCTGCACATTATCAGGGATATGCCCCCCTGGCATATCTCCGGGCTCCAGTCCCCTTGTGAATTCTCCGGGCTTTATTCCCCAAGCACCAGTTCCCATGGCTTCTCTAGGTTCAGACCTTTCCGCACGCCCCCTGGAGGCGGCTCCCATCCTCCCTGCTCAGTGTATAGCCACTACAACAGAACCAAGGTTAGAGGGTCCTCCCGACCACAGGAGGCGCTGTTCCCATTCCCTCCTATCCCCGCGCAGAATGCCCTCTTCATCCCTTCCTTTCTCCTACGGCCAGAATGCGGAAGGGGTGGGGCCTCGACTCCCGGGTGTCCCGGTAGGAAGATCCTAAATGCTGACAGCCGGCGGGGGGGAGGGGAAAGGGGAAGGCCGCTGTGAAAGAAGCTCAGCGTTCAGAAGCAACCATTCGTGGGCTGGGGGGTGACGCGTGCACCTTCAACCCCCGCGAAGCTGGGGAGCCGTGGCGGGGCCTCAGAGGATCAGGTGGGACGCGAAGAGGGGAGCTATGGCCGCGCCCGCACCCCGCCTGGGCCGGAAGCGGCCGCTGCCCGCCTGCGCCAACCCGCTCTTCGTGCGCTGGCTCCGCGAGTGGCGGGACGAGGCAGCCGGCCGGGGCCGGCGGAGCCGCTTTGTCTACCAGAAGGTGGGTGGGGGCGGAGCTTCCAGCAGGGGCGGGGCCTCCGGCAGGTGGGAGCCGGGCGCGCTGCCTCTAGTAGGTGCAGGGGGGGCCCTTCGTAGGCAGGGTCTGGGGGCTGTGCCACTTGGGTTCCCTGTGCACAGACCCCCGTGTCACACCCTCCAGGCCCTGCGCTCCCTGCTGCGCTACCCCCTGCCGCTGAGGAGCGGGAAGGAAGCCAAGATCCTGCAGCACTTCGGGGATGCGCTCTGCCGGATGCTGGACCGGCGCCTGGAGCAGCACCGAGCATCCAGCCGAGGTGACCCGGGGGCCGGTCCCCATCTGGGGGCTCTGGGTGACATAAAGACTCGATTTGCGACTCTCTCGTGAGCCCCCAACCAACTGATAAAGAGCTATGGTCCCGTCGGGAGTCTTGTTAGGGGCTAGGCAGCGGCTTGGGGATGCCCACGGCCCCTCACTGTTGGGGCGTCCAGGAGGTGGACAGGACCCAAGCCCAGAGCAGCTTCTTTCCGAGAAGCCGAGCCTACTGATGCTAGCTCCCTGGGCATGGTGGGCACACCCAAAGGGGTGTGTGCTTGGGCACTTTCCTCACCATGCCTCTGAGGAAGAAGGAATTTAGCCAAGACCACCTTGCTGGGAAGTATCAGAGCCGGCTTAGGGATGCAGGTCTTCAGGGGTCCATTTGAGAGCTTTCTCCCCTGAGCTTT
Organism: Pseudocheirus occidentalis; assembly: GCA_028646575.1. Classification (NCBI taxonomy): domain Eukaryota; kingdom Metazoa; phylum Chordata; class Mammalia; order Diprotodontia; family Pseudocheiridae; genus Pseudocheirus; species Pseudocheirus occidentalis. The sequence continues at coordinate 188,425,640 of CM053601.1, read as the reverse complement.
ACCAGCCTCAAGCTGGGGGACCAGGGCCTCAGCTATGCCATGAATTCTAACTGTCCGACCCAACACTAGGCCCTTCCCTCCTTGGTATCCAAATGTGGCATTGAACCTCCCAGCTCTACCATCCCCTGTTCCAAGGCTACCCCCAGCTCTGCCATCCCCTGTTCTAAGGTCCTTCCAGCTCTGACATTTCTAAGCTGCTCCCCATCTCCTCCCACCTCTGAGAATCCTGTTCTGATGCTGTGATTATTCCCCCAGCTCTAGGTGAGCCACCAGTCTCTGAGCTCCCACAGAGGGGGTTGAGTAGACCCCCAGAGGATGCAGGCCCTTCTCAATCGGTGAGAATGGACCCCTAAGGCTCACTGGGTTGGGGGAATGGGGATTTCTGGAAGGAGGGGTTTCTCAAAGCAGCCATTTAATGCTCAGCAGCCATTTCTTAAGTGTCCACACAGGGGGCAGGGGGTGGGGATGAAGTGGGGGGGGGTATCCAACCCCATCCTTGGAGGTTGAGAATCTGCCAAGGGCAGTGGTCTGGAGGCAGTGAGCACCAAGGGGCAGGAGGGAAGGAACACCTGGGAGGGGTCAGGAATTCCTTCTCCCCCTCCCCACCCTGCTGAATTTTGAAGGGGACTAAGACCCTAAGGAGGGAGAGGGAGGAATGAGTGCTGGGAGGGGGGCTGTCACATTGGGGTATCAAGGATACCAGAGAGTTTTGGAAACAGCAGGGAAGTGGGAGGCTGTGGTACCCCGAGCTCTGGCATTTTAACCAAGATCTAGCATGGAGGCACGTGGAGGCTGATTGGCAGCGGGCAAAGGCTGGGAGCCGGGAGGCCATCATCCAGAGTAGAGATACAGAGGGGTTCTGGGTCCATGTGAAGAAGGGCTCTGAGTGTCAGAGACTTGTGGGTAATTGACAGGACTTGGCCCTTATTGGGATCTATTCAGGCAGTGGAAAGGAAAGAGTTAAGGACATCCAGAAGGTGGCCAGCCTCTAAGGATGCCCCCATGGGGGACATTAGGAGCTCAGGAGAGACGCTGACGCTGTGTGGACAGATTTCGGAGTGGGCTACACCATAATGACAACTGAAACCTGATGAGGTGACCGAGAGTTGGTGGAGAGATGAAGGCCTGAGACAGCATTGGAGAAGGCTGTCCCTTCAGGGATCAGTCTGCTCCCTTGGGGAGGGGAGGGCAGCTTGGAGAGTCAGGTTCACCAGCCTCCAGGCAGGAGAATTGAGAAGGGACGGATGTGGGGGCCTCTACTCTGGTCTGGGCCTGGGAAGTTGTTGGACTCAGGAACTCCTCTCTTCTACCTGTCACAGGGCCTAGGCCGGACCAAGGCTGATGGCCGTAGCAGCTACAGGCCACTTCGACATTCAGCTGCCCGAGCTCTGCTGCTGATTCTCTACAGGGAGCAGCTGGTGAGCCTGGGAAGGGGAGGGGGGGGGGAGGTGAGCAGGGACACACAGCCTGGATGCAGTGTAGTGAAGCCAGGCATGCACCATGGCAGAGGCTGGGTGGGGGATACTCACCCTTCTTCTGCCTCTTGTTTCAGGATCCCAAAAGCCCAGGGTCCCTGACCAAGGAGGAACTTCTGAGGAGGTGTGAGCTGGAAGCCCCCAGGGTAAGAGCCAGGGGTGGTGATGGTCCCCAAGAGGCTAGATGGGAGGCTTACCATCCCCTTCACGACCCTGCCTTGGCCTTTGGACTCTGGGGCTCACTAGAAGTTGGCTGCTTAGTGACTGTGGAACGGAGTCCAAGGGGGGGAGGGTTGGTCCTTAGATGGTGTCCAGTCTGACTCATTTTACAGGAGGGCGGGGGACTGAGCCTGAGAGCCCTCCACAAGTTGGCTGCCCATCCAAGTCCTCTGACTCTACCTCTAGGGCCTCCTCCCTGGTCCGTGGGGGATGACCCTTGTCTGCTTCTGCCTCTTAAAGAGCTCCTTCTTTCTGTCTGGTCAGGTGACCCTCAGCAGCGGCAGCCAGCCCTGGCCAGCCCTGTGTTCTCTCCTTCACAGAAACCTCATCCAGAAGACCCAGCAGCCAGCTAGGTGAGGCCCAGGGCTCCATCTGGTGACTGGAACCCCAGGAGGGCTCAGACCTGGGGCACCAGGGGCTACGTCCTCCCTTGGCTCTCTTGCCTTCCTCAGGTACTTGCTGACCCCTGGGGGGCTGGAGCTGGCCCAGAAGCTGGTAGAAGCTGAAAGTCTGGGAGAGCTTCCTGCCAGCCTACGACCGAGATCCACCCAATCCCCTGGGAGGGAGGCAGGAGATGGGCCCCGAGAAGCCATGGTTCAGCTGTGAGTGCCACCCTCCTAAGGGCCAGGGCCACGTCCCTGGCCTCCAGGCAGCCATTCTCTTCCTGGAACTACTCCCCAACCCCTGTCAGAGCCGCAGAGCAGGGTGTGGTGGTCTTGGCACGACTTCTCAGGCCTCTATGTCTCTACAGACACACCAGGACCATGGCTCTGGAGCCGCCCCTCGAGCTGGAGCCAGGGGAGTACAGGATCCTCTTGTGTGTGGATGTCAGTGAGACCACGGGGTAAGCGGGGGTTGGGAGGGTGAGGGTGAGGAGGCGGGACCAGGAGGGAAGCTGTGCCAGGGAGTGCCAAGGGCTGCATGTGGGGCACAGACTCCATTATTTACTAAATGTTGGCCGTGTCCCTGAATCATGTGTTTCCTTCATCTAGCTCTTAAGATTTCCCCCCCTGCTCTGATACCCCTTGTTCTAAGGCCCCCCTCTCCCAACTCTGACATTCTCTGTCCCAAGGCCCCTCCTAGTTCTGACATCCCCCCCTTCTAAGGCTCCTCCCAGCCCCGACACCATAGTCTTCAGAGTCAAGGGGAGAGGGTATACTTAGGCCTGGGGTTCTTTCTGTGCCCACAGGGGTAGCCATCGTCCAGAGATTCTGAGGGAGCTGCAGCGCCTAGGGGTCCCTCATGACGTCCGAAAGCTACATGTTGGGGACTTTGTCTGGGTGGCTCAGGAGACCAGGCCACAAGTGGCCAGTAAGGCAGGGGGGTGGGGTGCAAAGGGTGGGAGGAAAGGTGTAGGTGGTGGGCAGAGCCAACCCTGCCCCTGCCCCCAGGCCAGCCTGGTGAGCTCATCCTGGACCATGTGGTAGAACGGAAGCGTCTGGATGACCTGTGTGGCAGCATCATTGATGGCCGCTTTCGGGAACAGAAGGTACAGAGGGGCCCTGATGCTTCTGGTCCTGCCAGAGACCACGCACAGGCCCCTGACTTCTCTGTGCCCATTTGGCTCCAAATCTGGAATCATTTCTTTTTGAGCTGAGTTCAAATCCTGATTCTGACAGCTCTTGGGCAGGTCACTTCCCATCCTGGGCCTCAGTCTCCACTGAGCATGTGAGATATGACAGGGAAAGTCCTGCAGACCTGAGACCTGGAGAGCAATGGAGAGGGGGCAGGGGAGGCCCTCAGGCCTAACCTTGTGGCCCTGACTTCCCTAGTTCCGCCTAAAACGCTGTGGCCTCAGCCACAGGGTATACCTGGTGGAGGACCACGGCTCCGCCCACAGCCTCAGCCTCCCTGAGAGTACCCTGCTGCAGGCGATCACCAACACACAGGTGAGGCCGGGATGGGGAGGGGGCCCAGAGCCCCTGGGGAGCCGCTGGCAGGGTCCTCACCATCCCCACTTCTAACTCCTGCCCCTGCTCAGGTGATTGACGGCTTCTTTGTGAAACGCACGGCAGACCTAAAGGAGTCAGCTGCCTACCTGGCTCTGCTCACCCAAGCTCTGCAGAAACTCTACAAGGTCAGGAGGGGCTGCTGTTGGCCAAGTGGGACCCTGATGGGTGGATGCATCAATGGCCTGGAAGGGCCCATCCACACTTTTTCTTTGTTAGGGTCAGACTCTGCAGTGCCGGCGGTGGGGAGCTGAGGAAGACCCTGGATCTAAGACCCCACCCTGCGCCCTCTTTACTTTCAGTGACTTCAACGAAGCGGCCATGAAAAACAAAGTGAGCCCCCTCCCCCAGATCTTCCTTCTCCTTGGCTACCTCCCCTCCTTGTCCTTCCCTCTCTCCCTAGCTTCCCTGCCCTCCTTTCCCCTTTCCTTGGTCACAGCTCCCTCCACTCTAGTTCTTCCCCTTTTCCCTAGACCGTCCCCCCCCACTCCCAGTTCCTCTCCCTGGCTCCCCAGCCTCTGGGCCTTCTTCCTGAGATGCCCACCTTCCTTCCCCTGCCAGGCCCAGTCTGTGAAGGAGGTCTTTGCCCGGCAGCTGATGCAGGTTCGGGGGGTGAGTGGGGAGAAGGCTGCCTCAGTGCTGGAGAAGTATTCCACCCCCGCTCGGTAGGTAGACCGACAGGCCCTCATATCTAGTGCCACCCTCTTCCTCTTCTTTTCTGGGCTCCTATACTCTGTCCCCCCCAGCAAGGCCCATTGCTCACCTTTTGCTGATGTAATTTAGTCAAGGGGAGCAAGACTCCGTTGATTCCTCAGTGTCTGGATGGTCTCAGAGGGCCCTTTTAGCTTTAAATCCAGGGATGTCCCCTGAGGGATGGGGTCTTGCTTCCTAGCTTTGTGACCAGCCTCAGGCTACCCATTTGTAAAATAGGGTCTCTTACCTTCCTCAGAGAGTGGTTATGGGAAAAGCCCTCTGTGACACCCTAACCCTAACCCTAGAACGTGAAATGCTATTACAGCCATACCAGTCTGGGAAATTTGTTGAGCCCATTCTGTGCCCAGAACTCTCTAGAGAACCAGATGAGCCCTGTTCTCAAGGGGCTTACATTCTGAGGGAGGAAGCGGCGTACATTTCTGGGTATAGCTTCACACTTCTGTGAAGCTAGTGCCTTAGCCCTCCTTGGAAGGAGGCTGGGTCCTGAGAGGGAAGAGAGCCAGGCATCCTAGGACGTGGGGATGAAGAGGGGAGAGCATGCCGGGCGTGGGGAGTAACAGCCAGTGAGCACAGAGGCCTGTCTAATGGCAATGGGAGAAGGGCTGCAAGGGCTCTCTTTGCATGTAGCCCTGGAGAGGGTCCAGGGAGTCACAGGATGCTTTCAGAGGGTCATTTTGGCCACTGTGTAGACAATGGGTTGGAGCCTCCCCAAATCGATCTCATGGGAGAGATCTAGGGGCTGAGTGAGAGGGAAGCACTGAGGATGGTACCTGGGGAAATTTAGAGAGGAGGCCTTGGGGAAAAGAGACCATGGGGTCATCTGGGAACACGGTGAGTTCAGTTTTAAATGTCCAGTGAACTTGGGAATGTGGTATGAGGGGTCAGGAGAAAGGAGAGCAGAGCTGAGAGGACCCTGGGTGTGCTTAATCTCCAGGTGGAAGCTGAGTGTAGGAGAGGAGAGCCCAGGATGGGATTTTGGGGAACATTCCTAGGTAGGGGATGCATATGGAGGAGGATCCAGCCTTGGAACCTGAGGAGTGGTCAGGCAGGTAGGAGGAGAACAGGAGAGACCAGGGATAACCAGTAGTGTTACAGGCTGCAGAGGAATGAGGAAGGATGAAGACAGAAAAGGCCATTGGATTTGGCAATTAAGAGATCATTGGTAACTATGGAGAGCTGTTATGGAAGAACGGTGAGGTCAGAGGAGACCAGGCTTCCAAAGAGAGTAGAGAGAAAGCCACGACAGAGGTGGTGTAGATGGCTTTTTCTATGATTTGACCATGAAAGGGAAGAGAGCTTTAGGTCAAGTTAGATGGATGCTGAGGTCTCCTAAAGGCTTTCCTGGATGGGGAAAGCGGAACATGAGATGAGAGGTGAAATTTGCTGATTGCAGGTGGGGCTGTTTGCTGGGGAAGGGGGGCGATGACTTTGACTCGGGAAAGGACGAATTTCTGGAGACTGGAGTGGAGGAGGGAGTTTAGTGGGGCAGGAGGTGGGGGAGGGTCATGGGGTTTTCAGAGAGAATTGGGGAGGTGAGGGTGCGCACCGGGAATGGGTTTGGTGTTCTTAATAGAATGAGAGGATTCCCAGCTGTGAGTGGAGGGAGGGGGAAGCTGTAGGAGGCTCAAGGGAGACAAACAGAATCAATGAGAAAGGAGAGCCTGGAAGTCAGACAGTACTAATGTGGTTATCCAGGTTTTACAGAAGGGGAAACCAAGTCAGAGGTTAAGGAACTCTCCCCCCCAGTCACACAGCTTAGGTTAGAAGTGTCTCAGGGCCCCTGGTGATCTTTGGTTCAGCTCTGGCAGCTTGGACAGTTCTCTCGGAGGTTGAGGCTGCAAGCCCACTGGGCACAGGGATGGGCCTAGCGCTTCTCTGCCTGCCCTGAAGCAGGCCAGCCTTGGTGCACTGAAGGATGGCATCCCTTGCGGGAGGGGGGATGCAGCCCCTCCACTGCTCTACTCTTCAGAGGCTCTCTTCCACTTTGTGCTCAGCCTCCTGGCTGCCTATGATGCCTGTACCAGCCCCCAAGAGCAGGAGAAGCTGCTGAGTTCCATCAAGTGTGGGCGCCTACAGAGGTGAGGGCTTCGGGCTTCTGGGAGGAGGGGGGAGGTGACCTTGGGCAAGCTCCCCGGTCACCTCCCTCTCCGATACTCTTCCAGGAACCTGGGCCCAGCCCTGAGCCGGACTCTGTGCCAGCTTTACTGTACCTCTGGACCACTGCCCTGAGCCCAGCCTGCAGGAGACATGGTGCAAGGCCTGGGGATGGGGGGATTGGATGGGAAATGTTCTGGATCTAATAAAAGTCTCAAACCACCAGGTTGTTGAGTCTGCTGGGGTTGGATGGTCACTGACAGGAGCCATAGAGCTGTCTTCCATCCTCTGGGCCTCCCTGGGCCCTGGAGAACCATGTAGATGAGGTGCCTGCTTGTGTAGATGCTGGCCGTTGAGATGCTTCTCCCCTGCATGGGGTCCGCCTGGACTAGGCTCAGGCCTGGGGGGGCAGCCAAGGAGGGACAGGCAAGGCCTCCTCTAAGGCCTGTGGTTTTGGCAAGGAAGCCACGGTTCTCATGGGATGGGCGTCCCTAGAACCACAGGACTAGGGATGGGGAGGGCATGGCCTGGCTTCTCATTTCTGGTCTGTTTCCAGCAGTGCATCCCTGGCTGTCTCCTTCCCTGGCTGGTCATCTGAGGAGGGCCTGGTTTTTCTTTCCCCACCCGGGAGCCCCCATACCCATCACTCCTGCAAGATTTTTCTCTTTTTATTGATTTTTCTCTATTCTTGAACAGCTTCTGATGTTTTCCCAGGGAAGCCCCCCTTCCCTCCCCCAGGCCCCTAGAAGGCATAGGCCCCCACAAAGACAGTGAGCCTCAGCACAGAACTGGCCCGGTAGCTCATGAGGGAGTTCATGGTCACCATCTCCAAGTCTAGCACGTACTCTCGGGGCCCTGTCACAGGCCGCGCCAGAACCAGCATGGCGCTGACATTGTTGATTTGCTGTAACAGAGGAGAGAGCGCTCAGGCACTGGGCGTCCTGTCCTGGAGCAGAGGCATTGTGCTGCCCATCCCAAACATGTAGAGTCCCAGACCCTTCCATCACCTTGGCCTCTGTCAGACTCTCTGGGTTCTCCTTCAACAGCCCTTCCCCAACAACTCACCACCCCACCCTCATGAGGGGCAGAGGGGAAAGAGGTCAAGTTCTTTGACCTCTGTGGCCCTCAGTTTACTCATCTCTAAAATGGACGGGTTCGATTCAGTAGCTTCTGAGGTCCCCTCTAGCCCCAGACCTAGGATCCTTCCCGAGACCATTTGCTGGCTCCCCTTTGTGACCCTTCCTCCCCTTCACCTGTCTCTAACCCATTCATCCTTCAAGGCCCAGCTCCTATGAACCTATCTGACTATGGTCTGACCTCCCAAAGTCCCTGGGCCCAAATTCTGGGCCAGAAACTGCCTTGTATTCTCAAGATTGTTTCACTGATGTGAGTTCTCTCCCTCTGGGTTAGAATTCTGCCTGTCCCACACAGCTAGTGTTTGCCAAATGGGCCTTGAAAAGTGGGGAACTTATGACCGAGAGATCCAGCCTTTAGCAGGCAGAGTTAGGGAAAGTCTGGGTGATCTCAGAACAGGAAACCCCATCTCCCTGGTGGGCCTGCTTTGGCCCTCCCAGATAGTTCTGCCCATTAACCAGGACCATACCCTGATGTAGAAGTCTCCCTGGGGGTTTCCAGCCCGTATCTGGAAGGCATTATAGGCCCCAGGGTAAACAGAGGTGGCCTGAATCTGGAAGACATCCGCAGGGACGCTGCGCTCTGACGTGATGCTCATGTAGCGGTGAACAATTGAAGATGGCTGTTCCCGGCACTGAGGGTTGGATGCTGGACAGAGGCACCGGCTGGAGAAGCCAGGATTGAGCAGTCAGGCCACTCTGGGCAGGCTACCCCCCCCCCCCCACCTCGACCCCGCCAGGGGGCCAGAAGTCAAGAGAGCTGCCTTTGGTTCTGACAAGCTTAGCTCTGAACCTCATCCTCTCCCTCTCATTCCCCTGTGGGGTCCTCCCAGCTCTAATGGGCCAGCTCAGGAGCTGTCAGTCACGCATCTTGTCTCATTAGTGCAGAAGCTCCTGGAGGGCAGGCCCACCTGGCTTCTATTTGAATTCCCACCACTCATGTACCTGCCACAAAGCAAGCACTTAATGCTCTCCATTTTTCACTGTCTTGTTTCTCCATCTCACCTCCCAGCTCTCAGTCTAGTCTCTAGTCAGCTGGTTTGGGGAAACCTTGGGTGTGGGGAAGGGACCCAGGCTGCCTGGGATGGACTCACTTGTCAGACACCTGGACATAGGGCTCCGAGCAACGGTTGGTCTCCACACAGCGATAACCTCCGTGGAAGTTGACACAGCTCTGGCTGTCAGAGCACTGGTGGGAGCCAGACTCACACTCGTCTATGTCTGCCAAGACTGAGAGGTCAGTGGTGGCCTGGAAGCTAGGTATGGCCCCTCCCCCACCAAGGTGTCCCACTGCCCCTAGCCCAACAGACCTTGGCAGAGACGGGTACCCAGCAGCTGGTAGCCTTGGGGGCAGTGGCAGGAGAATCGGCCCGGCTCATTGGAGCAGTGATATTGGCAGAGGTAAGTGGAGTGTCTGCACTCATCAATGTCTGCAGGAGATGGACAGAGGAGGGGACAGGAAGTCAGGTGAGGACCTGTGGGACTGGGGGTCAAGGGAGGGACAAGGGAGGTCAGGAAAGGGGCTGTGGGACAGGGGAGGGCCAGGGCTATGACAGAGGGAGCCTTAGAAAGACAGCAGCTCTGGAGGAAGGGCCTGTCCCTAGGAAGGCTTCCCTGACTGTCCAAGCCCACCCATTGAGGTTCTCCATTATCCGCTTGAGTTAGGTCAAGTACAAGGGGCAGGGGAGCTGGCAGCAGCCTAGGATCAATATATCTCGTCTCTAGATAGAGGCAGCTGCCATTTACCATATGGCCTAGGCAGACATCGGCCCCCACCTGATGGCACTGCCCGTACTCCTACCCAACATGGGCCTGAGGAGGGCAGCACAAGAGGAAGGGTCCCAGGAGGCTGTGGGCAAAGCAAGCCCAGCAGACGTGTTTGTTCAATTGCATAGAATTGGACAGGAGTGAAAGCCACGGCTCTGTCTGCCCAACACTAGGCAGCCTTCTGGGAGACCCGGGATTCTGCCTTTCTTTTTAATTGACAAAATGACCTATACTCCAAGGCCTCTGATGTCCTAGCATCTCAAACCCTCCTGGCCACTTCAGCTCTGACATTCAGTGTTCTAAGGGTCCTGCTACCCTTGACATTCTATGGTCTCCAACTCCCTACTGCACTAAGTTCATATGCGAGAGTCAAGCATTACTCATATCCTGTGTCAGAAAACTATCCAGTCACCGTCTAGTGTATCTTGTCAGGGGCAGGGCCTGGGACAGAGCTATCACCCAATGGGGGTCAGTCACCATTGCAGGAGAAGCCATCCCGATGTAGTTCATAGCCTTGATTACAGCGGCAAAGGAATGTCCCATAGGAGTTGAAGCATCGCTGCTCACAAGGGGCTCCCATCTCACACTCGTTCACATCTGGAGGCAGCAGAAGCCAGGGTGGAAGCTCAGCAGAGGGGAAAGCAGCAGGGACCCAGCCTCCTCCATGCCACTGGAGACAGTTCACAGGCTAGGACACAGCTGAAGAGGTTGGGGATACCCTGATCTTGTCCAGAGGTTGGGCCTCTAGAAAGCCACCGTTCCAGCCTGCTGCCCACCCTGGTTAGCCACCCCTTCCCACAGGTGGTCTCACCTACACAGGAGCGGTTGTTGGGGCCCAGCTGGAAACCAGGCTCACACTGGCAGGTGAAGGAACCAGGAACGTTGACACAGCGATGTTGGCAGTAGCGGTAACGACATTCGTCTATGTCTGGGGGTCAGAGGTGAGGCGTTTTGGAAGGACAGCAGCACAGAAAGTGGCTGAGCTATTGTGTGCTTTTGGTTTGTTGGACGTCTCTCCTTTATGGGCAGGAGGGTTCAGGGGTGGGATCCGGGTTTCTGGGTGTCTCACTTACCCACACACTCTGAGCCCACTTTTCTGTAGCCATCGGGACACGAGCAATGAAAGGAACCAGGTAGGTTATGGCACTCTTGACTGGGACGGCAATCGTGGAGGTCAAGTTCACACTCATCTATGTCTGGAACCCGGAAATATAGGTCAGAGACAAGACATATCCCCAGGGCAGCAGCGGGTCAGGCCAAGGCATAGCCAGGACAGATGGCCATCCAGTCCTCCAGACCTCGCCCAGCTGAGACCCTCCTGAAACCAAATCGCCTCCCTCATAGATGCCGAGATGTGGGAACATTGCACAGTTCACACGCTTGACTACAAAACCTCCATCTTGGGCATCCCTAAAATGAGGGCTGGCCTCTGATATCCTCCCCGATGAATGGTTCTAAGACCCCAAATGATGCCATCTTCTTGCTTCCAAATATACATAATAAAGTCCCAAATGTGGACCAGACAACAGCCTTGTTGGCCCCTTTGTTCTTGACCTCAGATTCATTTTCATGCCAATCAGGGAGCATTATGGGAACTAAGACGAGCCTTAAGCCTGGTACCTGAAGCTCTTGTGATAATCAGGGATTAAGCAAAAGTGAAAAGGGATTGTCTATCCAGGGCTCAAATAGTTGCCCTGAGACCCTGAACTACATATTTATTTACAGCTAGAAAAGAAAGACAATCTTAGCCTGGGGTATTTGGCTTTTTTTAAACTTCTAGCTAGGTTATAATAGCCTTCCACTACCGCACCGAAGGAGAGTCAGGGACAATAGAGTTTCTGTATCCCACCAGAAGCTGAGTGGCAGATGGCCCCTAGAGGAGGGATAGCTGAAGGCCAGCAGATGGCAGCAGAGAGCAGGTTGGCAGCCATAAATCAGCCAAGAGCAGAGGTGTGATACCCATGGAAGGAGAAGGGAGACACAGGGGATGGAGGATGTGACCCCCAGAAAAGAGCAACAAAGAGGCCATCTAGAACATATGAGGCCTTGTGCAGCAGCGGGGGCTCGAGAAACACCAGCCATTCCTGGGCCCAGCCCCCGCGTCCCTCCATAGTGTGCCCCTGGGATTCCTGGTGTGTGTCCTTCATACATGTGCCCTGCATGAGTCCTGGCTCACTGGTGGTCCATCCCCCTCCATCTCACAGCTGGAGAGACTGGGCCAGGGAGAAGAAAGAACTTTCCCAGTTTCTCCAGGCTCTCCCTGGCCAGTAATGGAAAAAACCTGCAAGAGGGAGCACCACATGCAGGCACGAGGCACATCTCTTGTCACTAAATTTGCTCTTCACCAGTGGCACATGGGCTGCTCAAGCAAGGTAACCTTTCTGGCGGGTTATGGCTCTGAGCACCTCAGTCCTGGAGCGGGCTGTGGCTCCTTGTGTGAGCGGAGCCCTGGATGGCCCTCAGTGGAGCAGAGGGAAGGAAGCTGCTGCCCCCAGGCAGAGTTGGGAGCCAAGGCTGGGGGCAGGAAGTGCAGGGTTCCTACAAAGGGCCACGGAATTAGCTGCCACCGTCTGGTTTTCTTGCCTACTCATTGGGTGGGTGAGCAGGGGAGGGAAAGGACGGAGAGAATTTGGAACAGAAAGAAAAACAAGTTTCCATGCTTAAGAAATATATAAAAAGTTCAGACAATCAAAGCTCGATGAAGAATGCATAGCTCTGATGGTTGCCCCAAATTCATCCTGGCCCAAACTGAATTCCCCATCTCTCCCCTTAAAGTCAATTTGCCTCCAAACTCTCCTATTTCTAGAAAGGGCAGCACTGCCTTCCAGGCCACTCGCTGTCCCTGGGAAGGAAGCTGAGGGAGACCCTTGCACATGAGAACAGCCCTCCCTGCCCCCCAGGATTGTCTCCTCCCTCTCAGCTTACCCACACAGTTGTCCTGGTCATCGGGCTCGTAGCCCTGTGGGCAAGGATTGGGGCGAGGTGGACCAGGGGCTGGAGGCCTGGGAGGCCTTGGCCAGGGAGGAGGGCCCCCCTCTGAATGGACATCATTGATGACAGCAGCTGAGCGAGGCAGGCACAGGTAGCCCCCATAGTGGTTGATACACTTCATCTCTCCCTTACACGCATCAGGGATAGTCTCACATTCATTCACATCTGTGGGCAGAGGAGAACGGGGAGACTGCTGGGCAAGGGGGGCAGCTCGGAGAGCTCCAGCCAAAGAGAGCCAGGAACTGGGGGGCACACTCTGACCACTCTAGAAGGGTCATACCAAGAGATGTCCATTCTCTGGGAGGGAACAGAAGGTTAGAATGGAAGAATCTATGATGCCTACAGGGTAGCAATTTGTGTTAAGGTCACTCAGTCAGGAGGTGAACACAGGGATCAGATTTAGAAAAGACCCTGGAGAAATAAAGTCTACCTCCCTCCATCTCACAGCTGAAGACACTGAGGCACAGGGAAGACAATGGACTTTCCCAGTTCCTCTGGGCTTCTGGTTCAGGGCTCTTCCTACCAGGCCCAGAGGAGAGAGTTGGTGATCCTGGGGACTGTATTTCTGCATAAGAGCTCCAGGCTGAAGGCTGCCTCTGCCTCCCCCGCTGCCTGCCTTCCTGAGTACTGACTCAGGCCAGAGTATTGACTCAGGGCTACAAGAAAGGACCCCCCACCAAAGCATTGAACTCTAAGACTGTCCACAAGTACCCTGTATCCTAGAAATAGCCCCACCTATTCCCCACTGACCATCCCCACCCCAAATCATGAGCTCATGTTTAGAGAGGTCTGTGACCCCAGGAAGAGGGGATGGGTATCAGCACTTAGTTGTGACTCAGCTTGGCCTGGTATAGCTAGCTGCTCTAGGACCAGGGAAACCCGACTGGCAGCAATGGTCAGAGTCTTTCAGAAAATGCCTGGGAGAAGACATTCTCCAGGACCCCAAAGCAGTCTGGGACAGAAGGTCCAGGGCCAGCCTTCCTGGCCTGCAAATCTCTGAGAAATCAGCTGGCTTTGGGGTAAAGCCATGACAGACCAGAAAGTGCTGACCTGGCCAGGGGCCCAAGTGAGCAGCAAAAGAGGCTTCATCTTAAGCTCCATATGCCCCTTATACTGACTGCAGGAAATGGACTCCTGGGTGTCCCATCGAATTCTTGAAACCAACACATCCAAAATGGAGCTCATATTTTCCGCCAAACATCCCTCCTCCAAACTTCTTTCAGTCTGTTGAGGCTGTCATCATCCTTCCAGTCTCACTTTTGCAAACTTGTCTCTTCCCTTTCCTTCAATTAGCAAATCTGGTCAATCTCCCCACCTGCAACATCTCTCATCTGTCCCTCTTCTCTCCCCTCAACACAGTCACTACTTCATTTCAGGTCCTTTCACCTAATTGACCTCCACAACTCCAGGTTTTCCCCTGCTAACCTATCCTTCACACAGATGCCAAAAGTGATGTTTCTAAAGGACAGTCACTCCCTTGCTCCAAAATATTCAATGGCTCCCTCATGCCCTTACGATAAAACAGAAAATACTCTGCAGTCTGGTTCCCGGCTACCTCTCCAGGCTCATTCACTATTATTCTCCTTCATGCACTTTCCTCTTGAGTCAAAGTAATCTAGCTGATGTTCCCCAAGCTCAGGGCTCCACCTCCCCTTCTGTGATTGGGTAGAAGCTGTTCCTGGCTCTTTGAACTCCCAGCTCCCTTCAAAGCAGAGCCCAAGGGCCACCTTCTACAGAAGCTTCCCCAGGAGTTACTTTGTATTACTCCTAAATGCTTCAGAGGTAACATGGGTGATACTTTTATGTACTCCCATGTTGGTCATTAGAATATAAACTCCCTGAGGGCAGGGACTCTTCTGGTTTGGTTTTTTATCCCCAGTGCCTAAATGTGTTTAATAAAAGGTGTTTAATAAAAGATTGCTGGTGAAGGATTAATTCTATGATGCTTGCTTTCACAAGGACCCATAGGGTCGGTAGTATTAGCAGTCACCTTTTACAGATAAAGAAACAGGCTCAGAGGAGTCAAGGGGGCTTGCTATGGCTGACCAGGGGGAGACTTAGAGCCTCTGAGCCTGGGACTCCTCATTCTACCTCTCAGATTCTGGACCATGGCATCAGGGAAATGATGATGTGACTTGTAGTTGACTTTGATTTGAGGGAGGGAGGGCTATGCAAGGTAACCAGCCTCCCTTTCTCCTCTGGAGCCATCTGGGTCCAATGGCCAAGTATTCATCAGGACTGGAGATGGCCCGGGATGCATTTGGAGACCCTGGATCTTGTAGGTTAAGGTTTTCTGGTAATTCTCAACAGACCATCAAATTAAGGCTTGGGCACCCTCATCTCAAGCTCCCCAGACCCCTGCAGTGATTTCTGGCTCAGCCTTCCTCAACTCCCTCTCATAGAAAAGGGAACCAGGAAAGAAGGAGGGAGAAGCAGTTCCAATCCCAACTGGCCACTTGCTGCTACCTTTGGGACCCTAGGCAAGTCACTCCCCTCTTGAGTTTACTGGTCTCTAAATGCACAGGCTGCACTCTATGATGCCCAAGCTTTCCTCGGCCAGTGTCAGAACCTTCATTTTGGAAGCATGCCCTCCATCTTCTCCACACAGGGGAAGCCCTCATACTCACCCTTACAGTGCTGACTTTCTGTGTCCCACTCGTAGCCATCCGTACACTCCTAGAGTAGTAGGAAGGAAGCAAAGTCAGACTCCAAAGCTCCAATTCTGGGGTGGAAGCTGGTCAGTGGGTTTAGGGAGAGGGCTAGGGATGGAGCTCTAGCTTTCAGGTCTTTGAAGTGCTTGGCAAAGACTATCTCACTGGAGTCTCCCAAGAATTCTCTGGATCAGGTGTGGGTGTTATACACAGAGAAGTGGAGAGACTTGCCCAGGGTCATAAAACCCATGTCAGACACAGGATTTGAACCCAGGTCTTTGATGCCATGCCCACCACTTAGCACCTTTGCACTTGACTGGGAGATTGTGAGGATCCTTCCCAAACCCTGACTCTGCCCCTGCCTCTACCCCTTCCTCCAGCCTCCTCTCAAGACCCCCTGTGCTTTCTTCTTTTCTCCGCCTCCCCTAACCAGCCCCCTCAGTTTCCTGCTGCTTCTCCCCATCCCCCCCACCCAGGCCTGTCCAGTTCCAGGGCTCCCACCATGTAGCTGTCCGGCTCTTCAGGGTCCTGAGGAGATGCAGTGCCCAGAAGAAATAGCAGCAATAGCAGCTGCCCTCGGAGAAAGGAGACAAGAGGGAGCATCCTAGGACCAAGGAAGCAGAGCCTGCCTCAGTGTCACCTGGATCTGGCTGCTCAGAGGCCCTGAGCCTTGGGCCTGCCCCATCTGCTCAGAAGCTACCCTGTATCCCACCCACACCATCTCAGCCCCGAGCCCCAGACAGCCAGCTCAGCTCTCCCGAGGAAAGCATGGCCAGTCTCATGCCCACATCCACCAGCCCTCACTCTTCCCAGACATCTTGCTTTCCCTGGCCCCAGCTATCCTTCTGCATATGGGGGACCTGACTTCCCAGGCCCTAGGCCCAGCCCTCCCTTTCAGTTCTGGTTTCCTCTTCAAGCACCAGGCATTTTTTGTGCCTCCTTCCCACCCCACCCCCCAGCCCTCAATGTCCCACTAAGTTCTTCCCACAGAACTCTAATTTATCCTGCCCCTAACCTTTTCTCAGAAGGGTGGAGTAATGGAAGTTCTTATTCCTAGTTCTCCCCTGCTCTCCAGTTCTCCCTTTGGAACAGGGTTTCCTCCACCAGGTCTTTGGAGAAGACCAGCTTTCTGCTTCCCAACTCTCCCCACAGAACCCAGCTGTTCAGCGCCTCACCACTACCCAGGAGACCAGGACTGTTATTTGCCCCCCCCCCCTTTTCCCATTGGATCCAGGCTGTTCTCCTCCCCCCTCCCACTAGACCCAGCTGTTCTGTGTGCCCCCTCCCCCATCAGGCCCCAGGCTGTTCTGCCCCTCAGCTCACCCAAAGGAAGTGTGGCTGACCTCGTTGGTCCCCCACTGCCATGTCTCCCCTTGGACCTAAGCCTTCTGCCTTGCAGCTGAAGGCACAGAACCCCTGTAGTCAGCCCACACTCCAGCTCCCCCAGGGGAAGTGGGACCAGCCTCACTCCTCAGTCCCCCAGCCCCAGGCTCCCGGATCATCGTTCCCTCCTCCCGCAGGCTGGGGGCTCCTGGCCAGGGCCAAGGGAGCGGGATCTCAGGCTTCTCCTCGGAGACCTCCCCAAACTTTCCAAGTCGCCCCTCCCCCCGCCCCTCGGCCATTCCGCTGAGTCGGCAGTTTCCGCTCAGCGGGGGCCCTGGCGTCCCAGCTCCCAGTCCCCCCCCCCCCCCCGGGCTCGCAACACTTACTTTATGCTGGAGCGACCCGAGCCCACCCCCCGCGGCCCCCGGGGCTCCGGGCTGCTCTGAGCCTATGGGCTTGGCGAGGCTCCGCTCCCTGG
>CM053601.1:188379862-188408346 GCA_028646575.1 Pseudocheirus occidentalis | reverse complement strand
GGGGGGGGCGCGAGGCGGGGGGGCGGGGCGGGTGTGCAAGGCGGAGGGGGGCCCCTCCCCCCTGCCCGCCCCCATGGCCGCCTCTCGTTCCCAGTGAGCGACGCGGTCGGGCTGCGGGTGCGCTCGGGCATCCTGGAGCAGACGGGGGCCACCGCGGGCGTGCTGCAGAGCGACACCATGGACCACTACCGCACGTTCCACATGCTCGAGCGCCTGCTGCATACGCCGCCAAAGCTGCTGCACCAGCTCGTCTTCCAGATTCCGCCGTCCAGGCAGGCCCTGCTCATCGAGAGGTGGGGGACCTGACGCGGTATCCTCAGTTGCTGCCCTGCCCGGACCTCTCCAGGCCCCTGTCCCTGAGGCTCCTCCCCCTCTGGGCCTAGGCTCCTCCCCTACTGGCCAGAGGCCACACCCCTTCTGGCCTGCACCACCCTCCCCAGGCCCCTGCCTCTGAGGCTCCTACCCGTGGCAGGACGTTCACTGTCTCCCTGTAGAGTCAGGGCCTCTCCTACAACTAGCCCTGTCCGCCAGCTCCTTTGTCAGATGGTCCAAAGCCCCTTCCTCTTCCCTTTTGGTTTCTCCTCCTTCCATCCTGTCCTCCCCACAGGTACTACGCCTTTGATGAAGCCTTTGTTCGAGAGGTGCTGGGAAAGAAGCTGTCCAAGGGCACCAAGAAGGACTTAGACGATGTCAGCGCCAAGACAGGGGTGACCCTCAAGAGCTGCCGGAGGCAGGTCAGGGCTTCCTCCCACCCTGGCCCCGGGGTGCCCAGTGCCCCTCACCTTCTGCCCCGGCCTCCCCTCTGGTCAGGGCTTCCTCCCACCCTGGCCCCGGGGTGCCAGAGCCTCCCAGCTCTGACATGAGCATCTCTTTGGTGAAACTTCAGGAATGCCTCTCTTCCTCCCTGCCAGGGATGGGATTCTTCCTTCCTCTGAGCTCTGCCCCCATTTCTGGGAATGACCATGCCTTGCTCTCCAGTCACACACCAGCTGACAGGGCCACTTTTTGCTAGTTATCTCACATGGCCTGCCGGTGCTGTTACTATCCCCATGTTACATATGACTAAGTGGGGCTGACTGAGCAGGTTAGACGGTGCCCAGGACCACAGAATATGAGAACTGGCTAACTAGTCGGACCCCAACTGGAATGGGGTTTCCCCCCCCCCCGCCAAGGAAGTACCTACCCAGCTCTTCCTGAGGGCAGCCCATCCTCACTCGGGACAGGGCTGTTTGTTAAGATGGCCAGGTGTCTATCTGAGGGTCCCTTCCAAGGCTCCCGGACATGCTCCCCAGTCTCATCCCTTTCCCTCCTGTCTGCCCCTCGAATCCTTGACGGCAGCTCTGTGATTCCGAATCTTCTCTCCTCCAGCCTATGCATTCCCTGAGATGACATAGCAAAGTCCAGGGGTACAGCCAGGGCAAGCACTTAGGGGGAGATTTCTGTCTCTAAACAAGCTGATCACCAAATCGGGCATGCGGCTAGAAAAAAACTAGACAGAGTACAAAGAACATTTCCCAATTAAACACCTGATTGGAAGTCCTGGAAGCCAAAGGAGAGGTGACCAAAATTCAAAGTAAGAAAACCATTGAATCAGTTGATAAAACCAGTAGCGCATTTTGTGAAAAAGCCAACAAAACAGAAACCATTGGTTAATTTGATTTAAAAAAAGAAAACCAACTGACCAGTATCAGAAATGAAAAGGGTGAACTCAGCAGCTGTGAAGATGGGATTCTTCTCAGGAGAGTCCCTTTCCAGGAGCCATGCTCCAGGCTCTCGGCCCTCAGAGCTTGGCCCCCAGCTCTTGGCCCTTAGCACTCGGCCCCAGTCCTTGGTCTGCGGCTCTCAGCCCTCAACTTTCAGTCCCTGCTCTTGCCCTCCAGCTCTTAGCCCCAGTTCTTGGCCTCTAGCTCACAGCTCTCAGCCCCAGCTTTAAGCCCTCAGCTTTCCTTGGCCCCCAGCTCTCAGCACTGGCATTGACCTGCCTTAGGTGCTAGTAACTTCTTTCCTTCGAACTCCCTTGGGGCAAGGACCCCAGGCCTCCAACCTCAGCCTCCCCCCTGCCTCTTCTGCAGTTTGACAACTTCAAGAGAGTCTTCAAGGTGGTGGAGGAGATGCGGGGCTCCCTGGCTGGCAACATCCAGCAGCATTTCCTCCTGTCTGACCGGCTGGCCAGGTAAGGGGTGTGGGCAGTTGGGAGGGCTTGACCCCAGGGGTCAGGAGGCTGGCTAAGAGCCACACTCTACCAGGGACTACGCCGCTGTTGTCTTCTTTGCTAACAACCGCTTTGAGACGGGCAAGAAGAAACTGCAGTATTTGACTTTTGGGGACCTGGCCTTCTGTGCCGAGCTGATGATTCAAAACTGGACACCTGGTGCTGTGGGTGAGCAGCCCCTCCTTTCCCCTTCCCCTCTGTGGGTGAGCAGCCCCCCCAAAGGAACATTCTAGGTCAAGAAGTTCTGGATGCTCTGACTCGCTTCAACCACACACATTGCTAGCTCCCCCAACAATGGCCTCCTGGCCCTGGGTCCCACCTGGTCTCCCTCTCCCGAGGCCCAAATGGGTGCACACTTCTGTCTGGCAGACTGATCTACACAGGGACTGTAAGACCCAGAGCAGGAACAGCCAGGCATGGAGACCTTCCCAACTTTAGGCCCATCCTTCCCTGGGGGAAAACTGAGTCCGCAGCTTTAGGGCTGGAGGGGTCCCCCAAGCCATCCCCAGGCCCAGGCTCAGCCTTCTCTACTCCTTCGGACACTGCAGACTCTCAGGTAGATGACATGGATGTGGACCTGGACAAGGAGTTCCTCCAGGACCTGAAGGAACTCAAGGTGCTGGTGACGGACAAGGACCTACTGGATCTGCACAAGAGGTGGGGGGGGGGGGGGGGGGCGGCCCGGGGGCAGGGCGGAGCCAGCAGGAGAGGAGGCGGTGCCCAGGAGGGCAGACCAGGGGAGAGGAGGCGGGGCCCAGGAGGGCGGCTCAGGGGGAGAGGAGGCGGGGCCCAGGAGGGAGGCTCTGAGGTGCAGGCTTGACCACTTGCTCCCTCCTCCCAGCTTGGTATGCACGGCTCTTCGAGGGAAGCTTAGCGTGTTTCCAGAGATGGAAGCGAATTTCAAGGTGTGTCCACCCCCAGACCATAAGGGATCCTGAGCCCTGGGGGGGGGGTGTAGAGCTGCCAGCCCCCCTGCTGTCTCTTCAGAGGCCCAGAAAGGGGAGCAGTCTTCCTCAGGACCAGGACCCAGGCAAGGCTAGGGCTTCTGCCAGACCCTCCATCTGCTGTCCCCAGCTTGGCCTCCTGCACCCTGGTTTCTTGTAGTGACTCTGTGGGAGATGTTGCTGCTGCTCCTGAAAGGAGAGCCTGTAGAAGGGGGGCTCCCCCTGCCCTGGGCTTCTGGGGTCCCTGGGTAAGAGGGACAGACTCCAGGACCTCTGCCTTCCTGGCCCCACAGAACCTATCACGAGGGCTGGTCAACATCGCCGCCAAACTAACCCACACCAAGGACGTGCGGGACCTATTTGTGGACCTCGTCGAGAAGGTAGGGATGCCCCCGTCCTGGGACTGCCCCCCACCTGCCCTTCACTGTGACATGGGGCTCTTCTTTGCCTTCTCCTCTCATCCCATCCTGCCCGTCTCAAATGTGACTTGCTGTGGCTGAAAAGATTGGGTTGGGGGGAGGGGAGAGCAAAGCTGGGCCCTCCTGTCTCCCTAAAGTTTATAGAACCATGCCGCTCCGACCGGTGGCCGCTGAACGATGTCCGGCTCTTCCTGAACCAGTATTCAGCTTCTGTCCACTCCTTGGATGGCTTTCGGTGAGGGTCTACTGCCCCTGTCCTGCTCCCCCCTACCTCAGCCCCAGTGGCCTGGCAGGCCCCACACTGGCTTCCAGCCCCAAAAGTCGCTCTTGGGCCGTGCCAGCTTCCACCTCTGTATCTTAGGCCAGGCCTGCCGGGACCAAGCCCTCCCTAGCAGCTCCTCTCTCCTCTGGCAGGCACCAGGCCCTCTGGGATCGGTACATGGTCACTCTTCGCAGCTGCCTCCTGCGCATGTACCACGACTGAGGGGCCCTGCGGCCACCCTGCAGGACAGCGCCGCCCTTTTCTCTAGACTCAGGCCACCAGCTCAGTGTTTCCTCGTCTGGGCCCTTCCTGCCCTGCAGATGGGAGGGGGTGGAGGGTGAACCCTGGGCCCAGAGAGGGCAGTTCAGCCCCTGATGCCAGCCCCACAGTACCTGCCTTTCATCTCCCCTGTTGGCAGGTGGGAGCCCAGACCCAGGAAAGGGAGATTGACTGTCAGGACCAGGATTCCTGCTCCCAAGTGCCCTGATTCAGGCCCCTTGTGCCCTGTGGATGGCAGAGGGAGGGGACAGGGAGCCCGACTCACCAGCTACCTGGACCATGTGGGCTGAAGCCCCTTTTTGTGCTGATAATAAATGGGGTAGACCTGGGCTGAGGCTGACTGTGGGGAATCTGACCGAGGATGAGTCTTGGACCTGAAACAGGAGGGTGGAAGTCAAAGGTGGCCTCCGGGTGGGGACAGGGAGGGGTCCTGGAAGGACTGAAGTCAGAGGGCCTGAGGCCCCTTGAGCTTCGTGTTCTCAGGTTCCTTGGAATTCTGCTGTTCTCCCTACCCCTGCCCCCAAGTCTGATGTTCCACGTTCCAAGTTGTTTGGCTGTTTTGGTCCCGTCTGCCTCTTGTGCCCCTCTTTAGGGTTCTCTTGGCAGATCCTGGACTGGTTGGCCATTTCTCTCTCTAGCTCATTTGACAGATGAGGAAACTGAGGCAAGCAGGGTGACATTACTTGCCCAGGGACACACAGCTAGGACGAGTCTGAGGCAGAATTTGCATCCAGGTCCCTGTGCACCGTGGCGCCCCCTGGCTGCCCCAATGATTTGCTCAGCAAGAGGGAGGCTGAGTTGACTTAACCATCAGCCAAGGTCTTTGTGGAGAAGGGGGGGACCGGGCTGGGAGCAGGGCTTCTTTGCCTCATTCTGGGTCATGGTCCCCTCAGGTGGGCTGGGGAGACCCAGGGACCCCTTCTCAGAGTCACAACTCTTGTTTCTCAAATTCACAAGGGCAGAAAATACCACGTTTCAGTTGGAGGTTAGTGAAAAGAGGTGGCTTTTCCCGGCCGAGTCCTCCCCCCGAAATCTCTCCAGGGACCCCAGGTGAAGAGTGGCCAGATTAAACCAGGTTACGGTCAGATGATTCAGGGAGAGTCCTCATCGAGGGCCCGGTGACAGCTGGCAGGAGGTCTTCAGGGGAGTGCCACAGGGATCTGGGCCCCATGCTCACTCAGGTCTGGGTGGCCAGCCCATTCAGGCAGAAAGCTCACAGGTAGATGCTGTTATCATCATCCCCATAGCTTCAGATGTGGAAACCAAGGTAAACAGGTTAAATGACTTGACCAAAGTCATTCAGCTAGTAAATGTCTGAGGCCAGATTTGAACCCAGGTCTTGACTCAGGGCAACTTAGCACATGGCACCACCAAGCTGCCCGTGTCTCCTGCAGAGATTAGCTTCACAAGTCCAAGATGGGGGAGGTATGCATTTGGTGGGGGACGGTAGGGAAGAACATCTGGGGGTCTTAGTGGACCACGGGCTCAGCATGCATCAGCAGTAGAGCGTGAGCCAGACTAGGCCTACAAGGAATTTCCAGGCATAGGGAGATGACCCCTGCCCCCCAACCCCAGACACACATATGGCACCATGCGCTCACACGCATGTTCAGCCCCCTTCTCTTCCTAACCATTGGGGCTGGCTCCTGGAGGAGTGGAAGGCCCCTCCTGGATGGCCTTCAGGAAGACCCTGTGGCAGGCATGTGCCTGTGCTGTGCCCCTCCTTTCTCTGGGGGCTTTCCCTCCCTCCATTGGTCAGTTCATTCTGGAGCCTGAGGCCATATGGCTTTATTGATCTCAAAGCACAGAATACTTCCCTGGGAGGAGAGGCTGATGGCTCTAGCTGGGGCAGTGGCTCCGGGGGGCCTGCACCCCCACCACTGCAGTGATGGGGTACTTGGTGATGCCACAGGCATTGCTTCCTCGATGAAGCCGGAAATAGCCCTGCAAGGGGTTGACAGCTGAAGGGGGAGCCAGGCTCAGCTGCCCTCTGCTGCCCCTCCCCTTCTCCCCTTGGAGCTTCACCTTTTCTCCCCAGCCACTGCCCCAGGAATTTTTTAGGACCCAGTAGGTAAAGTTGTGAACTGCAGAGAAGAGGAGAAGCCAGAGTGATGGGGGAGCCAGGAGCTGAGGCCGAGGCCCCCAGGCTCCCCGGGGCCCCCCAGACACTCACTGTGGCCAAAGCCCACGAGCAGCACGCAGTGGTCCACGTGGTTGGGGTCACAGTTGTGGTACGGTCTGATCACCCCTTTTTGGTAGTTCTAATGGGGAAGGGTGTAGAATGAGATGAGCTCCTGGGGGACGAGGGTCAGGGAGCCAGTCTCAGGGCTGCCCTCCGCTTCCCCCATCCCCACCTGTAAGAGCCGCAGATTGATGGTCACAGTGATGGGCCCCCTTTCTGCTAGATGCTGAGCCATGTCTGTGGGGAAGGCAGGCATTAGGCTACAGAATGGGGGAGGGGGGAGGAGGGCCCTCATTTCCACCGAGGGGAAGTGGTGCTCAGGGCCACAATGGCTTGTAGACCTGCCTCAGCCTTGGTTCTGAGGTTTCTGTCCACCCCCCCCCAACAGCCCTACCCTGAGCTACTTTCCCCACTCGCCTCCTTGGTTTCCCTTCCCTCCCAACCCCCATGGTCATGAGCCTGGGACCCAGAAGGCCACCAGATGCTTTCACTAGTGAGGATCTGCTGATCTGCCGCAGGGGGCTGGCCCCCACACCAGAGGAAGCAGCTGTTTCTGCTGAAGCCTACCTGGTGTGTTGGAACAGGCTAAGAGCTCACTTTTTCAAAGTAGGGAGGGATTCTCTCTGCTGTAAAGATGGGCACTAAGTCTGCTCAAAGGGGAGGGACAGACTCGAGGTCACTGAGCTAGCAGGTACCAGGAGTGCCTCTCTGGCACTGCCCAACGGGAGCCCCCAGTGTGTCCTGGCCTTGGCTGGCTTCAGATTCAGGGGCCCTGGCACGTACACTTCTCCTTCCTGGGCAGCATTAAAAAGTCCTGGATCCAGGCCTGTGTCTTTTTCTTTTGGCAGCCATTGGGGGAGAGCTGGGCCTGGTAGGGGTAATCCCTCTCCTCGGCCAGGCCTCCTAGATGGGAAGGAGGACAGTCAGAGGTCCCCATACTCCTAAGGTCCCCACATCTTGTCAGAGACAGACCCGTGGCGTCCTCTCCCTGGTCTGGGCCTCTGTCCCAGTGGGATGGAACCTTTGGGCCCATAGGGGTGGGAGTGCACATACTTTGGCTGAGGATAGTTACAAAGGCATCCCAGATGTAGCCACCCTCACAGCCTCGTCCACAGCGGTAACAGTCCAGCACCTCTGTGGGGAAAGGGGACTTTGATTACACACACCACCCGTTCCGCCGACGCCCAAAGCCTGGGCTTGCTGAGGATCTGGCTTCACCATGGACCAGGCAGGCTTGAGAGAATCCTGAGACTCTGTTCGGGGCCATGTTTTCCCCAGCTCACCTGTGTTGTGCTGGGGCTGGTGTGGCCCAGGGATTGGGTTCCAGTGCTCCCAGGATTTGCTCCCTGTGTGATTTCTCCAGGTCCTGGCCACCTCACTAGTAAGAGGAGGGGGCTGGAGCTTGGCTGAAGCTTTCCGGGGTCCTGGGAGTCTGTGATGGGTTGTCCTGGACTTCCCCAGATTGTCATAGTCCCTATTTCTACAGCCTTCTGCAGTTTACCAGGGGCTGTCTAAGGTCCAGACTCCAAACCTTGATTTCCCCAACCCAGGCCCAACCCTCTTTCCCTTAGTCCATGTTCCAATCCAAAAAGCACTTAAGCACCTACTATGTGCTACACACAGAAAAACAAAGACAAAAATAGTCTCAGCCCCCCACAAGCTCACAGAGGAACCTATTGTCCATACAGATAGATTCATGATGACTTGAGGAAGGAGACAAAATCCAATCTCCCACCTTTGTACCATTGCATAGGCTGTGCCCCATGCCTAGCATACCCTTACCTCCTCAACCATAGTTCTTGAAAACTCTAGCTTCCTTCAGGGGCATATTTCCCCTCCACGTCGGACATCTTTATATATGTCCTATATTTCATTGCCTGTGGATGCATTACATCTCTTCTCCCCTCAGTTGAAGGTAAGCTACTGGAAGGCACTGAGCAGGTGCTCATTGGTTTGTCAATTATGACAGCTAAGACTTGGCAACTGATGGAACGTGGTGAGGGAGAGGGACGAGACGAGGATGGCCCTGAGGTGACATTGGGTGAGGGGGAAGAAGACGTGAGGTGCTGAAGGTCCATGTGGTTGGGAATGCCAGGCAGCGAATCGGTAATGTAGACCAGAGAGGTAGGTGGGTCACCAGCACGGAAGGAAAAAGAGGCCCCGGGCAGACTCGGGGGAAAGCCAGGGTTACTGGGAGACTGGATGACTGGCTCTGCAGGTGCCAGCATGCCCACTCCTCTCACACACGGATGCCACAGGGCATGGCCCTCCCCTGGGAGCCCTTCACCCCCACAGACCTCCCATATGTAAGCAGCGGCCCTCCGTACCCTGCACAGAGAGCACGAATTTCTGTTGGTGCTGGATGGTCCACAAGGCCTCGACGTTGCCCACAGCCGAAAAGGCCCAACAGCTCTTGCAGTTTTTCTGTGAGGAGAAGTCAGTGTTTGCTCTAGCTGGTTTCCCATCCCGGCATCCATCCAGGAGGGAAGGAGAGGAAATTTTTAATGAGAGGCATCTGCTCATTTGAGGGAAGGGGGGGGACAGCTTTGTTCAAGAATTAGGGTTAGTAAGATGGTCTGACTGGGGACGTGGATGGGGACACAAAAGTTATCCAGGATGACAGGGCTGAAATGAAGCTGGCAATTGGGGGTGGGAGCTGGTACCTGATCTCTCACAGGGCTCAGGACTCCTGCCTTCCTCCAGTCACAGGAACGAGTCTGCAGCCTCTGCAATCTTGGGTACTCTCCCATCTTCAACCTGGGATCTGAGCCGTTGGGCGGGGATGATTGGTAAAGCTGGCGAAATTCCTCCTCTGTATAAACAAATGCAGGCCTCCATGACCATAGACCCAAAGACCCTGACCTCATGAACTACCAGGCTTTTCCATTTCTAGCCGCAATGTTAGCCCTTAGGGATCACCTTGCTCTAATTTTACAGAGAGGGGAGTAGGCACTGCCTGAGTTGGTGGTAACCCCACTAAAGTCAGGTCCCAGTAAGGACTCTAGAGTTGTAGGACTCGGGTGTTCAGAGCCCCCTCCATTACACTAAGCTTCCTTATTCCAAATGTTCTTCTTTCAAATAGCAACCAATAAGGTCTCCTGGAAAGAGCTCATAGACCTTATCCTAAAAGGTAATGTCTATGCCAGCAGACCATAAATCTAGAAGCATACAATCCAATCCTGCCATTGTATAGATAATAAGGCTGAAGCCCATGGAGAGAAAGTAGTGACTCCAAGTTCACCATTCTTTGCACTGCACCCCGGCTTCCTGCAAATGCGAAATCATTGCAGAATTGAGGCAGGCGTGTTTCTCAAAGAAAGCAAAATATTGCTCTCAGAATTAGGCAGGTAGCCTTTGCCAATACTTGCTTGGCTGGGCTGGGCCTCGGCTACCTAGTGCGCTGCTTCCTGTTTCATCCTTCTTGTCTTGGGTCTACACAAGGAACTTGTTTGTAATGAGGAGGACGAGGAGGAAGAAGAAACTTGGTCTCTTCTTGGTCACAACTTGGCGAGTTGTGTTGAAGTCAGAACTTGGAAGAGAGAAAGAAAGGAAAAGTGGGGGCGGCTAGGTGGGGCAGTGAATAGAAGACCGGCCCTGGAGTCAGGAGGACCTGAGTTCAAATCCAGCCTCAGACAATTAACTGTGTGACCTTGGGTAAGTCACTTAACCACAATTGCCCTGCCCTCCCCCCTCCAAAAAAAAAAAAAGGAAAAGAGATGAAGGAAGGGAAGGAGAAAAAAGGAAGAAAGGAGGGGAGAAGAATCTTTGGTTTCTCCTCCTAACTTTGCCTCTGCCTCCCTGGTGGTTGTTGCTCAGTTGTGTCCCCATTTAGGGTTTCCTTGGCAGAGATCCTGGAGGGGTTGCCCGTTTCCTTCTGAAGCTCGTTTTACAGATGAGGAAACAGGCAGGGTTACATAACCAGCCCACACAGCTAGCAAAGATCTGAGGTTACATTTGAACCCGGGTCTTCTTGACTCCAGGTCTGCACCACTTTGCTGCCCCAGCCCGGGCCCTCCTGGAAAGTTCTTTGCCAACTGGGCCTCAGTTTCCTCAGTTATGGACTTTATGTGATCCCAGTAGGGATCATAGCAGACCCTGGAGGACTGGGGACTTTCGTCTTGAAAAACTTGATATGGGGACACTAGGAAGTGGGTCTAGTGGACCAGAAGCTCCCTGGGGGCAAGGCCTAGAGAGGATGCTGAACTTGGAGTCACGGAAACCACGCCCAAATTCCTGCTCTGGCATCTATGACCTCTGGGACTGTGGGCAGGTCACTTCTGATCTATAAAGTGGGGTAGAGGATTGGCCAGGGTGTCCTTTAGGGGCCCTCCAGCTGCAGACCTTGGAGCCTCTGGCTGGCCTCCCCCTGGGACCTGCCCCTCAGAGGGGATTCTTCAGTTCTGATTGATTGGGGGCCCCTTACCTGTGAGGTCACTGAACTGGGTCACCCCAAACTGGGCCAGACCCCCGTGCTCCTCTGTCAGCTTCCGGGCCCAGGCCAGGTTGTCAGCAAAGATCTCCAAACGCTGCTTGTATTCTACAGAGGGCATTTGAGGGTCCTGAATGACGTCTGGGTGGGAAGAGGCACTAGCCTTCCTCTGACCCCCAGCCCGGAGCTTTTCATCCTCTCTCACTGGGGATGCCCTCAGGTATCCTCCCCTCCAAGGGCATCGAACCACTGTCCCTACAGGCCCACCTGCATGGCTCCCCACCCCTGCCCAGGTCTCATCTAGCAGCCCCTCCCTAGGTCTCAACTCTCCCAGCAGCCCCACTCTTTGGTCTGCTCCTGTGATGCTGGGATGGAAGGGCATCACTGATCTGACCCTCACTTTGCTAATCTATCAAGCGGGGTTAATAATGTCATAGTCACACAATAGCCGCTCTGGTACAATTTGGTCTGCCACCTACAAGGGGCCCAGTCACTAACAGCCTTGCCTAGCAGAGCTATGAAAATTCCAATAGTCATACATCCAGTCACACACACACACCCTCAGAGCAGGGGTGGGGAGTCAGCGACATATATGACCTCAGATCAGGTCAGTGGCCACTGAACATGGGCTGGTTGAGGGGAAGGAAGCAGGACTTTGTGCACACAGAGAGAGGAACCTTCCTTTTCACACTAACCTCTGAGGGGTCTGAGTGTGTCTATAGGGAGCATCCTGTGTTTGGGCAGGAGAGGGGCCCAGAACAAGAGGTTCTGGGCCAGGGAGAATGTTGGGAGATAATGACCGTGAAACTTGGGGGTGGGGATTGAGAATGTAGAACGTGAGAGATGAGGGAACACAGACCGTCAGGGCCAGGAGGTGCCCCAGAGCCCACATCCTCACCCAGACTCCTCATCTCACAAACGAGCAAACTCCAGCCCAGAGAACGCCCTTCTCCTGACTTCCTGGGCAATGCTGGGGCAAGCAGAAGTCACAGAGGGTTGGGGACCCTCATGTTGGGCACACACATGAAGTGAGAGTACACACGGGTGTCCCTCACAGGCCCCACCCACTGCTTTGTGCATGTGATGTACAGGCGCACGTCCACATGTATGTATGTGCACAGACATGAAGGCTTATAAGAAATCCCACCTGTTGGGGTCCCGTAGCTCTTGTTGTATTGGGTCTGAAAGGCCTTGAATTGCTCCACGGTGTCCCAGGAGACCAGCAGGTCAGGGAAGCCCTGGGGGCAGGGCAGGGAGGGTGGCTGTGCTGGGAGACCCCACTGCCTGCCCCCAACAGGGGTTGGACTTGGGGAGCTGGGGGCCTGTCTGGGCTGAGCCTTCAGAGACCAGCAAAGGGCCTTAGTCTCATTGTAGATATGGAGAAACTGAGGCCCAGGGTGAGAAAGGGACTATGATAGCTAGGCAGGGGCAGAGCTAGGCAGTCCGGGTCTAGCAGCCCTCATCCAGGACTTTGTAACCTCCCTTCCAACCAACACAGTCTTCTCAGTGTCGTTCCTGAGCTTGGTGGAGGCCCTGGGGGAAGGGGAGTTAGGAGAGTGAGGAGCTCTCAATGGTAGCACTGGATCAGGGCACGGGAAAGAGGGATGTGGCACAGGCTAGGGAGGACCCCAGGATGCTGAGGTGAGACTGAAGGGAAGGGCTCCAGAGGCCCCCAGGACCAGGCACCAGGGGAAAGGTCTGCAGTCTGGCACAGACAGGTAGTAGAATCTGAATTGGGAGACAGTATCAAGAGAAAACCATGCTGATCAAAGGCCAGCACATGGCATGGGGGCTCACCAGTTCCAGTGCAGGGTAGGTGTTCCAGGCAAGGCCTGCTGTGGCCAGCAGCCCCACGAGGCAGGAGAACTCAGCGGGGAGCATCCTGAAGCCTGGGAGCCGTCTGTGAAGTGAGAGCAATCAGATTGATGATTGAGGCCAGGAAACCAGCCACCAACCTCAATGGTGAGCAGGGAGGGCACTCATAGGCCCCACCCTCAGAAAGGAAAGAAGGAGGGGAGAACCCAGGGAAGGGCCTAAGAGACCTCAGTTCCTGAGCAGAAGGGCCCAGTCTCCTTCCCCTTGGTTCCTGGGCAGCCTGGAAAGTTGGAGGTGTGAGAAGCAGAGGCAACTGGAACCACAGCCTCTTGGGGGCTGGATGGTGATGTGTGGACATCCAGGCAGTGACAGTTAACTGGCTTTCACAGTGTGGGCTGGGGAGATTCCCATCATGCCTTGGGAAAAGTCCCAGTTTCCCTAGAAAAGTTCAGTGGGTGTTAGGGGCTGGCAAGTTCTGTGAGAGGCCCCAGTGCATTAGTGCAGTGAAGAAAGTGCTGGGGATCTTGGGCTATTATGAGAAGTATGGTTTGCTCTGTGACCAGGGAAGAGACAGTGCCACTGTCCTTTGCTTGATCAGGCCACATCTGGTCCCTTATGTGCTCAATTCTCCAGAGGAGGCTACTGGGAAGGAGAAGGGCCTCCCCTTCATGCCATAGGAGAGGCAGACTGGACTGAAGGGAATGGCCCCCCTCTCCCAGGGGGGCTCCCAATCACCTGAGATTCCCAGCCTGGGAATATAGGAGGTGCTTCAAGGCCCTTTGCTTGGATGTCCCCAAAGTTTGGTCTTAGGTACTCTTTCCTTTCTTGATGTGGCCTCGTCGGTTACCGATGGTTCAGTCGTCACCCTCGGCACATGACCACTAGATCCATATATCCAGCCTTTCTCCTAAGCTCCAGTCCCATAGCACTAATTGCCTCCTGGACATCTCAGACTGGACGTCCCAATGGGCGTCTCACAGAACTCATCATCTTCCCCGCTAAGCCCAGCTCCCTTTTGACCGTCCCTATTTCTGCCAAAGGCACCACCAAACTCCCAGTCACTCAGATTCAAAACCTCAATGTCGTCCTCAGCTCCCTATTCTCCCTGCCATAGTCTCAAATTGCGAGAGATCCTGGTCCTCTGTGAGTCAGAGGTCACAAGGGCCGCTCCTAACTCTGGTCTCCAGCTCCAGAGGACACCCCTATGTCCCAACTACTCTTTCCCATCCCAAGGTAGGCCCATCCCCAGTTCCTGCTTCCTTTACCTGTGTGCTTCAGATTCAAAGGAGCAGAGGAGAAAATATTCCTCCTATTCCACTCCATCGTGGCCCTCCACCTCCATGGTCCACTTCTGCCATCCCTGCCATTGGGCCCTTCCCACTTGGTTGCCAAATCTTGTCAATCATCCCTTTGAAGCAGGTCTTACACCCATACCTTCCTCTCCACTCAGGTTTGCTACCATGTTAATTCAGACCTTCATCTCCCCTTGCACGGATGGTGAGGATGGCCGCCACATCTCTAGTTCCTCCTTATGTCTACTCTTTTCTCCTCACAGTGACCAAAGTGATATTTCTGAAACATATGTGACCATGTCACTCCCTCCTCACTCAAAGATGTTCCCTTGATCCCTACTGCCTTCAGGACAGAGCATATACTCTTCGGCCTCTTCTCTTTAGCCCGCCGAAATCTGGCTCCACACCTGTCTTTATCCATGTTTGTTGGACAGAATTTGGCTATTGGAAAGATCTTCATGAGGAAAAAGAAAAAGCTTCTGTGCTTCACCTAAGGACCAGAGGAGTCACAATAGAGAGAAGCTGGAGGTAAAGTGAGGCATCAGAACCATCCCAGAGCGGAAGGGGCTGCCTCAAGAGGTGGGGAGCTCTCCATCTCTGGCGCTGTCCAAGCAGAGGTGGCAGCACCGCTCTCTGAGGATTTCTCTTCAGGTCTGGGTTAGATTCGACAGCCTTAAAGCCTGGGATTCTGCATAGGCTTCTGAAGCCGGAAAGCGACAAGCTCAGACTTGTGGCTTAAGAATTTGTTTAAAAAGCTTTATCGATGTCCTTTGATGACTATGTTGTGACACTCATTTCTCAGCATGTCCCTTTCTGCTGAACTCTCACTGTTATTTGTTTTTTCATTTAATAAACATTTAGTAACCATCCCCTGCCTGTCAGGCACCAGGCAGATGCTGGAGACAAAAGGACAAAAACAAGAACAAGTCCTGCGCTCTTGGAACTTACATTCCCCTGGACCCTCTGTTGTGTCAAAGAAAGACAGTTAAGCTTTTGCCCCTGACAGAAAGTGATCAGAAAGCACAGGACGTGGAAGGCACTGCAGCCACAGCCCCCACCTCTCTGCCAAGAGGAGGCAAGCACGTTCCTTGTGGCCAAGCTTGGTCACGGCCTGCCGCTAAGTCCGGCTGCCTTTAGGCATTGAATCCACTTCCATGATTTTGGTCCTTTCGTTTCCTGTTCTCCCGGACACGCTGTCAGAAGCTAAGAGGAGGGCAATCCGGCCTCGGGCACTTAACACAAAACTCACTGTGTGACCTTGGCAAGTCACTTAACCCCGATTGCCCTGCCGTCCCCCCTCCAAAAAAAGCAAAGATAAAGAGATTGAAAGTTAAGAGTAGAAGTAAGCTCTCCATTCCCACACAAACATTCAGGCAATCAACTTTCCGAACTCAAACTACAGTTCCAGCAGCATTTTTATTTTCAAATCTCCAGGTAAAAGCAAATTTGTTGTTGAGTTGTTTCAGTCCTATCCACCCATTTGGGGTTTTCTTGGCAGAGATACTGGGGTGCTTTGCCATTTCCTTCTCCACCTCATTTGACAGATGAGGATGCTGAGGCAGACAGGGTGAAGTGACTTGTCCAGGGTCACACAGCTAGTCAGTATAGGTAGCCAGATGTGAACTTAAGGAGATGAATCTTTCTCACCCCAAGCCCAATGCTCTAACCTGAACCTATCACGCCCCTAAACCAGGGGATAGATCTAGTTCAAAATTCTATTCTTGTGCCCTTTGTGGAGCCAGGATTTGGGTGGTCCCAAACCTCTCCTGTCCCTTCCCCCAAAAAGCAGGCTAGAGGTTCAAACCAGGGTCTTTTCCTACTGGCTGCAAAGGTTGGTCAGACCTCAAATCATACCTATCCCCATCGCTGCCATTGAAAACAGACTGTCTCCCACTGTACCCGCAGCTGTCTCCAGTTGTCCTGATCTTTCTCTGGCCACTGGACCTGGATGGCTCCAGAGGAGAAAGGGAGGCTGGTAACCTCGCCTGGCCTTGCCTCACTTAAGCCCAGTTCAATTGCCTGGCACAGCCTCACCGTCCTGATGTCACGGTCCTCTTTGAGAATGAAGGACAAATCATAACTCACATCACTGGTGAGTCGCGTGTGTGTGTTTAGACAATCACATCCTACATGAGGTTTAGCATTTGGCATGGGGGAGGAAAGTCAAGGTGATCTAAAAATAAAACAGCAATTTGAAATTAAAGAAATGAAAAGGTCAGACTCAGTGGGCCCTAAGAGACCTTCTGAGTCTCGTGTTCTGTGACTGTAAAGCTAACTGGGCGAGGCTCTGGGATTCCTCACTTCTAGGGCTCCTGTGTATTTCTCCAAAGACCTAGGGCACTGGGTCCTGATAATCAAGGTTAACTTGCCTCCACCCCCATTTTAGGAAGACCCAGGTTCTCGAGTCTGGGGCCGGGAGGGGACCTTTTCTTAAGCCAAAGCTGGATGACCATTTCTCTGGATGGGACATTATAGAGAAGATACTTGTGTAGGTCTGGATTGGGCTCAGGGGTCTCCCAGGCCCCTTCCAGCTTGGAAAGTCTGGCAGACTGTTCCCTGTCTTGAAGATGCCTGCCCAGCCCGGCTCGGCTCAGCCCAGTGAGTGGTTACTTCTGGGAAGAAGCAGGGAGAGAAAGGGGGCCCAGAACAGAAGGGGGACTTCCTGTTTGCTGTTCACACCTCCAGCTCCCTTCCTCATGGGTGACGCACAGGTCTGAAGGCACGAATGAGTCAGCGGTGAGAAGCCGCAGAGGGTACTTGCGTGGGGTGGACTGGTTAGTGGCAGAGAACCACAGCACATTAGGACTGGAGAACACAACAGACCGGGAGATTCCAGAACACAGAACAGCGGGGTTGAGCTACAAAACAAAAAATGCCACTCGGTCAGCAAACGTTGTTTAAGCACCAGGGTATGGAGCTAAGCACCGGCTACAAAGAAATGACAGGCCCTGCTCTCAAGAAGCACATAGTCTAAGGGAGGAGACAATCCCCCTCCCCCCCCCACAGGAACATACAAAGAGAGTAAATGAAAAAGAAATTTAGAAGTGGAGGCTTATGGACTGGGGGGAAAAAAGGCCTCCAGCAGACAGTGAGATTCGAGTTTTGAAGAAAAGCTAGCAGTCAGAGGTGAGAAGGGAGGACATTACAGGTATGGGCACAGCCTGGGCAAAGGCATGGAGTCTGAAGATAGAGTGATATATACAAGAAACAGTAAGTGGGTGAGTGGATCAGAATGGCAGAATGTGTGGAGGGAAGTGAAACATAAAAAGACTGGAAAAATAGGAGGGCGCCAGATTCGGAAGAGCAAATAAAAGGCTTTATATTGAATCTTGAAAGTAACAGGGAGCCACTGGATTGCGTTCCTGCCTCAAACACTTAGCTCTAGGACCCTGGGCAAGGCACAAAAATCTTTCTCAGCCTCAGTTTCCCTACCTGTAAAGTGGAAATAATAATAGCACTTACCTCCCAGGGCTGTTGTGAGGCTCAGATGAGCTAAACATATGCAAAGGGCCTTGCAAACATGGCACTTACCATGTGCCAAGCACGCAGAACGAAGAGCTTTATGAATATTATCTCATCTGATCCTCCCGCTTTACATATGGGTAAACTGAGGCAGACAGCAGCTAAGTGACTTGACCAGGGTCACACAGCGACTCTCTGAGGCCAAATTTGAGCTCAGGTCTTTCCGACTTTGAGCCCAGCACTTTATCCACTGCACCATGTTATTATTATTATTAACTAGCCGATAGGAAAGTAGAAATAGAGATCAAATTAACCAAATGCTGCATGTTCTAAGACAAGAACAAGAAAACTAAAACTATTTGCTTGGAGATTGTGTGGCTCTTATTCAGGGATAAATAATCAAAGGGGATAAACAGGCAGTTTTCAGACGAAGAAATCAAAGCTATTTAGTCATTTTAAAAATGTTCTAAATCACTATTGATTAGAGAAATGCAAATTAAAACAACTGTGAGGTACCACCTCACACCCATCAGACTGGCCAATATGACAGAAAAGGAAGACGTATGAGGGAGAGGATGTGGAAAAATGGGAACGCTCATGCATTGTTGGTGGAGTTGTGAGATGATCTGACCATTCTGGACAGCAATTTGCAACTATACCCAAAGGGCTATAAAACTGTGCATACCCTTTGAACCAGCAATACCACTACTAGGTCTGTATCCCAAAGAGATCAAAGGAAAAGAAGAAGGGCCTACATGTACAAAAATATTTATATCAACCCTTTTTGTAGTGGCAAAGAACTGGAAATTGGGGGGATACTCACCACTTGGAGAATGGCTGAACAAGTTGTTGTATAGGGTTGTGATACAATACTATTGTGCTAGAAGAAATGACAAGCAGGATGCTCTCAGAAAAACCTGGGAAGATTTACATGAACTGATGCTGAGTGAAGTGAGCAGAACCAGGAGAACATTGTATAAAGTAACAGCAACATTGTAACAATGATCAGCTGTGAATGACTTCTGTGAACTGATGCTGAGTGAGGGGAGCAGAACCAGAAGAACATTGTATAAAGTAACAGCAACATTGTAACAATGATCAGCTGTGAATGATTTCTGTGAACTGATGCTGAGTGAGGGGAGCAGAACCAGAAGAACACTGTCCACAGTAGCAACAATATTGTACAATAATCAAGTGAATGACTTAGTTCTTCTCATCAATACAATGATCCAAAACAAATCTGAAGAACTTACTATGAAAAATGCAATCCATCTCCAGAGAAAGAACTGATGGAATCTGAATAAAGATTGAAACTTACTTTTTAAACTTTCTTTATTGTTCTTGGGGTTTTTGGTCTGTGTTTTCTTTCTCAATATGGTTAATATGGAAATGTTTTGCATCACTTACATCAAACTGCTCGCCTTCTCAAGGAGGAGGGAGAAAAGGGGGAAGGGAGGAAGAGAGTCTAGAACTCAAAAATTTAAAAACTAATGTTAAAATGTTTACATGCAATTGAGAAAAAATAAAATAAAAATTAAGTGTAGAATGAATGAAATGCTAAAATAAAACATCTCATTTAGGGGTTCTTGAGATAATAATGTGTAATATCTCTCTTACTGTGTGCTTTTAAATTTTTATTTAATTTTTTTTTCAGTTGGCAAGCATTTTTCTCCTTCTCACCTGCAACTCCCTCCCAAAAAAAGTAAGACAAAACTCTCATAGCAAAAAAATGTAGGCAAGGAAAATAAATCTCATATTTGCCATGTCCAAAAAGATAAATCTCATCCTGTACTTTGATTTGGTCTCTGGCAGGAGATGGGTAGTTCTCTGGAATCAAGGCTTATTGCCTGAAAAAAACAGTTCTTAAGTCTTTTTTCCCCCTTTCAATTAACAAGCATCTACCCTCTTTCCCTCTCATCTCCTCTTTTTCCTAAATTGAGGTGGGGGGAGAAGGAAAACTTGTAACATTTAAGTTCAGTCAAGCAAAACCCACACCCACATTTACCACACCCCTGTTCCAAAGTCCTTGTCCTGATCAAGTGCCTGTAGATTGAATTGATGATCTTGAACCCCTATCATGTCATTGAGTGGTTTTTCACTCACTCTCTGTGACCCCATTTGGGTTTTTTTTAGCAAAGATACTGGAATGGTTTGCCATTTCTTTCTCCAGTTCATTTTGGAGGTGAGGAAAATGAGGCAGACAGAGGTTAAGTGACTTGCCCAGGGTCACACAGCTGGTAAGTGTTTGACGCTAGATTTATGCTCTGCTCCTCCTGACTCGACCACTGGTACTATCCACTATAGCACCCCCTACCTGCACCTAAGCTACTATCATTCTCCTTTATTTCCTGATCTCTACAAGGCACTACTTTCTTTTGTTTGAGCAGTCTGTGCTTCCTCCTCCTGCTCCTCCTCCTCCTCCTCCTCCTCTTCCTCCTCCTCCTCCTCCTCCTTCTCCTCCATCTCAGCCAGTCTCTGTTATGTCCCATCTTAGACTAAGATTATTAGAATTTTGAGTTGTTTCCTTATGACCTGGAGATAAACATTCTATCCTGGTCCGTGACTTTTCTTTGTAGTTCTATATCCAGAAGTGAGTGCGTCCACTCCACTTGGAAAGATAATCAGTGCTTGGAAGCTGTGGGGGGCCTCCATGTCGGTGAAGAATCTCCTCAGTGATTTTTGAAAGATTAATAAATATCAGTCTCGATCTAATATTAATAATTATGTTCCTCTAGTGGAACTGAATCCTAAACATGATTAGAAGACTCTGACTTTTTTTCTTTCCACAAATCAACTCCTGACCCTTGGGTCTGACATTTCAAGACTATGTGGAGTCCGAGGATCCAGGTTCAAATTCTGCCTCTGCCACTTACTCCCTGTTTGACCTTGGTCAAATCATCACCTCCCTGGGTCTCAGTTTTCCCATCGGTAAAATGAGGTTAGGAGGTGGTTTCTAAAGAGTTTTCCAGCTTTAGAGATGTTATCTTATGACCCAGGCTGTGTTTCCAGGCTTACTACCCATAATTCTCTTTCATGTCATAGATAGGACTTGGCTCTGCTGGCCTTATGTCCAAGGCTCTTCTATGTTCAAGTTTCCACACTGGCTCTTCTTAAATCTCAAATATCTAAAGCCTCTTCTCCCCCATTCTACTCCTCTTAGAGTCAGGGATGTGCCAGAGCCAGCTCTTCCAGGCTCTCCAGCTACAGATGTGAGTAAAAAGAAAAACAGTCTCTGCCCTCAGGGAGCTTACATTCTAATGGGAACAGACAATGTATAAAGGTGCCTGGAGAGTGAGAGAGGAAAGCAGGGCAATGGGAAGGTACCATTGCAAGACCATTGTGGAGAAAGCTGGTCCAATTAGGATTGGAGTCTGGAGAGGAAAGAAGACGGGGTTGGCGTGGGCACTTTCCTTAAAATGGACATTTGGGGAGGAACCAACCCATCAGAGGAAGGGGCTGCAGGGTCTGAATGAACTTCCAGTGTGAGAAAACTTCTGTTTCATGGGGGAGAAAGTGTGGAGAATCAGTTGTGGAGTCCAGAGAGAAATCAGCTCA
This sequence comes from Pseudocheirus occidentalis, assembly GCA_028646575.1. Lineage (NCBI taxonomy): Eukaryota > Metazoa > Chordata > Mammalia > Diprotodontia > Pseudocheiridae > Pseudocheirus > Pseudocheirus occidentalis. Next base: position 188,387,495 of record CM053601.1, on the reverse strand, counting down.
TTTTGGGTCACACGACCTACGATTGGCAGAAGCCAGAACAGAACCCAGGGTTCCTAATTCCCAGTACTGCACTTTCTCTGCTATGTAAGCTTGCTTCCTCCACAAAGATTTTCCCTTTCAAGCACAAGTCAGGACCTCCAGGAAAAATCCTTGAGCTTGGCAGAGCCTAAGTTCTGCCACTAAGTTCTGACACCACTAAGTCTGCTCATTCCTTTTCCTCTCTGGGCTTGAAAATAGAGACAATGATCCCATCCTACCTGATCACATCCTTCTGGGATATGCTCTCCTCCAAGAGACCAATTATCCAAGGTCCAAGGTACCCTATGGGTCTACAGTCAAAAAAACTATAGCTCACAAGCTCCCAGTGCCATGGTCAGTCAATTAACTCCAAGAAAAACCATTTACTGAAACGCCATTGGAAGAAAAATAGTAACAAAACATCATTCCTGTAAACCTGGTGCATGCTCTCCCACGTGGGCAGAGAGGGCACACACACCCGTGGCCAGGACACCTGTGAGAAGGGACTGCTTGTGCCTCCTTGTGCTGGCAATGACCTTGGTCTCAGAGTCTCCATCCAACGCTCCCCCTTGGTCACTGTGGGGTGCTGCTACCCTGATGTGGACACTGCTTGACTTTCCTATGTCCTATGTTCTATGTACTTTTGGGAAGAAATAGAGACCCTGCCATAGGATCAGAAGGAGTTTGGGGTCTGAGGACTGTCATTTGCAAAAACAAGACCCAAGCTCCAGGCACCAGACTTGACCATGTGCTTCTTCTGTATGGCTGATGAATGGAGGGGAGGGGAGAGAAATCCCACCCCACCTTTGTTGTACTTTTTAAAAGACATAAGAAAGGTCTGGCTGCTACCCCTGGAGCGAGAAGCAGAGAAGGTGCGGTGGCTGCAGTCGCTGCCATATGGCTGCTTCTGGAGCTCCGGGCCTGCAAATTGTAGGGGGACAAAGAGACCATTCAGAGGGTAATGGCTCTTGCTTTGACCTGCTTAGATCTAGATCGTGGTCTTGGGTGATGGTCCTGGGGTGTGTGACCAGTAAGCCAGAGCATGTGGGGGCTGGGGCTGTAGAGAGGGCACCCATCTAATAGCTCTGGCAGCTGCAAAAATACCAGTGATTTGGGACAAAGCTCTCCTCTCTAGAAGCTGAGTTCTACTGTGGCAAAAAGCTCAATAGTCAAGTAATTGCCTGTCAGTATGAGCTAGCACAGGAAGCACACACAGACGACAGAATCCTTTTGGGGGGACAAAAAGGATCAAGGCATGGAATGGGAGGAAGAACTCCTACATCAAAAGCCTCCAAGAAAAATATGAACTGCTTACAGGCCATGGAGGAGCTCAAGAAGGACTTTAAAAATCAAGTAAGAGAAGTGGAGGAAAAATTAGGAAGAGAAATGAGAATGATGTAAGAAAATCATGAAGAGAGTCAACAGATTTCCAAAGGAGACACCCCAAAATACTGAAGAAAAAACATTTTAAAAATAGACTAATTCAAATGGCAAAAGAGGCCCAAAAAGCCAATGAGGAGAAGAATGCCTTAAAAAGCCAAATTTGCCAGATGGAAAAGAAATTTCAAACATTCACTGAAGAGAATAATTCCTTCAAAATTAGATTGGAGCAACTGGAAGCTAATGACTTTATGAGAAATCAAGATACTATAAAACAGATTCAAACAAATGAAAAAAGGAGAAGGCAATTTGAAATATCTCATTGGGAAAACCACTGACCTAGAAAATAGATCCAGGAGAGATTATTTTAAAGTTATTGGACTACCTGAAAGCCATAATCAAGAAAAGAACCTAGAAAGCATCCTTCAAGAAATTCTCAAGGAAAATTGCCCTGTTATTCTAGAACCGGAGGGCAAAATAGAAATTGAAAGAATTCACTGATCACCTCTTGAAAAAGATCCCCAAAATAAAACTCATAGGAATATTACAGCCAAATTTTATAGCCAAATTCCAGAATTCCCAGGTCAAAGAGAAAATACTGCAGGCAGTCAGGAAGAAACAATTTGAGTATTGTGGAAAAACAATCAGGATAACACAAGACCTAGCAGCTTCTACATTAAGGGACATGATATTCCAGAGGTCAGAGGAGTTAGGATTAAATCCAAGAATCACCTACCCAGCAAAACTGAGAATAATGCTACATGGAAAAATATGGTAATTCAATGAAATAGAGGACTTTCAAGCACTCTTGATGAAAAAACCAGAGCTGAACAGAAAATTCAACTTTCAAATATAAGAAACAAGAGAAGCATGAGATGGTAAACAGGGAAAAGAAATTACAAGGAACTTATTAAAAGTTAAACTATTTAAATTCGTATGTGGAAAAATTATAATTGTGACTCATAAGACTTTTCTCAGTATGAGGATAGTTGAAGTATATATGTATACATACATATATGTATGTATAGGAAGATGTATGTGTATAAATATATATGTGTGTGCATATGTATGTTCATGTATACATAGACAGAGGACACAGGATGAGTTGAATATGATATCTAAAAAACAAAAAAGGTGGGAATAGCATACACACTAATTTGGGTATCTTATCCTACAGGAAAATAGTGGGGTAGGGGATAAGAGCGGGGAGGACAGAAGGGAGGGCAGATCGAGGGAGAGGGTAGTTAGAAGCAAACATTTTTGAAAAGGGACAGGGTCAAAGGAGAAAACAGAACAAGTGGGGGGAGGGATAGGATGGAGGGAAATATACTCAGTCTTCCACAATATAGCTACTATGGAAATGATTTGGGTATCTATCCATGTACAACCTGTATTGAATTGCTTGTCTTCCCAGTGGAAGTGGGTGAGGAGGGAAGAAGGGAAAAAATCTGGACCTCAAAGTTTTAAAAACAAATGTTTAAAAATTATTTTTTTTACAGGCAACTGGGAAATAAGATATACAGCTACTGGGGTACAGAAACCCATCTTGACCTACTAGAAAGTTAGGGAGGTGAAAGGGGAAAATATGAGAGAATAGATGGGTAGAAGGGGTATTCAGTAGGCTTGCTATTTGGGGGTGGGGGCTAGGGGAAAGACAAGGAGAGAAAAAATTGTAACAAAAACTTGTGGAAAAGAATGTTGAAAACTAAAGAGAAATAAATTTTAAAAAATAAAAGACATGAGAGAAAATGTGAAGAGTTAACTCCAGCGCTCAGTTTCTCCCTGTGTAGCTGGCCCTCCTCATAAGTGGGGGGGGGCACATTATTGTTTATGGGGCATGCAGGTGCCTTTGTCCAATTGCCAATGCAATTTTATTAGGTTGCTTCTATTTTGATATTATATTCTTCTGAAAGCTCCTTAATTTGATCAGAGACCACTCTAATTAACCTCCTTTACTTACACAAAATAAATATGAGGTCAGCTCAGAGTAGAGGGAGACATGAGCAGCTGAGGGCCTCAGAAGAGGCTTACTATAGTAGGTTCACTGGAGCTGAGCTGAGAAGGAAGCTGGGGCTTCTAAAATAAAGAAGTGAAGCAGGAGGGCATGTACAGACATGGGAGGACAAAGGCACCTATGGGAGATGGATGCTGTGGGTGTCTTATTGATCCCTGGGCAAGCATCAGGTGACTTTGGTGTCTTCCAAAGGAGCTCCTGATGCCTGCCACCAGGCACTGCTGCTCTGTCAGCTGCTCCAACACTGGGAGGTCGAAACCCTGGTCCCCCTGCTTCCCAGACACCTGAGAAAGAGAGAGTGAATCCCCTGCCTAAAACCTTTGGGGTGTTTGTACAGTAAATTGTTTTGTTATTGGGTCTCTCAGGTGAAGAACTTTACATTTATCCTCATTAGTGTCATTTGATGAGATTCAGCCCCTGCTTTCTACTAAATAAGTATTTGTTGAATTTGCTTTTTCAAGTGGAAGAGACCTGAGAACAAGGAAGATGAGCTGTCCAAGCTAGAAAACACAGTCAAGTCCAGAAGTGAAATAATGACCCCAGAGAGGACTTGGGGACGGTCTTGTCTGGTCCCTCATTTTGAAGCTGGGACCACTTTTGAAGACTGTGACCTGCTCAAGGTCACACAGCTAGGCTGACTGAAGAGTCCACCAGCATCAACTTCAGAAGGCATAGACCTCTACTGAAAGAGCCCAAGGTCTCAAAGCTGTGTATCCCACCTGCCCTTGGAGCTGCCCATTTCAGAGAGGACACTGACAAGCTGAAGAGGAACCAAAGGATGGCGGCTGTGTTGGCCAAGGGCTTCCTCCTCATGTGTGAATCAGCAGAAAAACGAGGGATTCTTAGACTGGAGGAGAGAAAGCTGAGAAGATGCTATTACATGATAGAACTGTAGATTTAAGGGTATAAGGAACCCAAAAGTTCATGGAATCCAACTTGAAGTCCAACTCCAACATGGAGTCTAATTTTACAGATGAGGGAACTGAGGTATAGAAGGATTAGAGTTTCAAGCAGAAGTTGCAAAGGGACAGATTTCCACTTTCTGGCTTCCTACCAATCAGAGTCATTCTGCAGCAGAGGGGGAGGGCTGCCCTAGAAAATGATGGGTTCCCCTTTGCGATTGGCTGGTGAATAGTTAACAACCAGCTTTCCAAGAAAATGTAACCGTGGCACACTTTTTAGATGTAATCTGCATTGTTAACCTTTTCTGAATTATTTTCTTAAGTCTAGATAATCACAAAATGATAAATCGGTCCTGATTTTGTAGCAGGTGTTGGTTTCTGAGTCACCCTGAATATTCCTTCCAAGCTGTCTCTAGCCCACCCCACCACCCTTCACTGGAGGGCTTCAAGCAAAAGAATGATGACTTCTTGTCCAGAGGTTGTAGTGGAGTAGTGTGCAGGTAAGAGTTGGACTGGATGCCTCTAAGGTCCCTTTCAGATCTGAGATTCTGGGTCTGGATTTGAATCCCAGCACATGCTACCTGTGTAACTTTAGGCAGTCCCTGCCTCAGTTTTCCCATATGTAAAATGTTGGGCTCAATGGCCTCTTCCAGTTCTAAACCCTATGACAAAAGAAGGAATGCCCAAGCCTCTTTGCCGAGCCTTCCTTCCCCAGTCCATTTTCCTTTCCCACAGGACCAGCCTAGAACACTAGAGGGTGCCAAAGAGCCTCTTTTAAATCTCCTATGGTGACCTTAAGAATGTCTGATTCCTTAGGAAGGCTGATCTTGACCAGAGGCCATGAAGTCAGATGGCCTGAATTTAAATCTTGCCCTGCCTTTTTTGTTCTTAATCGGCATGACCTTGGACAAGTCCCTTCCCCTTTTTAGGTTTCAGTTTCCTTTTCCCCATGGACCACAGCACACCAGGCCCTTCTGCCCTCCAGTCTCCCCAAATCTGTCCAAGTTCATGTTTGCTGTTTTCACCACATTAACTATCCATCTTATCTTCTCCTTTTGCCTTCAATCTTTCCCATTATCAGACTCTTTTCCAATGAGTCTTGTCTTCTCATTATATGGTCAAATATTTAAGCTTCAGTCTATAGTCATATTTTAAAAATGCTCTAAATTACTGTTGATTAGAGAAATGCAAATTAAAACAACTCTGAGGTACCACCTCACACCTATCAGACTGGCTAATATGACAAAAAAGGAAAATGATAAATGTTGGAGGGGATGTGGGAAAACTGGGACACTCATGCATTGTTGGTGGAGTTGTGAACTGATCCAACCACTCTGGAGAGCGATTTGGAACTATGCCTAAAGGGCTATAAAACTGTGCATACCCTTTGACCCAGCCACACCACTTCTAGTTCCGTATTCCAAAGAGATTATGAAAACGGGAAAAGGCCACATGTACAGATATATTTACAGCAGCTCTTTTTGTGGTGGCCAAGAATTGGGAATTGAGGGGCTGCCCATCTACTGGGGAATGGCTGCACAAATTGTGGTACATGAATGTAAGGGGATACTATGTGATATAAGAAATGAGAAGCACTTCTCTTTGGTTGTTTTGTTTCTTCATTTCTCATGGTTCTTCCCATTGGTTCTAATTCAATTCCAAAAGACTCATGATAGAAAATGCCGTCCTCAAATGCAGAGGAAGAGCCACGGGGTCTGAATGCAGATCAAAACAGACTGTTTTCTTTCTTTTTCTTTTTTTGATGGTTTTCCCCTTTTGTTCTGATTCTTCTTTCACAATGTTTAATATGATTGTACGTGTACAGTCTATATCAGATTGATGTATCTTGGGGAAGGCTGAAGGGGAGGGAGGGAAAAAATGAAACTCAAAATTTTATAAAAGTGAATGTTCAAAACTACCTTTACATGTAATTGGAAAAAAATAAGATACTATTAAGTGAGAAAAAATAAAATTTTTAAAAAAATATTTAAGCTCCAGCTTCAGTATTTGACCTTCCAGTAAATTGCCTGAATTGATTTCTTTCTTTAATTCTTCTTTGCTTTCTGTCATTAAATGGTATCGTCTATATATCTGAGATTTTTTATATTTTTCCTGGTAACCTTAATTTTGGCTTTTGATTCATCTAGCATAGCATATGATGTACTCTGCATGAGTAAAATAAACAAAGTGACACTATACAACCTTGTCATACTCCTTTTCCCATCTTAAACCAATCAGTTGTTCCATGTTGAGTTCTAACTGTTCTTCTTGGCACGCATATAGGTTCTCAGGAAACAAATAAGATGATCTGGTAGTCCCATCTCTTTCAGGTCCCACCATTCATTATGATCCACACAGTCAAAGGCTTTAGTGTAGTCAATGAAGCAGAAGTGGATGTTTTTTTCTGGTACTACCTTGCTTTCTCTCTAATCCTGGGAATGTTGGCAATTTGGTCTCTAGTTCCTCTACCTCTTTGAAAACCAGCCTGCTCTTCTGACAATTCTTGGTTCACATATTACTGAAACCTAGCTTGCAGAATCTTAAGCATAACCTTGCTGGCATGTAAAATAATTAAAATCGTTTCCTAATTTGAGCATTTTTTGGCATTGCTTGTCTTTAGGATTGGGATGTAAATTGATCTTTTCCAATCCAGTGGCCACCACTGAGTTTTCCATATTGGATGTGTGTTGAGAGCAACACTTTAACATAACTTTAGCATCATTTTCTTTTTTTAGGATTTTAAGTAGCTCAAATGGAATTCCTTCACCTCCACTAGTATTATTGTTAGCAATGCTTCCTAAGGTCCACTTGACTTCATTCTCTAGGATGTCTGACTTGGGCACCATTGTGGTTATCGGTGATAGTGAGATCCTTCTCCTATAGTTCTTTTGTGTGTACTTGCCACCTCTTCTTAATCTCTTCTGTTTCTATTAAGTTCCTACCATTTTTGCCTTTTATCATGCCTATGTTTGCAAGAAACATTCTCTTGATGTTTCTAATGTTCTTGAAGAGATCTCTTGTCTTTCCCAATCTATGGTTTTCTTCAATTCTTTACGTTGATCATTTAATAAAACCATCTTATCTCTCCTCGCTCTTTTCTGGAATTCTGCATTCAAATGGGGATATTTTCCCCTTTCCCTTTTCTTCTTTCCCAGCTATTTGCATAGCCGCATCAGACTGCCATTTTGCTTTCTTGTTCTTCTTTTTCTTTGGAATTTTTTTTTTATTGCTGTAAATCTCTGTCCATGGTTCTTTAGGCACTTTGTCTATCAGATCTGATTTTTTTTTAAATTTTTGACTTGTTTATTCACTTTTAGTT
>CM053601.1:188362165-188379362 GCA_028646575.1 Pseudocheirus occidentalis | reverse complement strand
CTCTCCCCCTCCTCTCTGTCTCTCTCTCCTTCCCTCTCTCTCTCACTCACTCACTCTCTCTGTCTCTCTCTTTCTCTCTCTCTCACTCACTCACTCTCTCTGTCTCTCTCTCCTCTCTCTCTTTCTCTCTCCCCTTCTCTCTCTCTCTCTCTCTCTCTCTCTCTGTCTGTCTCTCTCCTCCTCCTCTCTGTCTCTCCTCTCTCTCTCCTTCTCTCTCTCCTGTCTCTCTCTCCTTCTCTCTCTCTCACTCACTCACTCACTCTCTGTCTCTCTCCTCTCTCTCTTTCTCTCTCTCTCTCACTTACTCTCTCTTTCTCTGTCTTTCTCTCCTTCTGTCTCTCTCTCTGTCTCTCTCCCCCTCCTCTCTGTCTCTCTCTCCTTCCCTCTCTCTCTCTCACTCACTCACTCTCTCTGTCTCTCTCTTTCTCTTTCTCTCTCACTCACTCACTCTCTCTGTCTCTCTCTCCTCTCTCTCTTTCTCTCTCTCTCTCCCCCCCCGTCTTTCTCCATGTCTCTCCTCTCCCCACACACACACCATCTCTTCTTTTCTCTTTCCATCTCAGCATCTCTCTCTGTCTCCCTCTTCTCTATTTGAAGCTACAAGTTCGAGAATACCACTTAAATATTTTTTTCAGCAAACATCCCCATGTGTTCAGTGATACCTTGCAATCTCTTCTGTGGCCTGTGGGATTGTCATGAGGCTGGAAAGCCTCTCTGTTTGTAGCATCTGAGTTTATGACCCTGACTGACTGTCCTGACGTCGGGGCATTTGTCTCAGGGGGGCATGCGGCTCCTTGCAATCTCTCAACCCAGCCCCGACTCTTCGTGGCCTCAGATCTGCCGATGTCACACAAGTGTTTTTAAATGGGGTTAGAAGCCATTGCCACAGTGATGCTAATGGAGAATGTTGCCCAGTGGTCTGAGCAACAGGGCAAGCCACTCTCTGGCTCTTCTGTGATCCGTGTTCCTGGGTCACTCCCTCTCTCTGGGCTTAGATCTCAGTCTCTTCTGTAAAATGTGGGTATTGAACTGGCTCGAGATCCTAAGTCCCTCTTGGAGGGGAAGTTCTAGAGAAAGCTGAAACTCAAAACATCTAGGACAGAACTCAATTATCTTTCCTCACAAGCTCTTCCTTCCAAATGTGCCTCTACCAGGCCCTCGCCACCCTCCGGACCAACAGCCTAGGAACCATCCTGGACTCTTCACTCTTTCATCCCCCATAGCCAGTCTGCTGCCAAGGCCTCTTGTCACCTTTGTGTTCAGGCATTTCAGTCACATCTGAGTCTCTGTGACCCCAATTTGGGTCTTCTTGGCAGAGATACAGGAATGGTTTGACATTTCCTTCTCCAGCTCACTTTACAGATGAGGAAACTGAGGTAAACAGGGTGAAGGACTTGCCCAGGGTCACACAGCGAATTAGGGTCCGCAGCCAGCTTTGACTCTGGTCTCCTTAAATCCTGGCCTCACACTCTTATTCACTACACCACCAAGCTGCCCAGATGCCTTTGGAACATCTCTCTTAGATGCTCCCTTCTTTCCTCTGACACTGTGACCAGTCTGCTGCCTCATGCCAGTAGCCTCCTGGTGGTTCTGCGTGCCACAGGTCCATCCCCTCTAGTCCATCCTCAAGCTCGCTGTCGAGGTGACCGTCTGACCATATCAGCTCCCTAGTATTGGTTGTTGTCCTTTATTCTTGAAGAATACCAAAATGACATCACTATGTTGGACATAAGGCACAGTGTGTCCAGCTGAGGCTGATCAGACCAATATGAGCGTGGAAGGCTGGGCCACAGTGGGGCACAAGCAGTCCACACGAACATTTGGAGTGGAGGTGGTTCTAAATTTGCACATCTCACGTTGCTTTTCAGCTACTGCAATTCTGCTTTGCTCGCAGAGTGCAGTGCCTTCTTTGATGAGGGAGGGTCATGCTGGCGGTCCTAGGGCAGTGTCTCCCATGTCACGCAATTGATTCCAGGGTACATGACAATGAGGTCAGTGCCAGACCTCCAGTCTGCTTGGCATTCTTAATATCTCTTCTCTCCCTTACTTTCCTTTGGAGCCTCCCAAATGCTGAACCAGCTCTGGGTGCCATCAACCTCCTTATCACGTGTACATCTCTAGAAAGTGCACTGCCAACGTGAGTGAACTTATCCAGAGCCTTCAAAACTTCTCCATCTTCTGTAACCAATGGCTCCGTGGTGCTGACCGGCAGAGAACTTCTGTTTTCTAGGTGTTCGTTGTCAGACAAAAATTAGAACAAGCAGCAGACAACTGATCCACGTTTTGTTGCATCTCGGCTTCAGAGGACCAGTTGAGTGCCCAGTCATCTGTGAACAGAAAGTCATGCATCATTACTCCTTCCACTTTAGTCTTGGCTTGTAGACTTTTCAAGTTAAATAATTTATCATTAGAGCAACAGCTGACCTTGCTTTCATTTTCATATTTCATTTTTCTGAAAACATCCTGCTAAAAAGCATGAGAGCAAGCACACAGCCTTGCTTCATGCACATCATTGGCTACTGGGAAAGCACGAGAGCCTTGTCCATTATCTAGAACATGGGTGAGCATGCTGTTGTGGAATGGGGGCAGGATACTGAAGAATTTCAAATTTTGCCACAATCTTCCACAAGCCCCCGTGACTGACAGTATCAAAAAACCTGGTCAGATTCCACTCACCATTGGTACATGGAATGACTCACTCTTATGGACAACAGGAAATCCAGTAGACCCGAAAGATGAACAGTTCTGGTTGGGAGAGAACTCAGCAGGTATCACCTCCAGGTATCACCTCCAGCAGCCCCAAGTGAAACAAAGCTGGAAAATGCAGTCCAGCTTACCAAAGTCGGAGGTGGATATGTGTTTTTCTGGAGTGTTCACAGTGATGGGAACCCCGTGAAGCTGGTGTAGGAAAGTGCCACCACCATTATCAGTGCCTAGTCGCCCACCATGACCAACCCTGATGAGGTCAAAGAGTCATTTTATGAAGACCCCCATGAAGAGGCAGGGCAGGGGGCATCTCCTCATCTCTCTTTAGTCCAATCCCACCCAATCTTTATGACGTTTGTTGCATTATCTTTGATTGTTGATGTTCATTCCTGTGGTTGTTTGGGTTCTTCTGACTTCTCTCTGCATCAGTTCATGGAGATTTTCCCATGCTTCTCTGTATCCATCATACACATCATTTTTTTAAATTTAAGAATACTTAGTGAGTGCTAAGAATTAGATTTTTAGAAAAGTTTTATTCACATGTTTCATTTTTACCTTGCAAACATTTCCAGATTATCCTCTGTTATTGTTGCTGTTCAGCCGTCTCAAGAGTCTTTAGGGCCCTACGTTTGGGGTTTTCTTCACAAAGATACCAGAGTGGTTTGCTATTTCCTTCTCTGACTTATTTTATGGATAAGTAACTGAGGCAAATGGGATGAAGGGACTTGCCCAGGGTCACACAGCTAATAAGAGTCTGAGGCCAGATTTCAACTCAGGAAAATGAGTGTTCCTTACTCCAAGCCACTGTGCCACCCAGCTGCCCCACACACGTCCCTTCTTACAGCACAGTAATATTCTATTACATGCATGTGCCACAGTTTGATGGGTATGTACTTTGTTTTCAGTTCTTAGCTATCACAAAAGTGCTGCTATGCATAGAATTGAGTCTACAGGGACTTTTTCTTATCAGCAGCTTCCTTGGAGTGTCTCATCAATGGGGCCTTTGTTGGTCCAATGAAAGAGTCTCTGGTTCAAACAGTTCAGAGACATTTTAGTCATTTTTCACAATTCCAAATTGCTTTCCAAAATGGTTGTACGTGCTCGACAGCTCCACCAACAATGTACCACCACGCCTGCGTTCCCACGACCTTTCCTGCACCGACTGTTGGTGTTTTTTTGTCATTTATGTCAATTGCCAGTGTGTGAGGTGGAACCTGAGGCGATTTGATGCATTCTTTTGTGTGGTTGTGAGTACTTTGCAATTCTGTTTTTCAGATCTGTTAGTCCATATCCTTTGACCATGCATGTATTGGCGAATGGTTACTAGTCTTATAATTTTTGACACGTATATGTATATGCATATACAAGGGGAGAGGGGAGCAGGGGGATAGAAAAGAGGGAGTGGTGCCCCAGGTTCAAATCAAGGGCTGGCCATTAGGGGAAGGCAAGACCTCTGGAGTTTCAGAGTCTACAGGGAAGTGGGTGAGAAGAAGGCCCCAAACTCAGGGCCCTAGGCTGAACAGCAACAATAACAGAGGATAATCTGGAAATGTTTGCAAAGTAAAAATGAAACATGTGAATAAAACTTTTCTAAAAATCTAATTCTTAGCACTCACTAAGTGTTCTTAAATTAAAAAAAAATGATGTTTACATGTCTTGAATACCAAACCCTTATCAGAGAAATTTAAAACAAAGATTTTTTTCCCATTTGATCACTTCCCTTAAAGCACCTAACATCATCTGGGCAGAATCCTTTCTGTTTCCAATGGCCTCTTCTTCTGTAAACCCAGTATTATGAACCTTCATAATTCATCATTTTAGGGTGGCCTTGTTTCCACTGGTTTCTTCCCCTCACCCCTGATCCCTTCTCCTCATTTGATATTCCCTCTCTCTCTCCTCCCCCTCAACCAGTCTGTTCCTTGGTTTCAAAATTTCATTTTTTCTGTCCCTTTCCAAAATCCAAAAAGGATTTCTCTCACTCTTTTCATTCTCCATCTTTTCTTTCTGTTTCCTCTAGACCAGAGGTTCTCAACCTGTGGATCACAACCCCTTTGGGGGTCAAACAACCCTTTCACAGGGGTTGCCTACAACCATCAGAAAACACATTTCCGATAGTCTTAGGAACTGAGACACCGCTCCTCTATCTGTCTCCAGGCAGGTCCGCTCACATGCAAATACATCTACATAGGAATATTAAAGGGTTGTGGCATTAGGAAGGTTGAGAACCACTGCTCTAGACCCTTGTTCTCTGATTCATGACCTCTAGAATTATCTGGTCCCTCCCTTTCCTCTGTATTCTTCATGCAATCAAGGCTTCCAAAGTATCCAGTCTGGGCTCTCCCCTCTAGGCGCTCCCAACACCGCCTTGTAGGGCTTGTCCCACGAATTCCTCATTTCCATGGTGCCTCATTTCCATAATAAGCCAATGACTACAGGCGTCAGACAGGACACTCCCTCCCCCCACCGGGTCCCACCACTGATCTATACCCTCTCTCGTTAAGCTTTTTTTCCTTTTCTTGCTTTTCATTTTGGTTTTTTTGGGGGGGGGTTACATTTTAAACTCCAAACTGTCTCCTGCATCCCTCCCCACTGCACTAGAGAAGCCCGCCATTTGACACACACACAGAGATGAAGATATATTGCGCCCATCTATTTGTAAAGCCTCACTGCGCACACTTCTACTTCTCTGTTCTTCCTCCTGAGGTGGATTGTGTCTTTCTTCAGGGGTCCTTTGGAGGGGATTAGAGTACTTATAACACTCCTCTTGGTTCTGCTCATTTCACTTTTCATTATTCCATACAAGTCTTTCTGCTTTTCTAAAGTCAGTGAGCTCATTATTCCATCACAAGTGTATGCCACAATTTGTCTGGCCATTCCCCGGCTCATGAGCATCCCTGAACTTTATTTTTCTCCATTTGCCTGGAAAGCTCTTCCTGGTGTCCATTGCCTCCCTCAGGACAAGTAGACTTTTCATACGCCAAATGCCCCAGGCCTCATCCAGTGTAAAGTTCCCACCTCCCTTTGTTGACCCTCTCTCTTCACTCATAGGAACATTCATCCATCAGGGGAACCCCCTCCTACTTCCAAAGGAAGGCCTCCTTCCTTCCCCATCCCCTTTTCAATTATTTCCCCTTTTTCTCACCCACTTCCCTGTAGGCTCTAAAACTACAGAGGTCTTGCCTTCCCCTAATGGCCCGCCCTTGATTTGAACCTGGGGCACCACTCCGTCCTTTCTATCCCCCTGCTTCCCTCTCCCCTTTATCTACCCTCCCATGTCGTGATGTCGTCCCCCAAAAGCAGCATTTTCCTGCGGGTGGAGAGTCTCCAGGTTCTGTCCGTGATGCTCCCTGTCTGCCCCTTCACTGATGCCTCTATCAGATTTCTGCCTTCATCCCTGTCCCCTTGTGGACCTTCAGGAAGAAGTCCCTTCCTGGTCTCCCTGCTGTGACTGTTGCTGCTGCAGGCCTCTCCTGCTGATTTATTCACCCTCCTGCATTTCTGTTGTTTGGGGTGTTTGAGGTACAGACCCCCTCTTCAGTTGTGGTTTTCTTTCTATAAATGTTTCTACTTCTTCTTTATTATTAAACATCTGTCTCTGGTCCCATGTGGTTAAGCTCAGAGTTAAAGGATAGGTCACCCTGCGCTGCAACCTGAGCTTCTGCTCTTCAGAACATGTCCTTCCATTCTTTCTTCCTTTTCCTGTGGGTTTAGAATAGTCTTACTTTATTCCAATGCCCTTTTCTTTGCATTTGAAAGCCTTTCTCCCAAGAACTTGTTTTTTTAAATTAAATTCTCAATTTTAATCACTATAGACATGGAGTTTGCAGCCTTGGATTTTTTTTTTCTGGAATCAATCTGTGAAGTCTTTGGAATTTCATTTTCCACGTTCAGAAATTCCTGGCGGTTTTCTTCTATTGTTTCCTTCATCATGGTGTTAAAGTGTTTTGTCCTTCTGTGATCCTTAGGTCATCTCTGTGCATCCAGTCTTTGTTTTCAATATATTTGTCTACAAAGTGAGTATGTTTCTGTAAATGTTCTTCTCTTTTTCTAGTTTCTCTTAATATTCATATTTCCAGTCCATCGTTTTCTCTTTTGTTTCTTCCCTGAGACTGGAGATTCAAGTTTTTCCATTTTGTCCCTTATTTTTGCTCTGCGGGCCGTAACTTCTACTCTCATAATTCTAGTTTCCATTATTTTTTCTCACATCTCTTTTTTTAATGATTTGGGAGCAGCATGTCATGATTCCTATGTTCTCGAGTTCCACAGGGTCCCCTGTCTTATTAAATGTTGCATCATTTCCCGCCTTCCTTCCTTTCTCCTACTTTTTTTTGGCAGTATTTATTCATAAATGCCTGACTTTATTATATCTGGAGGCGGCGTTTCCTTCTGTTGTTAGGGTCTTTCCTGCTGATTTATCTGTTAATGTTCAAAGTTTTTGAGATTTCTTCTTCCTAATATTATTGATACTTTTAGTCTTCCCCCTGCACCTCCCCCCCCCACCCTTATTTCCCTTATCACTCACTGCATGGCTTCTTCCTGTCTGGATCTCCAAGCATCTCAGCTTCCTCCCATACTGGGCAATTCTCAATTCACCCACCAGGGTGTCTGGTGCAGCTGACTTTTGGTTGGGGTAGGTCCTGGTCCCACCTGTCCCACCCCTGCAGCATCGGTGCTTGTGGATTGCAGCTCCTGGCAGGCTTTTGTTCCTGAAGGACTGTGGACAAGCTGGCAGTTGAAGTCTGAGCAAAAGCCCACAGCTTGGGACTAGAGGGGTCTCTACAGCACTGGACAGAGGGAGTGGGGGGTTGTTGTGTCCTTGAGTCTGTCAGTAGTGGGGGGTGTGTGGAGGGAAGGGTGCAGAGCGAACTCAGGGCTGATGAGTGACAGTTCCCGGGTTTGGGGTTTGTTTGGGATTCTGAGGGTCCTGGACCATGGAGGCAGTGATGCTGCTTTATCTTCAGAGCATGATTTCTGTTCCATAGAGGTCTGAGAGGTCTAATCCCATGGTTCACATAACATAGAAGTCTTGCACTTAATAAATGTTTATTGACCTTTTGGGCCTCTCTAGTCCCCCTCCCCTCCCTAGCTGCTTGTACCTGCCCCCCAAATTACCTTGTTTTTGTATACGTGGGGTTTCCCCCAATAGAATATTAGAGGCAGTCAGGTGGCCTAGAGATTAGTAAGAGCTGAATTTGAATTTAACTTCACACACCAGCTGTGTGACCCTGGGCACATCACTTAACCTGTTTGTCTCAGTTTCTTCCATCTGTAAAATGGATATAATAATAACCCCTCCCTCCCAGGCTTGTCATAAAGTGCTTTATACGGTTGCTAGTTATTAAGTAACCGCTCACAGCCATAAGGGGCAGAAGCAGCATTTGAACTCAGGTTCTGGAACCCCCTATTGCACCACCCCTTCTGAGCCTGTGGTTTCTAAGGAACTCCCATGGCCAGACAACTTCTCTTCTTGCCTCCTCCCACTCACAAGCAGTGAGCCCCTCCCTGCCCTGGGCTGACCCCTTCAGCTAGCTTGTCCCTAGCACAGTGTGGTCATTTATAGGTATCTGAGGCAGCTGGGCCTGAAGATCACTCTTACCATGTGACCTTGGGCAAGTCACACCATCTCAGCTTCCTTATCTGTAAAATGGACACTAGAATCTGCCTCAGAAGGACGCGGTGAAAATCAAGTGAAATTGTTTGTGACTCACTTTGCAGACTGAAGGGCTGGGCCAGGGAGAACCCTGTGCAGGAGGAAGAGGATGTTGACTCGCACCCTCCAACTAGCCCAGGGAACCTTCTCAGGTGTCCCTAAGTCTGAAGACCTGTTAATTATCTATGTCCTCAATCAGGAGCCGTGGCTGACCTGGGACAAGAGAATAGAGCCCAGGCGGGTCCGTCCAGCAGGCGAGGCCTGCAGAGAGGAGGGGGCTCCTCTGGACCAGGCGGTTTCCACAGAACTTTCATTCCCTTGCCCCCTAACCCTTAGCCCCTCATGCCAGGGCAGCCTAAAAATAATGGCACCCTCACTGCTGCTGCCCCCAAGCGCCCGAGAACATATGCTTCCCCAGGTCTCTTGGGACTTTTGGGCTTGAAGCTACCTGTTTGCCCTATCAGCCAACACTGCCCCTCCTGGTCTGGTGCCATCCAATCCATCGGCAAAAAGCTGACTAGGCTGGGGAGGGGTCAGAGCCCAGAGTGGCTTCAAGTCCAGAGATCCTATTGGGTTTCATCTTTGGCCGTGTGACCCTGGCCAAGTCCCTTCCCCTCTGGTGGCCTTCATCACCTCATCTATAAAATGAGGTCCTCGAACTAGACAGGATCCAAGGTCCCGGCCAGCTCTGACATTCTGTGGTTCCGTGATGCCAGGAGAGTTTAGCAATAGTTTGGGGACTGCCTCATGACCTTCCTGAGTGGAGGGGGCAGGGCAGTGGGGGCGGCCTCACTCAGCATGAAGGGACAGGAGGCTTGGCCCGACAGACACACACGGCATTAAAGAGATCTTAGGTTTTAATAATGAACAGAAAAAAGTTACAAAATCAAACAGACAACACAGAACCTTGTGACTCTGGCAGACAAAGCCAGTGGAAAAACACAGAAACAAACCAGGGCTATTGTTCGGACAATGGGCCCAGAGATTCCTAGAGGTGGAACATTTAGCATTTAAGCAGGACATCCTCAGCCGGTAACATGGATGCGCCAGCACTGAGCTAGGAGGTAAGATGGAGAAAGGTCCTCAGATCCCCTGGGGCTCCGCCTGGTCTGGTGGGTCAGCCACAGGGCCACCTTGTCCCTGGTGAGACCCCAGGGCTGATCCAGACTGGTGGCTGATGGTCACATTTAGGGACTGGCCCAGCATCCAGTCTGGTTCACCTCTTCGGGTCTGGCCATCAACCAACCCCAGCAAGGTGGGAATTACATGTGGACTGTCTTTTGGAAGCGGCTCTCCCCTTGACCACAGAAAAATCCACACGGCGCTCAGGCCAACGCTCCAGTAACCTTGTATCATGGGACACACAACAGCTGGAAAAGTGTGCGCCTTCTTTATGGGTGGAGAGGACAAATGAGAACTGGGAGTCACAGCTCCATCTCCATAAACTGAGAAATGTTGGGGGAAGGAGTGCTCACAGGTTCAGCTAAAGGCTTGCTTTCCCTCACCCAATCTGCCTTGGGGCTTCCTCACTTTCCTGCTCTCTTAGGAGGGAGTGGGGCCATCTCAGAAATCCTGGGCCCTTCCCACCCTATCCACCAGCCCGGCAGAGCTGTGACTCCCATCTACGCCGCTTCCTTTCAGGTGCTGAAGATGGTGGATTCTGGGTAACAAAGGCACAATCATTCCACCTTGGCTGCCCCTGAGCAGAGCCAGAAGATATCTACTGGAGTGGTGAGTGACCCAAGTTGCTATTTGGGTCCATTTATAAATGGGGAAGTGAGGAGTAGCCCCAGGCTGGCCTGAAGGTGGACAAAGGCCAGACCAGAGAAGTATGTCCTGCTAGAGATGAAAGGAGGCAGGAGGCTCTGTGCCTCGTCCATGCAGACCCTGGAGAATAGAACAGAGGGAAGCAGCTACCCGGGGAGGGGGCCAGGCCCACAGTGAGGCAGACAGGGTCCACACAGTGATGAACCACAAAGGAGGAAGGGATGGAGAAGAGTTTGTTCTGAAAAAGATCTCCATCAGCACCAAAAATATATTATTATCTGTACATCTGTCATCCTTCTACAAAAGCCTTAAGGAAAGAAATCAAATGAGCTCATGCCTCAGAAAGGTCAATGTGTGTGTGCAGCGAGCTGGGCTGCAAGCTGACCCGCATCCCAGCTGTGGGCTGGAGCCCTGCACCTGCCACCAGCCTCCTTTACCAAGGGCTTTGCTCCAAACAATCTGTTCGGCCAGCAGGCACTTATCCCTGAGGCCCCCAAAGCTGGGGGCTCACGTTTTGTCTTCATGTCCCATCTCAATAAAACCAGAGGGAAATGTGGGAACGTTGTCTGAGGAAAGTGGGCGGAAGCCTCCAGGTACAGACTGTCTCTGCTTAGAAGGGCCCGTGCCCATGCAGGGATGCCCATCACGAAATGCCTCTGTGCCTGCGCAGGGAGGAGTCCTGGGAGACCTCTGCCCAAAGGTTTCAGCTGCAGTGGGCTCGGCACCCTCCAGCCTTCCTTGGGACTTAGAGATGATGGCTGTTGTGCAGCAGGGCCCCAGCTACCTTCTTGGAGGTCTTCCTCAGCAGCGGGCTGTCAGGGTGCTGCTCCTTCAGGTGCAGGACGTGGCCCTCCTGGCTGTCAGAGGTGCAGCCGCACTCCTCACACACATAGAGCTTGGCCCGCCGCTCCTTGTAGGCGTACTTCTGCTGCACCCCATGGATCTTCTTGAGATGGGACTCGAGGGAGCAGCGCTGCGTGAAGGCTTTGTCGCACAAGCTACATTTGTAGGGGCGCACACCTGAAGGGAAGAGAGAAGTGGGAGTGACGAGGGGGCCCTTCCCCAGAAGCCCTCAAACCTCCCTCCCCGTCAAGTCTGTCCTGAATCTTCTTGGCAGAGATGCCTGACTATGGGCGGTAAAGAGCAGGGAGCCAGGCTGGCCGTGCCCCCAGCTCCCTGGTCATCCACAGGCTTGCCATCTTGGCTCTGGACACCCCCCATTTGTCTCTTAATAAGGAGACTCTTTCCCCAGTGCCAGCTCTGGACTGCCAGTACCGGGGGCCCGCCCCGGTCTGGCTGGTTCAGGCCCACTCACCAGTATGTGTGCGCACGTGTCTTTTGAGGTCAAAGGTGTCATTGAAGCCCTTCCCACAGTAGGTGCAAAGGTGTCTCTTGACATCGTTGTGGCATTTCATGTGCCGGTTGAGCATGCGCTGGTAGGTGAAGGCTTTGTGACAGATGTGGCAGGTGAAAAGCTCCCCGCTAGGGCTGTCTCCCACGGTCACCTGCCCAGGGACAGAGGTGTGAGTGGCTGCCTCAGTTTCCAGCTGCTGCTATTTGGGGGCTTGGCCTTGCCCCTCCCCCATGCCCGGCCTCTGCCTCCATATCCCCTCCTGAAGCCTGACAGGCTTCCTCCAAAGCTCTGAGTACCCGTGGGCTCAGGGCTCGGGAGTCTGGACCTGAACTCTGCCGACCTCTGTGCCAGCTTCTGAGCAACTCTTACTCTGATCACAACTGCTGGCACAAAGATGGGGGCAGGATCCAGGTGTCCAAAGTGGGCAACCACCCCCTAGCCCGTCATCATCACTGCTAGTGCCGAGCCCTGGCAGCCAGACTGCCCTCTGCCAGCACTGCCTGCTCTATCCAGAACGTGGAAGAGCATCATAGATGAGGTCAGGAGGTCTGGGAAGCAGGCCTCGGCTCACTGCATCCCAGCCCATGCCAGGCGGGGGGAGAGGAGCCCCGAGGCTCAGGGGAGTCATGGCCCTCTGCCCACTGCAGGACTCTGGCAGGCAGGAAGGCTGGATTGGATCCACCAGGCCAAGTCACTCTTCCATAAAGCATCGGGCAGGATGTAGGCCAAGCCTTTGGGGGATGTCACTACACAGTGCAGAGGACTGGAGAGGCCAGGAGGGAGGGAAGTTACCTGCCGCCCCCCCCCCCTTGTCAGAGTCAGCATGTGTGTGTGTGTGTGTGTGTGTGTGTGTGTGCGCACACACGTGTATGGGGTGGGGGGAGTTGGTCCACATTCTCCTCAGGGATCTGAGCCTTCTGGCCAGATACCAGGGCTCATGGGTCACAGTCCCCATAAAGTTGGGCACCCCACCCTCACCCCAGCCCTGGGCTGCACAACAGGGAGGCATGCACAGTTACAGGACACCAACTCCAAGAGGCTAGGCTGCTCCCAAATCCAACTGCTTCTGCCCAGGCCGTGTCGCCCTTCAAGGCCTCCAGCTTCCTTGCCCTTCTGGCAGAAGCAGGATTCTGGTGTGGCGCCCAGGACACTTCTGTTACTATTCAGTCTACCAATGTTTTCCTTGACTCCACAGAAGCCCCCTAGGTTGGCATTTCCTCGAAACCAGCCCTGAGTCCATCCCCCTGAGTTCCCTGAAATGTAACCAAGCTCCTCACCTTCATCTTGGGACGCAGAAAGCCATGGTCATGGGCCTGAGGGCCAGTCAAACGGCCCAGGTCTTCTGCTGGTAGCTGTGCCACCACACAGGGCCCTGGGGCTGTGCCATAGCCAGGCTCCCGAAGACTCATGTCCAGGGCCAGTGGACAGGAAGGAGGCTCGGCCACTGAAGGCTCCAGGTCATGGTAGGGCTGGGGTGGACAGAAGCCGAGGCTGACTGTGGACAAAGGAGCAAGTGCGTTAGGACTGAGACCATTCAGATTGCAGAACTTTCTAGTCTTAGCTTGCCTTCAGTGGGGCAGCCTGGAACCCGGTGCCAAGGGATGAGGGGGCACGGCTCTGCCCCCTCCCATCCAGGCTGCCCCATTAGGATAATTGTAGGCGACGCCAGCCAAGCAAGCATCACAACTCAGAGACATGCCCGCTGAGTAATTTGTGTCTTAGCGGAACTGGGAGGATTCAGCCTTCTCTGCCAATTAGCCGCCACGGCAAACTGCCTGTGTGCTCCACCTGGGCTGGTCCCTCTGGATTCCTCGTGTGGGCCCCACCCCCTTTCATGGTGAAGGTCCAGGCAGGAGCTGTGGGGGCATCTCCCCAGATGCTCGCACCAGCACCCCAGGATGGCAGAGGCCTCAGCTTCCTGTGCCATCCGGCTTCTCCCCACTCTCATCAGCCCTTTCTCCTGGCCTTTGCTGCCTCCTGCAAGGGGTCCGCCTCCCTGAAGCCCCCTCATGTTCCAGCAAGGTCGGCCCACTGCCACCCACTCCCTGAATTCCTGGGAGGGGGTGGATGGCTCCGGCAGGCAAACAGGCCACGGGTGGGGCGAGGAGGCCCTGGGCCGCAGCAGGTGGATTCACCGTAACAGTCTCCTGGGCTGCCTGCCCAGTCCTTACACAACCCGCCCCCACATCAGGGACCGCTTAGTGTGGCAGAGAGGGCTGGGCTGGGCTCCCCGGGGCGGTGGAGGTGGCGGCAGCACCGATACCTGGCAGCCCTGCCACGCTGCCACTCCCCTCCCCTCCCTGTGGCAGGCAGGTGGGTAGGCCTGCCTCCCTTGAGTCCCTGGACTAGCGGAGGCCAAGGAGTTTCCCAGCGACATTTCCAGGCAAAGGTCTTCATTTGGGGTACAAGTACTGGTTTGTTGGTTTTCGTTTGACAGGAAAGTGCTTGACTCTGGATGCAGAGCCCTCTACCAGGAAGATTTTCAAGGCTCAAAGCAGAGACTGAGAGGGTCACAGAAAGAAAAGCTGGGGCAGGTCAAGAAGGGTTAAAAAAGGGAGGGAAGACCCTTGTCTGGCCTCCCCCATCCCCAGCTGGGCTCTTGGACCTCCTCTCTCTCCCCCTCAGCTCTTACAGCTCAGGTGTGGGGTGGGACAGTGGGAGCCCCCATCCCTGCTCAGCCAGAACACTAGGACAGGTGTGTCCCCCTTTTTGGGAGGCATGATTCAGTACTGCCTACTCTAGGCCTGGTCCCTGGCTTACTGTCAGCACCCATCTGCCATAGGGAGCCTCCCAAGGAGCTGCAAGCAGATGGGGCCAGGTCCCCAAAGGCCAGGGGGCTGCCCAGACCAGAGGGGCTTTGTGGGCACTGACTGCAGGTGGAGGCCTTGTGCATTAGGAGGTAAGATGCCGATGGACACCCGGGTGTTTCTGGAGCCACAGGAGGCCTGAACAGAACTTTGTCTCCAGTGGTTCATCTGGACCTTAGGTCTCCACACAGAAGCCAGCCTGGTGGCCAAACTTTGTTCCCCCCACTCCTTAAGAACAGGGCTCAGGGGTGATCTTGCTCCAAGGTGCGAGGGGAGATAGGGGTGCTGCACCACTGGTTTGGGGCCTGTCTGCTCTCCCATTTGGAAAAAAGCTTCCGACTTGGGGGGACTTGGGAGCTGCACCTTCTCTGCCTGGTGTTCTCAGCTTCCTCTCACACAACTGAGGGGCTGGGGTGAAACCAGCCAGGACAGCAAAGGCCCCCAGCCAGGGTGGGAACCAGTTTGCCTCATCCCACCCCCACCAGCCCTGCCAGACCGGTCCTCCCTCCCTGCCCCCATTAGCAGGCTGGGTGCTGCCCTGGACAGGTGGGTGTGGGCATCGGTGTGCAGCTCCCGTGTGTGTACCTGTCACTGGGGAGGCCACAGCCCTAGGCGGGAGACAGAACAGGTTGGTTCCCTGCTGGGAGGGCACCCTGGCCCCTAATTGAATGTTTCCGGTGAGGCGGAGGCCCGCTCATCACCTGCCCACAGCCAGGCAATGTCGCAAGCACTGGCTCCTCCCCTCAGGGTCTTGGCCTGACTGCTCTCCAAGCACACCCTGCCTATCCTAGCTCTGGTTCTTACCATGAAGCATCCTCTGGGGCCTCAGTCTGCCCAGCTGTAAAATGAGACCCCAAGCAGGGTGGACACTACAGGCTCCTACTTTCTTGGGACCTGCCCCAGCTGAGAGCGCTGGGGTCTTGAGGGTTCCCCGACCCCAGGCACCCACTGGCTTTGGCCACACAAGCCAAGCCCATCCAGGATCAACAGAGGCTGGGAAGGGGGGTCACTACTGTGTACCCACAAGCTGTATGGCCAGAAGAGGCCAGTGTGTGTCGGCCTCCGGGCTGCCAATCATTAGTTCCTAGGGATCATCTCTGTTCTGTGCCAGCCTTTCTCCAACTGGGGCAGGCATCACCAGCATAAGTATTGTCCCAAGGACCCAGGAAACCAGCCCTAGGGGCTGTGCAATCAGCTGATGCTCAATTATAGCCCAGATGCAGGTTTAGCTCCCCTTGGAAGCAGGCCCCTCCCAGCACACCCATATCTCTATTTACCTTGGCTGGCATGTGCCTCAGGACACCACAGAAACAAACCAAGCTGACACCCCGATTATTCAGGCTGCTGGCCTCTGATGTACTCAGACCTTAGTCACCAAGACGGGCAGGACAAGAACTGACAACAGGGGGCCTGCCTCCCCTGGAGAAGGCTAGCCACCTGCCTCCTGTCCCCCTCCCAGCCTTGGCTTCATATCTGACTCTTGACTGAGACCCCTACTGTCAACGTAAACTTGGGAAAATTACTCTCTTCTCTCCTGGCCTCCCCACATTCTCCTCTGTAAAACGGTCCCACGGGGGTGTGGTGAGCCCAGCAGACGATCACGGGAGGTCCTCCATCCACAGCCCAGCTGCATTCCCTTTTCCTGGGCCTCAGACCATCCTTGAGGTTTTTTCTGTGGCCCCGTGAAGCCTCTCAATGCTTTTCCACCTTGCTTTGGGTGCGGGAAGGAGCCATCTCCTCTGGATCTGGCTCCATCTCTTGCCCTCTGGGCCATAAGGTGGGTTTGCTTCTCAGGCACACCCTGAATTGCTGGGTCCCCTTGGGGCAGTTGCCTTGCCTCAGGCCTCATCTCCAACAGAGCCTGGGCTAGCTTTTCTCTTCACTTGAGGTGTATCCAATTCCTGGCTTCTGCCCTTGGCCCAGGGAGGCCTTTGGGTCTAGAAGAAAGTTTAGGATTTGCCTTGTTGTGACACTGGGGGCTCTAGGAGTGATCCCAGGGCTGGGTCACTCTGGCTTACCCACTCATACAAGGGGACCAGTCTGAACCCTCGGACATTCCCCAGTTTAAGAGCCCTCCCCCCGTATTCTCTCCCAGAGGGAGCAGGGTCACTGTTCAGCACGGTCCCAATGTGCTGGGGCTGGCCAAGACTGCCCAGCAAGCTGCTGGAGTCATCGCTGGCTTGAGATGGGAAGCGAGCCCAGAGCACAGAGCCTGGGGTCCTAGAAGCATGCAGGGAAGAAAGGAGGGGGGAAGGGAGGAGGGAGGGAAAGAAGGAGGGACTGAGGAGGAAGGAGAGAGGGAGAGAAGAAAGGAGAGGGAAGGAAGGAGAGAAAGAAGGGAAGGGAGGAAGGAGAGAAGGAAGGAGAGAGGGAGGCAAGGATGGAGGAAGGGAGAAAGAAAGGGCTCGCTAAACTCAGCGCCCACTGCATGCTCAGTCCCGGCTCTGGAGCCCTCCATCCCCTCTGAGCCTCGCACTCCGGACCTCAGTGACCCCTGGGGTTCTCCTTTCCCTTTCAGCCGCGGCACAGGGGCTCACACTTTGTCTTTGGCTCACGCAGGTCTGTCTGCGTTCCGTGCTCAGCTTGGAGTCCCCGGCCTCGCGGGGGAGGTGGGGGGGGAAAGATCCACAGAGCAGGGACAGATCCCGACGGAGCGCACGGCCGGACGCCCCGCGGCCCCGGGCTGTACCCAAACCAGCCGGCCGGGCATCCTCCACAAATAAAGGCGCCTCGCTTCCCCCCCACACTCGCTCACTGTCTGTGCCCGCGCTGACACGGCGCCTCAGCCCCGCGGGGGTCCCTCCCCTCTCCCTCCGGCCGTCGGGCAGCCGCTCACCCGGCACGTAGATCTCGCCGCGCTCCTCATCCGGGAGCTCGCTCCAGTTGCGCTTGCCCGTGGAGATGCACGGCTTC
>CM053601.1:188349274-188362065 GCA_028646575.1 Pseudocheirus occidentalis | reverse complement strand
CCCCGCGCGGGTTTCGGGAGGAGCGGCGGGGCGGGCGCCGCGTGGCAGGCCGGCACGTCGGGTGGGGGCGGGGGCGCGGAGGAGCCGGCGGGGCGGAGGGCTGCGCGCCTCGCCCCACCCCAGTCCGGCTCGACCCGACGCGGCGCGGCCGCGCTCGTTAAGCCGGGCCCCTGGCTGGCGCCGTCGGTGCGCGGAGCCGCGAGCGCTCGGAGGGGTCCCGACGGGCGGGCAAGGCAGGAGGGAGCTCCGGCCCCGCCCGGAGCCCCTCCCCCGCTGGCCTCGGGCCTCAGTTTCCCCATCTGCCCAACGGGGGGTCTTGAGCCGATTGTGTTCCGCGCCCCCAGCTCCGACGTTCAGCGCCCAGCGCCCTGGTTCACTTTTGCCGAGCCTCGGACCCAGCTCCTTTGCAGCGTGGCCTCCCGCGCTCGCCGAGCCCTGACCCCACTCGGGGCTCCTCCAACGGGAGGCCCCCTCCCCGGCCCCCAGGCCTACACTTCCACCCGGTTCTCCTCCTCTAGCGTGTGCTCTGATGGTGACCACAAAGGCCTCCCGGTGGGGTCTCCAGCCCCCAAGCAGAGACTTTGGTCAACTTAGACGGCGCTGCCTGTCGGGCCAGAGGAGCGGAGCCGGGCGGTCAGCACGCGTAACCCTCTCGTCTTCCAGATGAGGAAGCTGAGGCCCGGAGAGGCGCGGGGGTCGGCTGCGCTTTCTAGCCTGCCCGGGTTAGGCCTGGACGGCCATCCCCGCGCCACCTCCCCCCAGGGCAGGAAAGTCAGCAGCTGTCTTTGGAAAGTACTCAACAGGATTTGCATATTAGGAGAACAAAGGGGAACAGTTGCTAACCCCAGGACCTCGGGACTCACTGTGGAATTCAGGGCACCTGCAGGGGCCTTCAAGGCCCTTCAGCCCTCACACCCCCTGGGCCTCAGCTGCCTTCTGAGCTCACCTCGGCCTTACCTCCCACACAGGGGTGTGTGCCCAGGCACAGAGGCTGCCCTCAGGTAGATGGACTGACCCATCTGTCTGTCCAGGCCTCTTGGCAAATTTCTCCCCATCACCAGCATCCGACTAGAGGAGTAATAGCCAGCAGTGATGTAGGACTTTGAGGTTTACAAAATGTGTTACAGACCCTCTCAGCACCCCTGGCAGGTCCATGCTATTGTCTTCATTCTACAGATGAGGGAACAGAGGTTACCCAGCCAGCAAGCATCTAAGGCAGGCTTCAAACTCAGATCTTCATGACCCCCAGCCCAGCCTTCCATCCACCTAGCTGCTCCCAAGCCAAGCTGACTTGAGAAAAGTTACGGGGCTCTCCTCCCTCTGGGCCTCCCTCTCTAAACCTACATCATAACTGAACTTTGTGCCAGCTGTGGCATCCACCTTCTCATAGGATTCTCTTAAGGAAAAAGTGCCGGATATGGAATGAGAGGACCTCATTTAAAATCCTGGCTCAGCTGCTACCCCCAGCATATGGTCAGGTCTTACCAGGTGCCAAGCACTGGGCTGAGTACCAGGGGTGCACGCCAAAAACTGACACAGTCTGTGCTCTCCCAGAGCTCCTCCTGTTCTGTGCTGTAGGAGAAAACACAGCAGGGTGGAAGGCAAGGTCCAGGAATCTAGAGGGCGCAGCAGCAGGGCAAAGGTGAGGGTCTGGCCAGCCCCACTTTGCAGAAGAATGCTATGTCTTGGCTCCCTGCTCATTGGAGGGGTGTGAGCAGAGAGTGGACCCTAGGCCCACAGCCACTGGGAAGGGGGATTCCTAGTGGTCTTCATAGGCAGGAGTTGGATTAAGGCCATTGGAGGAAGCGGTCATCTCTAGTCATCTCTGCCCTCCAGGTTCTTTCCAGCAGGCTCTGGGTAAGAGTGGGAACTCTCCAGACCTCATCTGTCTAGTGAAGGGGCTAGACTACATCACCTCTGCAGTGCCGTCCATCCCCGAGTCTAGAAACAACTTGGGTGGGGGGCTAGATAGTGCAGGTAGCATGTTGTTTTACAGATGAGCAAACTGAGTTTTAGAGAGGTCAGAGGTCTAGAGCAGGATCCCCCAGATCCGGTGTTCTTGCCTCCACTCTCAGATTGTAGCAGCCTTGCTGGTCACTCCTCAGAAAACACACCCTCTTTAAAAACAAGGACTTGGTCCTGTCCCTGAAACTGCAGCCCAGCCCCATACTTTGAACATAATGGGCGATTCCAAGTACTTGCTGAATTGAAATGGAAGTAACTAGTGTGGTGACCCCTAATCAGTAAGAACTGAAGAATTCATTCCAAAAAGCACTAATTACCAGCTGGGGACTGTTCTAAGGCCGAGGGTCAAAAGACTGAAATGAAAGTCCCTGCCTTGAAGGACCAGAGAGAAATATATTATGTACATGGGTAAGGAAACCCAAAGCAATGGTACTGGGGGCATGAGGGGAGGGGAAGGGGAGAAGGTAACACGAGGTCAGCGTCTTCTGTATCTTTAGGAAAATCAGGAGTATAATTCTTGCCCTCAAGAAGCTTCAAGTCTAAGACAAACACGTCACAAGATTCTGGACCTCTTCTCCAATGCACTTGGCCACTGGAGGCTGGCTGCATCTCCCTCATTGGGTTCTTAAGGGTATGAGCAGCAGAATTTTTTCTCTCCCCCGCCCCCAATTAAAGACCATTTCTTTACTTTCCCTCCCCCTCTTGAAAAGAGAAAAAACTAAAACCTTTGAAACAAAGTATGCAAGATCTGCAAAACCAATTCCACCATTAGCCAGGACCAAAGCTGTGTATCCCTTGTTCTGCATCTTGAGCGCCCCACCTCTGTCAGGAGCGGAATAGCACACTTCATTTTAATTTTTGGTCCTGGCCTGTGTTCGCAGTTTGGTTCTACTCTGCATATTTGGCATGAAGGTCTTACTTTTTAAAAACTGTTCAAGGGATGTGAGGGTTATGAGGGAAAATATAATAAATACTTAAGACGTTTTAAAGAATTTAAAGAAAACCACCTGTGTTTATCATATGACCATTTATTGTTGGTCAATGGTTCTATTCTTATGAATTTCGATCAGTTTGTTATATAATTTGGAAACAATACCTTTATCCAATAACATTTGCTGTAGTAAAAAAGTTTTTTTTCCCCAGTTAACTATTTTCCTTCTAATTTTAACTGTACGGGTTTTGTTTGTACAAATCTTTTTAAATTGTGTGTATTTTTTTCCTCTCTTTTCCCCCTCCCCATCTCTTTACAAAGAAGAGAGTGGTGAGTGAGAAGTATGTACTACACTAAACACTTCTCGGTTTGATGCCTTCTACGTCTGCCTACCCCACCACCTTTGCCCAACAGTCCTAGGTCCTTCCTTCCTTCTCCTTTCTTTTCTCCTTTGTGATCTACCTACAGAGGTTGGAATTTGTTTGCTTGGGACTAATCCTTTCCTGAGGCTGCCCTCCCACTAATTCCTTCTCCTGTCTCCCCTAATTCTCCAGCTTCCCTGCTGAGTTGAGTGTATTTCTATATCAGCCTCTATGTATGTGTTCTAACATCTTCTGACCTTCTGAAATTCACCTTTGCCCAACCTCCCCTTCCATTTTGTTTCTTATTTTAGGATTAACAAAACATACCCAAAGTAGTCCCAGACCCTTTCTTCCTTCATTCCATCTGTGACTAATGTGACACTTTTTTCTTCTTCCCTATGAGAAGTGTGTGCTTCGTCCCCTTATAGTCTCTTCTCATTGCTCAAAAGTATGTTTCTCTTGCTCCCCATATTTACACTTCAAAGTTTCTACTCTGCTCAGACCTTTTCATCAGGAGCCATGGAAGTGCTTTATTTCATTAAAGATCCATTTTTGCCCCTGTAGGCTACTACTCAGTTTGTTCTGCTTTCCGGGTCAGTTGTCTTTTATATAAAGCACCTTAATATTTTCTTCCCCTTTTTATTTTTTTGAAGTTAATTTATTTATTTTTAGTTTCCAAAATTCATTTCCATAAGTTTTAAATTTTCTTCCTCTTTTTTTGAAAACAGTCTTTTGACTTTAAATATTTCTTGTTGTCTCATGGAGTCATTAAAATTCATGTTTGACCCACTCTCATTTTCAGAGATTCTATTACTTGTAGTAAACTGTTCATTCACCTTCCAAGTCTTTCCTCTAGTGCTCTCATTTCTTTTCTCAAGAGGTCTCCTTTCATTTATGAAATGATTTGTAAACACTTGCTTTATTTCTTTCAGGAATTCCAGTTGCCTTTATGGCCAAGCTGTGGTTGTTTTTTAAGCTTTTATTTGTAGACAGCATAGAATTTTTCTTTCTGGATCTGAGTCTTGGGTATCCATGACTCCATAACGCCTCTTCATTATGTGTATCTTTTTTTTGTTTATTTATTTTCCCCGGTCTTACTTCCTGAAGGAGAACTTTGTCTACAGGTCAGACTGTGCTCTTATGGAGGACAAGTTAAGACCTTGCTTGACCTTCATCTGCTTTCTCTGAGGTTCCGTTGCTGCTGTGAGCACTGAGATTCTGAGTACTGTGCTTCTCCAGGACCTCGGGGCAGCTCAGGCCACAGTGATCAGCACATCCTCACTGCACCAGAAGCAGCCTGATTGAGGGCAAGGTCTGCTCACCACCTTTCTGGTCTGAACTCATTTGGGCTCTGGCAAACACAACTGCAGACTTGCTCCTGTCTGGAGCTCCAGAAGACCCTGGTGGCCCTATTAGCTAACTGGAAGGATGTTTAGATTCAGACATTCAGTCAATAAACATTTTTTAAAGCTCCTCCTGTGTGACCGATACTCTGCTAAGCCCTGGGGGTGAAAGAAGATGGAAGACAGACCCTGCCTTCCAGAAACTCACCGCTGACAATGCGCCGCGTACTATGTGCAAGCATGCTACAGACAGGATGGATTGGAAATAACAAGCAGAGGTTAATTAAGAGGGGCTGGGAAAGACTTTCTGGAAAGTGAGGTGGTTTTTGTTTTGTTTTGTTTGTTTTTGCTTTTTGGAGAGCAACTGGAGTTGTGACTTGCCCAAGGTCACACAGCTAGTAAGTGTTAAGTGTCTTGGGGCAGGATTTGAACTCAGCTCCTCCTGACTCCAGGGCTGGTGCTCTATTCACTGCACCCCCTAGCTGCCCAGAAAGTGAGATTTTCACAGGTGTTTGAAGGAAACCAGAAGAACCAGAGGAAGAGGAGTTGGGAGAGCTTTCTGAGCCACACAACCTCTCGTGGCCTCGTCTCTTTGACCCCGTGGGGAGGTCAGTGCTTCTGGTGCTGGCTAAGCTGGAGCTGAGATTCAGCTCCTGGAGGAAGGCACGCTTTGTAGTAGCCTTCATCTCATCATAGCCCTGGGAGGCAGATGCTGCTGTGATCCCCACTTTACAGGTGAGGGAACTGAGGCAAGCAGGGTGAAGTGACTTCCCCAGGGTCACACAGCTAGTAGGAATCTGAAACTGGATTTGAACTCGGGTCTTCTTGACTCTAGCACCAGCCTCAGGCCCTGTCCAGGCTCCATCTGCCACCTGCTCCTTATGCTGGCGTCCCCCCCCTCCCCAGGGCCTGCTGGCCTATGACTGAACCCTCTGCTGGCCCAGGCTGGAAAAATGACTGAGGCTTCTCCTTGGGTTTCCCAATCACTGTTAGCCTCATGGTCTTCCCTGATCTTTATTGGGATAGTCATGGGAGAGAGCTGAGCTTCGTGGCTCCCTCTGTCACCGCCATCTTTGCCAGCCGCCAGGGTCTCTCTTGTACACTATGGGCTCAGACTTCCCATCCCAGTGGGTTCTCCCCATCTTCCACTGCCCAGTGCCCATTAAGATCACCTCAGTTCTGTCAATAATACTCTCAATTCAATCCGTTGTTTTTTTTCTCAATATGGATTAACCAATCAATATCAATGAGCTTTTACAAAGGGGTTTATTGAAAAGATACAGCAACCAAAGTCCCAACCCCCCCCATGCCATACTCTGACCCCTATATTTAGGTCCTTGGTGGGGGAGCAGGCTCAGACATCAAAGGCAGCTAGGAAGATTCTTCTGCCCCTGAGCAGAAGCACTTCTGAGGGCCACTGGGTGCTGGAGGAGTCGCCCTCTGCCTGCCAGCAGGTCACTAAGCAGGGTTGGCTTTTTCCTGGCCTTAGCCACTAGACTTCTAATGGCTCCACTGACCTTGCAGGACCTCACAAGGCACCATCCCAGAAGACACAGGCAGGTGGCAGCCCCTCCCAGATTCAGGCTTGCCCAGCAGGCCTGGTACTCAGGAACTGAGCCCCACCACACCAACTTCTGGACTGTGAAGGTGGCCAGAAAGAAGGAAAAAAGAGATTTAGCCTTTGGCACCAAACTAAGCACCCGGTTCAAAGACTTTCTGTCACTGAGGAGTGGGTCAACAGGAATCAGCTGGAGCAATATCTGAGCGACATCCTCCAAAGGCAGGACCCCCCCCCCATGCTTCCCAAACCCTTCGCCAGCCCAGGAGAGCAGACTGTGCATGCTCAAGAGACTGTGCCCAGGGTCCTGACCTCCAGGGCCCATACATGAGGACAGATAAAAGATGGCCCTCAGCCTAGAGACTCTGCAGTCATTCAAGGGAAGGGAATAACAGAGAGGGCGTGGGGGCTGGGTAGAGTGGAGGGGCAGAGAGGCAGGAGCAACCGATGGGGCCAATGTCCACCTTGGGTGGAGGCTGCGGTGGTCAGGGGCCCTGTGCTCCAAACCCCACGTTGTAATAGGCCACAGGACGATAGCCTTAGAGCATCAAACAGCCTTAGAGAACTGGTCTAGTCTCTTCTGTTACAGACAGGTAAACTGAGGCCCGGACAAAGCCTGGATTTGGAATATAAGAATAGCAGAGAGTCGGTCAGCTGGTCTCTCCCTGAAGGTTTCTGACTCCATTTCACTTTGAGATCGCTCCAAATGTCAGCAAGGTTTTTTCTTAGGTTTTAAGCACACCAGCCCACCACAGAGCACAGGACCTGGAGGCAGAGAGATCTGAGTTCAAATCCAGCCTCAGACACTCATTAGCTGTAGGACCCTGGGCCAGTCACTCTCTGCCTGCCTCAGCTCCCCCCACTGCCCTCTCCGGGCTGTTGTGAGGATCACATGATATGTAAAGAGGGCACTCGACAAACTTTAATCATTCTCATCTCTCAGTCTTTCTGAGGTTTCTGCTCCCTACTCCCATTTCACTCTCGGGGTGAATGTCTGGAAAGCACTTAGCCAGTGCCTGCTGTGCTGCAGATGCTGAGCCGGGCTCTGGACCGACCAGAACCGAGACCAGAATGCTTCCTGCCCTCAAGGTCCTTACATTGTCCTGGCCACGTGAGTCACCGGGGAATGGGAGCCAGGATCCCCAGCCTGCCCTGAAGTCGCCTGCAGCGCATCCAGAGGAGGTGGAGGTGGCTTCGGAGAAAGGCCTTGGTTCTGGACTGGGGGAGGAACTGGGCAAAGAAGTGGAGAAAAGGCCAGTGGTGGGAGTGGAGGAGTGTGGTCAAGCAAGGTTGGAGGAGGACGGTTGGATCAAAGACTCAAGATCTAGGCGGCTGGGTGGTGCAGTAGAACATCGGCCCTGGAGTCAGGAGGACCTGAGTTCAAATCCACTGGCACTAGCCAAGTGACCTTGGGCAAGTCACCTAACCCCAATTGCCCTGCCTTCCCACCTCCAAAAGACTTAGATTCTAAGTGCTGAGGCTTTGGTTTACAAATGAAGCCCCTGGGGCCCAGAGGAGCCCAGTGACTTGCCCAGGGTCTCTCTCACAGCCTATGCCTGGGGCAGGATTCGAACTCCTCAACCTCATCTTAATACTAATGATCACAGCTGCCAACACTCATAGGGCCCGGGAAGGTCTACAGTGTAACTAGGCACCCAAAGCCAGTCTCCTCCCACTGCACAGACACCAGGCTAGCCAGGCCCTGGTCACATCCCAAGCAGCCCCTGCCTCGGGCCATTCCCCTCAGACCGAGGCCAGCTGTCCAGTTTACTTCCCCTGCACTGTTATTTTTTCATGCATTGTGTTAATTTATTATTTATATTTTATTTATTTAGCAAATAAAATCCAGTGGTTTCCTATTACCTCCAGAATCAAAGGTTGGAAAGTAGGAAAGAGCCTGGTCCTGCAGAGCTTTAAGTGCCAAACAGAGGATTTGCATTTGATTCCGAAGGTAACAGGAAACCTGCCCTAACTGTATTCTGTGATCAGAGTGTGTCACTCACCTCCAGACTCCACACCTTTGCACTAGTGGCTCCCCTGCCTGAGATGCCCATCCCTCCTCCTTTTTCCAGCCCCCCTTCTCCTGCTGCCTGAGCTCTGCTTCTGAGATCACTCGTGTAGCATGTCCCCCAACAGAGCATGGCATCCTTGAGGGCAGCACTTAGCGCAGGGTGTGGCACTCAGAAGACGCCCAAAGCATGCTTGTTGACTAACTGTTAAGCCTTGTCAAGCCTATTTCTACAGCGCCTCCATCGTCCCTCCTAGCACAAGGCTCCATTCACGGTCTAACCCTGGTTGTCTTCTGGAGGAGGAGAGCTTTGGGGGGGGGGGGCAGGCTCTGGTCTGTTTATCATTATTACCATTAATGAGGGCACCCTTGGGGCTGATGGAGGCCCAAGGGGCTGCTTTCTGAAAGGGACTTTACAGTTAAGAATGCCTGTCTTTTTTTGGGGGGAGACAGGTAGGTGCACCCAAGGCACAGGTTGTGAGAGAGACCCTGGGCAAGTCACTGGGCTCCTCTGGGCCCCAGGGGCTTCATTTGTAAACCAAAGCCTTGGCACTAGAAAGCTTCCGGAATGATCCCTTAGAATCTAAGTCTTTTGGAGGTGAAAAGGCAGGGCAGTTGGGGTTAGGTGACTTGCCCAAGGTCACTTGGTTAGTGCCAGTGGATTTGAACTCAGGTCCTCCTGACTCCAGGGCTGGTGTTCTACTGCACCACCCAGCTACCTAGATCTTGAGTCTTTGATCCAACCGTCCTCCTCCAACCTTGCTTGACCACACTCCTCCACTCCCACCACTGGGCTTTTCTCCACTTCTTTGCCCAGTTCCCCCCCCCCCAGTCCAGGCGCTGCAGTGGGTAGAGCGCCAGGCCTGGCAGCTGGAAGACCTGAGTTCAAATCTGACCTCAGACACTGGTGAACTGCGTGACGCTGGGCAAATCACCTATCTGTTTGCCTCAGTTTCCCTCATCTGTGAAATGAGCTGGAGAAGAAAATGGAGAACCAGTCTAGTGTCTCTGCCATTTAAAACTGAGGTCAGCCGCCCTCAGCTGAATCAGCCGCTACTGCCCACCCAACACTCTCCTCCCACATCCCCCACTTTCTACAAAGGATAGAGGGAGGGGCATCTCCCCATGGCTTCTCTGTTGCCAGACCCCATCACCACATGATGCAGGGACCAGCCGCCACCCCTTCTTATTCTTGGTTCTGCACCTCCTCACGTCCCATCGGTCAGTTAACATTCATTTGTTAAGCACTGACCATGGGCACTGACCATGGGCATCTGAAATGGATGGGGGGAGACTGGAAAAGCCCCTCTGCAGAGGAAGCTGGGCTTGGAGCCAAGCCCAGGAGAAATCCAGGGGAACTAAGAGATGGAGGGGAGAGCCAGTGCCCTCCAGGCCCGGGGATAGGCCGCAGGTGAGAGATGTGGGGTTGGGGCTCCATACTTGATCCTTGAAGTGCTAGGGACCCTGGTGAGCTATGTCAGGACCTGAGCAAGCAGGCACTTAGCAGGGAAGAGGCTGGAGGCACAGAGACCCATCAGGAAGCTCTTTCATCAGTCTAGGGCAAAGGTGCTGAGGAAGGGCCTGCTCCAGGGTGGCTGCTGTTGGAGGGCAGAAGCAGCCAGACAGGAGAGATGCTGAGAGTGGAAAAGATGTGGCCGAAGGTGAGATGTGAGGGGTGAGCAAGGACAGCATCATGATTGGGAGGATGGGGGCCTTCAGTAGGATCTCTTTGACATCTTCTTGGCACAGATACTGCAGGGGTTTGCCATTTCCTTCTCCAATTCATTTTACAAGTGAGGAAACTGAGGCAGACAGGTTGAAGTGACTCACCCAGGGTCTCCCGGCTAGGTGTCTGGGGCTGGATTTGAACTCAGGAAGGTAAATCCTCACTCCTGGTCCAGGCAATCTATCTGCTACAGCGCCCCCAGCTGACCTCAGGAGTATTAGGGAACTTCAGAAAGAGGGCAATGGGGGGCAGGAAGAGGAGTTCTCTCTGGGGCATGTTGAATTTGACATGCCTATGGCACATGGGGTTCAAGATGTGCAGGAGGGAGTGGATGACGGGAGATTAGAAATTAGCCCTAGCTAGAGAACGTAATTAGCAGAGCTTCTAAGGGGCAGACTGGGTCATGGGAGCTGGTTATTGCACCGAGCGAGAGAGGGAAGAGGGGCCCGAGTCAGACCCCCAGAGACTACCCAGCTTAGTAGAAGGTCAGCAAAGCCATCTTCTCATCTTGGTCACGTTGGGCTGCATTGGGAAGAGGAAGGCAGGAGTATGGCTCAGCTGGGTGGGAGCTCACAGCGTGGGAGCCTCCTGCATGCTGGGGACAGAAAGAATGAGGCCCCTTGGTAAGGGTTCTTTGAGCCCCAAAGCCCAAGGGAAGGTCCCCCACAGTAAGTTAAGATTGTATCTGGGGCTTTCTGGAGCCCTTCAGCCAACTCTCATTTGAAACTCAAAGGTCTTTGGGTGTGGTTACCCCCATTTCACAGATAGGAAAACTCAGGGGAGTCTGCACATGGTTCCGCAGTGAGTTGTACTTGAATGCTAGGTTCCTGACTCCTTTGCTGCACACCCCAGGCCCCAGAAGATAGGGGGCCTTGTCTGCCCAAGGAAGTCTCCTTGGAGTACTGCTTAAAGAGCCCCAGATTTGGCTTACTGAGCCCTGGCTATTGTCCTGCCTGCCTCTGCCAGGCCCCTGCAGTGGCATCCTGGATAAAATGAAAGGTTGGGTCTGGGTGGTCTCTGATGCCCCCTCCAGCTTCCAAGCCCAGAGGCTGGTGGGACCCTGACCAGGTAGGGCCACTTGGGGAACCTTGGGGAAGGCCAGGACTGGGCTCTGGCAGAATCAGGACCCGTCCGGGGGAAGCCATAGTGGGGTAATGGGGAGACCTGGCTCCCAGTCTTCGTGTCCTAACTTTCTGCTTTGTCACAGGGAGCCAAGTGGAACCTGGGCCACACTGAGCCTAAAATGGAGATCGTCTCTGTGCTTCCTGCTTCCCAGGTCTCCTGGGAGAAAGCATTTTTAACCTTCAAACATCCTAACATCAGTTACTATTAAACGGGAGATGGGGTGTTGGGGTAGCCTCTGGTGCCTGCCCAGGGTTTCCTCAGGGCCCCCAGGTGCTGGTGGGATCTCTCCCCACTGAGGGTCACACACCAGCCACCTCTTCTGAGGCCCTTTGGAAGCTCAGACAGAAGGGAGGGGGAAAGGAAGAAGAGGAGGAAGGTTGCCCCCACTGGGATGGGACGGACCTACCCTGCTTTCCTGCCCTAAACAAACCACCAGTCACCCTGGCTGCCAAGCTCCCTCTTATCAGAGGCAGCTCCAGACACCACTGAGAGGTTACTCCCTATTGGAAAAGGTTGTGCCCTTGGGCTCAGTGCCAGGACCGTTCCAAAGACCGTGAACTGGGGCCCCAAGCTCCTGGGTAGGCCTGGAAGTCCCCAGGGAGGCTTGTCAGGGATTTGGGGTTTCTTCTGGATCTACCAGAGGAGAAAACAGAGGTCCTGGAGAGGGAGAGCCGGGGCACCTCAGACAGGGCCCATGGCGTCGGGCTCCTAGATCTGTTGGCCAAATAAAATCGTCTGTGCCAGGGCACCCCCAGCCTGCTGTCTCCTCTCCTGCTGGCCTCCCTCTTTCATCTTGACTGCTAATTAGCCAGGAGGCCTCCCCACCTCCAGCCTCCTGGGGGTCATTATTCCTGTTTTATATCCAGGGAAACTGAGGCACCTGGGGGAAGTAGTTGGGGCTGGGCTGGGTGAGGCAGGAGCTGAGCCAACAGGAGCCTGACTCAGAGGGCCTGCCAGACCGGTACCTGGGACCTTCTCTGCCCACTTAGAAGGCTCTCCCCAACCCCCAGGGGGCTGTCTGGGCCCCCGGGCTCTTTCTTCCCCTTCTAGGCTGCTTTGGAGTACAGCTGGGCTGGGGGGGGGGTGCAGGAGGGGGCCTGGGAGCACATGTTCGGTCCTGTCTCTGTTTCAAAGCCTTAGGCTAATTAAGACCAAAGCACAACAGGGAGTCCCTGTTATCTAGGGGTGGGCCACTGGGACTGTCTGTCTCTTGGGTTTGAGTAGAATGAAAGGGAAGTAACCACAAGAGCACCAAAGCTCTGGGTCCTTGCTCCCCTTCTCCTCCGGGAGACCCTGGATTTCTGCATCTGACAAATGGCGATGGTTAACCTTGGCCCACCAGCCTAATGGGGCTGCCATGAAGGTGCTGGCACAGTGCTCTGTGCTGAAGGAGGGAGGTGGCAGCCAGGCATCCCCAGGGCAGGCCCAGGGGGGCACACTGGTCTGCTGGCCTGGGGGGCTCTCTTTCACAACCTCCATTTCAAGGTCTGTAAAAGAATGGCTGAACTGGGAGATTTCTGCCATCCCTCCCTGCTGGAATATCCAGTGCCCCAAAGGGAGCAGCTCTGACATTCCATGATCTAGGCTCCCCCAGCTGACTGACATCCTATGCCCTATGGGCCCCCCAATTCTGACATTCCATGCTTTATGGGCCCCCCAGCTCCGGGGTCCTCAGTGCTCCTTCCAAGTTCAGGAACTTGTCCCTTAGGTCAGGCAGCTCAGCCGGTGGGTGCATTTATTATGAGGGGTAGGAGAGATCTGCAGAGCCGCAGG
>CM053601.1:188180265-188349174 GCA_028646575.1 Pseudocheirus occidentalis | reverse complement strand
AACGAGCCGGCGCCTGCCCGGCCCCCCGCCTGGGCCGCCCCGTTACTGCCGCGCCCCGCCCTCGGGCCGGCCCGTTAGGGGGCGGGGGCGGCGCCTGGGTTTCGGTGCCGGCAGGGGCGGACGGGCGGAGCGCGGAAACTCAGGCGCCGTCAGAGCAGTCGGGGCGCCGCCGCCCCCGGACGCAGGTTCTAGTCGCGAGCCCGCGAAGGCCCCCTGCGGCGCCCCCCGGGGGGGGGGGAGGCCCCCTCCGCGTTCTTTTCCCGGGCCGGGAGCCAGCCGTGGCACCGGCGTCTGGGGGAAGCCTCGGAACCCCAGCCCGGCCTAAGGCGCTCAAGTGAATGGCAGTTAGGGCTCGCCCCGGATCCCCGGATCCTCCCAGTTCCATCTGCCTCGACACCCCTCCGCCCGAGCCCACTCCGCGCTGCACCAAGCCACGCTCGCGGCCGGCCGGGGTTTCCCGGGTGACTTCAGCACTCGAGGATGGAGAGTGGGCGGGGCGGGACAGTTCCTGCGGCCTCGGTCCCCTCCTGGCGGACGGAGAGGGAAACAGGAAGGGGGGGCGGAGCTTTCGGGGAGGGAAGAAGCAGGATGAGTGTGCTCTCCTGGCTGTAGGATTCAGGGACGGAGACCTCCCACAGCGTGTCCTGCTTCTTCCCCTCCGCCGCCGCGGGGCTGGGGGGCCATGGCTCCGCGCAGCGGGGACGCCTGGGCCCGGGTGCTCGCGGCGCTGCGGGCCAGTCCGGCCGCCTTCGTGGCCAGGGCCGGGGCAGAGGCTCTGGCCGCCGAGCTACTGAGGGAGCTGCGCAGCGAGAGGCTGAGCGAGCCCACCAAGGTGGGAGCCCCGGACCCGGGTGCCCCCAGATCCCAGGCCCCTCAGCCACCCCGACCCCCCAGATCCCACCAAGCCCTGAGCTTCCCCCTCCCTGTGGCCCCCTGCGCAACCTGGCACCATGACCCCCCCCCCAGATGCCCGGTCCGCCCGCCCTCGGCCCCTCAGCCCCCACCTACCCCAATCCCTGCCTGGCAGTTCAGCCTGACTCTCCCTCCCTCCGCAGCTTTCTCTGCTGTCTGTGATCATGGAGTTCCCCACGCAGCTGTGGTCTGACCCCACAGCCGCTGAGGCAGCGGCCTCCACGCTATTGGACACGATGGCCCTCCTGCCCCTGCAGCCCACAGCCCTCCGGCGACCTCTGCTTCTGGCCACCACTAGCGTCCTGGCAGCCTGTGGGGCTCTGGGTCCAGCCTCCAACGCCACATCCCGCCTGCTGTCCATGTTGTTGCTGGCCACCACAGGCCGGGCCACAGCACCCGAGCAGCGAGCCCTGCAAAGTACTGCGTGTGAGTGCCTTCGGGAGCTGGAAAGCTGTCACCCTGGGCTGTTGGCTGGCCAGCTGGGGCTGCTGAGGGCTCTGCAAGATACTCTGGGCACCCAAGCCCACTGCCTGCTCTTTGTGTTGGCTCTGCGAAATGCCCTTGGGACCCTGGCCCGCACAGGCCCTGGGGCCCCAGCAAGGCTGCAAGTGCTGCTGGCCCCCAAAACCAGGCCCCAGTATAGAGAGACCCAGGCTTGGGACTGGAGCCTGGTGGCCCCCGGAGCCCACTGGCCTGGGCCGTGGGACTGGACCCTAGTAGGGGAGGACACCTGGGACCGGGCAGTACTTTCAGGCCAGGAAGGGGACTGGCCACAGCCAGATGCCAGCCCCCTGGATCTCACCCCACCCGAGGCCCGAGAGCTGCGGGCCACTGTATCCCAGCTGTTGGACACCTCCTACCTGTTGACCCCGCCAGCCCAGGCACAGATGCTGCAGCAGCTGAGCCAGGTGCTGAGAGCTGTACGTGGTCAGCCCCCTGCCCTCCTGAAGCCACAGCTGGTGCGGCTGCTGGGCACGGCCAGGGTGTCCCTGCTGCACGCGGTTCTAGCCTTAAAGGATGCCTTTGGAGAGGCCCTCTTCACAGCCCAGGATGAAGCACTGCTGCTTCGTAGGCTGGTGGGTGCTGCTCAGCACCCAGCCCTGCCACTCCCTGCCCGCCTCTTTTACTTCCACTGCCTTCTGCACTTCCCTGAGAACTGGCCCCTGGGGCCTGCTGGGGAGGAGGGCACCCCAGTTCTGCTCACCCCCAGCCTGGCCACAGGTCTTCTGCCCAGTCTGCTGCAAGATCCACCTGATCTGCTAGCCCGGCTGCACCTTCTGTGTCTCATGTGTGGGGAGGAGCTGAGTGCTAATGGGAATAGGGACTGCCAGGGCATGGAGGAGCAGGCCCTGGGTTACCTCCAGGGGCTGTTGGCCGGCCTGAGGCAGGGGGCAGCTCAGCCAGGGGCTCCCCGGAGTTCAGCTACTCTCTGCTTTCGGGCCTCCTACCTGGCTACTCGATGCTTAGCCAGCCACCCAGGGCACCTGGCCCAGCTCACAAAGGGCCTTGCAGAGTTGTACCAAGCCCGGCCCTGCCTGGCCCCCCACTTTGTTGACCTTCTAGAGCAGGCTGGAGAGGTGCTAGCAGAGCCCCTAGGGAAAGCCCTGCAGCAGGTGGCAGTGGCCAGGGTGGGAGGGGCCCAAGCCCTCCAGTGGCACTTGCAGATCCTCACCAAGGTGGCTGGGGGCCAACCCTTGGGCCCCACCCTGGGCTTCCTGTGGGCAGCCAGAGGACAGGGTGGGGACTGGGCCTGGGAGCAGGCCCTTCTTGGGGCCTGCCAGGCCCTCCTAAGGAGGACAGGCCTCAGCGAGGCTCGGTCCCGGGATCTGGCCAGTCTGCTTCAGGAGCTGGCTCGGGACCTGGATGACCCGGACAGCCGGGATCGGGGCCGCCTCTATTACAGTCTCTTTACCCACTTGTCAGGGCCCAAGCTGGGCTCAGCCCTGGGCCCCACACACTCTGTACCAATGCTCTGCTCTTCCCTGGTGGAGGAGAATGAGGGTTTTGCCTCATCTCTGACTGTCCAGGAGGCCCAAGCCCCACTACAGCTGAGGCGGGTTCCCCAGCAGACCAAGGGACCCCCTGTGGTCCTGGGCCTCACAGTGGAAGCCTCTGAGACCCTCTACTCACTGGAGTTACGCTTTCACATCCTGGGGCCATATTATGAGCCACTGGAAGCCGTGCAGGTCCCCTGCCTTCGCCCTGGAGCTTCCCCCAAGCTGCTGCTCCTTCCCCTGGAGCCCCGGCGCCCCTACCCGGCCCTCTTGGACATAAGTGTCCTCTATGCCACCCCCAGCGGCCTGACCTGCTACGCACAGATGCCCAGCCTTCCCATAGCCTTTGCTGACCTCTTTCTACCTTTGCTGCCATCTTCTCTGGAGAGAACCCACCCTCCTACCTTCCAAGAGCTCTGGGCCTCCTGCCTTCCTGGGGGAGCAGAGAGTTGCATGTGGGGTCCTTGGCAGGGCCAGGCACTAGAGACTCTGGTGACCAAGCACTGGGAGCCTTTTGTTGTGTCTGCCACGCCCCCTACCAGTTACCAGGTGGCCATCCATCTACCCCCCAGCTCTCAGCTATTGCTACAACTGGAAGCTGCTGGGGGGGATGGAGTGAGGGTGGCCCTGAGGACCGATGACTGGGCCATACTGCCTCTGGCTGGGGAGTATCTCCGAGGTTTGGGGGCTGCTGCCTGAGCAGGGAGGGTGACCCTTCCCAAGAGACACTGGTTTGGGCAGAGCAGGGATTGATTCTCAGGGCAGGGCAAGGGGGAAGACTGGGGCCCCCGGTTCATAAAGGCAGAATTTTATTATTTGAAAAGTCGGTGGTTTCTTTTTTTTCTTTGCTAAAAAAGGGGGTTGAGCCTAGGGTTGGCACAGAGTGTGTGTGTGTGTGTGAGAGAGAGAGAGAGAGAGAGAGAGAGAGAGAGAGTGAGAGAGTGTGTGTGTGTTGGGGGGTTGTTAGGCAAATTAATGTTTCCTGAGGGTTGAGTCTAGTAAGCATTCCCTTAGGAGGCAGGGTTGGCCATCTTTTGGGTAATCTCGGCCCTCTCAGAGATCACAGCATAGATTTGGAGCTGAAGGTACCTGAGAGATGGTCTAGTGGCGACAGCAACCTGGAAGCCACAAGTGGCCCTCTAGGTCCCCAAGTGCAACCCTTGGACTGCCTACAAACTGCAAAGAACAGGGGGAGCAGGTGACTTGTCTACTGTCCCCCAGCCCTTAGGAGACAAAGTTGGACTCCAAATCCGTGCCCCCTTTTACAATCGACCTCACGCTGCCTCCCTAAGTGGGGGTGCCAAGGGCTGCTTGGCTAGCTGGGGCAGGGGATGAGCGCGCGGGGCGCCTTCGTGCGGTTCTTGCTCCCCAAAGCTCCAGTCTACCCTGGACATGGGATGTAGAAGGGTGTGAACAGATGCAAAACGAAACGAGCATTAGCAGCCAACGATTTACAGGGCCACAGTACCGTAAAGACCGGCAGCCTGCAGGCCCCAGGGATCGAGCGGCCACGGCGCCGCTTGCTCGGACCATCGGATCGACCGCAGGGTGGGATGGGGAGGGGCGTGCCACCCGGCCTAGGGGGGACACCAGGCTTCCATAATAAACGTGCCGACCTTTGGGATCTGGCTTTCTCTGTGGGGGTTAGGGAGAAAACTGGCAACCGGAAACAAAATTGAATTTAAAAGGACAAAAAAAAGGCCACGCCTGGTCTTCTAAGCGCTTCACTGACACTGTCCCTTTCTCCGGGAAAGCTGGGGCAGCGAAGCCCCAGGAGCCGGCCCAGCTTAGGGACCGCGAGAGGGCTCACAACTATTCCCAAAGCACTAGTTCCGTCTTCTTAGTGAGTTTCGGCACGTGATGCCGGTGACGTCAGCGCGCCTGCCTACTATGGACTACGGCTCCCATAAGGTCTCCCGTAGAACGCAAGCGCAGAGGCGGCGCGCGGCGTTCGGAGCGTTCTAAGCGCGCCCCTTCACAGCAACGCACGCGCACAAGGAAGGGATGCCGGACGGCGCAGCCTCCGCGGTCCCGGACCTCATTCGGTTGCAGCCAAACTCCGTGCGAGCCGCAGCGCCGATGCCGCTGCACCTGCTGCCGTGCGAGATCCAGCACGACGGGCCCGCCGCCGTCAGTCGCTTCTTCAGCCCGGCCATTCGGCGGGGTCCTTCAGGTGCCAGGAGCATGCGCGGTGGGGATGGGCTTGAACGGACTACATTTCCCATCGGCCACTGGAATAATGAGGGGGGGGGGTCGAGCGGCAGAGGCATTTAGACGTCATTTCTCTGTGTGCGCACGCACCACGAGGCCCGCTCTGAAACCGATCCCGCCTAGTCCTGGGTGGAGAAGATGAGGGTGGGGTTGGAGAGGCCCCTGAAACTGGGGAGAGGAAGAGTCCGGGTCCCCCCTCCCCCCCAGCCCAGCCAAATTCAAGCACGTATTAAGCGCGTGCTGTGTGCAGAGCCCTCCTGGAGCACACTGGTTAAGGACGCTCTAGGGATCCCAAAGGACTTCGAGCCTAACCCTCTCATTGTGCACGTAGGGAAACTGAGGCCCGGAGAGGGAAAGTGACTCGTGCAAGACCACACACTTTTTAGTGACAGCAGGGATGAACCCGGCGCCTTTGACCACAGCTCCCCAGCCCGGGGTTCCGACAGCACCGGAGCGCTCTGCCTCAGGCTCACCTCCGGAGCTGGCAGCAGGGAGCCAAAGCAGGCGCCCATTTCACAGATTGCAAGAAACCGAGGCCCTGGGGGGGAGGGGAATGTCCCTGACCCATGGTGTTCCTTCCCTGGCCCAGGGCCGGTGGTGTCCTTCAGGGGCCGCAGCCTGCAAGGAGAAGAGGTGACGCTGCCCGCTGGCTACGTGGGGCTAGTGCTTCGGGAAGAAGACAAGGGCAAGGGTTCAGAGGTCAGCAGGCATCTCAGGGGTGGGAGGCTGGAGGTCAGCGGGCATCTCGGGTGTGGGGCCAGAGGTCAGAAGGCATCAAAAGGGTATGAGCTGGGGGCCAGTCAAAGCAAGTGGGCATTGGAGGGGTGTGGCCGGGAAGGACCCAGCTCCATCCCCACATTACCAGTTATTCCTTATCGGGCCCTTCCTTAGGATCGGACCATCCAGGCCATTGGCACCTTCAGCAGCTTTACCCTTTGGGGCCTGGAGACCCCCCCAGGACCAGATGCCAGGATTCATGGAGCCCTGAGCTGGCCCAGCCTAGCCACTGCTGTGAGTAGCCTAGCTCAGGGCCCCCAGCCCTGTCTCCATGGGCCCTCTTCTATGCCAATCACTGAGAGGGAGGGTTCCTCTTTCCACCGGGGAGACCCTGTGTATCAGTGTCTGGACTGGGGATGGGGCCCTTTGGCACCAGCTGTCCTGTCCTCTCCACTCAAGACCAGGGGTTGTCTGCAGCCTTGCCCCTATTCATGCTAGGGCTGGGGGGTACAGGGATTATTGGGGACCATCTTGGGGAGTGGCACCAGCCACGGGCCTGCAGCTCTCCTGTCTCCTGCAGATCCATGCCCCTGTGGTTGAGGACAACGCCTGAGGCAGCAGTTCTGGAGCCCATACCCTGTGTCCATCTCCCTCCCCACCAATAAAATAAAGTCTAGAAGTTGTGTGTGGGTGTGGCATCTGCGCCTTCCTGGCCCGGTCCGACCTTACAGTTTATTGCACACAGAAAAGGGCAGGAATGTCTGGCCGCGCCTCCTGCAGCATGTCCAGCTCAGGCTTTACAAAACAACTGCACACTCCTTGGCCAGCCCACCCTCCCCCCCAGCACTATACACAGCTGCCCAGCTTTCTGTACACAGGGCCAAAGCCCCAGCACCCTCCCTGGGGCAGAGCAGTCCCCAGCCTCCGATCACTTTCCACACCAGCGGTTCAGGTGCCCACGGCCAAGCTGAGCCCAGAGAAGACAGGGCCAGGGTCCTGTTCAGTTCAGCCCTGGTGGCAGAAGAGGCCCAGTGGCCATGAGGCGTGGCCCAGGGGAAGGGCAGGACGTCACCACTTTCCTCGTTTGCTCCAGTCCTTGGGGGTGAAGTGTAGACATTTGGAGTCAATACGAAGAAGCCGTTTCAGCATGGCCCGC
This sequence comes from Pseudocheirus occidentalis, assembly GCA_028646575.1. Lineage (NCBI taxonomy): Eukaryota > Metazoa > Chordata > Mammalia > Diprotodontia > Pseudocheiridae > Pseudocheirus > Pseudocheirus occidentalis. Next base: position 188,342,184 of record CM053601.1, on the reverse strand, counting down.
TCGTGGCCATCCACAATGTCCTCTGACAGCGTCAGGATGTACTGGCCCTTGGGGAGGTAAGGAGGCAGGTCAAGTCAGCTAGGACTGAAGACAGGCAAAGTCAGCCAGAAACGCGAAGAGCAGAAGGTTGGAGGAGCTGAGGCTGGGCTGGGAACCAGCCCGCAGCTCTGTAGGAGGATACCCAGTTATCAAAAACACCTGCACGTGCCCTCTGCATTGGGTCCTCAGCCCAAGGAGCCAGGACCCAGCATTTACAGATGCCCTTCTGGGGGGGCAAAGCATCAGAAACTGAGGGGTGCCCATCCCTGGGGGAAAGGGCTAAGTAAGTCAGGGTATAGGGAGCAAGGCCTGGGGCTGGGTCAGAGACACCCAATGGGGATTCCAGAGGAGGACCAAGGAGGAGACACCATCTTGGGCATGGTGGGGGGGGGGTGCTTGAGGAGACACAGCAGGTATAAGAGGTTTAGCACCGCCCCCCCCCCCCATTTCCAGTTGATTTAAAAAAGAGAAGAGAAACAAGGTGGAGGCTGGGTACCCTTCCAGCAGGCTCTGGTCATCCAGCACCAAGCAGCCTTGGCTGTCCCCAGAGGAGGAAGCCCCAGGGCCCCTCTGGGCTGCTCCCCCCCTACCCCACCTCCCTACCTTGTAGTAGTTGATGAGATTGAGGTACTGTAGGGTGGAGATGACATCTTCCTTCTTGATGCTGGTGATCTCGCTGATCTCACTGAGGGGAGTGGGCACAGGCAGGGGTCACTGGCTATCCCAGCCACTCCCACCCCCACCCCCACCCCCACCTGCCCTGCCCACTCGCAGGGAGAGGGCTCACTTGATCGTGATCTGTGGCCGCTCGCCACTCTCTGATTTGAGTCCCATGAGTATCTCCAGGATGGTCTGGGACCAGTAGCTCCGATAGGACAGGAGGCCCAGGTCCGAGAGGGGCTTCTCAGGGGTTCCCGTCTTTCCTTCCACCTTGGACAACTCGTAGCCTGTGTGGAAAGAGAGGAGTTGGGGAGAATTCTTCCTTTGTGAACATGCCCCAGCACTGGGCACCAGAAGGCTCCCAGGAAATGAGGGGCACTTGGTAAGAGTACATGATGCTGAGGTTGTCAGGACAGACACCGGTGCTCTGAAATGCCTTCATTTACAGAAGAGATTGTAGCTCCTTCAGGGGCCCCCCTCAGAATTCCCTGCACCCCCCAGGGAAGTGGAGACTGTGACAGAAAGCCAAATACTTCAGGTGTGAGAAATGATGGGCTGGCTTCCATGGAGAGCTTCAAAGGGGAGCAAAGAGAGGGAAGTTATCCCCTCCTTAAAGGTGGACTTCTCCTTGGACTTGGATTCCCCCTCTACCTCAGTTCTCAGAAAGAACAGATGTGAAACCACCCAAATAAAAGAGCAAGTTCCTGCTCCCCACCAGGCTAGGCCTGCCCTGCACTGACTCAGACATCTTTTAGACTCCACTCCTGACTTCCCACAACCCTCCCAAGGAAGCCCATGTTCTGTGCTGGGACAGCTCCAAGAGTCAGAGAGCTTTTCCTCATATCATCTAAGCCAAAATCTGTCTCCAGCACTTTCTCTGAGCAGCTTCTGACTGCTTTCTGGGGACCCCACTCTCACAGAAGAACCCTTCAAACATCAGAAGGTGTCCTCTTGTTTACTCAAGGCTAATTCACAAGAAGGTGGCAGCCTCAGAGAGTCCCAAAAACCAGAGAACAGCACGCTGGAGAGGCGGCACAATCTGGGGCAGGTGAGGGGCCTTCCTGCTCATTTCAGCAACAGGTAAAGCACCTCTGCCTGATTACAGCTCTAGCAAGAATGGTGGGGAGGCAAGAGGAAGGAGAACACCAGCAGTGGGAGGGTACCTGAGATATGGGCAGTGCCAGTGTGCCCAGCTGCCAGGCCCAAGCCACAGAAACTGGCTGAAAGGGCGACAGAGTCTTTACCAGGCCTCCCACACTAAGGGGAACCTTGGGCAGCCAGAGCCTGTATGGGGGGGCCCTCAGGGGCTGTCCACTTCAGGCCATCCTTAGGACAATGGTTAAGAAGCACCACAGAGTGCTTTAAAAAGAAAAAAAAAATCAAAGTACTTTCATTCAGACTCTGTAAGAAGGAAACACTGGGTGGGGGGGGTGGGGGGGGGCGGCACCTTGAAGCTCTTTGCCCAACTACAATTTGGGAAGAAGAGGGAAATCCTCAGAAACACAAGACCCAGCACACTCCATGACAGACCACCCTCCCTTGAATCTGGAGCACAGATCAGGGCCTTCTAGGGGGCTTCCCCCTGGCAAAGCCTGACACTGCCCAGAGGGGGAGCTCACCCATAGAGTCCTGGGGCATTTTTATCTATGGAAAAGAGCCAGGGAAGCTAGTGAACTGCCCTTTGTCCCCAGAGTTTTCCTCTCCTTTCTCCAGACCATTTACTCTGGGTCAAGCTGAGTCTTATCCAAGACCCCCCCTATACCACCTGTGCCATCCATCCCCCCTGGGGTTGGGGGGCACATGGATTTGGGGAAAACAAAGCTGGGAAGGATGTGAGACCACGTCAGAGCTCTTAGCTGCCAAATCCAATGGCCTTTTCCCAGTCCCCATTCCTCTTGACCTCTGGGGCCATCCCCCACCCCATGCCTTTCCTCCTCCCTCTGTGCTCATACCTCCTCTGTCTCCTTGGCTGGATCCTCCTCCAGATCCCACCCGCTCACCACATGGGTTCCTCATGGCTCTGGCCTGGGCCCCTTTCTCTTTTCTCTCTAGGCTGCTTCACCCGGTGGTGACCTCATTAGCTCCCACGGATTTAACAGGCTGAGAATTCTCCCACTTGCTGACCTGTCACAGCCTTTCAGACATCTCAGACTGGACATCCAGCAAACGTCCAGTCTTACACTCAACACATCCAAAACAACTTCCCCCCAGGGCCTTCCCCTGCTACCTCCCTATTCTTCAGAGGGCACAGTCACCCTCTCCAACCGCAGGCTCCCACCCCAGGAGTCATCCTGGGTCTGTCCAGGCTGCTGCCCATCCTTTTGACCAGCCTCATTCCCTCACCCCTGGACTGTGGCAGTAGCTACTGGGGGGCGGGGGGAGGCTGCCTGCCCCTGCCTCTAGCCTCTTCCTACTCCAGCCCATCCTTCATCCAGCCAACAAAGGGATTTTCCTTAAGCCCAAGTATGATCATGTCACCCCTGCCCCAACAAACCCCAGGGGCTCCCTATGGCCTCCAGGATCAAGGCCAGCATGCGCTCTTCTCTCCGGGGACCCCGGCTTCCTGCTGCCCATCCTCCACTCCCCATCCTGGCTGCCCCACTCTGGACACTCTCCACCTTCTCCACATCCCTAAAAATCCTCCAGACAAAGCTGACCGGGGACCAGGATAGAGGGACCAGCACTGCCCTCATCCCAGAGGCCAGGCATCTTCTAGCCCAACCCAAGTTTTCTCAGTGGCTCCATCTCACTGCTGACTCCTTTAGAGCTCATAGGCACTAAGACCCCCCCCCCCCCAAAACCTTTCTCAAACTGCCATCTAGCCACCTCAACCCTCCCCCCTGCCCCAGCTTATACTTGTGAGAACAGTTAAAATCTAACTCCAAGACCTGACCTTTATCCCTACTGAATTTCACATTTTGCCCAGTGCTCTGGCCTCTTTTTGGACCCTGGTTTTGTCCTCGGGTGGATATGAGGGTGACAGACAACTGTCTGAGCTCTGTTTTGTCTGCAGGCCATCTCTGCCTTTATCCAAAACATGGAGACAAACATCAGACAGCCCAGAACCCAGATCAGATCCCTGGGGCCCTCCCCTGCAGACCTGCCAAGACACTAAACCATGAGCTGCTGGGTGAGATCCACACCACATCTCATCTTTTCTATGCGAAGAGCACAAGATGCTGCAGCAGATGTTTTACTCAAGTCTATATAAACCCCTCCCAAAAGGCAACCCCGCCAGCCAAGCAGGACCACGATTCCTGGAATCGCTAGCTCTTTGTCTACGAGTTCTTCTGATTCCTAGATTAGACCTCACCAAATCATCCAAGTCCAATTCACTGACCAGGGCAGGGACTTCGGCCTCTCCTGCCGTACAAGGACAGGTCAGCGCCTGCACCTACGCCCATCCTCCTGGGATGGAATTCATCTGGGCCTTACTAATCACTGGCCATCTGGGTTATGGCACCTTCTGTGAGAGATCCTTCTCCTTGGCAGAGAAGACAAGAGCAAAATCAGGCAAACTCAGGTCTGCCTGAGGGAACGCTTCCTTCCTCAATGTGAGCCAATCCCTACAAGGTCCCAGCCACAGCTCTCAGCATGGTCTCCTGGGTCCATATGTCTGTCTGTCCTCTCCAGCACCGCTTGGGTTACACCAGGTGCCTCACAGGGGCTCACCTTCTTCCTTCCCCTGATCTGCTCCTTCTAACTAAAAGGGGGCTAGTCCTGGGAGCCACCTCAGCAGCCTTGACCTGTAGCCAGAGCCAGGCCTGGACCCACGCAGCCTTGTCCATGCCCTGCCCAACACTCACTGAACTCAATGAGCAGCTTGCCATAGCCACGCCGCTGGTACGGAGGCAGGGTCAGAATGCAGGCCACGTTGTAATCCTCTGTGGACTCTTTTTCCTAAAGGAGAAAGGCCCCGTGAGCATGAGGGTGGGCTACAGAGAGGGAGAGGTCTGGAGCTGGGGGAGGGCGGCAGCGAGGACCACAGGCGGGGGTTTGGGGCGCCCCAGGAGCTGACCTTGGAGAAGTAGCCGACGATGTGGAAGCCTTTACAGTCGTACTCGGTCATGACGTAAAAGAGGAACGGGTCTGTGTCGTAGTACAGCGTCTTGTGGTCCAGGAAACACTTGGCCAAAAGGCAGAGGTTCTGGGAATAACTCTAAGAGGGCGAGAGGGGGTGGCCATCAGCACCACAGCACACACATGCTCACACATCCCTCTGAGGGACGCCGAGCAGGCCAACGTCCTGTCCGTGCAGGTCAGGGCCAGTAAAGGCCTATGCCGCTTCGCCAAAACCACTCTTTAGCAGGGATGATTTCTCCATGGCTTTGGAGGCTTCAGAGATGCCACCATACCAGAGGAAGCGAGGCCAAGCAAACTCCTTGACCGGACCTTTGGAGAACTGCTAGGCCCTTTCCGAAGTCACTTCATAACTCAGCTGAGGAGTTCAGGCAGAGGGCAAAACAGTCAGGTTTGGGGTTCCTCCCTCCACTTGCCCCTGGGAATTTATCTGGCATGTCAAATTATCTGGTACATACTCAAAACATCCGAATCTGCTGATGTACTGTCCCCAGTCCAGCCTTGGGAGTTGGGTCTGCCTCAGAGGAACCCCAGCACAACCCATCCCCACTCCATTCTTCACTCACCTTGTTCTTACGCCCATCAATTTCAAAGAAAGAGATGGTGCCCTTGCGGTAAATCTCATTGCCCGGGGGATGTCGGAGGTCACATTTGGTCTAAGGAACAGATGCCGGGAATAAGCACGTGAAGCAGGGGAAGGTAGAGACTCATCTCCTAGCGGCCCTGAGCCTGCCCTATGCCTAGCACTCCTATCTCCTGACAATGTCTGGTTCCCACAGGACTTAACCCCCGCCAGGGCAGGGAGGCCTTTCCTGCCCAGCCCAGCCTGCTGCTCCCTTCTAAAGCTCCCTGTCACCTGCTACATAAGGGCTCAAGCACACATCTCCCCTTCGGCGTGAGCTCTTGGGGACAAGGACTTGGATTGTACCTTTCTTTGCTTCCCCAATCTCACAGTGCCTGGCACACAGCACGTGCTCAGTCAGTGCTGGGAGGCCGGGGGAGAGAGCTTGGTGACGTACCAGGTGCCGCTGTAGACACTTCAGGCTCTTCCCATACTTCAGACAAAACTCGCAGAGGTAAAGCACAGGCAGAGCCGTCAGCTCCTGGGGGTACGGGGAGAAATACCAGGGCTTGAGGCGGTGGCGGCCAAGCTCGATGCACTCGATGTTCTTCATGCGCGTGACGATGTCGTCGTGGCTCCTGTCGGACACTAAACTGCCTGTCATGCGGGGGGCCGACGGGATTCCGTCCGAGCTATCCTGGGAATCCTGCCGGCGGCCACAGGGCAGAGGGTGAGCGTGCCGCCCTTCCCAGAGCCCCGCTCCTCCCCTCTCCTCCCGCCCCAGACCCACCTCATCGGTGCCTAGGCAGTTGGATTTTCTCTTCCGTCCCGGCTGGGCAGCCAGTGCCCTCCGGGCTGAGCCATTCTATGGAGACACAGGAGAGGGAAGGACAGGGTGAGCTGAGGGGCTCAAGGGCACAGGCTCAGGGGCACTGAGGGGACCTCGAGCACACACCTGAGGAAAGACAGAGGCTGGCGCTGTCTCGCTGGGCACGGGAGTTGCTGGTGAAACCACTTCCACTTTTCGTTTCTGCAGAGAGAGACCAAGAAAGGTGGGTCAAAGGGGCAGGGGACCTGGGTCTCGGAAGGAAGCGAGCTCACAAGGAGCAGTGGGGACGAGGGAGCTGGGATCCGGAGCTCCAGATGAAGAGTGGAATCCGAGGGTACCGTGGAACGGTGGTTGGGCTGCAGGCAGGAGCTGGAGGAGAGGGGCTGGTCAGGCTCGCCGCCGGGGATGGCCTCGCGCTCCTTGGGTAGGTTGAAGCGGAGCGTGATCTGCACTGGGATCGGCAGTGTCTTCCCACTGGCCTGGGCCGAAGCCGGCTGTAGAGATAGGTCCAGGGTCTTCCTCTGGGGGAGGGGGAAGGGAGCGAGGGGGAGGGGAGGAGGGGGCCCCCATCAGCCAGGTGGGTTCACCCCCCCCACCCCTTCCCCTTGGGCTGGCTTCCCACCCCAACTATGTGGGGTTTGGTGACTGAATTTTGAAACCTCAGATTCAGTAACACCACCTCCTCCCTCTGACCCCGAACTTAATCTCTACAAACCCTCTCCAGGCTGCGACCACTATAGCAGGGCTGCCTTGTTCCCCTTCTCATCCTCAGCCTGCGGCACAGGAGCCCCAAAACCATGGGGGAAGCACAACAGGGACGAGCAAGATGGGGGCGGGGGCCTGACCATCCTCCTGAGAGCTGTCTCCAGGCTGATTTGGATATGCTTCTACTCACCACCTCCCTTTCTGGAGAGCCTGGTCTGGACCCAGGCAGCCCATTTTTTGTGGGGGTCTTGGCCTCTTTTTTAGGAAACTGGATCTTCTTTAGGTCCAGCCTGTCATGGGTCACCCACTCATCCAGGCGCTTGTTGACTACAGAGAAAGGAAGAAGCTCTGATGCCAGGATGCCCAGGGGCATCTCTGCCAGTGGAGGTACCCACCCTGTACCCAAAGACCACGGGCGTGGCACTCACAGTCGATGTAGTGAACGTAGAACAGTTTCCGGCCACTGATGTCCTTCACGCTCAGGATCTCAGCCAATGCTATGAGGGAGGCAGGATCCTCAGGAAAGGGCGCTGGGCACAGCCCCTCCCTAGGCACAGCCCCTCCCTGGGCATCTCTTGGGGGGGGTGGCTTCCTCTATGTCCACCCCCTGCTGAGAAAGGCATCTTCCCCCCTCTCCAGATCACCCCCCACTTAGCTTGTGTCTTGCCCTGTACCCAGGGGTCCCAGGACCAGCCCTCTGATTGCCCTTGGACTGCCCTTGGGGGGGGGGGGGCTCCAAGGACTCTGGCCCCGCCCCTTCCCTGGCCCCGCCCCTGGCCTCTATGGGTCCTAAGCCCCGCCCTCTCCACCCCAGGCATCTTTAGCTGGAGCCCACTTCTCACCTCTCCCCAGGTGGGGCGTGGGTGAATGGGTCTTCGGGCCTCTAGCCACACCCCAAGCCCCACTCTGGGAGATCTCAGGTTCTGCCCTGGAGTTAGCCACGCCCCCTTTCCACTGACACCCTTCCACCCTCCCAGGAGATCTCTAGGCCTTCCGTCAGGTCGGCTCCCCAGGGTCACACAGACCACGTCCCCTCCCCCAGCCCAGGTCCTCTCTTTACTTCTTCCCTCCTAGGTATGGTTCGGTCCCGCCCCTTGCAGGGAACCACGCCTATTCGCTGCCCAAGCTCCGCCCTCCCCGCAGGGCCCCATCGCCCATGCCCCGCCCCCACGGTGCCCGTTGACTCCGCCCCCGTCACTCACGCCACTCATCCTCGTTGTCCTGATTACGCCGCAACACGGGCAGGCGGCAGCCTTCGATGACCTCGCCCTGGGGAAGACACCGTGGTGGTCAATGGGGGAGGCCGGGGGAGTCGCCGCCGTCCTACGGATGCCTCCGCCCCGCCTCGCCCCGCCCCGCGCCGGGCCCCGGACTCACCACCTCCGCCATCTTCCCTCCCTCCCTCAGGAGCCGCTTCCGGCTCCGCGGGGTGACGTCACGTCCGGCGTACCGGCGCCTCCCTGATAACTAACTCTAAGGGTGTGGAGGTACAGGGGTCTCCAGGCGAAGGGAGTCGGAGGTGAGAAGGAGCCCCGGGATAAGTACACAGCACGGGCGGCCAGGGGGCCCCGCCTTGAGGGACGCTCGGCCTCGGGGTGGGCAGGCGGTGCAGGGACCACCTCGAGGCCCCAGGCCGGATCCGGGAAGGGGCTGGGCCTTGTGCCTCGCCGTCTGATTGGATTAGAGCTGGGTCCTTCATGCGACGTCGTTCGAGCGCGTCTGGTCACGTGGGCCCGTGCGACCGCGTGATGTGGTTGTTGTTCCGGCGGGTCCCGCCCTGCGGAGCCGAAAACCCAGGCGGGTAGTCCGTCATGTCCTGGGTTTGAATTCTACTTCTCCTACATACGGCCTTTGTAACCTTGGACAAGTCACTGTCCAGCCTGGGCTTCAGTTTCCCTTTCTGTAAAGTTTAGGTGTTGGACGGGCTGGGCGCTGGGGTTCTTTCCCACCCTCGGTCAGTGGGTCTTTTCCCAAACCCTCCCGCCAATCGAACTCTCCAGGTGAGAGTTTTGCGCCTGGAATCAGAAAGGCCTGAGTTCAAGTCCTGCCCAAACACTGGTGTCTCTGTTCGCTTACGTTCCCTCTGCAGTAAAACGGGAGTCATAACCGCACCTCCCCCACCCCCGAGTTGTTGTGAAGCTCGATGGAAACATGGTGGCTGAACTCGGCCAGCCGAGCGTGACGTAAGCGCTGGGTGCAGGTGCGCGGTCATGCGCAGTCGGCTGCTCGTCGCCTCATCCGGATATTCCGACGGCAGCGCCAGCCCGGGCTTTCCAGCTGCTTGTGTTTCTTCCCCAAACTGCCTTTGCGGCGACCGAGTCCCTGCGGAGGGTTAGAGCGTCCCAGGAGGCGGAGCTCACGTTTGCCCTGTCACTTTCATTACTTCGATTAATTAAAATAAGTTGTTGGATTTATTGTTAATTTATGAAATCGGAACAAGTTCTGGCGGGTGGGACCAGTGCCCCGGTGTGCCGAGGACCATTTCTGCATCGGGCTGAAGGAGCGGGCCGCATTGGGCCGTGACAGCAAGTTCTCAGCCAGGCTGCCTCCCACAACAAACAAGCCTTTTAGTAAAACACGTGTGCTTTTGAGGTCTTAGCCATGATCAGTTGGAAGTTTTCTGAGCAACAAAGGAAATGGATCGTGAATTCCTTCAGAGTAGGAAGTGTCCCAGTCGGTGGTTTTATAAAGGGATGTGAAAAAGAAGCCCTGCCAAGGCTCAGAGCTTAGCTCGTATGACCTCCCCGTTGGGTCTCAGTTTCGTGAAAGAGTTGAACAGCATGACTTTTAAGGTCATTCCATCCTCCCACAATCCCCCCTGTAAGGCTCTAATTAGCGCTGACCCTATGTATTCTCAGGTGCCTCTCAGTTCTGACCTGACAATCCTGGCAGTCAACTCTATAGAGCATCATCTTGGAGTAGACAGGTATCTAGTGACACCTGTACCTATTGGACTCTTAATAAAATGTCAGATCTTTGAGGACAAAGAATTTGTATTTCTTGCCTTCCTATCTCCAATGCCCACACGGTGCCTGGCATGCAGTTGATTGACTGATTCAAAGGTCCCTTCCATGTCTTATATTCTGTCCTAAGGGCTCCTCCAGTTCTTAAGTTTTCAAGCCTCTCAAAGCTTTAACATTCTTCTGTTTTCTACTATCCAGCAAGGCTTTCCCAAGACCATAGAGAGCAAACAGCACCACCTCTTCATCCCCAACCTCCTGACTCTCCTGGCAACCTTCAAGTTCCAACTAAAACTCCGCCTTTTGCAAGAAGCCTTTCCTGCTCCCCTTTGATTCCAGCGCCTGACATCTACAGAATGCCTTCTCTCTATTTACACAACATGATGCTTATATGTTGTCTCCCCAGTTAGACTGTGAGCTCTTCAAGGGCAGGGACTGTCTTCTGGCCTTTGTATCGCCAGTGCTTAACGCAGTGTCTGGGACACAACGGCAGACCAATGAATGCTTGACAGACTCCCAGTATAACATTCTATAATCTGTCTTTTAAAGCCCACTGTATGACGTTTTTTCTTCTGTGTTCTAAGACACCCTCCCACTTCTGAAATCTATGTTCTAATTTCTTTCCCCTTTCTGATATTTCTAATATAATCAAAGTTCTCTCACAATGCTGCTCTTCCATAGTTCATGATCTAAGCTCTGAGAATGTCCCCAGGCTCATACAAGCCTTGATATTGTAGGTTCTACATTTTAAGACTCCTCCCAGGTCAGACATTCTGTGTCTTTCTGGGATCCTAGCTCTGGAGCTGAAAGAGACTTCAGAAATCAACACAAAATTCACTCCCTCCACCATTTTATTATTATTATGTTTTTGCTTTTTGGGGGGGGAGGGGAGGGCAATTGGCGTTAAGTGACTTGCCCAGGGTCACACAACTAATAAGTGTGTCAAGTGTCTGAAGCTGGATTTGAACTCAGGTCCTCCTGACTCCAGGGCCGGTGCTCTATTCACTGAGCCACCCAGTCGCGCGCCCCCCCCCCATTGAGGTCTAGGGAGATTAAGTGTCAGTGACTGAAGTAGGGTTCGGGTCCAGCTCCTCTGAGTCCCAGCTAAGCTTCTCCCAGTATGCCAGCTGCCCTGAGGTCACGCCGACCTCTGACATTCAATGTTAGCTCGCTAATAGGATTCAGAGTCTCCAGGTGATCACTCTTAGCTCTGGTAGTCTCTGGTGGTCTAATGTCTCATCCTTCTCAGCAGTGCTGTGCTTTAAAGGCCAAGCTGGCCCTGACGCTGCTCTTTAAGGCCTCTCAGAGCTATAACATTCTTTTTTCAAATGTTCTTGTTTTCAGCGGTCTTTATTCAAAGGTTCCTTCTGATGTTTTGTTCCCAGATCCCTCCCATCACACACTAACAGTCCATGTTGTAATGCCCGTTCCTGCTTGAGATCAGTTCCCTTCAGTCTCAGACGTTCCATGTTCTGTTCTCATAGACAGTGTTCCCTCTTACTGTGTTCTAAAGATGCTCCTACCCTACATAAGCTTTCTCAGAGCCATCCTACCCGATAAACAAATTCTGTGTTCTGTGCTAGAGCCAAAGCTTAAGCTTTGACATTTGAGATTCTAAAGTCTTTCCTAGCTCTGATAATCTATGTTGTAAGCTCTCAAACAGCAAATAAACATGTATGATGTACCTATTACGTGCTAGGTATTGTGCTAAGCACCAGGGATACAAAGAGACGCGAGACAGTCCCTGCCCTCAAGAGCTCACAATCTAAGGGGGTTTTCCCAATATGGAAACAACTATGTACAAACACACCACATACACAGGAAAATACAAAATAATTAACAGGGGGAAGGCACTAGAATTAAGAGAGAAAGAGAAACACTTCTTGTAGAAGATGGGTTTTTAGTTGGAACATATAGGAAGTCAGGGAAGACACTAGTCAGAGATGAGGAGGAACTGTCCCTTGCTGAGAGGCAACCAGAGGAAATGCCTGAATCCAAGAGTTGGAGGGTCTGGATCATCGATCAGCAAGGAGGCCAGTGTCAGTGAATCAAAGAGTACAAGTCAGGGAATAAGGTACAAAAAGATTGGAAAGGTAGAGGGGGCTTGGATCACCAAAAACAGGAATCCATATTTGATCCTGGAGGTAACAAGGCGCCAATGGAGTTCACTGAGTAGGGAGTGACATGGTAGGACCTGGTCTTTAGTAAAATCACTTTAGTGGCTGAATGCCAGATGGACTGGATTTGGGAGAGACTTGAGGCAGGCAGACTCATCAGCAGCTAGTGCAGTAGTCCAGGTGTGTGGTGATGAGGAGAGAAGGGGGTATAATGGGAAGATGCTGCAGAAGTGAAATCAACCAAAGGTGCTACAGAGGTCAAATCAAGAAGTGCTGCAGAGGAGAAATCATAAGAGGTGCTTCAAAGGTGAAAACAGGAGAAAACAACAAGAGATTCCTCTCACATACAGTGTTTGCTCTTACTGTGTTCTAAAGATGCTCCCACCTTATATAAGCTTTCTCAGAGCCATCCTACCCGATAAACAAATTCTGTGTTCTGTGACTTCTCCTCAGAGGAGAAATAAATAAGAGGTGCTTCAGAGGTGAAAACAACAAGAGGAGAAAGCAGCCAAAGGTGCTACAGAGGTCAAATCAACAAAAAGTGCTGCAGAGGAGAAATCAATAAGAGGTGCTTCAGAGGTGAAAACAAGAGGAGAAATCAACCAAAGGTGCTACAGAGGTGAAAATAACAAGAGGTGCTTCAGAGGTGAAAACGACCTGAGGTATTGCAGAGGTGAAAATAACAAGAGGTGCTTCAGAGGTGAAAACAACCTGAGGTATTGCAGAGGCAAAATCAACCAGAGATGCTGCAGAGGAGAAATCAACAAGGCAAAATCAACAGGCCTTGGCACCATACTGGATAGGAGAGGGAGTGAAGAGTCCAGGATAACTCCTAATTTAGGAATCTGGGGGCCCTGGAGGATGGTGTTGCCCTCTACAGTAACAGAGAAGGTAGGAAGTGGAGATGGTTTTGGGAGAAAGATAATGAGCTCTGTTTGGGACATACCAAGTTCAAGATGTCAAATGGACATCCAGATCAAAATGTCTTAAAAGGCAGTCTGAGATATTGATGGAATCCTAATAAAGCTGCCCCTAGTTCCAATATTCTAACTTAATTACAGATCTGGCCCCACTGAACAGCAGGCCCAGTGTACCTACCTAGGTCCCCCCTCAATGTCCTAACTACTTCATATATGTTTCACTGCTCACTGGAACAACAGGTGTATCCTTGAACTCTTAGTTCCCACAGGAACAGCAAATGTGTCCATATGATGGGATCCCAGCCACTGCGTCCAGATCCATTCCCGCAGAAACAGGTGTGTTCTTGTATTCAATCACAATCACATCATCCATCTAGCCTGAGACAGGACCACAATACCTAACTATCTGGCTTGACCAGACAGGACCACAATAGCTAGCCAGCTGGAGCATGGCACAACCGGAGTGCTTAACTGTGGAACCATAGATGGGACCCCTACTCCGTTACCTAATCCCTTAACAAACTCCTCCTGCCTTTTTAATATTAATGATATTACTCTATTCTGTGTAAATTTCTGTTATGTAATTGCATCTTTACCCTGTAAAAATCCATCTTGCTTTCTCTAAGTTGCTGGTTCCTTTTGGAACATAGCATGCTTCATAAGAGGCGTCAATCTCAATAAATACCTATACTTGCATTAGAGGTGGTCTGACTCTGAATTGAGACAGCTCCACCACAACACATGAAACTCCAACAGTTTTTGGGTGGGCAAAGCCCCGCCTCAACAGTTTTTGGCATCCCTGGATTTAAACCACAGCAATATGAAACTGGAAAATCAGCAGAGTTGAGTCAGGGTAGGTAAATTTAAGAATCCTCAACATAGAGGTGTTAATTAAATCCATTAAAATCACTAAGTGAAGGAGAGAGGGAGAAGGTAAGAAGGTTCAACACAGAGGGACACTTAGGTAGGAGGCCACGATCTGGAGGAGGAACCAGCAAAAGAGAAAGAAGGAGCGGTCAGAGAAGAACCAGGAGAGAGATGTGCAGAAAACCAAAAGGGAAGACAGTGTTGAGGAGGAGAGAGTGACCAATATTGTCAAAGGCTGCAGAGAAACCAAGAAGAATAAGGACTGAGAAAAGGCTATTGGGTTTGGCAGCTAAGAGATCACTGGTAAATTCTAACATTCCGTGTTCTGATATTCCATATTCTCAGGCCCCTACTGGCTCTGACTATTGAAGGTCCCCCTCAGATCTGATGTCTTGTGTTCTTATGTCTTTCTCAGCTCTGATATTCCATGTTCATCTAAGCTTTGACGTTCTGTATGCTATATCTAGAGTCACTCCCAACAGTGACATTTGATATTAGATGTTCTCTGATTCTTACTTACTCCAATATTCCAAATGCTAAGGGCCCTTTCAGGCAGCAAGGTGGTACAATGGATAGAGTGTAGGGCCTGGAGTCAGGAAGACCCACCTTCTTGAATTCAAATCTGACCTCAGACACTTAGCTGTGTGACCCTGAGCAAGTCACCTAACCCTATTTGCTTTGGTTTTCTTGTCTGTAAAATGAACGGGAAAAGGAAATGGCCAACCACTCCAGTATCTTTGACAAGAAAACCCCAAATGATGTGATGAAGAATCAGACGTAACTGAGCAAAGGACCCTATCGGTTCTGATAATCTGTTATTAAGTCTATCTAGGCTCTGATATTTTGTATTATATGTGGTAAATCTCCTCCCATTTCTGACATTTTCTGTTCCCACCTTTAAGCTTTGATTAAATCCAACCGAGTCTAAATGAGAAAATGAAAACCATAAGATTTCATAGTTATCTCATTGTTCACCTTTTTCTTCTGATTAGCCTAATGACTAATGACAGTCAGGTGCTGGAGCTGAGTCTCCAAGAAAACCCAGGGTTCTACTGTAAAGAAAAACTACTTTGAAGGCCTTCAGAACTCTGATCAACACCATGAACCACCAGCAGTCCAGAGGGCCAATGAGGAAGCAAATTCCCCATCTCCTGAAAGGCAATGACCTCTCTATGGTACAGCACAAGACAGGGCCTGGAAGTGGCAATTGGATGGATTTGGGTTTCACCAAGTTTAATCGTTCCTGGGATTGTGTTGTTTTTGTCTTCTTTTATTTGGTGCAGTTACTGCCAAAAAAAGGAACCGAAAGAAAAGAGGGTCACTAAGGTAAGGCTGAAAATGGACAGAAGAGAACAGAACGAACTATGCAGAAGCAGGGCAGCTCAGAAAGTCATTCAGTAAATTTGTTAGACTTTTCAGAACATAAGCACAAATTCATACGTAATTCTCTTTCTCTCCTACGCTGTACATGGAAATGTGTTCTTTCTCCTTCCCTCCCTCTCTCTCTTCCCTCTCTCCCCCTTTCTCTCTCTCTCTCTCCCTCCCTCCCTCCCTCCCTCCTTCTCTCTCTCTTTCATTCAATTCAGAATTTTTTAAAAGTTTTTTGAAAAGTCAAAAGTGAGTTGAGGTACTGTGGGGTTAAGCAATGAGATGAGAGTGTCATGTGTGAGAAGACTCAAATGCTGGCCTCTAGTGGGTGGAGGGAAGTCACACACAGTAAGGCTGGAAAGAAAGGCTGGGACCGGGATTAGGAACTGCTTGAAATGCTAAACAGGGGAATTGACATTTGATCCTGCAGGTAACAAGGAGCCACAGGAGTTTTGTGAGTAGTGAAGCAGGGCTGTGTCACAAAGTCTTCCTTAAAGTCTGCTCTGTGTCATGTCCTGGCAGACCCTGACCAAGTCAGTCAAACAGCTCAGTGCCTGGGTAAGTCTCTTAGGATTCTAAATTGGAGTTTTTACTCCTAAGGAACCCAGAATATTCCTGTCATCAAGCTGGGCCAACTATTCAAGGATATGAAATCCTTGCAGAAGTATTTCTCATCCCTTCCCATGAAGAAATCTGAGATCATAAACTTTTTCTTAGGGCCTTGACTGAAAGATCAGGTTCAGAAGATAATTCTTGAGCCGGTCAAGGTTTTAGTGACCATATTGGCCTGGTCAAAAAATGACCTAAAGAAGTGGCCAAAGTAATATATGATCCTATCAATCCTGGTCAAACTGGCCTGGCCTCCTCATTCCTGTGAGCCCCAACCCCTGGGAGGCAAGATTTGTAAGCTTTGATGTAGCACCTGGCAAAGTCCCTGAGCATTGTGCACCTGTCCTGCCCTACCTAATCTCTGCCCCTATGGGCACTGGCATTATCTCCACTTGCTATTTCTAACACGCCATAGTCCACTAGGACTGATGACTGATACATTTTGCTACAGGCACTCTGGGAAACCTCACTACCACAGATGATGTCTCCAAAACCTACAATTACTTGAGCCCTGGAGAAATTGTGCTCCCTCTGCCATATGTGGAATTCATCACCCTTGTAAAGACACTAGAATGTTTGTCCAGGCAGCTGCGCAACTGCTGTGGCTGTTTTGATATGAAGTCAGTTAATCAGCAAATAAACATTTCTGTGTCAGGCACTGTGGCTATGCACTGGGAATACAAAAAAAGAGGTGATAGTGCCTGACCTCAAGGAGCTCACAGTTTAATAGGGGAGACAATGCACAAACCATTATGTACAAACAAGCTGTATATACAATAGGACAAAAATTAGAAGAGGGAAGTCACAAGAATTAAGAGTGGGTGGGGAAAAGCTTCTGGCAGAAGGTGGGAAGCCAGAAAGCAGAGAGAGAGAGAGAGAAGGAGAGAGAAAGAAAGAGAGAAAGAGGGGGTGAGAGAGAGAGAGAGGAGGGAGAGGGGGGGAGAGAGAGAGAGAGAAGAAAGAGAAGAAAGAGGGAGACACAGAGAAAGAGTGAGAGAAACACTTCCCAGGCATGGGAGGCAGCGAGAAAAAATGAATACCTGGATCTGAGACAGTCTCTCTGGGAACAGCCAACAAGCCGCTGACCCTGGAGAGTAGTACACGTCGGGGAGGAAGGAGTCAGAAGTCTGGAAAAGGAGGAGGGGGCCAGCCTATGAAGACCAAACAGCAACAGGGAGCCACTGGATTGTACTGAGTAGGGAGTGATATTGTTACTCTTGTGCTTTAGGAAAAATCTCTTCAGCATCTGGAGGATGAACTGGAGTAGGAAGAGACTTGGGACAGACAGAGCACCTGCCCCCCCCCCCACATCGAGGAAATATCACACTAGACCAGGTGTGAGGAGATGGGGGTTTGCCCCAGGAGGGTGCCATCATCGGAGAGAAGCTGTATAGTATAGGATGGGGGGAGGGGAGAGAAAGAATGAGGGGCTGGGAGGATGGTGTTGCCTCTGGTGTTTGTCCTTCCTTCTTCCAAGAGGACCATGACATCAGGCAGATGATGTGACTAGCAACTGACTCAGATTTAAATGAGGCAGGTTGTGCAAGGTCACCAGCCTCACTGTTTCCTCTGGAGCTATGTGGGTCCAGCAGCCAGATATGGAGCAGGACAATCGGAGACCGCCCAGGATGCCATGGGAGATGCTGGTCCTGACTTTGAGTGAGGCAAGGCTCATTCAGTGAAGAGGCCTCTTTAAGAAGGGACTCTAGGGATGGTCCCTTTAGTTAAAAAAAAAGTCAAACCAGGAGGGGAAGACCCTCAGGGTCACTGGCCAAAAGATAAACAGTTACTATTGGCATTTACTCTGAGCCAGGAGGGCCCCAAAATGGCCATTAAGTGGTGCTTGGGTGGGGGACCCTCTCCATTTCACAGAAAGGTACATTTTGATGAAGCCGCCTAATTCACTTGGGGTTTCCCTGCTAGAGCTCTTTCTCAAAGACCAAGCCTTAAACATTCACTCTGGAGCTCACAGACTCTCACCCTCTACATTAATAAGGAAGGTAGTGGTTGTTGGCTGCCTTGGATCTCAGAGAAGACCATGACGTAGCGAAGGTGGAGGGAAGAAAGATGAGTTTAATTTTGGCCCGTGGTGATTTTAAACACCATGGGATACAGATGATGGAGCACAAGCTGTCAGAGAAGAAGGAGGAGAAAGGGCTGGGGTGGAGGGTCCCAGGAACCAGAGAGGAGAGTGACCAACAGGGTCCACAGCTGCAGACGGAGGAAAGGGGACTAGGAGATCACTAAGGAGAACTTAGGGGAGGGCAGTCAACAGTCAGATTGTCAGGGGTCAGCAGAGTAAGAGGAGAGACGTGGAGGCGCCCAGTGTAGACGGCCTGTCCCGGGAGGGGCAGTGAGGCCCCGGTGTAGATGGCCTCTCTAGGGAGTTTAGGCTCAAAGAGCAGGAAAGAAACAAGATCAGCCAGTGGAGAGCGGCGCTTGCTCTGGTACAAGAAGCAACTCTAGCGAGAGAGGCGGTGCCCGGAAAGGGCGTCTCTTCACGGGTGCCCGGGCCCTCCCCTGGAAGTCTTCCTCATTCCAACAAGAGTGGCGCCCCGCACACAGTAGGGGCTTCAGCCCCTCCCAGTCCCCCCACCCCTCCCGGAGGAGCCTGGGGCCACGTGCTTCTCGAATACGAATGACGTAAGCACGCAGAGGCATCACGGTCTCCGCCAATGAGGCAGCGGCCTACCAGCCCCGCCCACCCCGCCTCTGATGGTAACCGGGCCGTAGCCTGAACATTTTGGAAAAGCGTTTTCGGAGAGCTAAATAAAACACTTGAACCCAAACGCCGAGGGGCCGGCCGGGGTCCTAAGCCTCCCCACCCCCGGGTGTTGCGCGGCTCGGCGACTACTTCCCCGCACCTGCGCATTCGGTCAGCTCCGCCCCCACGGGCGGGAGCGCGCCGAGCGCGCGCGCCCCGGGAGGCTCTGGTGCGCAGGCGCGGCCCCGCATTCCGAGCAGTGACGCCGCGAGTGCGCGCGGCGCATTTCCGCCTCTGGCGAATGGCTCAGACGTAGGGAGCGCGCCGCGCCGCGGGGGCTCCAGCTGCGACCCCAGCCCCGCCCCCAGGACCCTGGCCATGGAGGGTGAGCCTGATCTCTGACCGGGGGGGAGGGGCAGGGGAGGGGGCCGGGAGGGGCCAGAGCGGGCACGAAGGTCGGGGCGGGGCGTGGGGGGGAGTTGGGCCGGGGAGGGAGGGGCCTGACTCCATTTCCCCGTGCCCCCTCCTCTTTTCAGATCTGTTACCCATGCTCTTCGCCTCGGGTAAGTGGGGGCGGCGCTGGGGGCCGAGGGGTGGGGGGCGGGGCCTGGGGGGGGGGCCCGTGGGGACTGCGGGCCAGGGTTCCTGAGCCCGCGTTCTGTGCGCCCCCGGCCCCCAGATTCGCCCCCGGCCCGGGGCCCTTTCGTGGAGATCATCGAGCAGCCCAAGCAGCGGGGGATGCGCTTCCGCTACAAGTGCGAGGGTCGCTCTGCGGGCAGCATCCCCGGGGAGCGCAGCACAGACACCACCAAGACGCACCCCACCATCAAGGTGGGCCGGGACGGAGGAGGCACGCGCAGCCTCCCCCCACTGGAGGGGGGCTGGGGGGGCGGGGCGGGGGCAGCACCTGAGACCCCCCATTAGAGAGGGGCACAGGAGCAGACCTGCACCTGTCAGGAGCTGAGCCTGAAACAGCCCCAGCTGGGACAGAGGCCCTTGTTGGGTCTGGGACCCCTGCATTTACCTTTCCTGAAGGGACTCACTCAGCCTCCAATCCTTTCCCAGATCGTTGGCTACACGGGGCCAGGCACTGTCCGCATCTCCCTGGTGACCAAGGAGCCCCCTCACCGGCCCCACCCTCACGAGTTGGTGGGGAAGGACTGTAGGGATGGCTTCTATGAGGCCGAACTTTGCCCTGACCACTGCATCCATAGGTGAGAAGGCCCATTTGTGCACCATGGGTCCAAGAGGTGTTGGAGAGTGAAGGCAGGGTTAGGGCAGGGGTCCCACGGAGTGCTCAATTCATTCTGGGGAGGGGGAACCAGAAGGACCCCACAAGGAAGCCAGGACAGAGTGGTAGAAATGGGGCACCGGAGCATGGGGGGGGCAGAGGAGGGTCAGAGAGGATGTCCAAGGGCCAGACTGGGCTGGGCAGGTCCTGGGCTTGGGAAACCAGGCAGGCTGACAGGTGTGAGGTGTTAGTTTCCAGAACCTGGGGATTCAATGTGTGAAGAAGAGAGATCTGGAGCAGGCCATTGCTCATCGAATGCAGACCAACAACAACCCCTTCAATGGTGAGAGGCTCCTTGGCCATCATGGCCAGGGCCACAGCAGCCCAGCCCAGCCCTGTCCTGCCCTGCCCGTGCCTCCCCCCTCACTCAGGCTTCTTCCTCTCACTGTCCGCAGCAGTGGTTCTGGATCCTTTTAAAATGCTTTTTGTGTTGCTCCATGTTTTGGCTTCACTGTCCTTTCCCCTCCTTCCTCCTAAGTGCCCCTTCCTTTGTGACAGAGCAGTATTCTGTCCTGGGTGCTCCCCAACTCCTCCGCTAGCCCCTCGTTATCTGCTCACTTCCTCTGGCTTGGCTTGCTTCAGATGCTCTCTTGTCCACTTGTCCCGCTTGTTTCCCTCTCCATCTGTTCATACAAATCTTCTTGTGCTTCTCGAATCCTTTTTGTTTGTCATTTCTTACTGTATAGTGACGTTCCAGTACATTCACATGCCAAATGTTTTCAGCCCATCTCTGATTGGCAAGCCCCCCCACTTTGTTAAGGCTACAGAACTGCTATGAATGTTTTGGTTTACATAAGAACTCTTGTCTCTAGCTTTTTTGTGACGTTTCAGTAATTAGATAATTATTGGCTCAAAGGCCATTAGTACCTTTTCTTGTTTCCGAATTGAAAGCCAGAATGGCTGGATCACTTCACAACTCCACCAACAATGCACCAGTGTACCTGTCTTTGTCATCTGTGCTGTGCTGGGTAACCCTTGCCTCTTGTCTTCTGGGCCTTCACACATTTCCTTTCTGTCCTACCTCCAGCACTGCCCCTAGCCCCAATTTAGTTTACTCTTTTTGGAGAATAATTTTTTTCTGACCTTTATAATGTGCACATTTTTGAAATGTAATTAAAAAGTTTCCCTTCTTTTATCTTGAGGGGCTACCTGACTTGTCCACTTCTAGGTCCAGCTCTGGGATTCTCTGTTCTTATGCCCCCTTAGTGGTGTCTTCATGGGTTCCCGTTGGTCCCACAGCAATACTGTGTATTATACTCCCATAGAGTGGGAGCTTCATTACCCTGTGACACTCCCCTATTCCCATAGTGCCCCTGGAAGAACAGCGTGGAGACTATGACCTGAATGCCGTCCGACTCTGCTTCCAAGTGACCATCCGGGACCCTGCAGGCAGGCCCCTTGTCCTGCCCCCGGTTCTCTCCCATCCCATCTATGATAACCGTGAGTGAAAGGCAGGAAAATGGCCCCCAAGCTGCGTCTTGAGGGAAAGACGAGCCATAGGCCCCAGAAGAAGAGTGAGTAGATTGGGCAAAGAGAAGCTAAGTAGTGGGCATTCCCAGTCACTTCATTTCAACCAGTATTAAGCCATGGCAAGGAACATATGGCAGTTGGTGTTGGGACTCCAGAAGTCAACAGTGAGATGGTGCCTGTGCCTTCTTGGGACCTGAGCGCTTCTGAGGAGGAGTCTGGCATGCCCACAGCTCAGCAGATACAAGCTAGGGTGGGCTGGGGCAAAGGAGGGCCATGTGACACAGGTGTGTAGGGGGGTGTGAAGGGGGATGCATTAGCAGAATCTTGAAGGAAGTGGTGTGGCCTGTCTGTGTGGGGAGCCAGGCCACAGCTTGGCCCGTTGGGAGAGCAGCTGATAGCCCAGCCTGGACAGAAGCTAGAGCGTTTGAAGGTAAATAATGTGGGCCAGACTGGGCACGGTTAGGGAAGTTAGGCCCCCTTGGCAGAAGAGATCCTCTGGAAGAGCAGGGAAACAGGGGAATCTGAATTGTGCCTTCTATGGTGGGAGCTGTTTGGAGGCTGGACTGGAAAAGGAAAGGCCTGGAGGTCAGAGATCAGGATTTCAGGGGAGATGGGGAGGTAATACCTGAATGTGACTGGTGCCATCATGCATTTGAGGCTCTAGATTGAGCAAAGTTGGGGGTCACACAGGGTCTAAGATTCAGGGTTAAGATTTGAACCCAGGTTCTGGGACCGTACAGTTAGCATTCTTTGCGGTATGCCGTATGGAAAGGGGATACGACTTGTCTTTAACTCTGCCAGAGGCCAGAGCTAGGAGGCCTGATGCAATGAATAAGTAGCTAATAGAAATTAGCCCAGAGTAGCCCATCCCTGGCTGTCTGGGCAGGCAGAGGTCATAGGAGTACCGCCTGGGCATTCTTGTTTGTGTATGAGTTAGAAGAAGTAACCTTTGAATTGCCTTTCATTGAAGAGGTTCTGTGATACAGACTGAGCATAGGGAAGGGGTGGCCAGGGGAGATGTGGTTAGATCCAAGGGGTCAGGAAGAAAGAAGAGCCAGGGAGGACTGCCACCTCTGGGGCCCAGGTGGTTAGGGAGATGGTAGGGGAAAACAGTGGACACACTGAGTTTCAGGTGCATTAAGGTGAGGTGTGGAACTTGAGGACGTGGTGATTCAGAGAGTCAGGCATCATCCAGATTGGGACGGTCTTTGAGATCCTGGTTATAGTAATAATACTGCAAGAGATAGAGAACAGATGGGCCAGGACAGGGTCTTGGGAGGGACACTCTCCCTCAGACCCAAGGGAGGATGTTACCAGGAGCGGGCAGTGATTGATTGGCAGCACTGGGTACCACACAAGGGTCAGGGAGGCCCAGGACCGAAGACAGGTTCCCAGATCTAGGAATCAGTGAGCTCTGACAGGTGGATTTCCTTGGCTTAGTGGACCCGGAAGGCAGATTGTAAGGTCGGAGGTGTCACTTTGTGAGTTGGAGGTGGAGACAGCAGGTCTCCTGGGACTGCTTCTGGGAGGTGAGCAGTGAAAACAAGAAGAGGTGCTTAGTACTGATGCACATGGGAGGATGCCACCCCGATCCAGGAGTCTGAGCAGAGCCAGTGGGCTACAGAGTGAAAGGGGAGTGCCTCGGGAGGAGGGAGGAGGCAGCTCAGGGAGGTCAGGCGGTGTCAGGCTCTTGGAGAACATGCTGCCGGCGAGCCAGTTTGTGGACATTTCTGGACCACCACCCCCAAGGCCTTGGCAAGCACCTGCTCTACTCAACACAGAGCACATGCCAGCGGCTAGAGAGCCTACACGTCTTGGAAGGAGAAGGATCTCTGATCCTTGTGCTTCCGGAGTTTACAGACTGACTGGGAGCATGGGCCCCGTCCAGGCCAGGCACAGGAATACTCAGTGCGGTTCTTGGGAAGCTGGACCTGTAGCCTTGAAATAATCACACAGGTCCGAGTCAGTGTCTGGTGCTGGCCCTGGAGCATTGGACAGATGCATCAGGGCTGGGACGGTCAAGGATCTGCACTAGGCCATCACAGGACGGCAAAGGCTTTGTTCAGTAATCCCTTCATCGCGTTATTGAGAAACAGGGCGCTGCGCTTGGAGTCGGCCTCAGAGACTTAGGAGCTGTGTGGTCTTTGGCAGATTCTTCACCTCTCTGTGCCTTCGGCTTCTCTTCTGTTTTTGATGGGATGTTCTTCTGTGGTCCCGGCCCCAGAGCTAGGACCTTGTTAAATACTCTGTGCCAGGTGTTGTGCTGGGTGCTGTGGATGACAAGACCAAGCCCAAACCATCTTTGCCCTCAGAAGATTTAGATTGTACTGGGGAGGAGGCAGCACATACACAAAGAAGGCCGCACAACGTGTGTGTGGTGTTCGCACAGGGCTGTTGTGAGGGAGGGGAGAAGCTTGTGGGGAGCGGGTTGTGAAGAGCCTTTCATAGAGGAGTTTGCACTTGGTCCAAGAGGCAGAAAGAGAGGAGCGGAGCTCCTGGAGTGGGACAGGGACGGGGTCAGATGGGTGTGTGCTTTGGGAAAGTCACCTTGGCAGCTGTCAGGAAGATAGACCTAGAGAGGACCGATGAGGAGCTTGTCGCCATGGTCTGGAGGCTGATTGGCTGTGAAATTAAGGGGAAGGGAACGGGTATGAGAATTGTGGGATGAGACCCAACAGTATTTGGCGACTGATTGACTCTTGGTGAGGGAGAGGGGAGAATGGAAGGTGACTCCAGGATTGAAACCAGAATGACTGGGAAAACAATGGTACCCACCACAGCATAGTCATGCTAGGGAGAAAGAATGAGTCCTGTTTGGGACCTGTTGTGTTTGAGGTGTCTGCGGTGGACATGTCTAGTGGGCAGTTCAGGATTCAGGACTGAAATTCAGCAGAGAAGAGGCTGGACACACTGATTGAGGAGTTACCGGACAGGGATACCTTACCCCATCAGAGCCGACGAGGTCACCAGGAACCCAGGAGAGAGCCTTGAAGGCCTATACATGGTGGGTAGGTAGGACACCAATGACGAATCAGCAAAGGATACTGAGAAGGAACAGTAAGAGGCAAGAAACCTGAAAGGACTGGGGAGGGATCGGCAACATCAGAGGCTACAGAAAAGAGGACGGGTCACTCTCTTTACCTGTGGCCCAGGGCTCAGAAAGCATTAAGCATCTTCTGTATTGCCAGGGATGCTGAACCTGGGGATACAGGAACAGAGAATGAGGCGGCACCTCTTGCCGAGAGCTTACAGTCCAAGGGAGGGGTCAGCAAACGCAAGACACACACACGTAGGCGAAATACTGGCGACACTTGCACAGAGTGGTTCAGTACAAGACAGCTTATAGACCAGGAGCCAGCATTCACATAGTGCCTTCACGTCTCTAAAGAGCTTTACAGATATGTTATTTAATCCCCGCAAAGACCCTGGGAAGCAGGTGCTTTTATTTTTCCCACTTTGCAGATGAGGAAACTGAGGCAGAGAGAGGCCAAGTGACTTGCCCAGGATCTCACAGCTAATAAGTGTCTTAGGCAGCATCTGAACTCAGGGCTTTGTAAAGTCTAGACCCCTCCACTGAGCTACTGAGCTGGTAGGAGTCAGTAAGTCAGTAGGGGGAGATGGAAGGTTAGAGGGAGGCTGGAATAATTGAAGGGGCAGGCTTCTAAAGGGGGTGGGACCAAAGGTATGTTGTTCTTGAGTTCTAGGATAGGGAGAAGAGGGAGCTCTGGGCACGTGGCTTCTGGTTCCTAAAGTGTGTGTGAGCCAGGGTGACACCGATGCTCATTGAGGGGGGAGCACAAGGAAGCTGGGGGACTGGGCTTGCAAGGGATGTGGCCCCGTAGAAGGCCCAGCCTGATCAAGCTCCTCTTGCTCTCCCTTGCTCCCTCAGGGGCTCCCAACACTGCAGAACTGAAGATCTGCCGTGTGAACCGCAACTCAGGCAGCTGCCTGGGCGGGGATGAGATCTTCCTCCTCTGCGACAAGGTGCAGAAAGGTCGGTGCCAGCTGGGTCTAGGGCAGGGGCAGGACTGGGGGGAGGAGGAGGCCATAGGAGAGGCTGCCACATCTCTGCCTGTCCTGTGCCTGACAGAGGACATCGAGGTGTGCTTCACGGGGCCGGGTTGGGAGGCACGTGGATCCTTCTCGCAGGCTGATGTGCACAGACAGGTGGCCATCGTGTTCCGCACCCCACCGTATGCAGAACCCACCTTACAGGCCCCAGTACGGGTTCACATGCAGCTTCGGCGGCCATCTGACCGGGAGCTCAGCGAGCCCATGGAGTTCCAGTATCTGCCGGACACAGGTACAGGGGCCGTTCTCTCTGAGCAGGCAGGACTCTGCTGCTTAGGGGCTGAAGGAGAATTCTTGCAGCCCTTGGTCCATTTCCCATGGTGTGGCCAGATGGGGGCTGGGGTTCTGCGCACGACTGTGTCTTTGGAGCTTCCTCATGCCTGGGGAAGCTTCTCAAAGCAAACTCTACAGGAGTGCCCAGAGAAGGAATCAGGGCCCCCCAGCTTCTTCCTCCTCTTCCTCCCCCCATCTTTTCTTGCATGCGGGGGCATCACCATCATCCTGTCTCAGGTTCAAAACCTTGGGAGTTTCTTGAAACTGTCTTGACAGAGCTGATCAATGTCAGGACCACCTGGTGATTCCCACAATGGCATCCATTCCTATTCCTCACACCCACCTGCCTTGTACCTTCAAGGGCCTTCATTCAACCCACCATCAGACTAATCTTTCCTCTCCTTTGCTCAAAAGTTCCAGCTTCCAGCTGCTTCCTGGTAAAAGTGTAGGCCCCTTTGGCATTCAGGGGTCTGAATCGATCAACAAACAAGCATTTGTTACACTCGTACCATGTAGGGTATACAAAGACACAGTAAAGCTGTCCCTGCTCTCAGGGAGCCTGGGCTTCTGCTCAGGAGAAGCCACTTTTGTAACTATTTACAGGGTAGAGGCAGGGCGTTTTAGGGAGGAGAGAGGACCTCGCAGCCCAGCAGCTGGGCCAGGAGGGCTTTGTGAGGGAGGTAAGAGACTCTCTGAGGTGAAGCAAGGAGGGGCACACGCCTGGGGGAGATGGAGAGTCATATGTGCACCGTGACATGGAGGGCTGGGGTCCACTGAGCCTCCTAGAGGTGTTCTGCCAGGCTGCTAAAGCTGAATGTAGGACTTCACATGCCCAGGGCGGTCACCTCTGTGACATGCTGTTGGTAGGCATGTGATAAATGCATGCTGACCAACCAATTCCAAGGTGCTGTGTAGTATCAAGTCCTGTTCTTTTCCACCATGTTGGCCATCCCTCCCAGCTCTGTCAGGTCACTCAGGTCATCTCCACATCTGTGGAGAGGCAGCCAGGGTGGAGGGGGTACTTTGAGGCCCGCTCTGACCCTCCTGGCTGTGTGACCCTGATGCAGTCACTTCCCCTCTTGGTGGAAACTTTCTCAGATAACAAATTGCAGAGAAAGTACTGGTCTGCATTGGTAGAGGGCATTTCCTCATCAAGGCAAACAGATGCTGCCCCATCTGCATATGTCTTTGGCCTTCTCCTGATGGACAATTCAAGGGCTCTACTAGAAAAGGAAGTGACTTTATGATAACCTAGTTTTAGAAATTTTGTCTTACGTTTTCTATCACTTACATTTGGGCCCCCCACCCCCCGGCCAAGGTGCTGACCTTGGCTGTGCCTGACCTCGTATGGCCCATTCCATGCCTGGAGTCTCTCGCCTCTCTGCTGAGAAGGGATGGAAGGGAGGGTTCCCTGACGATCTGCATTCAGACTGAGCTCAAGGCAGAGTCGTCTTTTTTTTTTTTTAAGCTAAAACGTTTTCTTTTTTTTTTTTAATTACTTTTAGTTTTCAGCATTCACTTCCATAAGATTTTGAGTTTCAGATTTTCTTTCCCCTCCTCCTCCCCACTCCCCAAGACAGGGTGCAAACTGATACAGACTCTACATACACATTCATATTAAACATTTTCACATTAGTCATGGTGTAAAGAAGAATTAGAACATGAATGGGAGGAAACATGAGAAAGAAGAAACTTGGAAAACAAAACAACCAAAGAACAGGAAAGCAAACGGTCTGCTTCGATCTGCATTCAGACCCCGGGGCTTTTCTCGGCATTTGAGGATGGGGCATTTTCCATCATGAGTCTTTTGGAGTTGTCTTAGGTCCTGGCATTGCTGAGAAGAGCCCAGTCTGTTGAAGTCATCAGATACAATGTATCTAATTGTATACAATGTTCTCGTGGTTCTGCTCACTTCACTCAGCATCACTTCATACAAGTCTTTCTAGGTTTTTCTGAAGTTTGCCTCTTCATCATTTCTTACAGCACAGTAGTATCCCCTTACATTCATGTACCACAATTTGTGCAGCCATTCCCCAGTGGATGGGCAGCCCCTTGTTTTCCATTCTTTGCCACCACAGAAAGAGCTGCTGTAAATATTTTTGTACATGTGGGTTCTTTCCCCATTTTTATGATCTCTTTGGGATACAGACCTAGAAGTGTTGTTGCTAGATCCGAGGGTATGCACATTTTTATAGCCCTTTGGGCATAGTTCAGAACCGATCTCCAGGATGGCTGAATCAGTTCACAACTCCACCAACAATGTATTAGTATTCCAATTTTTTCACACCTCCAACATTTATCATTTTCCTGTTTTGTCATGTTAGTTGATCTGACCAATGTGATGTGGAAGCTCAGAGTGTTTTGATTTGCCTTTCTCTAATCAATAGTGATTTAGAGCATTTTTTCATATGACTAGAGGTAGCTGTAATTTCTTCCTCTGAAAACTGCCTGTTCGTATCCTTTGACCATTTATCAATTGGGGAATGAATTGTATTCTAATAAATTCGATTCAGTTCTCTATATATTTTAGAAATGAGGCCTTTATCAGAGACACTGACTAAAAAATTTTCCCCCAGTTTTTGGCTTCCCTCCTAATCTTGGTTGCATTGGCTTTGTGCAAAAACGTTTCAGTTTAATCAAAATCGTCCGTTTGGCGTTTTGTAATGTTCTCTTTCTCATTTGGTCATAAATTCTTCCCTGCTCCTTAAACCCGACAGGTCCGCTATTCCGTGCGCGCCTAGCTTGCTTATAGTATCAGTATATCTAAATCAGGTGCCCATTTTGACCTTGTCTTGGTATAGGGTGTGAAATGTTGGGTCTGTGCCTAGTTTCTGCCATGGTACTTGCCAGTTTTCCCAGCAGTTTTGTGAGTTCTTACCTCAGAAGCTGGAATCTTTGGATTTATCAAACAGTAGATTATGGAAGCCGTTGGCTGTTGTCTCGCTTCCCTCACCTATTCCACCGACTGGTCCCCGCTGTATTTCTGAACCTGTACCAAGTAGTTTTGATGATAACCGCTTCAGAGGACAATTTAAGATCTGGTACAGCTAGGCTACCTTACCTTGCATTTCTTTTCATTAGTTCCCTTGATATTCTGGACCTTTTGTTCTTCCGGATGAATTTTGTTACTGTTTTTTCTAGTTCTATAGAATCATCTTTTGATAGTTTGATTGGTAGGATACTGAACAAGTAATTTTATTTAGTAGAATTGTCATTTTTCTTATATTAGCTCAGCCTACCTATGAGCAATTGATATTTTCCCGATTATTTAGATCTAACTTAATTTGTGTGGAAAGTATTTTGTAACTGCGTTCATATAGTTCCTGGGTTTGTTTTTGGCAGGTAGACTCCCTGATATTTTATACTGTCTACAATAGCCTTAAATGGAATTTCTCTTTTGGGTAGAGTCTTCTTGAGGAACATGGCAGTCGCTGACATGCCAGAAACTGCACTTGAGTTCACTGCCGTGTAGTTTCCAGACTCCAGGCCCTTCCCGTTTCTGCAGGTTGGACCTTTGACCTCCAGCCCTGCAGCACCTCTCCATGCTCAGGAAGGGCATGCCAGCTGGCCCCAGGTGCTGGAACTCCACAAGGGCAGTTGGGGGCAAGCTTTCTTACTCACTTTGGGTCTCACATATTCCCCATTCTTGTTTGGTTGTCTTATTCTTGGTGGAGAAAGTAGATGCCAAATGGCAGGTGTGTGTTTATCTCCTTTCTCTGCATCTTCCGGTTTCCTGACCACCCCTTTTCTTGGGTGTCCTTTGCGGGCAGGACTCTATTATCCGTCTGTCCGGTGTCTCACACACAGCAGATACTTAATCGGTGTTTGTCGAATTCATTTGAGGAGGCTGGGAACATCAGTTGGAGCCAGAGGCTGGACTTTGTTTGGCAGGATAGAGGACACATGGAAGGTTTGGTAATAGGACAGTGATGTGGTCAGACCTTGGCAGTGGGAAGCTTGCTTTGGCAGCTGCACAGAGATAGATTGGAAGGGGCAGGCCAAGCTTAGAAGGGATGAAGCTCGGCCTCCTCTCTGGCTGATTCCTCCTTAGGAACTCCCTGTATGGAGGTTCCCTGATGCTCTGATGCCGGCTTCTCCCTCCACAGTCACTCTCTTGGCTTCTTGCTGGATGCTTCATTTGTTACCTCAGTGAATAAATCTGGCTCTCAGGGCTGCTCACCAGCTCTAATCTCCATCACCATCTGCCTTTTGGGCTTTTGCAGCAGGATGTCCTATGGGTATCTCAAGTTCTGTGTGACCAAAACACAATTGTTGGCTTTCCCCCCAAACTTCCCTATTTGGCAAGTACGTCCCGGTCTTCCCTTTGTGAATCCTGGTTCATAAAATCCGGGTCATTCTCTACTTCTCACTCCCCTTCCCTCCAACATGTCTGATCTACGGATCTCACATCTGGGCTCCCTCTCTGCTCAAAGGGCAATTTTTCCTGACTGTGGTGGGTAGAAGGGCCCTCTGCAGCCCTGAGGCCACCTCGGACAAAAGGACCCCCCCTGCCCTGCAGAGAGTGATCCAGCAGGCCTCTGGAGGAGGGGGCAGTCCCTTCCTCCTCATTGGTCCTTCTGCCTCAACCTCTCTTCTCCCCATCACCACCTAAGTGTAGGTTTGGTCCCATTCTCTCTTGGCTCCCCCTTGTCTCTAGAATTTCGGGTGAACTCCTGTTTGGCATTTCAGGCCCCTCATGATGTGACCTTCCTGTCCTCAGGGCCCCGCACATCATAGTTGTGTCATGAGAGAGTAGCGGGGTGAGTGAAGAGAAGGGATCCATGGAAGAGGCAGGAGGCTGCACCCACATACCCGTTGTGTGGGTGTGAGGGGGAATCCCCTCACGTGATCTGGGAAGGGTAGATTTTAGGTGTGTCCCCAACATAGCTCGCCACTCCTCGGGCCCAAGCCCCAGGAAGCACTTGGTAAATGCTTGTGTAGCCATTGATGCATTCCCAGAAAATAGACCAGCCTACTTTGGTCTGGCCTATTCAGTGCTTCTGGGCTTTGGTGGATAAAGGCCTCTTCTCCTAGGGAAGGTGGGAGTGAAGCCCAAGCGTGTCTCCAGAAGGGTGGGTTGGACAGCTTTCTTCTGGGGGGCTTGGGGAGGAACCCACCGAAGGGGTCTGAGGGACCCAGGCGGCCTTTTTCTTCTCCTCTCAGATGATCGACACCGAATCGAAGAGAAGCGTAAGCGGACCCTGGGCACATTTAAGAACATCATGAAAACAAGTCCTTTTGGTGGTGAGTCCTGACAGCAGGGGGCCGGGTTCAGGGGAGAGGCTGGGGAGGTCTCCTTGGCCTAACTTCCCTTCTCCACCCAGCAGGCAATTCCGATGCCTGGACACCCCCAAGACGCATTGCAGTGCCCTCCCGCAGCACGACAACCTCTGCTCCCAAGCCCCCAGGTAAGGCCTGTGTTCCCCCCAGTCCCCCAGCCACTCACAGCAGGGAGGAGGGGTCAGAGAAGATCAGACCCAAGGCCAAAGGACTCGCTGGAGCCTAGGATTCAGTTGAAGTTGACTTTAGGTCTTGGACAGCCTAGGTTAGGGTTTTGTCATCTCAGTAACTTGCCCTGGGATTGTGGGAAAACACCATCTGTTAAATGGACACTGTGGTCTCCCCGAGGTCCCTGCCAGTGCTGACCATCTGCAAGGACGAGAGTTCCCTTGGGCAGGGATTCCTAAAAGGGGGAGACTTCATTGGATTTGGAAAGAGAAGGACCATAGTTACTGGGGGACACAAAGCTGGCACTGGGCCAGGCTGTTGATCATTCTCTCTTTCTCCAGTGCGCTCAGGGGTCCTTCCGGGCCTGCCTTCCTCCGTCTCCCAGCCCTACAACTTCTCCCCGGCCCTTGGTACCATCAACTTGGAGGAATTTTCTCCCATGGTCTTTTCATCTGGCCAGGTCCCTGCCTCATCCCTGGCCCCTGCCCCCACACCTGCTCCTTCCCTGGTTCCAGTCCCCCCCACGACAGCCCCTGCCCCTGCCCAGCCCCAGGTGCCCCAGCTCTCCCAGACCGGGGAGGGAACGCTGTCCGAGGCCCTCTTGGGCCTGCAGTTTGACACAGATGGAGATCTGGCTGAGCTCCTGGGGGACCCTGACAGTACCTACACCAACCTAGCAGCCATTGACAACTCTGAGTTCCAGCAGCTGCTGAGCCAGGGAGTGGCAGGGCCCCTGGAAGGCCCGGGGCCCTCGGGGGAGCCCATGCTGATGGAGTACCCTGAGTCAATCACGCGCCTTATGACGGGGCCTCAGCGGCCCCCCGAGCCCAGCAGCACTGGGGCTGCGGGGGCCTCCGCACTCTCCAATGGCCTGCTGGGGGCAGATGAAGTCTTTCCTTCCATGGGGGACATGGACCTGTCGGCCTTCCTGAGTCAAATCAGCTCTTAAGAGGGGTCCATCCCTGCCCTGGGACTCTGGAGACAGCCCTTGAATTTCGCTGGGGGAGCCGTCTCCCCAGAGATGGGAGGAGTGAACCCCGATTAATATTTTATCCGCAGTATCTCTCTCTGTTTTGGAGGTGCTTAAGTAAAGCATTAACTCCTCTGAAGAAAGGGGCGAGTGGGGAGCTGGGAGGCCCGCACCCCCTGTCCTCCATCCCTGCCTGCAGCTCCCCCCCCTCCCCCGTTGGCGCCTTGGGGGGGAGGTCTTAAGCGCCTTATACCGGACCTTTGGTGAGCCCCCTTTCTTTCTCTGCCCCTCACACCAGCATCCTTAACAGCACGCAGCTCTGCCCGGGAGATGGGGGGGGGGCCGGCCTGGGGGGGCCCGATTGCGGGCCGTGCCCCTTCCCTCAAGTGCCTTAGGTCGGGCGGGGCCCCACGGAAGGGGGATGGGAGGATGGGGCCCGGGGCTGCTGACGCCGCCTTCTTTTTATTCTGAACTAATAAACCCTCTCCAAGCGCCTCCGTCTACGGCCTCCCTTGACTCCCAGGCCAGGCCGCCTGCCCCACCGCCCTGCTGGGTCCTCTCCCGGAGAGGGGAAACTCCCTGAAGGCAGGTCCCTCCCGGGGGGAGGGGCGAGCTGCAGCCTCTGCACGGGGCTCTCGGCGCACGCGCAGTGGTGCGTCTGCCGACCGCCCGGCAGCATTCAGGGGCCACAAAAAAAGTTTGTTTAAAAAAAGAGCGAAAGAACCACGAGCTTCCTTGCTTGCGCATGCGTACTGTTTTGATACTGCGTGCTACCACGAGGAAGGGGGTAGAGGAAGAGAGTTCCTGAAAGTCTGTCAGGAAACGAGATGAGTCCCCAGTTTGCAGGGGCTCCGGCCGGCCTGGGCTCTCGGAGCGGGGCGGAGGGAGTCACCCCCCTGCCGCTCTTCAGGAAGTGAGACCCAAGATAGGTGTTACGGAAGGGGCGTTTAGGCCGGCGCAGCAGCCGAGCATGCGCACTGACGGCGGGGGTGGGGTGGGGCTGTGCCCAACTTCTCCCTGCTCTGCCAAGTTGGACATGCGCGATGCAAGGACAAGGACTTTCAGCCGGGCTCCGGCTCCCGGAAGTGGGCGGGTCTTGGAGGTGTGTCCTAGCATGCCCCCGCCCCCAGTAGAGCTCTCCCTGCCAGGAAGGTTCGCCTTCAGCCGAGTCCTTTGACTCTGGAGACCACACCCACCCCACCCCGTGACTCAGTATCCCTCCTTCTTCCTCCTCCATAAACAGTTTGATTTACTCGCCGCCAGCCAGGCAAGGGTTGGAGACGGCAAGTGGCCCTTAAGTTGGCCGGAGGGGACTTCCCCCTGGCACATGGAGGCTGTGTGACCTTGGACAGGTCCCCTGATCTGGACCTCGGGATCCTCCTCTGTAGAATAGGGGCAGGACCTGGACCTGTGTCTGCTTCTCAGGGAGAGTAACCTAGGGCACTGGGTCAGGGGCAGGACTCGAACCTGGGGTAAACCTGAAGACTCCCTGGACCACCTTCATTGCTGGTGTCTCTGCGTTACCCACTGAGCGGGCCCCTAGTGCAGAAACTGTTGAGAAGGGAAAGTGACTTGTCCACTTGTCACTCCCCTCTGGGGAAAGAGACAACAGCCTGCTTTAAAGTTGGGAGGCAAGCCCGTTTCACACGAGCTGAATGAAGCTCACAGACACGGCGTGGGCCGCCCCTCCAGGATCGGGTGATTCTGCCTCCGTCCCCAGCGGGGGGCCTCTGGAGACCCCCTCCTCCCCGGAGAGATGGCCAAAGGTGCGAGGTGACCTATCTAGAGATTGGCCTCCTGCCTCCGATGGTGTCTCTGAGGCTAAAACGGATGGGCTGGAGCCTGAGGATGTGGGGGAGGAGGGGAGCTGGCCAGAGCAGATGATGGGGAGGGCCCAGCCCCCCTAGAATGAGCTTGACAGTGGGGAAGGAGCCGGGAGCTTCCTCTGGATGCAGAGCCCAGCCCCCAACCGGACCTGTTTCCTCATCTGTAAAGAGTTAGGACTGTGTGTTCTCCAGAAGGGAGGCCAGGACAGCCAAGGCCTTCACTGCTCAAGACCAGGCCTTATACCTGTTGAAAGATTGAATGAATGGAGAATGTTTCCCCCTGGAGAAGAGAAAACTTAGGTGGACATAAATAAATACCCAAGTATTCAGAATGTGGTGGAAATGGGATTAGTCCCCTGACTGAGCCAGAGAGCAGAAATAGGCATGGTGGAGGGTGGGCACGGAGGGAAACTTCGGCTTGTAATGAGTGACTTTCTAGCTGTTAGATCTGCCCTGGGACGGACTGAGCGCCCAGAGGGGTCGGCTGCATCTTGTTGGGGATGTGGTAGAGGGGAGTCTTGGCTAGGGATGAGGCAGTCTAGATTCCCTCAGAAGAATCCATCAGCTCCCCCAGGCCTCTGTCTTTGCCTCAGGGGTCCTCTTTGCTAAATCCACCATTTCTTCAAGACTAAGAAGCTCTTCCAGGGAGTGAAGGGGGAAGGGAGCCCTAGTGCTGTCCTCTGGCTCACTCAGGACAAAGGAGGGCTCTAGAAGCCCCAGTCAGTGGGGGAGACGCCCCGAGTAAGAGAACAGGGAACGTGGGTGCGTACCTCCCAGCACACGCTGGTGACTGGTGTACTCTGGAGCCTCCAGTGAGTAGGAGCAGTCCCACCCTCCCAGCTCACTCTCACTCCCCCCCTTCCCCATGAGACAGGGTGAAAGAGGGCTCTCTCATCCCCATGCTTTCTGGGATGGCAAAGAACCCAGGTATCCAGGCAAGATAAGCCATCCTGTCCTCCTTCCTCCTCCCCCTCAGGAGCCATTTTCTTCCCAACAAGGCCAAAGGGACCAGAAACCCAGTAAATAAAGCAGTTTGTCTGTCCCCTGGGTGCCCGGCCTGGCCTCCCAGTGATGTTTTGGTGGGTCAGCCCTGGGATGGCTTAGATCCAAAAGAGAAGAAAAAGGCCTCCTCCTTCCCCTTGGGGGCTTTACCATGAGGCTGCCCAGGGAGTGACAAAGGGCCTCTCAGGCCACAGCTGAGAAAGGGGAGGGGGAAGTAAAAGGGGGTAGGGGAACTGAAATCCACAGACCTCCCCAGAGTGTGGAAACTGAATGCAGCTAATTGCATTTCCAATTCTGCACCAATACAGTGGAGTGCCCCTTTAAAGCCGGGCACAGGTGTTTTCTGGACTGGTCCAAGGCTAGCGTCCCTTACAGTGTGGAAGCAGACACCATGCTGCTCCCTCCACAATGCCCATCCCTCCACGCCAAGCTGCCCCCAGAGGCAGGCCTGGCTGAGATTATAACGGAAACTCACAAGTAGTTAAACAATTCTGTCCTGAATGGTGAGAGCTCCTAAGTGGAGGCCATGGGAGGTAGTCCTGCCATTAGGGCACAGCAGAGCCAGACCACTGAACTGGAGGGAGGCTAAGGATGATGCCCGGCTGAGGGAGTGAAGGGCAGTGTGGTTTCTGGCGCCACCTGCAGGGAAGGGGGCCCAGACCAGACCAGAACACTGAGTGAGGGTTGTCAGGGCTAAGGAGGTCCTGGGGAAGGAGAGGAGCCATCTCTGGTAGCAGAACCTTCTATGTAAGCAGCATGGGGGGATAGCTGCCCAATCTCTCCCTCACAGGGCTGGGCAGAGCCTGGGTTCTGCCTGGGCAGCCTGCCAGCCTCACCTTCTCTGTGCTCCCCACCCATGCATCCTCAGGACCTGGGCCAGCCACCAAAGGACAAGGCTGGCTTTGCAGTCCAAAGACATGGGTCCAGATCTCAGCCCTGCCATTTCAGCACACGTAACCTGGACATTGTACAAGTCTCTTGCCCTCTCAGGGCCTGCTTCTCCCTCTAGAAAAGCAGAGGTTTGGCCTGCAGACCCTTTTGCCTCCCATTGCATGCTCCTATGATCCTTCCCAATCCTTGGCCTTCTCCAGAGCTCTCCCCTCCTCCCCCTGCACTGGCCTCCATCCTGGCCTCTGAGGCAGAGGCCTCTGTCCTGTCCTACCAAGGGGAGCCCAGGCGTCTAGGACCGAGGCGAGTGACCAGCCTCCAATCCCATCCCATCCCATCCCACCCCACCCCAGCAGCATGGAGCAGAGGAAGCTGGCTGGCCTTGGAAGCCCCGGGGCCTGGGGGCCCTTCCATCTCACCCCATCCCAGCCAATCTTTCCACACCCTCCTCCAATGTTCCTCTCTTCTTCAGTCATCCACTTTTTATCACGTCTGTTCTTTACTTTTTCATGCCAAATGCCAAACAACATTTACAGAGAGGTTGAAGAAGCCAGGCCTGTGAGGTGCCTGAGAAAGTCCAGGATATCGAGGGGGGACCTTTTACCCCAAAGTACACAAAGGATTGCCCCCATTTCAAAAAGCCACTGAGACTTCCGGGGAGGGCAACAGGACATATTTTCTCCCTTCTCGTGCCTGACAGAAAGGGACCGTCTAGCTGGAGTGGGCCCCTGTGCCCATGGGGAGGGACTGTTCAGCTGGAGTGGCTCCCTGTGATGATGGAGAGGCAGTTTGAGGCAGGAAGGGCCCCTGGGCAGCTCCAGATCCTCCATGTGCTGGGACTTGTGCCCGGTGGTGGGGCTGAGGGTCAGGGGCTTGGGGTTCCCAGCTGCTGGGAGGCCCTGAGCAAGCGGGCAGCAGCGTTCTGGGACTCTGCCTGGAGCCGCTGGTTATTATGTCGCAGATTCCAAACCTCTTCCTGCAGGGCTGCTTTGTCCGCCTTCTCCTGGAGAGATGGGCATTGTGGAGGGCGGGCAATGTGGAGCAGGGGACAGCATAGAGGGGGGCAGCATGGCATGGAGGGAAGGATATTATGGAGGGGGCAACATGGTGTGGAGGGATGGGCATTGTGGAGGGGGCAGCATGGTGTGGAGGGTGCAGCATGGCATGGAGGGGTGGGCACTTTGGAAGGGGCAGCATGGTGTGGAGGGATAGGCATTGTGGAGGGGGCAGCATGGCATGAAGGGATGGGCACCGTGGAGGGGGCAGCATGGTGTGGAGAGTGCAGCATGGCATGGAGGGATGGGCACTGTGGAGGGGGCAGCATGGCATGGAGGGATGGGCATTGTGGAGGGGGGCAGCATGTTGGGGCTGCCAGGTCTCCCGGCCCAACCCACCCTCTCGAGGCTTGCCGCCCTCCCCTCCTTACCTTCTGTAGGTCCTCTTGAAGCTTTTTCAGCATGGTCTCCAGGTGGGAGACCTTCTCAGACAAGCTTCCGGAGGTCGGGCTGTGGGCAAGGAGGGTGCCTGAGGAGCCTGGCAGACTGGGAGCTGGGGCCACTTTCTCAGCCCCACTCCCTCCCTGCTCCCATCCCTCCCCTGCCATGGTTTGGTCCTTACCTGGGCTCAGCTCTGGCGGCTTCCTGGGGATCTCCACCCTCTGGCAGCTGCTGGCCTGTGATGACCACATACATCAACACTCCTGCCTCGATGTTTTTCCTTCCAATCCCCCTTTTGCCCCACCCTCCGACCCCCATGCAGCCCCATTGTACAGATGAGCAGGGAGAAGGTAAAGAGCAGAAGGGTGGGGCCCAGCCCCCAGGGCTGCGCACCACAGTCCAGACTCCCCAGCGTCACCACCGGGCCCAAGCTGGGCCCTGGCGCTCACCCTCCCGGGACAAGGCCTCCAGGATGCTGTTGCAGGTGGAGGCGATCTCTGAGATGGATTTCCACTCCTCTTCAAGGGGCTCGCTTCCAGCCTCGGACAGAACTGAGGGCAGAAGAGGCAGGTGCCAGGCCCGGCTCTCCCACTGGCCGCTGGCCCAGGGCCACGTCCTCCACCCACCTGGAGGTAGGAAGGGACACTTACTCTTGCTTATGGAATTCCTCAGGGAGAGGGTCCGGGGCAGGAAGGAGTCACTGAAGTCTCTCAGAAATGGGGCAGGGTCCTCCACGGCCTCCTGTCCGATGGCAGTGTCAGAGGGAGCCTGGGGAGGGGTTATGGTGAGGGCACGGATGCCCAGCTCGCCCCCTGTGCCCCCCTGCGCGCAGAAAGGGTCACCCCGGCTGCTTCTCACCTGGTCCAAAGTCTCCGTCCCGGGTTGGGGAGGCTTAGGGGTAGCCACCAAGAGAAGGTCTGGGGTGGCATCTGGCAAGACCAGGAGTCCATCAGACAGAGAGCTGGGGAGGCAGCAAGGGAAAGGTGAGGGGCGAAGAGATGCTGTGTCATCACTCCCTGCATTGGGGATGAGGAGGAGAGTCGAGGCCAGAGCCTAGGACCGAGAGAGGTCGGGGAGAGGGTGAGGGAGCTCGGTGGTGGGATGGGGGGGGGCTGACCTTTGGGGAGATGGGTTGCTTTGACTGTGCAGAAACTCAGTCCTCTCCTCAGGGAGGCCTGGAGGGGGTCTGGGCACTGGGGAGCCATCCTGCAGGTGCAGCGTGTGCAGCATCTGAACTGTGGCTGGGCGCAAACCTACCCCTGGGGACCCCTCAGGCCCTGACCCTTGGATACCCCGCCGGCTAGGTTCCTGCAGAGACATCTCATAAAGCTCAGAAAAACTCCTGTGGGGAGAAAGGAGAGGAAGGGGATGCAGGGAGCTGTGCACAGATGGGTACACAGGCCAGAGCGCTTTCTGGCCGAGGGTCACAGAGCAGATGGCAGAGGCCTTACACCAGGGCCCCCTGGGCTGGAGGCCTAACTTGATGCTTTGGTTTCCCTTCAGCCCCTAAATCCCCTCCCTCACTGGCCAGGCGCTTGTGGAGGGTTCCCAGACAGCCTTTGCTTTCCTCTGGGTGTGAACTAACCCCCCCATGGCGTGGGTTCTGGGGTGCCCACCCTCCCCAAGGGGAGACCATATAGACACTGAAATGACCAATGAGGGAATTGCAGGCTACTTGTAGGACAGATGACAGGGATCTGGTTGGCGGCCAGGGGCCTGCGGCCTCTGACCCTCGGGGGCCCTACGGTGCTCTGACCTTCGGGGCCGGCCACTCTCATCAGGAAGCAGGAAGGTGACACAGACTTTGGGAGCCGAGCGCAAGAGGGCAGCGGCAGCCCCAGGTCCCAGGCGCGGGAGGGGGCGGCCGCAGACCCTCAAGAGTCTAGCCCCAGGCCTCAGCCCAGCAGTCTCCGCAAAAGTGAACCGTTCCACGTGGTTCACAAAGCCCTCCTCATCTGCCTCAAAGCCCAGCCGGCCCTGGCCGTCGCGAGGCAGGGCCAGCTCCCGGCTCTCACAGCCTCGGCTCACCAGCTGTAAGGGAGATATCTCTCAGGCCCCCAGGACCCAGGGTGCTGAGCCTGGTCTCCCAGGCTTGGGAGGAAAGCCCTAGGAGGGCTGAAGGACAGAGTGGCTTCTCCCTGGCCCCCATGCCCCTTGCCCAACCCCACACCCCTTGCCTACCCCCACGCCCCTTGTCCAGCCCCCTTCATGCACCTTGTCTGCTTCTACACACCTTGCCCAGTCCCCAGTCTCACCTGCAGCCTGGCCACGATTTCCCCCACAGCCTCACCAGGGGCACCGCCCACCCGCAAAGTCAGGGCCTCCCCTCGTCCGTGGTACAGGTCCAGCTGATGGTCAGAGAAAGTCCAGGCCAATATATCTCGGCAGGCGCAGTTGAAGAGGACCCGGCCGTCGCGGGGAGCCACCAGCACTAGCGTCTCGGCAGAGATCCCCAGCAGGCAGGGGACTTCGGCCGCCCCATCCTCACCCCCTGGCGCGGCCCGCACCCCCCATACCAAGGCCCCCTGTGCCTGCAGTTCGCTGCCTGGGCCCCGGAGCCGCTCCCGCCTGCGACCCCCCAAGGAGGGCAGGCCAAAGCGGGAGGCTGAGTCCAGAGAGGTTGTGGTCACCTCATTGGTGGCCAACTCCAGAAGGTAGTCCCGCCGTGTGCGTGTGGCCATCGCATGAAACTTGCGGGCCCGGCTGGCAGCTTGCTCGCCATTGAGAGCTTTGGCCAGCAGCAAGGCCCGGAAAGCCGGGGAGGCCGGAAAGGGTCCCCCGCCAGGGGGTAGGGCAGGGCCGAAGGCTGGGGTGTCTTGGGTCCGGCTTACAGCCACACTGCCAAGGGAGGAAATGAGGTGGGCATCAGCAACTTGGGAGGGTCCACTTTGGCACATGGAATCCTGGCTGACCAGTCCACTCTTCCCCTATTATAAGGGGGGGGGGCAGGTCACTTCCCACAGGCATCTTCCCCAAGAAATGGCTGGCTCTGGGATGGATGCCACCAAGGATCCCTCAAGCCACAGACCTGTAGGAGGTATGAGGGGTGCAGGGAGCATGGGCCCGGACCACCAGGAAGACATGCTGAAAGTGAGATCGGATGGTGCTGGGGCAGAAGGCGCGAGCACCGGGCTCCTGGAAAATGATCGTCACGATATCATTGCCGATGTGTCTTTTTCGAAGGAGCTGGGGAATGAGATTGGGGATGGGAGGTGGCTCAGGAGGCAGTAATCTCCCCAAGAGCTCCCCTCTCCCCTGCATCCCCCCAAGCAGAATGAGAGCTGCAGGGACCTTACAGGCCCACAGGCCCACAGCCTGTGCCTAGATGAAGCTGGTCCTCCCCGTCTAGACCTTGGGTCCTCTCCCCCAGCCCCCATTGCCTCCCTCCAAGCCCAGACTGAAGGACAGAGAGAGGGTGAGTAAAGATCCAGGCCAGGAGCCTGGCCGGCCCAGCCAGATTTTGGCCCGAGTGACAACCCACACCTGCTGCTGGTTGTTGGGGGTGTACGGCAACATGGTGGACACGTGGAACATGATCTCATGGTCTTGGTAGGTGGTATAGACAGAGTGTGTCCCTGTGGAGTCCGCTGTGGCCAAGGAAAGGAAGGGAAGGGAATCTCAGGGTCTGGGACAATGGGAGAGGAGAGGCATGAAAGCCTGGCCAAGCCAGGCCTAGGCAGGAGCTGATCAGTTCTGCCTCCCATCCTCCATCTGAGGCAGCCTCGGGGCCCCATGGACCTGCTTCAGGGAGGCCAGGACTTAAACCTGGGGCAGCCCTGTGGGGCTGAGGTCACTGCCACTTCCCTCGACCACCCTGGGGCAGCATCTGGACTACACTGGCCTTCCTCCCACCTGCCAAAAGCCCCTCCTCAGACACACAAATCAGGGCAGGGAGTCCAAGAGGGAGCCGGGGCTGGAGAGGTTTGCGGCCAGCCCCAATGGGCATGAGAGAGGAGGCAGCCATGTGGACAGCAGAAACAGGAAGGAAGAGAGGATGTTGGACCCATGAAGGAGGGAGAGCTGCATGGGAGAGGGGGGCTCATGAGGAAACAGTCTCTGGCCAGGGTAAGGATGAGCCTTCAGATGTGACCTGAGGGAGTGAAATCAAGGCCATTCCCCTTATTCCAGCCCCTCTCGTGCTCAGGCAGGCATCTGGGTCACAGGGTCATCCAGTCATCTGTCTGGAGCTAGAAGGGACCTCAGGCACCATCTCATTTTACAGAGGGGGAAACTGAGGCCCAGAGAGGGGAAGGGAACTTCAGCACATCACACAGTTAAGTAAGCCTCAGAGTGGGACTGAACCCTGGGGCTTGCAGACTTGCAGGGCACTGGCTCTGTACCATGGAGAGAACATCCTGGCCAGCGATCTGGGTGCCAGCACCCCCAGATCCAAGGCTTGCAATTGCAGCATGCAGGCTCAGAGACAGGTCTTTAAAGGAAGAGTCTTGGGGACCTGCTGCTGGGGCACATTTAGGAGCCTTCTGACACCCCCCACAAGGCCCTCCACAGACATAGCCCTGCAGGCAGCTGCTTCCCAGCAGCTTCAAGCCCCTGCTAACATCCCCAACAAGGGGCCATCCAGTGAGGGGGAGCCCATGCCCCCTAAGGCCATGCTGCCCACCTGGGCCAGCCACAGTTGGAGGAGCATGAGGCCCCACTCCCAGTCTCTGCACCAGATGAAGTCCCTGGGCTAAGCAAGCCGTCCTCCACAGGCCAGCCCTGGGACACTGGATGCTCTCATGGCCCCTGACCTCTCATCCCCTCCAGCCAGCTCTCACTGGGCACTGCCCCAGGGCCTTTGATCCTTCCTGTCCTCAGCCTCTGGCTGCTTTCTGGCTACCAATGTCCTCCTTGAGATGTGGTCCTGCCCTTGAGAGCCCACCCAAGAGCGGGCAAGGGGAAGAGCTCTCTTCAGGAAGGCTCTTCTCTGTGTCTCCTGTCTCTGTCTCTGTCACTCCCTCCCTCCCTCTCTCTCTCCCTTTCTCCCCCCCCCCCCCTCTCTCTCTCTCTCTCTCTCTCTCTCTCTCTCTCTTCCCCTCCATCTGTCTGATTCACTGGCTTGTTTGCCACCTATAAACCCACCCAGATCTCTCTCATCCTGAGAAAACCTTCCCTTCCTTCTGCTACCCTTCCTGCTGTCCTCCCCTTCCCTGCCCATCCCCACTCTGCCTCCACTTCCCCATTATGCATCTGCTTTTCTACCCCATGATGGGCCGTGCTCCTTGGAAGGTTACTGGGGACATCCCCATTGCTAGCCCTGCTGGGCCCTCCTGAAATCGCTGCAGCCTCTGCTGGCAGACCTCTCTCCCACTTTGGCTCCTGTGACAAGGCTCTGCCAGCTCCCCTCTGGTCCCTCTGACTGCACCTTCTCAGGTTCCTCTCCTGCATCCACATCAATCCCCTGTCCCCAAGCATGGCTGGAGCCCATGGCTCC
Organism: Pseudocheirus occidentalis; assembly: GCA_028646575.1. Lineage (NCBI taxonomy): Eukaryota > Metazoa > Chordata > Mammalia > Diprotodontia > Pseudocheiridae > Pseudocheirus > Pseudocheirus occidentalis. The sequence continues at coordinate 188,299,655 of CM053601.1, read as the reverse complement.
GTCTTGGGCCTTGTTCCTTTCCCTCTCTGCACCTTCTCCTTGGTGACCCCATTCACTCCCACAGGTCGCCAGCTGCCTGCTACCCTGTCCACCTGGAGGCCCGCAACACATCTCACGGTAACTTCACCTGAGACACCTATGTGCCAAATACTTAGCTAGCTTCTGGGAAAGACACATATAAAATTAAGACGTAAACCTTGCCCTCCTTATCCAGGCCTCCCTGTTTCCACTGAGGGCTGCCAGCATCCACCATTCCTCCAGCCGTTCAGACTCCTTCCTGCGTCACTGATCACCAAACCCCCCAGCATCCCAGCAGGTGCAACATCTCAAGGTCCCTCTCCATCCATCCACACCCACACACGCTCCCCTTCCCCAATTCATCCTCTCTCATCTGGGTTTTTGCATAAGCCACCAGGCAGTCTCCTTTCTGGCCTCCCCACTCCCTCTCTGAAGGCCGGGCACCTTCCTCTCCGCCCGCTCTCACTTCACTTCCCCCATGGGCTCAGCAGCTGCTCCCTGACTCTGACATTTCGTCTCTGGCCACGAGCCTGGAGCAGGCTCCCTCCCTGGCTTCCTGCAGGCCAGCTGGCCCAGGTATAGTTCTTCCGCCCTCCTCCACGGTCCCTAAATGCTCAGATGGCCGCAGACCAGGAGGAAAGGGGCCGAATCTGGACTCAGGAGGGCTGGCTCGGATACATCCTGGCTGTGGGCTTCTGGGCAACTAAAGTGAACCACTTGGGCCTCAGATTTCTCACTTGGAGAATGGGGATGAGAGCAGCCCTTCCCCCACAGAGTTCTTGTGAGGACTGGAGGAGGTAATTCCTCGTGAAATGGTCAGCACACAGTAGGTGTGTGATAAACGCGCGTTTCCTTCATCTCGACTACAATTATACCGTTACTACTATTTGGTCTAGAACTTACAGGCCTTGCCCCCTGTAGACCAACACTCTGGACAGGGGCCTCTAAGGCCATCCAGGCCAATGCTCTCATCTTATAGATAGGGAAACTGAGGCCCGGAGGGGGCAGTGACTTGGTCGAGCTCACACAGCGACTTCCTACAGCCCAGCCCTCCTTGTGAGGCGAGGGGGCCCACCCAGGATGATGGGCACTCACTCTTGATGTCCAGCTGGGCCCGGTAATGCTCAAAGCCTTTGAGTCTCACGACATCCCCCAAGAGGGTGAGGAACTGGGTGAAGGCCGGGCCAGCCTCTTCATTGTTGTACATCTCCTCTTCCGTTGCCTGGCCGGCCCGACAGTAGAGAATGCCCACCTTGCGCTGGAGACTCAGCTGGGGAAGGGGAAGAGAGGGTCACGGGAGCTCCCGCCACCTTCCCCACCTCCCCGCCCGTTTCTGAGGGGCCTCTCCAGCTAAGGACCACCCCCAGAAGGCTTGAGCAGGACGAGACCCCTGAGGCTGCCCAGTGCCGCCTCCTCAGGGGACAAGTAGGAAAAGTGCCGAGTGGAAGAAGCAGATTTGAAGCCAGGGCCTCTTGACTCCAATCTGGGGTTCTGCCCATTGCCCCATCCTGCCTGCACCAGCTTTAGGAACTCCACCCTGCCCTGGGTCCCCTCCTCTCTGTGGATGCCTCAGACCCAAGTTAAAATGTGCCCAAGTCTCCAGTGGTGATGGCCAGTGAGGTCCTGGGGGCCCGTGGGTCTCCCACCTTACAGAAGCCACAGAGTGACCTGAGATCTGCCCATGGTTGACTCTTCTGGGGCCCCAGGGCTGCCTTCAAAGGGAAGCCTTTGGAGCCCAGGAAGAGTGAGAAAGGTGGCAGGACATCCCTTGGGTCACTGCTGCTCCTGCCTGAGTATGGGCTCAATGGGGCTCTCCAAGGGCTAAGGCCTAATGGTCAGACCATTGCTGGGTGGGTAGAGGTGGAGCCAAAGCGCTGACTTACCTCCTGCTCATCCAGGGTGAGGAGTGTTCGAGGCACCTTGGGGGAGGCAGAGCCCAGGCGCAGGCAGGAGGGGCTCAGCCGGGGGGCCACATGCTCCAGGAGTTTTTTGGGGGACAGGCCTCGGGGTGGGCCAGGTGGTAGGACCTCTTCAGAGATGGAGCCTCGGAGGGTCCGCAGCTGAGGGAGATGGCAATCATCCCTTAGGGCCAGCACCCACACTGCCAGTGCCCCTCCAGCCTTCATCCCCCAGCCCCCCACCTGAGTTGTCCTGATAATGAGGCGATAGCTGTGCTGTGGGCTGGCCAAGCCGCTGCCCTCCTTCTCCTCCCGACGGATGCTCACAGCCACAGGGCCCAGGGTCTCGTCAATCCCAAAAAAGTTCTGATGTTCTGGGGGCAGGAGGAGGCAGGGTAGTTACGCACACATGCACAGGGAATGGCCGCATTCCTTAGCCCTGCCTGGTCAGGCCAAAGCTCTGGCCTCTTTACTCGAGGCTGCCCCCTCCATCCCCTGATTCTGGGCAGCAGTAGGAAAGAGAGTCCTGGGTCCTGAGTTCTAGTCTCTTATGGCAGCTCTGCTATGAACTTATTGGGCCAGAGACCCTGGGCAAGTCACCTCCTCTCTTTTCCACTTGTCACATTAGGAAGTTGGATAAGACTTTTAAATTCTTTCCTAGTCTGACATTCTAAGGCCCTCCCAGCCCTGACATTCCCTATTCTAAGGCCCTCCCAGCCCTGATATTCCCTGTTCTAACATTCTGTGCTCTAAGGGCCCTTCCACTTCTAATATTCCTTCTTCTCAGGTCCATTCCAATATTTTATGAATGACAACAAGTGGCTAAGCCCTGCGTCCTCCCTGTCCACCCACCCAGAAGTGTCCCTCTCACCTTTGCCATAGAAGTACTTGCGGTAATATCCAGCCCCTGAGTCAGTATGCTCTAAGCTGTGAGGCTCCGAACGATTCTGGGGCTCTTCCAGGATGGAGATGGCAGCATTGGGCAGCATGGGGGGCAGTGCAGGGGGCAGCAACCCCCCAAGGCCCAGTTCGCCTTCCCCACCAACCTCACTCATGAAGCCAGGGGCCCCCAGAAGCAGGTCTGAGCCAGAGGCTTGAGCGGGGCTGGGGGTAGGAGGGGTATCAAGGGGTGACTCCCTGGCTCCAGCCCCCCAGTCAAAGAGAAGGCTCTGGACATCATAGTGTGCAAACCAGCGGGGCTCTGGGACTGGGGGGAACTCAGGGGGAGGCTCTCCCTCTGGCGGCAGGCCAAGCAAGGCCAGGGGGTCAGCAAAGAGGCGGGCGGGGGTGATGGCACGTCCTCCCTCCTCATTGCTATGGGCTCGGGCACGGGGGCTTGCTGCGGGTGGGGGCCGGGCCTCGCCAGCGTCGCTGCCACTCCGAAGCAGCGGCACCCCAGCCCCACCGGGCCCCCGGGGCTCAAAGGTATGAGGGGTCAGGGCTGGCCGGGCTGGCTGTCGAAGCCTCCGAACAAAGAGGTCGTCAGATTGAGTGACCGGCACCACCCCCCGCCGGGGGCTCTCAGGTCTACCTGCCCACATCTGTGTCCCACAAGCTTGGGCCCCCGGAAGCAGGCCTCATTGGCCTCTGAGCAGGGCTGGGGGCCTGGTGGTGGCCCTGACCCCTTCTACCATCCACCTGTCACTGGTCCTCTGCAAGTCCCATGGAAGGGGCCTCAGGAAACCTCGCATGGAGCAGAGGGAAGGGACCGGGTGTGCCCAGACTTGCTGCTTTTCCGTGGGTACCCCCAGGACGAGGAAAGGGCAGGCTGGTCAGCAGGAGCAGTACAGAGTAGCGTGAGGCTGGGCCTTCTGTCATCCAGGGTCCAGACCCATCAGGAGGGGAGAGTCATCTGTCTAAGAGGGGACAGCCAGTGAACGGGGGCAACCATAGCAGCCCAGTGAGAAAACAGGAACCCATCCCTCACTTCCCCCAAATCGAGTCTCCAGCCCTGCTCCCCTCCCCCATGACAGGGTCTGCTTCCGGCCCCCCTCCTCCAGGGCCCTGAGCTCATCAAAGCCACTTCCTCTTTCCCCCACATTTCCTCCCTGGGGGAGGGGGGGTCCTGGTCTGTCTGGGGCTCCGGAACCTAAAGTTTCAGCTGAATGTTATGGGGGATGGAGTCTGGGGTCTTAGGGCTCCAGGGCCTGTGCCACCTCAGGCAGTCTGCTTAGCCTTCCTGGACCTCAGTTTCTCCTCTGACAAATGAGGGCCTTGGACCCGATGACCTATGAAGCCCCCTCCAGCTCTAAATGTAGGATTTGGTAGGCCAGTCACAAAGCCATAGGGGCGCAATTTCTCCAGAAGGAGCCTAGCGCTCACCCCCTCCATTCCCCCACAGGAGCGGCCGGTGCCCTGTCCTGGAGCTAGCAGGCATGCTGAGGGTCCCCCAGACTCAGAGCTCTAATCTCTAGAGCTTGGCCCACCCCAGCCCTGCAGGAAAGTGTCCCCACTCAGGCTGGCCCCCAGTAGGCACCTCTAAGGAAGAGGGTCCCAGCTGAGCGGCAGCACTCAGGACAGAGCTGGGGGTGTGAGATCCTGTGGAGCCAGAGCCAGCAGGGTGCAGGGCCAAGGAGAGCCAGCTTAGATGCCTGGGTCCCACCCGGGGCCCAGACAAAAGGAGGACTTCCTCTCCCCCGGGGCCCTTCCTTTCAGCCCCTCCCTTTTCCTCCTCAACCAGAAGCCAGGCTGGAGTCCTGAGCAGGGACCCCCGAAAGCCTGAAGCCAAGCTGGAGGGCCAAGCAATGCCCCCTAGGGTCTCACTCTTAGGGTGTTGGGGGCCCTGTGCCCTCACAGGCTTTCTTCCACCTCCCTACCCCCCAGCCTGGACAGCCCTTGCTACCTGGGGGGGTGAGCCAGGGGTCCCCAGCCCAGTGGCAGTGAGGCCCTGGCAGGCAGCGTGGTTGGTCCAGTGAGAGCAGCCTTCCTGTGAGACAGGAAGTGGCCCCTGGCTCCAGGTCCCCACACTCCTGCCCCCCACCACATCCTCAGGAAGGTACTAGGGTCACTGAACCAAAGTGATGGGGGACAAACTGTCCCCTCCCCCCTGCCCACAGCCACTGTCCCCTCTTATTGTCACAAACTGAAGCCCAAGGAAGACACAAGGATCAGGGGTGGAGAGAGAAAAGGGGCCAGCCCAAGCTAAGAGCTAAGGTCACGGGGCCTGGGGTGGGGGAATAAGGGGCTGTGAGGAAAGCCACACAGGAGCCCCAGGATCTAGGAGACCCAGGAGAGAGGAGAAGATGGGACCACGAGGGCCGGAGCCTGGGAAGGACATCCGTCCCCCCAGTCACAGGATATGAGGCTGTAGTACTCATCAACCCATGGGTTGGAGGGAAGAGCTGAGTGTGACCAAGCCTGGCCCCGGGGGATGACAGGAGGAGGGAGGGAGGCAAGGTGGGCAAGGGGCCAATGGCCCAGGATAGGGCCCCTAACATGTGTGTATGTGACTGGGGGGCCAGCCTGGGCTCTCCTGGAGTCCTCCTTAGGTGGCATGCCAGCCAGCCTGCCCCCAAATGTCACTGCTTGTGTTGTGAGCGTGTGAGGGGCAGCTAAGGTTCTTAGGATTCCTGGAGTTCAATGGGCCCCTGTCTCTCCCAGTCCCCCAGCCCCACACAGGGTCCATTGAGGCCATCAGACATTCCATGCAGCCTGTGTCACCCAGTAGGGTGGGGGAAAAAAAGTCTGGGGGAGTCCTGGGAGCTAGGGCTCCAACCTCCACCCCCCCAACCCTGGCAAAGCTGAGGGCCCATAAGTGCTCATCCCTCTGACACCCCCCCCCCAGATGCGGAAGTCCCAGAAGCCTCAGCCCCAGGAGGAGGAGCTGGATCCTTCTCAACTGCACATCTGGAGGTCATGACCCTAGGTCCAGCTGCCAGCAGTGTTGGACAGATGTTTCCTCCCAAGCTAGGCTAGGCGGGTCCTGTGGGGGCTGGGCTGGAGAGGACAGAGGGGACTGAGGAAGTGGGCAGATCAAGGGGTCAGAGTGGTGGACAGGCCCTAGGCCGGCGCCTCCACTCCCACCCCACCCCAGGCAGAGAAACCACCAACTTGAAAGAAACCATGCAGGCACTTCAAAGGCCAGTGGAGGAGCAGCAGAGGGTGCAGAGGAGCAGGAAAGGGCAGCAGAGGGGCAGGAGGTCCAGCAAGGGGCATCAGGGAGGCAGGAGGTGGCCAGCAGGGAGGCAGCAGGGGGCCAGGAGATGGGCAGTAGGGCAGGGGGCAGCAGAGAGGCATCAGGGGGCAGCAGAGGGGCAGTATTAGGGCAGTAGGGGAAGCTGAGCCAGCACAGGGGCATCAGGGGGGCAGGAGGTGGCCAGCAGACGGATAGCGGGGCCAGCAGGGGCATAAGTGGGGATGGGAGCAGACACTTGGGGGCCGGCCGTGGAGGTCTGGGGGCACAACGGGGGGCACGTGCTGGGGGCGCGATAAAGAAGCCCCCCCCCACCCCCACACCGTCCGCTGTGCCTGACACGGGCTGTCCGCGCACGATCGGGGCTGGGGAGAGGGGAGGAAGGGGTCCCCCCGGACGTCCTCAGACGCACCCAACCCCCGCCGCTGGGGCCGGCCCGTCCCCACCCCCCTCGGCGCCCCAGCGGTACCTCTCGGGGGTCCCCCGTGCGCCCCGCCACTGCGCCGGCTGCGCTGCCCGCCGCTCCCTGCCCGGCGCCCTTGGCCCCGCCTCGGGGAGGGACCTCGGTCCCTCCCTCCATCTCCCGCCCTGGGCCTGGGGAGGGAGGAGCCGAGCGGAGGGGGAGGGCGCAGCTGGGAGCGGGCTCAATGCCAAGGCCACGGGGCAGCTGGGGAGGGCTGCAGGGCACCCCGGGGACAGCCGGGCCCAGCTGGAGGCCGCTCTGGGGGTCTCCTCCAGGCCGAGCCCCGAATCGGGAGCCCCTCATTCCTGAGCCGGAGTGCAGCGGCGTCGCCCCACTCCTCACACTTGTGTTGAGTAGCATGGCCGAGGGGGTGCGCGTGGTCAGCAGGGGGTTCTGTCGGAAGGGGCCCGGTCTCCCCTCCCTCCTCACTGCTACAGGCTCCCGGGCCGTCCCTCTGGAATGTGCCCATTGATCCGGTCTCTCCTACCTCTGTAGAGCTCGTGCCCAGCTGCATGTTTGTCCTGTTTGCAGGTGGCCAGCACTTGGCACAGGGCCTGGCATACTGCCAGTTTAATGAACATTTACTGAGGGCAGAACCGCTCTGGGGGGGGGGTCTTCTGTATCCATTAGAAGGGGATAGCCCAGGGCCCCCCCCCCCCATCTCTGAAATGATCCCAAGGAGCCAGGGGGCAATGTTCTGTGGTCAGTGCACCCCCAGGAGGAGGATTTTCTGGGTAGGTACAGTGTACCCCTGCCCCATCCCTGCTGTCTCTGCCCTCCTGTTCCTCTTCCTCACCCCGCAAAATGACCAAAGAAAACGTGAGCCAAAATCAAAAATAGTGTTATTAATTCTGGTGTCTCAGAAGCAGAAAAAAAAAAAAAAAGAAAAAAAGGCAACCCTCCCCCCCTTTCCAAATTTCGGCCCCAAGTCCAGGACCCCGTGAGGCAGGATGGAGGCCATCTCCTGGGGGCGCCAGCTCTCCCCCCTGGCCGAGCCCCGGCTCTAGCCTGCAGGGAGCGCTGCCCCTGAGTCCCAGTCCTGGCCCCCCGTGGAGAGGGCCCTGCCCCCTGGCTCCAGAGCGCTGAACGGGACCAGCCCATCGGTTTGGCGAGTTGAGGCTGAGGCTGGGCTCTGGGCCCCCTCAGCACTCAGTCCCATCAGGGTCAGGACTGGTCAGTATTGGTGTTCCAGTAAGGGCTGGGCTGCTGGGCTCTCCTGCTCTTCTGGGGGGGCCAGCCAGTTGCCCCCAGCCCCAGGGGTCCCAGCTTCACAAGGTCTGGCTGTTAGAGAAGGATCCTGGGCGGGGCCAGGTGGGGAAGCATCCGTGCTGACCTCTGGGCTGAGGCCGAGGTCCAAGGGAGAGGTGCTGAGTGCCTGAGAGGGAGAGGGGGGTTTCAGCGGCCCGGCCCCTCTGCCGCCTTACTCTTCCCCCATCCTCCCGTGGACTTACCTGAGATCGGAGGGGCCCTCCTTTGGGGCTCCCTGAGACCACTTCCCCATCAGACCCTCCCAGACCTTTCCTGCCTCCTAAGCTCCACTTGCCACTGAGGCCCTCGTAGCTGAAGGGGGCAGGTGTGCCAGCCTGGGGTTGCTGGGGGCCTTCATGGGGGGCAGGCGAGGCAGGCACAGGGGAAGGGGCTGGTCCTGGGAGCCGAGGAGCGCCCATGGGTGGGGGCCACTGGAGGGAAGGGGGTCCACCCTCTCTCCGTCGTCGTGAGGAAAAGCCATCGCCAGCCCCGCTCAGGGAGGGCCGCAGCGTCCAGCCCAGACCTAGGCCCAGGGGGAAGGGCTGTTCTCGGGCTGTGGAAAGAATGGATTAATGGGTATCGAGCTCTCCCTTCCATGCCCTCAGATGCCCCATCCTACCCCCTTTCTCTGCTGCCCAAGGCAAACCACTGACTCTTTCTAGGCCCAATTCCTCATCTATCAAGTGACTGGGAGCCGGGGAGAGGAAGGGGGCTTCTCAGACCTCACCTGGCTCTCTACTCTGGACTCTTGAATTCTGCCTAAGCCTCAGCCCCTGGCCCTTACCAGCAGGGGTCTCGGGAGTGGGGTGGGGAGGCGGAGGGTTATTGCTGACGGAGGATGAACCGCCCCCACAGTCCGAATCGTCCACGTTCCCGCCGCTGTTGCAGCCAGCCCCACAACCCTTCTGAAGCCTAGGGCAGAAGACTCGAGGTTCAGGGAGGCCAGCCTGGACCAGGCCCTCCCCCAGCCCCTGAGCCTGGGCCCTCCCTCACCTCTCCCAACTGTGCAGGAGCCAGCTGGCGATGGCGCGGAGGCTGACCGGCCCACCCCACAGGGTGTGGAGCTGGGGGTGGCTGCCCGCGAAGGACGTGGTCAGAGGAGACACGTAGATGGGGTAGCCCAGAGGCTGGTCACAGGATGAGTTGATCATGTTCCGCAGGGCCTGCTTGGCATTCTGGATGCTGCCGCGCTCCGGGTTGCGATTACGGAGAAACACCAGCTCCTGCTGCTGGCCAGCCCACAGACCCCGTACACATTCACGGTTCACCTAGGGGATGAAGGGTCGGAAGGTCAGAGGTCAGGATACCCCAAGGAGGGGCACAGGGTCCAGTTGGGGCGCTGAGCAGTCTTTGATCATAGCCCAGGGGGAAAGGAAGGTGGGAGTATGGGGGAGGGGGAAGGAGGCTCTTGTCCTGCCATTTCCCCAAATGCAACCCTTGTCCCGCCCACAGGACACAGGAGAAGCTGGTCCTTCCAGCCAGCTTTTGCCTGAAGGCACAGGAAGTTGGGAACCACACTGACCACCACCTGTGGGTCCCACTGCCCCGCCCCTGAGGCTTCCCAGGCCTGGTGCTGTGCACAGCTGGAACGCATGTGTGCAGGAAGCACGCTTGGTGATCGTGGCCAGACCACTCACTAGCACACACCATCCTCATTCAAACAGCATTCCTCTGTGAGGAACAGGCTACTGGTATTACATCCCCATCTCACAGATGACAAAACTGAGGCTCATAGGTTTCCCACCTAGTGTCAGAGGCAGGATTTGAACCCAGAAATCAAAGCTGAGTAAGAAGCTACACACTATGTACTTTCAGGCTGCCTCAAAAGGGTGACAAAGAGATGCAACTGGGCCCCCCCTTGCCATGGCTGCCCGTCTGGCAGAGCCCCATGCTACCCAAAGGGAGGCACGCCACCAAGACAGTGCGGGCAGCAGAGGGGGTCAGCGGGGCCTCTGGCCCAGCCCCCTCCCCTCCTGGGATCCCAGCTCTTGGCTCAGGGAGCCATGACACAAAGGGCGATGGGAGGGGTGGTGCCCCCAGACCTGGAATTAGTAAAATCCTTTTTAAATCCTGCCTAGAACTTTAGCTGTGTTACCTTGGGCAAGTCACATAAATGCTCTAGGCCTCAGGTTCTTCCTCTCTAACATGATGGCGTCGGACTTTGCCAGTCCAAAGACCCACCAATGACCCTTTGGCCACCAATCCCTGCAGAAGACTGGGATGGCATCTCTTCTATCACTAGCTCCTGGCTCACAGCGGGTGCTTACAGAACGCTTACGGGTGGACTGACGGTCTGCCTCTTGGGGGGGACCCTGCCCACACTGGGAGGCATGCACCTGGGGAGGCAGAGACCTTGATGACGCGGAAGCTGAGGTGCCTGCGGTTCAGCATGATGATCTTGTACTCATCTGAGGCATCGTCCATGACGTGCCGCAGCGCCAGCAAGGCCGGCGTGTTGCTGAGGATGGCGCTGCGCCAGGCCGGGTCGCCCTCATGCGAGATCACCAGGCGCTCCTCGTTGGCCGCGATGGCATCATAGAGCACGGCGGGCTCCTCGTACTCGTCAGGGGATGTGAAGTGGTCCTAAGGACAAGCAGGAGGCCATTGGGCCACGGTGTCTTCCCAGGCCGGCCACCTCCCACCCACCAGCACCTGGCCACAAACCTGGTGGAGCTTGAGGGCCATGCGGACCCCTGGAGCGACCACGTGGTGCAGAAGGTCCATGTCAGCAAAGACCCACTCGTCCCGTGGGGATGTGATGCGGAAGTCTCCCTTGAACAGGGCATGCAGCCCGTAGAGGAAGGGCTCCAGGCTGCAGGAAGGAGGGCAGGGGCACAGGTGCCCAAGGAAGACACAGGTGAGCAGGAAGGAGAGGGGCACAGTGGGGGGGGGGCTCCCCAGAACGAAACTCACCTGGCTGCCATGCTGTGGGACGCTGTCCCCAAAGCCCGACGGCCCAGCACGCATAGTCCAAAGCACAGGGTGACGAGAGGAGAGTTCCAGTCAGGTTCCATGGGCTAAAACACAAAGGCCCCCCGAGACTCAGGCCTCAGGGATTGGGGAGAAAAGGACAGACCCAAAAACATGCACCAGTGGGGAATGTGCCTCTTCCCCACAGGCTTTAAAATCTGTGAGGCGGGGGTCACCACATCCTCCAGGTGCCTGACACACATGACCTCAGTCTAGCTCCTGGGTGAGAGGGGAGGCGCTTGTCGAGCCAGCCCCGGAGCCACCAGATGACGACGTCCCACTCCCCTGCCCTGGCTCACCTGGCCCCGCCGTGCAGCACAGTACTGGATCCAATCAAGGTGGACTGCGCAGAAGGCCGGTAGCGAGAGGCCGGCCAGTCGAAGGTCATAGTCCTCGTCCACGCTCAGGGAGAAGGTGGGGTCTGAGTCGGCATAGCCGGGTGCACGCACAGGCCGCAGGGCCGCCCCGATGCCCTCGTGGCTCAGCCAGGCCTCCAGCTTGGGAGAGCGGCTCACGTAGTAGATAATGCTCTTGGGAAAGAAGGAGGGCCAGGGTTTAGGCGCGGCCCCGCGGGACAGGCGCCAGTGCAGACCGAGCGGCCCTTCCCCACGTGAACGCACGTCAGCATTCAACAGCATCTGGGGGATGCACAGGTCTGAACGCCTACCCCCTGGGAAAACCACAGGCCCCAGGGGAGACCAACCCACAGGGCCAGCAGCTCTGAACTTCACCTCTCCACCACCTCTGGCTGAGCCTGAGACATCACCAAGGAGATCCCGCTCAAGCCTGGAGAGGGGTGGGGAGTAAAGTGAGCAGCAACATCATCACTGTGGGGCCATGCCTTCTAATACCCCCATCTTAGCCTATTATTGAATGAGGTGCCCAGCACAAGGCCTGGCACACAGCGGGTACCACAGACACATTTGCTCCAAAGCTAGAGGCGCTTCCTCCTTCACGTAGCCCTCCCTCCACTTCCCCTGTCCCTGGCAGGGCATGACGGCCATTTAACAGATGAGCACGAGAAGGGGGTGACAGCATCTACACCAGTGAACGCCACCCAGGCTGAAGCTGAGGAGAGGGGAAAGCGGGCTGGCTGCTGTTGGCTGATCCGCCAACTAAAGTTTATGGGCGGGGGATAAGCAAAAGGCCATGGCCTAGGGTACCAGAGGTCCTGGGTTCAAATCCTGCCTTAGGGCCTGTGTCCCCACAGCTGTGGGATAGGGCTTCTGTGGCCCCTCCCGGCTGGATCTGTGGACTCCAGAGTCCTGAGAAGCCCCTGCGGCTGAGGGTCATGGGACAGCAAGAAGCCCCCAAAATGCCCAGAGGAGAGGACAGGACCAGTGACCATACTTAATGCATTGGCCGGGCTTGGCTCAAGGTTTTTGGAGGAGAGCAGACGCTCAGGGAGATGGACAGCAGCATGCCCAGGACATATTCTCTGGGTCGCTGAGCCGGACACTGGCCAGTGATCTGGTTGACCCTCTGAAGCCACGCCAGTGCTGGGTCTGGGCAGCCAGTTATGTGTGGGCAGGGCCTTGCACTGAAGCACCGGGCAGCCGGGGATGCCGAAGGACACCCACCCCATCAGAGCAGCCATGAGCCAAGGGTGTAGAGGGACAGCCTGGCGGGTGGCTGAGCACCTGAGGTGAAGTCTCAACAGCCCCCTTGAGAGATGCGGTGCCAAGAACCTGGAACTCCCGATGCCTGCCCTGTGCCTCGGCCCCCACAGACAGTCACACGTGGGGGCCAAGACAGGACCAGCCTGCAGCTGGACGTGGGGAAGGAACAGTAATCCTCCCCCAAGTACTGAAAGGGCTCTAGCAGAGTCCTTGATCCAAAGGGAGAAGGCCCTGGAATCAAATCCCAGTTCTGGGGCTGCCCGGGAAACCCTGAGACTCGCGGGAGGGAATGCACGTAAAGCACTTTGCCCAGCACAGTCCCCCTTCCTTCTCAGATGCTGCCGAACCTCTCTGTGAAAACGGGCCAAGGGCGAAGTGAACTTCCTTCCACGCGCCCGACACACCGTCTCCTCATTCCCATCCAACTGCTCTCCCGGCACAGCACGCTCTCAGGGGAAGCTGTGCCCTTCCCGTCCCGCCCCCACCCCTGCTGCCGCTACCTTGACATAGTACGTGATGAGGATCTTCCTCAGGTCAAACACCTGCAGCATGGAGGCGGCGTTGTTGTCACTGATGCTGTAACCCTCCAGCACATACTTGCTGGCGGTCACTTCCCAGGCCAGCCAGCGCTGCCCAAAGGCAGCATTGAAGGACAGCACCCGGGGCAGGTGGCCCGGCTCACAACAGCAGCAACCCTCATCCTCTTCCACTCCTTCTGTGATGGCCTCCACTTCCCGCTGTTGGCAGTAGGTCCCTGCAAAGGAAAGAGTGGGCACTGAGGATGGCAGCCAGTTGCCAGGGTCCCACCACCTCCCTTCCCAGCCTGGATGTCCACCATCAGCCCTGGTGCTGCTGCTAACCAGCTAGGTGAGGCTGCCCAAGCCCTGTGGCCTCTCTCAGCTCCAGTTTCCCCATCTGTGAAATGAGACAGGACAAAGGCTTGGGAGCCATGGGCCGGCTGCCTCTTGGAGGTCTCAGCCCTGCAGCCCCTGAACAAGGATCTCTGCCCACCCCCTCTTCTGGAGAACCCAGCATTCACACTGGGTGCATTCTCAGTAAGGAAGGCCCCTGCCTCGGGCGGACCACCGGCTCACCCCGGAACTCGAGGCCCCGCAGCTGGAAGGTGACGAGCCCGTTGCCGACCTCGATGAGGTGCACCAGAGCGTTGAGGTAGTCAGAGGCCAGGATGAAGCAGTCCCCAGGGCTGTAGTTGCCCCAGCGGCCGAGGGCCAGGTCACCACACAGCGTGTGCTGCAGGGAGCGTGTCAGATGCTCGTAGAATATGGAGTTGAGGTTGTTGTCGTCGGCACCTGCCACCAAGGACAGGTACAGGTGAGGGGGTGCCTTTCTCCCCGAGTCTTTCCAAGGATGCTGCGTGCAGGCAGGAAGGGGGTACGCACCAGGGTTCCGATCCAGCTGGGTGGCCAGGCGGGTGTTGGAGTGATCCACGCGCTTAGTGCTGTAGGGGAAAGTAGAGGTATCAGCACCCCTCCCAGACAGGGACAGGAGTCATCCCTGCTCATTCATCTCCATAGCCCACAGCTGTACCTCCAAACTGGGCCTCTGCTGTCCCACCCCACTGAGGCTCACCTGCCCCCACCCAAGCTGGGCCAGTCACCCTCACATCCTCACCATAATCCCACTTGGTTCTGGGCTTGCATTTGTGCTCAGCCTGCTCCCCACCACTCCCCCATCCTCATGCCCCTTGCTGGACAGATCCCATTTCATTTTGCCCCGGCCTCCAGCCAGACTGGGATGTCCTCGGGGTTAAAAACTTAGCCACATCAAGCCCAGCATTGTGCACACACAGCCAGGGGAGGGAAATGCTCAGGCTGCCTCCACCCTCACTCACTTGTAATCTCGTTCCCAAAACTTGAGAGGCCGAGCATAGGACATCAGAAAGACAGCGCTACCCAGCAGAGGGTTGAGAGGAGTGGAGAAGAGGGCGGAGAGCAGTGCCTGCACAAACAGCATGGCAGAGTCTGCAGCCAGAGGTCAAGGCGGTAACTGGGAGAATTGGCATGGAAGCTGCAGCCCTCCAACCTTCTTCTGCCCCATGCCCCTCCCAGCCTTCTCTGGCTCCCCCAACCCCACGGCAAGCCTTTCTCCACCCCTTGCCTGTCTTGTTGCTTCCTTCACCCTCCCTCCCCACACAGGCTGTCCCACAGGGTACGGGGCACAGCAAAGGGCTGGGCAAAGGCGTGGAAGGCTGAGCCCCAGGTAATCTGCCAAGGGGCGATGTAGGTGAGCACGAAGCGGAGTTTGTATAGCAGGTCCCACAGCTGGAGAAGAGAAGCACAGGGAAACATGGGGTTAGCAAGGGCACTGCTCCACCCCAAACAAGCCAGGCTGGGTTGGGGCTGCCTCCTCTTAGGTCACCTTGCCTATTCTACCTGGTTTCCCTGGACCAACTGTGGTCATTGGTTCTAGCACATGAGATACCGGCACTACCCGGGTGAGCTCTAAGGTGTCAGAGAGCAACACCTCCAGTCTGTCTGAGCAAGGGCAAACCAGGCCCTGAACCTTGTCATTCGAGGATTTAAGCAAAGAAAGGGAGGCCTGAGACTGGTGCCATCCTTAGCTGGTCCAAAGCAGGGAGCATGAGGAATGGGGCAGAGGGAGCATCCACATGTCCAAGGGGCCAATCCCTCAAAGCTGGTCCCTTGTCACATTCTTCCTTGGGATGTAGGAGAACTCAGACAGGCAGAGAGTGCCCGTGGTCCCTTAGGTGAAGGTGGTGGCACCTGTTCCTGTTTCTTTGGGGCAGGGCAGAGTGGAGACCTGGAGGAGCTGGGCCCTCCCTGCCAGCCCAACCTGGAGGTGGTGGCCTCACCTTGCTGCAGAGCAAGGACATGAGGAAGTAGTCCAGCAGGAAGCCTTGTGAGAGGCGTGGATAGTCAAAATGGAAAAGCAGGACCGTGAAGGCCAAGGTCAGGTACTGCTGGGGCGGGCAACAGAAGGCCGAGCGCAGGAGCTTCAGTCCGGCCACAGTCATCAGGAGGGCCCGACAGCTGGTGGCAGGTGGAGGGGGGTCAGAGGGCCACATCTGCCTGCCTATCTCCATAGTCTATGTCAGATCACCCAGCCCTGTCTCGGTGAGTTGTGACAACTCCAGCCCGGACAAGGATGGGGAAGGTAGGAAGAGCCCCAGGATTCTGGGATCCAATCAGGTTCATCCCTCCCCCCAGCAGCCCAGGGCCCCCCCCTCACTAGAGACAGAATTTGTCCGGGCGGCCGCTGACGGCGTGGGCATCGCCTGTGAGTGCGTTGAGCACCACGGCCGGGTAGATGAGGTACTTCTCCACACACTGGAGCCACGCATACAGCTTCTCAAACCACATCAGCTGCGCCGCACCTGGGGGGAGCCAAAGTTCGTCGGGCAGAAGCCTAGACTGAGTGAAGCGTAGTGGGGGAAGTGCTAGGTGGCGTGCCCAGGGTCACTAAGCAGGCAAACAAGGGTGGTCCCTGGATTTAAAGCCTCATCCCTCTGCTCCAGTGACCCTGGGGGCTGACGGAAGTGATGCCTACACTCTTCCACAAAATCTCCACCTTGGGCTGTAAGAGCTGATCAACCGCCAGCTGAACAAAGCCCCCTCCCTAAGATGACCCAAAGCCCGTGCCAGCTCTCTCTGAGTGCAACCAGATGCCACAACCATGAAGGACCTGCTATTTGACCAGACCCTCAGGGAACTTCCATTCCCAGGGCAAAGAGAGATGAGCCACTCTGCTAAGGGATGAGTGAGCCCGGTGCAAGCATAAGCAAGGGGAGGGTCATGAAAGCTGCTGTGGAAGCCAAGCTGGCCAAGGCTTGGCAACCGACCAGACATGGGTAATCGAGGAGTGGGAAGGAGCAGCCACAGGGGACGGCACCAACCCCTGGAGGGTTTGACCTGGGAGGATGGAGAGGGATGGGGGGGAAAGAGTTAGTCTGTGCCAGGGCTGGGCAACCAGCCAGACAATGATGCAGTGATGCTCCCGCCACCGCTGGGAAAGGGGCATCGAAAGAAGTACTGCTGGGTGACCGAGTGCCCAAAATGTGCAGAGGGCACAGGTGCTATCATGCCAGGTCCTGGCTCATCTTCTGGGGTCCCTTTTGCAGGGGAGACGAGGAGAAGAGGGGAAGATTTCCCCCACTGACTGTACCATGGAAACCAAAAGCATCAGTCTCAGAGCCAGGTAGGAGTTGGCTCTTGGGCCACCCTGAATGGGACATGAAGACAGGGTGCCCGGGGACCGCTTTCTCCCAGGTCCCTTGTAGCGGGGGGGAGCTCTGTGCTAGGACCCCAGGGCCCCAGACCAGAAGGTAGAAAGGCTTCCCTGTCCCTGAGGTAAGAGGGATCGTGGGCTTTCTGGCAGCCTCACGGCACCCTCCTGTAGATAGGTAAGGTACAGCAGAGCTTATCTTTCAATTCCTCGACAATCATAGACACCTCAGAGATGGTTCACACCAACCAGTGGGTCTTACAGATGAATGGCCTGGCACCAAGTGGGGTTAAAGAGGACAGATTTGTCTTCATCCCTGCCTCTGCAGGCCCAGGGCCCGGCTCTAGCGGGTCTTTGGCAAACACTGGCTGGCCTAAGCAGCTTTAGGGCAGAGCTGGGTATTGGCCCCAGGGCTGTGGGGGTGGGGGGTGGGGTCACTCACTGCGCACTTCAAACTGGCTGTACTCCTGGGACTTGAGCACAGGCTGAGAGAGGCAGAACCAAGGAAGCTGCTTGCGGAGCTGAGGCAGCAGGTAATGGGTGAGAAAGCCCACTAGGCCGGCCAGGGAGTAGAGCACAAAACCCAGGACAGACTGCACAGAGAGACAGGCTGTCAGACAGAAGGTACCACCAGCTGCTGTGCCAGCTGCCGTCTCCCGTGGCCAGTGCTAGGGAGTGGATGCTCGGGAAACAGGGGCTCCTGGCGAGAGTAGAAAGGGCTGGGGCCTCTGACCACCCTGCCAAAGCACTTTGAAGCAGCTCACAGAGCAAAGTGCAGGCCAGGAGCTGACCTGTGCTGCGTGGATGGATTTGCCCAGCTGGGAACTCCCAGAGCTGCTCAAGTTACCGGCCAGGTCTTCTGTGTCTTGGACTAAGAGAGAGGTGGGGGAGGCCTCGGGAGGGACAGCCACAGGGCAGTAGTGAGGTCAGTGGGGCTGGGCCGTGGGCCCACACCCACCTTGAGGGCAATGAAGACGGTGCTGGCACTGATGGCAAAGCTGAGCACGGCGATCACTGGGCACATCACAAGGTCTGAGTGCAAGATCTCCCGCTGGGGGAGAGCAGGGATGCTACTCAGTGATGCCCACCCACCCTGCCTGCATGCCCACCCACCCCGCCTGCATGCCTATCCACACCCAGCTGTCCTCCTGACCTTTCTCCAATTCTTCCAAGTCCCTGCCCTGCTGCCCACATCACACCAGCTCTCAGAAGTATCTCTAGCTGTGGCAGCCACACTGCCCCACCAGCTTACCACAGA
This sequence comes from Pseudocheirus occidentalis, assembly GCA_028646575.1. Classification (NCBI taxonomy): domain Eukaryota; kingdom Metazoa; phylum Chordata; class Mammalia; order Diprotodontia; family Pseudocheiridae; genus Pseudocheirus; species Pseudocheirus occidentalis. The sequence continues at coordinate 188,281,846 of CM053601.1, read as the reverse complement.
CTGCCGTAGTTTGCCGGGCAATGGGTCTGGAGCTTCTGCACGAGGGGTCTCTACATTCCGCTCCTCCAGTTCAGGGAAAAGCTTGGTGCGTATGAGGGACCTGGCAGAGATTGAAAAGGGTGAGCCCAGCCATGCCCCTTTACTTGGGGGAGTGTGACAGGAGGAAGGGGATGTAGAGGGCTGGCATTGTCGAGTGTGTGGGGAGCACAGGGGTCTGAGGGCATCTGCACAGACCAGAGAACGGTGGGGTCACTGCTCTGGCGGCTGAGGTGGTAGGATATTGCCATCAGAAGGCCACAGAAGACAGAGAAGAGCACGGGCACATGCTGATCTGGCCATGGTGCCTGCAGTGGAGAGAGGAGACTGGAGATGGGGGGACAGAACAAGTGAAAGAGCCAGGGGTTCCAAGACTGTAGCCCCTCCCTACGTTCTCAGTCTCTGTTCCCACAATCCCCCCCCCGCCCCTCAGCTCCATCCCTACCTTAATGGCACCCAGACAGAAGCCGTAGAGCAGTGCAGCTGCCACGAGGCTCCGCAGGAGGCCATACAGAGCGGTGAGGGGACTGGTGGTGGCTAAGAGTGGGGGCATGAGGAGTCAGGCCTGGCTCTCCTCCAGCACCTCCCACCCTAGGTGCAGTCAGCCATTACTCCCTCTGACCCTCCCCACCTTCGGGGCCCTGGTCTGGGGTACCCTCGCATACCTGTGCCCCCAAAGCCGTGCATGTCAATCTGCTCAAGCAGGTACATGAGGCAGGTGTTGACCTGGGGCAGGAGGCCCAAGAGGAAGACAACAGGGAAACACAAGGTGAAGACTGTGGGAACATCGGGGAGGGGGCCATCAGCTTCTGCCTGGAAGCTGGGAGAAGCCCCCACCCAAGCACAGCCTCCCCGGCCCTCTCACCGGTGGCAACATCACGGGCACAAAAGAAGAAGGGGGCAGAGAAGAGAGTGAGGCCATAGAGGGAGACGGGAGGGAAGGGCAGGGCTGAGCCCAGGGCGTCCAGCAGCCAGATGAGGAGGCAGGAGCAACAGAAATAGACGGGCCGGCTGTAGGCGATCACCCAGTTGTGACCCTAGAGAGGAAGCCAGATGGGGGCCTCCTGGAATCCAGACACTCCTCACCCACAAGCAGCGCCCCATTGGCCAAGGCCCAGGCCTCAGACGGCACCCCACCCCCCAGCTCCGGCCTTAGGACCCCCCAACACCAAACTGAGGCAGAGACTCACATGCATAGGAGAGGCAGCATCAGGCTGGACGCTCTGCAAGAAACGACAACTGTGGTTTCCAAGGGACCTGGCTGATGGGGACGGGACTGAGACAAGGAGGGGCCAGGGGCTGCCTGGCTGATGGGGGGCTGGGACAGCACGCGGGGGTGGGGGTGGAGGGTGGGGGTCCTGACCTTGAGCAGTGAGTACTGGCACGAAGCAATGACCAGGCAGAACTGGAACACCCAGATGTCTCTGAAGAAGCCCTTGAGGAGCAGCAGGTAGCCTAGGAAGGCCACCAGGCTGCCCAGCCAGACCACAAAGATGTTCTCCAGTACCCCCCGGGTCCTGTGGGGGTTGTCGTGTCAAAGGCCTGTGCCCACAGCCCAGGGCCCCCTCCCGTGTCCTGTGCCCACGGCACGGCGCCCCTTCCTATGCTCTCGGCTGGAGGAAGAATCCCCTCTGCCATGTCCCTAGTGAAGGAAAGGTTCTGGGGACTGGGGTGGTTTCCCTTCCATATCATCAAGCAATTATCAAACAGATCCCATGTGCTGGGCACCTGATACTAGGCTAGGCACACAGCAGGGATTTGTGAACCCCAGGCCCCACGGTCAGTCCTGCCTCCTCCCTGTCCTGCCTAGCCCACAGGCCGATGCTTGGTGACCACCAATGTGATGTCAAACCCCCTTGCTGGGCCAAGGATGCCGAGGACCAGAGAGGTTAATGGCTCAGCTCCCCAGAGTCACTGTTGCTCCTCCCAGGGAGGCCAGACTTACAACTGTCCTGCTGACCCCTTTCCTGGGCTGGGACTCACCGGTCCAGCAGGGCCAGCAGGGCCAGCCTCTCATAACGCACAGGGGTCCAGCGGCCAGGTAGGAGCCAGTACTTGTAGCTGTGCTGAGGCCGGGGTGGCGCCTCCTCCATGAGGGTCTGCTCCTGGGACTCATGCAGGGAATCTTGGTCCAGTAAGTCAAACTGCCGGCACCAGCCACAGACATTAGGCCCAAGGGGGTCCTCCCCAGACAATTATAGCTCTACCCCGTGCACCTTGGTACCAAAGAATCCTAGAAAAGCCGGCAGGCCCCCAGGCCAACTGACATCCAGAAAAACACCCTCCTCTGGAGCAGGGCAGGGACCAGCAACCCTCGCAGGTGGCTGACTGTTTCAGACACAAACTGAATATGAGAGTTTCCCTAAAGTCTAAGCACGTATCTTTGCAACCTGCACTGCGGAGTTGAGTTTGGCGCCCTTAGCCAGCTCTGGGAGCAGTCTGGCTTGTCGGAACCTCTCAGAGGATCGCAGCCCTTTGGCCTGGTCCTACCCCCCCCCCCCATGTCCCTCCAGACCCCAGTTCCCATCTCACCTCGGGGATTTCCAGTGGCACCCTCCGGACCTGCATCCCTTGCAACACCACAGGTCGGGGCTGTAGCAAGGCCAGACCCCCTGTGGCCTCAGGGACCTCTGCAGAGTGAAAGCTGGAGGAATGAGAGTGGCGGTCCCTGGAGGGAGATGGAGAGGGAGAAAAAGAGAGAGAGGAAAAAATATAATAAGACAAAGAGAAAATCAGGGACAGAGAGACAGAGACAGGAAACACAGAAGGAATAACCCGCAGGGTCTGGGGGAACAGCATGACTTCAGCCCCAGCACCCAGGGCACCCCCTCCCCTGACTGCCGTGGCTGGCAAAGTGGCCGAGACAGTGGAGATGCGAAGGCTTGGGAAGTAAAGGGAGGGATGGAGAAAGCCAGGTTCTAGGAAGATCTCCACCCCGCCGCCATCTTCCTCCCCCTCTGGCTGTCTCCTCATCCAGGCAGGAGGGAGCTCACATTCCAGGGCGACCAGCCCTTTCAAAGTATCAGGGTCCCAAAAGAGTTTGAGATCCAGCGCTAAAGCAGTAAGGAAGATGTCGGTCTGGCCGAGCACAGAGCGAGACAAGGAAGACACTCACCAGGCCCCGTTGGTCCCCTGCTCCCCGCTGACTTGCTGTCCCACAGGGTTTTCATAGCCACCCCCAGCGAGGCCAAAGGTGTAGGAACGTCGCACCCCTGGGAGTGGGAAGCACAGAGCATTGTCAGAGAGAGGGAGTCTTGGCCCCAAAGCCCTCCGCTGCTGGACAGATTTCCACCCCCAGAGAATGGTCAGACAAGGAAACAGGCCTCCAGGCTGATACCACCAGAGGACCTGAGGTCTCAGCACTGACTTTCCCGTGTCCTGAGGTGAGGGAGCCACGTAGCAGCGCAAGGTAGGACAGTGAGCAGCAGCTGCCCCTACCCAAAAGGCTCCTCAGGAAGCAGAGGCCCCTTCTGGGGGCCCAGGACCAGCGGACTCACCACTCTCGTCATAGAAGTAGTGCACGGCGCCTTCTGAGGTATCATCAAAGGTGCAAGCCTCATGCACGTTGGCGCCTGACCGTGGCAGCAGCAGAGATGAGGCAAAGTGGAGGGCCGAGGGCAGGGTCAGGGCTCGGGAATGGGAGGCTGCACGGCCCCGCTGGGTTTCCTGCAGGCTGGAGGCCAGAGACACCCATCAGCACCCAAAGGAAGCTCAGGGGGCTCTCTGGGAGGTGGGGAGGGCAGGCCCGGCTCACCTAGGGGGAGACCCCATGACAGATGAGGGTGGGGTGGGATTGCTCCCAGCATTGTGGCGCCTCCGGATGGCCTGAGTCCGCCATACGCTGCTCGACCGGTCCCGCTTGGTGCCCTCCTCAGCAGCCCCTCCGAGAGAACCCCACATAGCCATGTATTATCCCCTCTGCTCTCGGGTTCAAAGACTGCAGTTCTCACCCAGCCCCCGGCTGGTTAGAGTCTGGCACAGACCATGTCCGACCCTCAAATTTCACCCCACCCCCCATCCTGCACGGCCTTCACTCACCACCCCCAGCTGCTCCTTCTTCTTGGAGTTCCCCCCGCCAACCTGGCTGGTTGGCAGTGGGTCCTCTCTGGTTCCCTAGGGCAAAGCTGTCTGACGGTGGCAGCGAAGCCAAGGCCACTGCAGGCTCACCCCCACCCTGGGCCTCTAGCTCTGCTTTGGAGCCTGCCAGGGGGGCCCGGAGACCGTCACCCCCTGCCCCGTCCATGCTGAGCACCCGGGCATGTGTCTTGGCACTAGCGGTGCTGGGGGTCCGCTGAGCTCCATATGGACGCTTTGGGGGCACCGTGGCCCCTTCTTCGGCCCCCCTGGGAGCCCGTCGCTTCCGGGGCCTGCCCCCCGCCCCTCTGGACCCCTCAGGGGAGTAACAAGAAGTGGAGGACGAGCTATCAGTGCTGAAGCGTCTCTGGGACCGAAGACTGGATGCGGGGCTGAGTTCACTGCCCTCGCTTGTGTCCTCATCTTCAAAAAAGCCCCCCCCCTCCAGCAGGGGGCGGCCAGTCACAGGGTAAGGGCGTCGGGAGGCTCGGCCAGGGGGGGAATGCCGGCGGATCGGGGTTCTGCGTTTGCTCGGCCGAAGCAGGGCCAGGTCTTTGGGTCGGACGACCAAGAGGGGCTCGGGGCCCCCTGGTGGAGTCCCAGCTCCGATCACTGTGTCAAAGGAGCGCAGGGTATCATCAGAGGGCACCCCAGCATCTGGGGAGGGGGGGAGGTCGCCTTCTGATGGCAGATCTGTGTCACTGCCATCCCTGGGATGGCCTGTGGGGGGACTGTCCAGGTGCGTGGAGTTAGTCTTCTCACTCTTAAAGCTGCTCAGGGTCTCCTTGTCGGTGCCACTGTAACAGGAATCGGAGGAGCCAGCCTTCTGGGGCACAGGATCCCCAGAACCCTGACGGTCTAGAGGTTGATAGCCAGCCCCGCCACGCTTCTCCTTGCGGCTGCTGGTGCGCACGAGTGGCCGGTCGGGAAGAGTCAGGTTCAGGAAGCTTTTGCTCAGCTCCTGGCTGAGGCTCCCTTTGAGCAGGGGGCTCATGGGAGTATCGGCTACACTTTCTCCACTCCAGGGGGTACCCCTGTTCCCAGCCAGGGGAGAACGCTCTGAGGAGTCTGTGCTGGGCAGCGAAGGATCTGGAGGAGGAGGGCCTGGGGGAGTCTGGGGGAGATCTCCAACTGCAATAGAAACAAGCCAATAGAAAGAGTTACCACGCCATGAGCCCAGTGGGGCAAGTCCAGACCCCCCACCTCCACCACCCCAGGCCCACTCACGTAGCTTCTCCGGAGAGTTCAGCTTCAGCATCTCTCGATCCGCTGCAGTCACAATCACATTGTTGCTGCCTTGCTCTCGAACCAGCTCCTTGATATCTGCAACATGAACGGGGTCCGTCAGCTCTGACCTCCCCAAACACTCGAGGGAGAGCAGAAAATCTGGGTCCAGGCCTCTGCACTTGCCCCAGTGGGGGGTGGGAGGGTGTCTCTGAGCCACCATGGAGGAAGCTACAAGCTCTCACCTCTCAGAGGCCCAGAGTCCTCTATCCGGGGAATCAGCTCCTAACAGAAAAGAAAGATGTGAACCTGAAGAAGTAATTCCCAAGGCAAAGTTATCAGAGCAGAGAGGAATATACAAGGGGGGGTCAGCTCACCGTGACCTGATTGAAACCGAACACGGAATGCTGGGAGCTGCAGCGTACGGGGGGTGTGGAGCTCACTTTCCGAAACACCGTCATCTCCACGCCAGGATCCCTGAGGGTTTGGGGATGAGGAAGTCAGGACCCAGCACACCCAGTGGGTCCCATTCTCCCCGTTCAGTCCCTGCTACCTGGGCACATTGCTGTCCCCGGGGGCGGGCTCTTCCTCCGCCTCCCCCAGAGTCGAGTTCCTCTTCTCCACTATCTCCCCCTGGTCGAACATGGCGTGGAGCCGGTAGTTCACGGTCTTGATGGTGGTGAAGATGACAGCCACGACAAGGCAGTACACGGCTGCCACCACCATGCTGGGGGGCAGGACCTGTGGACCATGGGAGGGGTGGTGACTGGGACCAGCCTAGCCTGCCCCCGGTCCCTCCATTCTCCAAGCCTGTTTGCCCTCCCCATCCCCCGGCCTGAGTCTCCCCCCAGCACCTCCATTTCCCCTCCCTGGTCCCCCATGCCTCAGGTCCCAGCCCCACCCTTGTGGAGCAGAAAGGGCAGCACCACCACTGGCCAGGTACTCATGTGGGAGCAGCTGGTGACCCCCCCCAATCCTGCCTGAGAGTCTTTCCCCTTCATCACAGAAAATAGCAACCCCTCCCTCCCCCCAGTTGCACAGCCAGGTGATCCAGTTGAGTGGGGTGCACCGTCCTCGGTTGTGCCTCAGTTTCCCCCTCTACATAGAGCAGCAGCCCTTCCCCCCATGAGAAAAGGCAGGTGCATAGGTCAGGCAGGCTCCAAGGTGGGAGCAAGCAGTCCCATCCCTCCAAATTCCCACCATACAGAACAGAAAGCGTAATGCCAACAGCAGCTCCTTCCCCCACCTCCCCCCAGGTGCATAGCTGAGGCGGGGCAGATGGCAGCCCCCCACCCCCTGTGCCTCAGTCTCCCCGCTCACCATGTACAGCAGGAAGGGCAGCGCCAGCAGCAGCAGCCAGGTGTACAGGTGGAAGCAGTTGGAGAAGGTGCTCTGATGCGGGTCGAAGAACCAGCCGCCCGTGAGTGAGGCCCACACGCCCTGGCGCAGGATCTGCAGCACCTGGGAGCCCATGGCCGCCCGGGGGGGGCGGCGCCGTCCGCGGGCCCGGGGCCCTCATGGGCGGCCCCGCGCCCGGCCCCCCGCCGCCCCCCCCGCCCCCCGCCTCGCTCGCCGCATGCGGGGCCTGCGGCCCCCCCGACCCCCCTGCCGCCGGCCCCGCCCCGCCCGCCGGAGGACCCGCCGCCGCTCGCCGGGCCGGCCACAGCTCCCGAGTCCCGGGCCTCGGCGCTCGCCCCCGATGAAGACCCCGCTCCCGGTGCCGGCCCCGGCGGGGGGGGGGAGGGGTGTGGGGAGGGGGCGGTGAAGGCCGGAAGCAGGAGCCGCGAGCCGCCAGCTGCCGGACGCGCATGCGCCCGCCGGACCCGGGGGGAGGACCCGGAAAGGGAAAAATCGCCACGAAGGACTGCGCGTGCGCCGGAGTGCCGAGGGCGGTAGTGCGCCGGCGCCCGTGCCAAGCGCCGCGATCTCTGGGCGGGGTCAGACGGGGTCGGGGGAGGAGCGATCCCGGCTACGAAAACGGAACGCCTGGGAGAGGACAAGAGGCACACTAAGCGCCTGCGCGATGGGAGCAAAGGAGATAGGTGGCTGGGGAGGAGCGGTCGGCCGGCCGGTTAGGAGCTGAATCCGGCTTCTGAAGCTGTGGAGCCGGGGCCTGTCACTCAACCTGGAGAAAGCAATCAGTGGTGACTGACCTTATGAATTTATGAAGCAGTCCCTACATCCCTGGCACACTGTTGAGCGTTGGGGATAGATAAAAAGGCAAAAAGAGACCCTGCCCTCCAGAAGCTTACATTCTGAGGGCAGGAACAGTATGCAAACAATCGGGTACCTAGGAGATGTGTGACAGCGGAGTCAGGAAGACCCGAGTTCGAATCTCAGCCGCGATACGAGCACGAGAATTCGCTCGGGACAAGTTGTGGGCCTCATATGGAAAATGGAGGATAACCACAGCACCAGGCACAAAGCATGAAGAGGTCACCGTAAAATGATGAGGTTTAGGCTAAGGGTGTTCTGGACCCCAAAATGCTACCACACCGACTTCTGCCGAATGAATTCGACTCAAGTCTTCCCTCGGCCAAAGAAAAGCAAAGTTTATTAAAAGTTCGCCTTACTGGGTAGACTCTTAAGGAGCCTAGGTATCTGTCAATATGGGTTTGTAATGCAGTGTGAATTGTGTAACGAATGCCAGCTGGGATAAGCTTCTCAGGACCTTAGTTTCCCCATATGTCATAAAAGAGGGTTAGAACTAAACTAGCAGGGGCCTTCAGTCTCCTAGAACGAGCTCTCTAATGCTTTAGAGAAATGGGGAGTAGGGTGGGGAGGAGCAGAGTTCTGCGCATGCGTGGATGCTGAAAGCCAGGCTCTAATGTCTTGGGTGTGGGGACCAGGAAAGCCACAGTACTAGGGCGATCGCATGCGCAAAGACGAAGTAGAGGGCGCTCCGAGGCCGGGAGGTGGAGCTCAGACAAGAGCCGGATGGCCATTGGGTTACAGGGAAAAACTGATATGCAGCTTTGCCAATGGGACATCCTCCGGGAAGAAGCGCCCGGATGGCTAAGATTTTGGGGCCTGGGAGCAGGAGGGCGCTACCTTCCCCTCCACCCCTACCCCCCACGGCCCGCCCCATTCTGTAGCCTGGAGGGATGGGTGACGTCAGTAGGATGAGCCATAGTCGCTTCCGTTTTTTAGGTCACGGTCCAGACTCGGCTAGTGCCTGGGCCGAAAATTCTCGGCGCAGGCAGAAGTAGAAGATTGCAGATGGCGTCGACTTTCTTAAAGAGACAGGCACTCCTCCGAGCAGAGGCGGCGGCTGGCAACGCCACCTCGGCTCCTTCTCAGAAGGCTCGGAGGAGCCCGGTCAAGGCTCCAGGGGCGCGGAGGGACGCACCCTCGGCCCCGCCGACGTCAGCGCCCGGGCACGCCCCCGTCCCTCCTCCCGCCTCAGTTTCCCCCCGGGTCCCCCGGGCAGCCGCGGGTGGGGCGGCTCGCGGCGGGGGGCGCCCGCGCGGGGTCCCGGGGGGGGCGGGCGCGGGGCTCGGGGTCCCCCAGCCGGGGCCGCCCCGCGGGGCTAGCGTCATCTGATGCTGTTTCCTGCAGGAGGGAGAAGAGCGGAAAAAAGCGAAACTCCTCCCCCGCCGCCGCCGCCTCCCGCCCCGGGGCCAAAGTACAAAGAGACCTCGGCAGGGAGGAAGGAGGGAGCGCGGCCCGGGTGGAGGAGAGGAGGAGGAGCGGAGCCAGCGCCAGGGTCCCCCCATGGTCCCGAGGCGGCGCCCCCGGGCGCCCCGCCCCTGAGCGGGAGCCCCAGCGGCCGGCCCTGCTCCCCAGCCCCGCGATGAGGGGGGGCGGCGCCGGAGAGCGCCTCTCCAGGCCTCGGTTTCCCCATCTGTTAGAATGAGGCGCGTGCTCTAGCCGCGGAGCCTATGCGCGCGGGGTACCCCCCGCCATGGAGCCTCTGAAGAACCTGCTCCTCAAGAGCCCCCTCGGGGCCTGGAACGGAGGGGGGCGGGCCGAGGGCGCCCCCAAGACCGCCTACTCCAACCCCGTGTGGACGGCGCTCTTTGACTACGAGGCCAGCGGCCGGGACGAGCTGACCCTACGCAAGGGCGACCGGGTGGAGGTGCTGTCTCGGGACGCGGCCATCTCCGGGGACGAGGGCTGGTGGGCAGGCAAGGTGGGCGACCAGGTGGGCATCTTCCCGTCCAACTACGTGTCCCGCGGCAGCCCCCCGCAGCCCGAGGTGGCCCGCTTCCAGGAGCTGCGCCTGGAAGAGGTGATCGGAGTGGGGGGCTTCGGGAAGGTGTACCGGGGCAGCTGGAGGGGCGAGCTGGTGGCCGTCAAGGCCGCCCGCCAGGACCCGGACGAGGACATCAGCGTGACTGCCGAGAGCGTGCGCCAGGAGGCTCGCCTTTTCGCCATGCTGGCGCACCCCAATATCATTGCGCTCAAGGCGGTGTGCCTGGAGGAGCCCAACCTGTGCCTGGTGATGGAGTATGCCGCGGGGGGCCCCCTCAGCCGCGCGCTGGCTGGCCGCAGGGTCCCCCCTCACGTGCTGGTCAACTGGGGTGTGCAGATCGCCAGGGGCATGCACTACCTGCACTGCGAGGCGCTGGTCCCCGTCATCCACCGGGACCTCAAGTCTAACAACAGTGAGTAAGCCGCCCCCTGCCCCTTCCCAGACTGGGCTCTCTAAGCTCCGCTAGGGGCTTTAGCTCTACCCACCCCTGGCCCGTGTAGGCTGACCTAGAACCCCGGGAAGGACTGGTTGGAAGTCTGGAGTGGGGTGGGACCCCTGGCACCCCCAGAGACAGCAGCTCTCTCTAAACCCTGCCCCTGGAGAAAGCAGTTGGAAGGAAGGTGGCTAGGGCTCAGGCTTTCATGGTTCAGCTTCCAGGGTAACTCCCCTTCCTCTCTGTTCCTTGTAAGTTAAGTGGAGTCCATGTCCCAATTTAGCAGAGGACAAAACTGAGAGAGAAGGGAAGTGACTTTTGCAGGGCCACTCTGAACTTCACTTATTTGATTCCAAACGGAGAGAGGTTTACAGGCTTGAAGCCTGGCTCCAGAAACACAGACTTCTCTCAGCCCACCCCACCCTAGGCATAAGATCAGAGAATGTCCAAGCTGGAGGAACCCTTAGGTCATATGGGATCCAGCCTGCTCCTTTTATAGCCGAAGGAGAGGCAGGCATCCTAGGGGTGGCCCTACCCTGAGGGTGCTGGGGAGACTGGACCAGAGCTGACAGTCTGTCCTGGAAGCCCACCCTTCCCTTCTCAGCTCAGATTGCTTAAGGCTTCTGGAGCCACCTCCCTCCCCACTGACACCAGCAAACCCCCACCTGGAACAGAGCTACCCCAGGGGAAGGCAGGGCCTTGAATGGAGCTTAAATCAGGGGCTTAAATCAGTATTTGTTTCTCTGAATAGTCCAGCCTCCCGACAGCGACTTGTGGAGATTTGTGAAAGGGACACTAGGTTTTCTTAGGCATTGAAGGAGAGGTGCTGGTGTAGTCTCATTCACCTCTCTCTCCTCCAGGAAGCCTTCCCTGGCTACCTCCATGCCCAGTGCTCCCTCCCACCTCTGGGCCGTTTGGCTCATCCCCAACAAGTTTGTCTCGATGACCATTAGCTGCCTAGCTCTAGTCTTCTAGACTCTATTCCTAGAGGACAGGAAACTGGTCTGTTCCCCCACTGCCTTCCCCCCAGTGCCCACTTTAAATGAGCAGTTGTTTCTTGAATGTATATTTTCATATTTACACCCCAAAACTGTTTCTGAGGGCACTGGAGCTAGCAGAAGAGTAAGGCCCTTGTCCATCTTGGCCAGTGAATTGCTATGAGACCTCAGGGAGGTCACTTTCCCTCTCTGGGCTCTAGTCTCCTCAGCTGTACAGGAGGTTATATTCAGTGACTGAGGTTCCATCCCTGTCATCATGGAAAGGCTGGACTTCTGAGTGTTGCCTGGGACCGTGCTGGGGCCTGCCCTCAGCCTACCCGAGGACAGAAGATGAACCTGTGTATTTGCTGCTAACCCTCAGTCCATCTGGGGCCCATGCAGCCAGGGAAGGCTTCTGGGAAGAAAAAGGTCTAAGGTGGGACCCAGCAGGAGAAAGGGCAGAAGCTTTTGGCAGCCAAGTCTGGGAGAGGGGAATGCTCGGCTCAGGGGGAGTGGGGGCGGAGTCTAGTCTAGACCATGGTCCTGGGCAGAGATTGAGGAGTAGTGACCCCAGGTGTCAGAGTGCCAGGCTGAGGAGCGGGGCCTGCAGCCTTGAAAGGGGGGGGGCACTTGGCCTCCTGAGCCCAGGGGGCAAAGCTGAGGGCTAGGGAGCTCTGGGCCCTTCTGTCCTGGATGGACGCACTGTCGCTACATCAGGAGGAAGCAGAGGTGGGCCCCTGCTCAGGCAGGCCCTGCATTCAGTCCCAGCTAATTGTGGGGGACTCTGGACCTCTGAACCTCAGTTTTTCCAAGTCAAAGGAGAGGCTGAGACTAGAAAAAGTCTGGGGGCCCTTATGGCTCCCAGTCTCTGCATCTCTGCTGGGCCCAGAGTTTCCAGCCTTCCCCTCCCACTTCTGGCTTCTTTGGCTGGGGGAAGGGTCCCTATTCCCCCTGCCACCCCCATCCTCAGAACCCTGTGCCTTGCCAGGACGGGGGATTCCCCAGCAGGCTGGACCCCTGGCTGGGGGGAAGGGACTCCTGGCTTCTGTTTTTCTTCCCTTCTCTTTATTGAGAAAATGGAACAATGGCCCGAGCCCCCACTCCCCACCCTCCCTGCTACTTCCTGTGTTTCCTGAACGGGCTTCCTGTCCCTGCCCTGGCCTCCTCACTCCCTCTCCCTCTCCAGGCCCAGCTGGCTGCGGGGGTGGCTGAACTGGGGGGGAGAGCTGGGAGCTAAACCCCCCTGGCCAAGCTGCTGAGCTCTGATGTGGCCCCTGTAATCCAGGCACCTTGGGCATCTCGCCTCCCTCTAGACTCCCCAGTCCTGGGTCCAGGAGTCCTGAGTGTACTGGGGGTGGGGGGGATCCCTGTCTCAAGGGTGGGGGGACATGGCAGAAAACAATGGGCTGATTTTCCTGTAGCGGCCTGGACAATGGGGTCCTTGTGAGCCTTGGCTGGAGGAGAGGAGGGAGGGAATTCTCCAGGCCCACGAGTCACAGGACTAGCCTCTTCAGGGCTGCCCCGACCCAGGCCAGCCCTGTTCCCCTCACCCCCTGACTGAGGTTGGTTAGAAAGGGGAAGCTGGGAAGACCAGGAAGGGAAGGGGAAGAAGTCTGGACAGGGCCCCATGGAGGTGGGTGGCCACAGGAGCCAAGGCCAGGGTTCTGAAACCAAGGAGGGGCCTTTGCGCTGGGCAGGGCTGGGCTGAGTGAGGCAGGGCCATGAGACCCCTCAGGGAAGCCTCCGAAGACAAGACTAGAGCCATCTGAGCCCGGCTGGCCACTTCCCTCTGAGGGTCAACTGGCCAGATTGGGGCTCAGGACACAGCCCGGGGCTGACTGCCTCTGAGCCTCAGTTTCCCCATCTGTCCAGTGAGAGAGCTCTATCGATGCAATTCAGTGAGAATTTTATCAAGTGTCTCCTAGGTGCCAGGCCCTGGGGCTAACGAGACAGAAAATGAAACAATTCTTGTCCTTGGGGAGCTTACATTCCACTGGGGGCCTTCCAGCTTGGAGTTCCTGGGATCTAGCTGGGACTGTGGGGCACGAAGGGCCCTGCCCTGCCCCGCCACTCATTAGAGATCATGGCCTTCAAAGACATTTCTCCTGGGTCGCTCTGGATGTAATCATAGCTCTGCCCAGCTTTGGGTTGAGTCTGGGCTCTGCTTTGACCTTCCTGTATGGGGTCCGGCTGCCCTTGCCCTCTCTCCCCCCTCCCCTTTTTTGGGTGAATCAGAGATGACTTGGCCAGAGCCACACAGAGAGTAAATGTCAGGTCAGATTTGAACTCAGATCCTTCTGACTCCAGGGCCAGTAACCCTATCCGATGTACCACCTAGCTGCTTTTGAGACAGGCTAGGGAGGCCACCAGGAAACTTAAAAGGCCCCCTGGAAGGAAAGGTGTGATGGGCAGGAGGAGCTCTGAGGCCCAGGGAGAAGGGATGGGCCCGAGGTTGACCTAGCAGGGAGCATCCAGATGGGATCTGAACTCTAGGCCAGGGCTCCTCCCATAGTACCTGGCTGCCTCTCCAAAGTTTCAGGCAGCAGCCTGAGGGTGGGGCCAAGGCCCCCCGAAGGAAACAGGAAATGAAATGTACTAGAGGTAGAGAGGAATCCCCCCCCCCATCAGGCCTGGCTTCCTCAGAGAACACTGACTTGGGCTCAGGGAAGCCTGGGTTCCAATTCCTCGGGAGACCTGCCCTAGCTGGGGCTTGGCTCTGCCCAGAGAGCGTCAGTCCTGTCAACTATGAAAGGGGAACCCATCTGGGCAGCCCCAACACACACTCCGGGCTGCTGAGATCACATGCCCAAGTTCCTTGAAAACGGGCTGGCAGCTCTTGGCAACCTGGTTTTAATCCTTCTGGCTGGGCTTTGGCCTCAGGGACCTGAGGGTCTCCTGGGGAGAGGGCAAAGACATTTATTAAATGCCTGGCATATGCGCCTAGCTCTACAAATAATACTTGAAACAACCCTATGGGGGAAGAGCAATGATCATCCCCGTTGTACAGATCAGCAAACTGAGGCACAGAGAGGGTAGTCCCTTTCCTGCTGTCACAACTATGAAGTGTGAGGCAGAATTTGAATTCTAGTCTTCCTGCCTGGCTGGAGAGCCAGAAGGGTCCTTGGGGGCCACCTCGTTCATGCCTCCCCAACCTCCCACCCATTTTACAGATATGGGAACTGAAGCCCAGAGAGGGGCCTTGGGCACTTGCCCAGGGTCGTGCTAGTATGTGCCAGAGGTGAGATGGAAGATTGGCTTCTCTGACTTGGGCCAGTGCTTTTTCCACAGTTAAATAATAATGGGGGGGCACTAAGGAGAAATCAGAAACAGCATACCGTAGGGTAGTCTGAAGAAGAAGGGCACTAACAGCCGGAGGGGTCTCTAGGGCGCAGAGAGGACCTCATGAGGGAACCTAGGCGGTGAGGAGGGGGTGTGCATTCCAAGCATGGAGGAATGGCTTAGCCAAATGCTTGGAGGCAGGAGATAGCAGAATCAGACCAGATGCAGTGTTGTCCCTGAGTTCTCCTAGGTTCCCTAGGGAAGCACAGAGGATTTTTGAGCAGGGCAGGGACAGGTGTGGTCAGAGTGGAGGAAACGTGGTGGCCATCCCTGTTGGGTGGGCCTCCCAGCACCTGACATCTCCCCCATCTCCAGATGAGCAGTTGCCATCCTCTGCCCCGCCCTCTCTGGGGACCTTTCCCCGCTCACGGGGCTCTCTCTCCTCCCAGTCCTGCTGCTGCAGCCTGTCGAGGGGGATGACGTGGAGCACAAGACACTGAAGATCACTGACTTTGGCCTGGCCCGAGAGTGGCACAAGACGACCCAGATGAGTGCCGCTGGCACCTACGCCTGGATGGCTCCCGAAGTCATCAAGGCCTCCACCTTCTCTAAGGGCAGCGACGTCTGGAGGTCTGGGGCCCCTGACCACAGGAGGGGGTGGGGGATGCCAGAAGGGTTGAGCACTTACTCGGGCTCTTCTGGCCTACAGCTTTGGGGTGCTGTTGTGGGAGCTGCTGACTGGGGAGGTGCCCTACCGAGGCATAGACGGCCTGGCTGTGGCCTATGGAGTCGCCGTCAACAAACTCACCCTGCCCATCCCTTCCACCTGCCCGGAGCCCTTTGCTCAGCTCATGGCTGGTAAGGGAGCCGAGCATGCAGGGTACTGGAGAGGGGGGGAGCTTGTGCTGGTGACGGAGAGGGCTTGGGGGCAGGGCAGGAAGAGGCAGAGACAGCCCCCTCCTCTTTCCCCCAAGACTGCTGGGCACAGGACCCCCACCGCCGGCCAGACTTCTCAGCCATCCTGCAGCAGCTCTCCGCGTTGGAAGCCCAGGTGTTGAGGGAAATGCCCCGGGATTCCTTCCACTCCATGCAGGACGGCTGGAAGCGGGAGATCCAGGGTCTTTTCGACGAAATCCGGGCAAAGGAAAAGGTGCTGGCTCCCAGGGCCCTGAGAAGGGATGGGATGGCTGAAAACAGACTGAAGGGAGGCAAGAGCAGAGCCAGGATCTGAACCCAGGTCTCACTTCCAAGCTCCTGCCATACAAGATGGGGCTGGGGGGGGCAGGACACCTGGGTTGCTAGAAAGGCCATTGGGGAAGATGATGAATAAAGTTCCTGGTGAGGACAGAGTGTCTGGACCCAGGACAAGGGCTGCCTGTGTTGCTACAGCTAAGCAGGTCTGGAGGGGTGGCTGGCTTCCCAGAAGGGAGGAGGCTAGGGGAGCCGCTGGGCTGGGCAAGAAGCCTAGGAAGAGGTAAGATACCTGAGTTCCTGAGTCAGCGGAGCAGGAGCAACAGCTCCGGGTCCTTAGGAGGCCTGGGGACAGGCTGGCCAGGACCAGAGAGAGTCCTGGGTCCCAAGAGGGGAACGGTAGCCAGGGCACCTTGGTGCAAATGTGGCCTTTGCTACTTGACTTCTGGGGTGACCTTGGTGGGGCCAGCCACCCTGAGCCTTAGCTTCTTCTGCTCTTCCAGTTCTCCATCTCCCAGCCTAGGTGGTAGTGGGCAGGGGTGAGGTATGGGGAGGGCTCCAAGGCCCTGGAGGGGGCTGTCCTGGGGGAGGGGGCTCTCCCAGGGGTGCGGCACTCCCTGGGGAGCCCTGGAGGGGAGGGGCGACCCCTGACGTCCTGCCGTGCCCCCCCTCCAGGAGCTGCTCAGCCGCGAGGAGGAGCTGACCCGGGCGGCGCGCGAGCAGCGCTCCCAGGCCGAGCAGCTGCGGCGGCGAGAGCACCTGCTGGCGCAGTGGGAGCTGGAGGTGTTCGAGCGCGAGCTGACCCTGCTCCTGCAGCAGGTGGACCGAGAGCGGCCGCACGTGCGCCGCCGCCGGGGCACCTTCAAGCGCAGCAAGCTGAGGGCGCGGGACGGCGGCGAGAGGATCAGCATGCCCCTGGGTGAGGGGGCGGGGCCTCTTCGAATGCTGCCTCCTGAGTGGCTGGGGTGGGGAGAGGCGGGGGCTCCGAGGAGGGGCGGGGTCTAGGGGTTTATTTGCATATGCTGCCTCCTGAGTGGTGCGGGGCGGGGCTGGGGCGGGGCCTCGGAGTCGAGGCTCGGCCCCTTCGCTCTCACCGGCTTTTTCTGCCTGTGCCCACGCCTAGACTTCAAGCACCGCATCACCGTGCAGGCCTCTCCTGGCTTGGATCGGAGGAAAAACGTCTTTGAGGTCGGGGCCGGGGACTCACCCACGTTCCCACGCTTCAGAGCCATCCAGTGTAAGAGATCCCCTCCCTGAGACCCAGCAGGGAGTCTTGGGCTCTGAATGTTAGCCCTGGAAGGGGAAACGGTCCCAGAGGGCTGCATGCCATGGGCAAGACTGCACAGGGTGTGGGGGGCAGGGCTCGGCTCCTCCCAGCGCTGGAGCCCCCCCTGCCCTGCCTCCCCAGCCGACCCTGGGATTCCTGCCTAGCCAGCGGAGGGGGCAGGAAGGGGGCTCCTGAACTGGTTCTTCTTCCATCCACAGTGGAAGCTGCAGACACCGGGCAGGTTTGGGGTCGCCAGTCCCCAAGACGCTTGGAAGACCCAGGAAATGGGGAGCGCCGCCCGTGCTGGGCCTGGGGGCCTGGCTCCCCTAAGCCAGGGGAGGCTCAGAATGGGAGGTGAGTGTCCTGATTTGGCCCCAGCCCGTGCCCTACCTACCCCACCCCTTACCCCATCTGCCTCTCACCTCTGCTCTCCTCCCCTCCCCAGGAGGCGGTCCCGAATGGATGAGACTACCTGGTACCTGGACTCCAATGACCCGTCGCCCCTGGGGTCTCCATCCACACCCCCCACACTCAATGGTGAGTGTCTTCTTCTCCTGCTGGACCATGGCCCTTCAGGGTCCTCTCCAGGAGACAGTTCTGGGCCCTACTAAACAGCCTTTGGCCTGTCCTGTATGCCCACCAGGACGTTTCTGATACTTTCTGGGGATCTCTGGGCACTTGTCCTGCCATCTGATTGGTAGAAACCTGTGTCCCCAAGGTAGAACCATAGTGGTTGAACCACCACAGGCCCTGTCTTCTCTCTGTGTCGGATGAATGGAGCCTCCTTCAGGGGACAGCTGGTGGGGGGTGTTGGGAGGAGGGGACACAGTGGCACCCACAAGAATGGGTCAGGGGCCTTACTGTGTGCCTGGGACAGCGCCAAGGGGAATAAAGCTTGAGTCCTCACACTTGTCAAGGAGCTGGTATTTGGACTGAGGAAGGATGAGTACACATGACTCAAAGTGTCTGAAATGGCAGATTCAGGCTCTGTGTGCCAGAGGAAGCCCAAGGAGAGGGATTCCCGTACACTCCAATGCCAGCCTCCTTGCCAGTGTGACCCATGTTCCTCCCCTTTGCTAAGCTCTTCCTTCCAGCCAGCCCAACCAACCTGCCCTCCCCATAAAGGTCATCTCCTACCTCTGTGCCTTTGCACAAAGTCCTCCTGCCTTCACAAGGATTAATTTGGTGGTCACCTCCTAGGGGAAGCCTTTATAATAGCTCGCTGTCCCCCCAGTAATTCGTGGCTCCTACAAGGCAGGAATTCCCTGTAGCTTGGCACTTGCTGTGTCCCTGGAGACAGGGAGACGAAACTATGGGAAGGAGGCTGGGAGCCAAGTGCCTAGGTCAGTCCTACTGTATGCTTGGGAATACCATGAGAACCAAAGGGGGAAGGTAGGTGGAATGAGGCCAGAGAAGGTAAAACCCCTATCCCCACCCTCCTGCAGCTCCCCACAGACTACTTGGGAAGACAAGACTCACATGTTCAATGCTGTGGACAGTGTTGGCAGGCTAGGGGCCGGGCTTCTGGGAAAAGGCTTCCTGGGGGAGCTGAGGGGCTTAGAGAGCAACCAGCTTTGGAGGGGAGACCGTGTCTTCAGTGATTCAAAGAGAAATCAAATGCATTGGGCTCAGCCAGCATTTATTAAATACCTGCTGTATACCCGGCGTGATGTGAGTCCCTGAGGATATAAAGACAAACATGAGCCCCTCTGTGCCCTTGAGGAGATGACATTATTGGAGGGGAACAAGCTGCAGAGAAGTAGATAGTCATTGTGTTGGGGAGCAGATGCAGATGTGTGAGGGGGTCAGAAAAGGCCCCCTGTTGGAGGCACCTCTTGAACAGAACCTGAAAGGAGTTGCTGAAGCCCCGTGATCCCAGGAGTGACCAGGGCAGTGACTCACAGACCCGGGCTTGAAGAACTTCCACTGAAGAGCCTGGGGGAATAAGGGGAATGGGGTGGCCCAGGCAGCCACTGTCATGCTAGTCTGAGCGAGGGGGTAGGGAGTGGGGAGAAGGGCAAAGCCTCGTGGGTGCTACCTTCTTCCCCTGCCCCAGGGCCTCCCCTTTCTGTCCCCTGATATCTCCTACTCTGTCCTCCCTCCTCAGGTGACATCTGCCCCCCAGAGCCTGAGGAGCCACGGCGAGCGAACCCCTCAGACCGGAGTGGGACTCCCAAGATCATCCAGCGTGCCTTGCTCCGGGGCACAGCCCTGCTAGCCTCTCTGGGGTTGGGCCGGGACCTGCAGCAGGCTGGCAGTGGGGCCCGAGACAAGGGAGACGCTACCCCCGAGGAGGCATCATCATCACCACCCTCTCCCCTCATTCGCTTCTCTCCCAAAACTCCAGATGCCCCGACCTCTCCACTGAGCCTAGATGCTGAGACACCTCCCAGCCCCCCACTGCTTGACCTGGGAACCCCTGGGGAGCAGCCCTCTGCCAAAAGTCCCCGCCGAGAGGAGGCAACACGGGGTAAGGAGGCCCAGCCCTAGGGAAGGGACTGAACCTCCAGCCTCCACAAAGCAGCCATCTGTTTATCAGAAGGAGAAGGGGACTTGGAACGTAGAATTTAGAACATCAGAACTGAGGGGGCCCTTAGGATGGGGATGTCAGATCGTCAGATCTAGAAGAAATCGTGGAATGTCAGGGCTGGATGAGACTTAGGATGCAAAAAGCCAGAGCACCTTTTTGTGGGGCCAGTGAGAGATGTGCTCCCCTTTGCATCTGGCGTCTTTTAGCTGCTGATTCTTCAGGAGGGGCCTCCTGCAGTGAGGAAGTGGAGGCCTGGACCTCAGAATGGTGCTGGGGGGGGTGACCTAGGACCTGGTGCTGTCCTGTATCAAGCTTCTCCTCTGCTTCCTTTGCAGGTGGGGCTGTCTCCCCTCCTCCCGGGGCATTTCGTTCCCCTCCCGGCACCCCCCGATCCCCGACACTGGGCCTCATTGGCAGGCCTCGGCCTTCACCCCTCCGAAGCCGCATTGACCCCTGGAGTTTTGTTTCCACTGGACCCCGCCCATCCCCACTTCCATCTCCACAGCCTGCCCCACGTCGAGCCCCCTGGACCCTGTTCCCAGACTCAGACCCATTCCGGGACCCCCCATCCTTCAACCCTTTTGGCCCAGAGTCCCCCCAGAACAGGAGATCCCAGACCAAAGCTATGGGGGGCCAGGCTCCTTGGGGAGCCACAGAACCAGAGGGGAGCCCCTGAGTGAGGGGGGAGCATCTTGGAAACTTTCAGGGAGCTGGCCCTGGGGAGGTGGATGCCCCCCAAGGGGGCCCTTCAGCCAGGGGGGCCCTCTCCAGGAGCCACTGTATACACTGGAAAAGGAGAAAGGGGCCAGACCCCCAAAAGGCCACTGTATCCATGGGGCTGATGGCCCCTGCCCACTATTCCCCTAGTCCCTCTGGAGGGGACTGAGCAGTCTCTAGGAGCTAGGACCCTTTCCCAACTGCTTCAGTTTCTTCCAGAGACTCTCAGTTCTCTAAGGTGGCCCCTTTTTTTTAGAGGGGGGCACCAGATGGGAATGAAACCTCCCTTCCCTGGAACACTACGCTTCACCTGAAGCCTTAACACTGGACCTAGGGGAGTCCAGAGGGGAGGCTGGGGTCACCCCTGGCCCTCCAGTCTCGAGGGGACCCCTGAAGCCAGCCCTTTGCCCCTCTTCTTCCCCTGTTGGGGCTAGACACTGTAACTGGCTGGTTTAGGGGGCACCAGAACCAGTCTCAGGGAATCACCGTCTGCCCTTCCCCTGGCCCCGGGACAGGAGGCAGGGAGTACAAAGCTATGTGGTTGTGCCTGGGGACAGGGGAGAGGGAGGGACCAATGTATCCAGCAGTGACTGGGCCATCACCACCCTTGGGGTGTATCCCACTGTGTTTCCGCAAGCCAGTGGCCCAGAGAGTGTCTGGGATGCCGTCTCCCCTAGAGACGGCAGGAGCTGACTCCCCGTTGCAGCTTCTCGTGTCCTCAGAGATGGGGACTCCCAGAACACTCCCCCCACCTCCCAGTCCTGGAGGTCACAGCTTAGACTCTAGGCCACAGAGTGCCACTGAAACCAAATAAACTTCAGCTGTCTACACTGGCTCAGCTGCTTTCTCTTTGACTACCAGAGAGGATTCAGGCCTAGACTCTAGGCCACAGAGAGCCACTGAAACCAAATAAACTTCAGCTGTCTACACTGGTTCAGCTGCTTTCTGTTTGACTACCAGAGAGGATTCTGGGAATAACTGGCCCAGGGACCTGGAGAGCTGTCAGGAGCTTGGGAGATTCAACTGATTGACCAGAGTACAGATTTCAGAACTAAGAAACAAAAGTGAGGGAGGGTCCTGCCCTGGAGGAGATTCCGTTCTCACCTGCCTGCTAAGAGAAGGAGGCTCTTGGAGGCAGACCAGCTCTGACACATGGAGGGAGGGCAGTAGGAAAATCTGGAACTCAAAAGAATAGTTTGAAATTAATTTTTTAATTATGCAAACAAGACAGTCTGCCCTCAAGAAGCTTACTTTTTTTGTTTTTTGGCTTTTTGGAGGGCAATTGGGGTTAAGTAACTTGCCCAAAATCACACGGCTAGTAAGTGTGTCAAGTGTCTGAGGCGGTATTTGAACACAGGTCCTCCTGACTCCAGGGCCGGGGCTCTATTCACTGCACCCCCAAGCCACCTCCAAGAACCTTTTGTTCTAATGAGGGATGAAACGTACAAATACGGACAAGGCAAGTTCAGTATAGGATATAATTAACCAAAGGAAGATGGTGGGGTCATGGAGGGCTGGCGAAGGTGAAGCAGGGAAGGTCAGCAGTCAGGCCTGGGTGATGAGTAGAGAAGGTCAGAGACGCTGGGTGCAAGAAGAGTGGAAAGGCAGGAGAGGACCAGGTTGGGGGGCTCTGAAGGTCAAACAATTTTGTATCCAATACTGGAGGCCATAGGGAACCCCTAGAGTCTGTTCAGTATGGGGTGATGGGATCAGACCTGGACTTGAGGAAAATCCTTTTGGTGGCTGAATATAGAACGGCCTGGAGTGGGGAGAACCTTGAGGGAGTTCCCCCCCCCAACAGCTATTGCAACAATCCAGGGGTGAAGTGATTGATGAGGGTCTGGCCCAGGGTGGGGACAGTGTTAGGGGGGGCGAGAGCACTAGCTGCTAGGGGGATCAGGAAAAGGAAGCCTTTAGAAGGGGGCACTGGGATTGTTCTCAAGGCATCAGGGGGCTGTCGGAGGCCGAGGTAACATGGGAAAGCATCCCAGGCAGGGGGCAGACAGTAACATGCACCCCTAAGGGGGCCCCCAACAAAACCCTTCAAGCTTGGCTGCTATTTGGATGATTAGTGGAATGGAGAAGGTGGGCATCTTCAGCCCTGGGTTTTCAGTGCAGGCCTTCGAAGCTGTGGGAACCTGGCCTGGGGCTCTGGGGCTCATCTGGTTCCCAGTTTCCCCACCTTTAAAATGAGGGTGGTGACCCAGATAATTTCGTAAGCCTTTCCCAGATCTGGATTCTGGGATGCTTGTGGGACACCGTGACCTCTCCCCTGCCTCCCTCCTGTGGCTGGCAAAGTGGCTGCCTCAGAATGGGAGCACGGCATGGGAAGGAGAAGAGAGTTCCAGGACCTATGGGTTCTGCTAATGGTGGAGTGTGCTTGAACAAGTCTCTTTCCCCCTGTAAATTCGAGATGCTTTGGTGGTTTTAAGGTGATGCCCATAACTCTCACCTGGTCCCCAACCCACACACCTCTAGTGTCAGGCTCCTCCCTCATCCCAGGCTCTCATCCCCTCTCAATCACCCACACTGGGCACCGCCCTAGTCCTCCTCTCAGCACCCAGGAGCTGTGTTTCTCAGCCGCTTGCTCTCTGTCCCTGCCCCTCAGAGCCCAGGAACCCCGTGCACCCAGCTCCTGGATCTGAGGAGCAGGGATGATGCTGAGCATGGGGCCCAGGGCCCGATACTGGCTGCTCCTGGCCTGTTATCTGGTCTATTTATTGCTAGGGTCTGCTGTGTTCATGGCCATTGAGGGTCCACCTGAGCACAGGCTCCGGGAACAGCTGCTAGGGCACCTAGCTGCCTTCCAGGCAGACCACCAGGATTGCCTGTCCCCAGGGAAGCTGGAGGTGCTGCTGGAGGCAGTCCTGCAAGCCCAGGCTTATGGAGTCTCTGCCTTGGGCAATGCCACTGAGCCCCAGAACTGGGACTTTGCCTCTGCTCTGTTCTTTGCTGTCAGTCTCCTCACCACCACAGGTAAGGGGCTCTGGAGGAAGGGAACAGGACAGAGGACCAGGCTGGAGCCTGGAGCCCGTGCCCTGCCGACCCTGATGGGGTGGAATGGTGGCCAGATGGAAGTGCTCCCTGTCCCAGAGCTCCTAGATAGGGCAGCCCAGTGACAAGACCAGAGATTCTCCTCCACACACAAACTCCCAGTGTGGGGTGCAGGGGGAGCTCCTTCTAGAGCTTGACGCTCCCCAACCGGTACCTCCAGTTTGTCAGCCAGGAGGGGTGTGTCCTGCCTCTGAGCCTCACCTACTCCAGGCTGCTCCCTCTGGAACTGGAGAAGGGCAGGACCCCAGCCCAAAATCTTGCATTTGGGAGGGTCTTCAGGCCTTGTGACCCCTCTGACCAGTGGATAGCCATCCTCTGCTTGAAGCCTTCTAGTGATGGAGAGCTCACTCCTCCCCAGCTCTGTTGGGAAGATGTTCCTGGGAGCCAGGCCCGACTTTCCTCTCGCTACTCCCACCCCTGGTGCTGCCCCCTTTGCCGTGACAACCCAGCAGATATTTGAGGACAAGGATGGTCCCCCTGCTTCGACTCCTCCCTTGTCCGGGATATTATCTCCATTATTGCAGATGAGGAAACTGAGTCTCAGAGAAAATCAGGGACTTATCCTTAGTCACACAGATAGAAAGTGTGCAGAGCGGGATTTGAACCTAGATCCTGGAGACTCCAAATATTCTATGAGGCCACTAGGGGGCGCAGGCGATGCTGGTTTGGTTTTTAAATGTCCCTCGCCAGGGTCCAGCCCAGGGCTCTGCTGAACTGGACTGTCATCGAGAGTCCCAACTATCAATATCCTGGTGAAATGTTAGAAGAAGGGTACAAAGGATCTGGGGTGCCTAGGCTCTGGACCTGGCACTGCCAGGGCCTAACTGGGTGACCTTGAACCAGCCAGTGCCTTCTCTGGGCCTCAGTTTCCCCACTTGTCAGATCAGGAGGTTGGGCCGAAAAGTGAGGGTCTCTGAAGACTCTCAGCTCAAGAACTCTGGGAGATAGTCATGTGACTCTGTGATGTTGAGGGGGCGGGTCACCCCCAAATCAAGTCATCCTTCCTACAGTATACAGAGCTTTGTGCATGGTGCTAGGGCATCTCTGCAGGATTGTTCTAGTCAGACACGGGGAGAATTGACAGAGAGACAAATGATGCACTTAGGCTTTGGCAGAGGGAAGAGTTTGCTAGTGAATAGAGCCATCCAAGGTAGAGTGGGCTGCATGCCCAGGTAGTGAACTCCCCGTCGTTGGAGATCTCCGAGAAGAGGTTGTGTGGCTGCTTGTCAGGGAAGTCGCAGGGGCCATTCCTGCTCCCACCTGGGTTGGCCCTAGCCTCTGAAGATTTTTCTAACTTGGAGACTCTGGGTTTTGCAGAGTTGAGGTGGGGGGATAGCACGCCCCCAACATTTAACCAACATCCCTACATTCCCTGAGAAGCATCTCTGTGGGGGATCTGGGGGAGGGGCAGTTCCCAGAAGTTCAGAGTGGCTCGGGAGTCAGGGAGGGAAGGGTGGCCACCAGGGGTGTTTGCTTCATTGGGGTGTTCTGTGGGTCTGGGGGATTGAGTGCCTTGGGAGGCCTCCGGTGGGTCTCAGACTGTGTGTGTGTAAGAGAGTACCAAGGGCACTGCCAGGAATGGGATGGGCAGGGGACAGTCCCTCACATGGCACGCCACTTGCTAAGTCTCCCCTTCCCTCTCCTTCCCCCCCTCCCCAATCCAGGTTATGGCCACACAGCCCTGCTCTCCGATGGCGGGAAGGCCTTCTGTGTGGGCTTTGCGGGCCTGGGCCTGCCTGCAGGTCTTGTGCTGGTGGCGGTCCTGCAGCAGCACCTGCTGCGCTCTCTGCGCTGCCTGGTGAGCTGGGTGGCCGCCCGCTGCAGCCTGGCCCCTGCCAGGATCCCCTGGCTCCAAGCCTCGCTGCTGGGCCCGATGGTCGGGACCATCTTTGTGCTGCTTCCTGCCCTGGTGCTCTGGAGCCAGGAGGACCGCTGGAGTCTGCTGGACGCCTGCTATTTCTGCTTCATGTCGCTCAGTACTATCGGGCTGGGGGACATCGTGCCTGGCCAGGACCGTCACCTTGCCCTCTACTGGTTCTCCCAGCTGGCCCTCATTTGTGAGTAAAGGGTGGAATGGGACCCCAAGAACCGTGGAGACCATCCAGGCACCTTTACACCTAGTCTTTAAGTCAAAAGTAACTCTAATGGTGGAAACTCAGGCACCATGGCAGGCCAGTGTGGCAGAGAATCTTGGGATTTTGAATTGAAAGGAACCTCAAAGATCATCTGCTCCAAGTCCCTCATTTACAGAGGAGAAAGATGATTCCACTAAAGGTGTGGCAAGTGCCAGAGTCAAGATTCGAACCTGAGTTCTTTAACTCCAAATCTGGTATTTTTTCCTAAGATGAGCTTGGGGGGGGGGGGGGGAAGGGGGCAATAGTCGACCTTCCAGGGTCTTCACTTTAAGCAGGAGGTGAATGACAAAGAAGCCTGGGATGGGGAATAACTGGCTTTTGGCGGCCAGGCATCCCTAAAGGGGAGGCTTCAGTATGAAGGCTCTTCCTAGCATCAGAAGACAATTTACCACCGTTGGAGTGTTTTGAAGAAATTACCAGAAAGCTCTTGTGGGAAAGGCAGAGAGATCAGTCTCAATCGCCTTGGCCAGAGAAGCTAGTGCTGGGAATGTCAGAGTGAGGGGGAGCTGGCCACTTGTCAGGGTGTGACCAAGGGGATTCTTGATGCCTCAAAGGTCGATACTTCTGCCTCTCTGCCCCTCACTGCTCCCCATCCCCAGGGGCTGAGGGCTTTGCTGCCTGTTGGGCATGGAGACAGGTGCCTCTCCCAGGCTAGGACCCAGGAACCAAGGATCTGAAGGGGGAGAAGTCAGGGCAGGAGTCCAGGGACCTCCATCCCCTTCTCTCCCTCATTCTGGCTCTCCTTCTCCACTAGGTTACCTTCTCCTGGGGCTGCTGGCCCTGCTGTTAACTCTAGAGACAGTCTCAGAGCTAAAGGAGGTCCAAACAGTCATGGGCTTCTTCAGCTACAGCATCTCCAAGAGCCCAGAGGACCAAAGGGGCATTGTGACTCGGGACATTCTGGCCCTTAGCAACTGCCCACCCACCAGCGCCTCCCCTGAGACAGGTCACCACCTCCAAAGCTGCCCAACAGAACCCGGAGTATCCCTCCCTCCATAGTGTGAGAGGTGTGTGTGAGTGTGAGTGTGTGTGTGTGTGTGTGTGTGTGTGTGAATAAAGAAGAGTCAGCTTCCCACTTGCTTGTCTTTGACTCAGTCTCTTCCTCTCAGAGCCAAGCCCCCAGAAGCCCAGGGCCCATGTGATGCCTTGGACCCAGTGTCTGGCACTGGAACACACCTCTCTTTTGCACTGAATCAGCAGGGCCAGGGAAGGAACCAAACTTGCCCAAGGCCTCAGAAGCCCGGCCAGCTAGTTTTATAATGCAGGCTACCCTCAGTGTCCTCATCTGTAAAATGGGCAATGACTTTTTCCTACACCCCTTCAGCTCTTTGGTGTGAAGGGAAGTCCTTGATTCCGTAGACACGAGTTCTTGTATGTTATTCAGAGATGGAAGATACCATGGTCCTTGTCCCTTCAGTTTTATACAGGAGAAAGCTGGGGTGCTGGGGAGGCCTGCCAGGAGTCAGCCCCACAGGTGACTTGAAGCAGGCAGGATGCTAAGGATACAGACCAGCCCCTGGCTCCACAGCCAAACTTACTTCCCTGGAGGGAAGGTGAGCCACTCTGGTCCTCCTAGGACTGCCTTATTTGCACATGAATGGCTAATCAGCATCTCCCAGCCTAGCCCACCTTAGGCCTGCTGCTTCCCTTCTGCCCAGCGCCCAGCGTGGAGGGCTGGCAGGGAAGGAGAGAGCCGAGTTCGGGTTCCAAGTCAGAATTTATTGTGGCCTAGCTCCTGGTTATGACGGTGTGGTTCCTGGGGGGTGGTCCAGGACCCAAGGATTTCAGAGACGACTTTGGCGGCCAGTCACTGCCACAGGCTAATCACCAATGGTTCTATAGTCTCACCACCCCTATTAACAAGAACCACCAGAGCCAGTCTTTGCTTGGCTGGGGAAGGACGGAGGCTGGGGGATGGAGTCATTGACCACTCTGCCCCCCCCTTTGCTTCCTTTAGCGAAAGTCCAAGAACCCACCGGAGATCGTCGGGGCTCCCCAAGTGCAGCGGGCGCCCTAGGGTCCCACGCATACACAAATAGACACACTCGTACACACACTCACACACACGCTTCAATAAATACGGCCCGATGGGCTGGGGTTTGGAGACGGGCAGACCCCATAGCTAGGGTCGCCCCACGCCCCGGGAGCGCTGCGAACCAGGCCCCACGGCGGCCTCTGGCGGCCACGCGCGGAAAGGCACAAGTGGGGCTGAGCAAGAGAGCTGGGGGGATCCTTTGGGGGTGCAAGAAGGCGGATCGCGGGACCGGGAGTCAGTGGCCGGATTGCAGAGGCCTGCCTCAGTCCGGCCCAGCCGCAGGCATCAGGCATATCGGGAGGAAGGGAGGGAGGGGTGGTGGCAGGAGATCCCCAGAACCCCGGGAAGCTCGGGCGGCCGCAGCCAGGGACAGCGGCGATCCTCGTTCCCCACCTACCCCGAAAGGGAGAGGCCACCCTAAGGGACTGGACGGGAGTCCGCAGCCGGCCCGATTCAGTTCGGCTCGGCCCGGCTCAGCTCAGCAGGCAGCGCTCCCGACGGCTCAGCTGACGGCTCAGTTTCCGACGCCGCTGCTCCAAGCCCCGCTCCAGGCGCTCATCCTCCTCGAGAGCTCTGGGAAAAGAGAGGTCAACGTGGGAACTGGAGCCGCTCCCGAGTCCGCTCCACCCTCGCCGTCCAGGGCTCAGGGGTCGCCACGTTCCCCCCCACCATCCCCAGACCAGCAAGAGAGGGCGATGGCCCCCCCCACCCCAGAGCGCCCCGCCAAATCCGGACGAGCCTGAACACCGCCCTCCCAGAGCAATGCCCCCTCCCCAGGGGACGGCGCGGCATGGCCGGCCACACTCACGTCCTCTCCTTTTTATCCAGATCTCGAACCAGCTCGTCCCGCTGATTCACCAAGGACACCAATTCCTCCAGCAAAAGCTGCTCCCGGTGCTGCTGGGCTTCCGTTTTCAGCCAGTCTGGGGATGGGCAGAGGACGATGGGAGGGGGAGGGGAGAAGCCCGGCTCTGTCCTTGCGTTTGTCTGTGGGGCTGTCTGGGCTGTCTCTCTGTGGCACTAGTCTTGTCTATATCTGTGTCCACCTTGTTTGTCCTGCCTGGTGTCTCTGTCTTGTCTGCCTCCTCATTTCAGATCAATAACCATTTATCAAAGACTTAACTCTCCAGGGGCCTGTGCTGGGCCCTGGAGATAGAAAAGCAAACCCTCACCCCCCAAAATAGTCTCTGCCCTTATAGAGTGTTGACAGTTCAGTGGTTCCTCCAGAAATAAGGTAATACAAGGTAGAGTAGATAGGAGGGACTTGGGAAGGAGACAGACAGACACAGACACAGACAGACAAACAACACACACAGACACAGACACAGGCACACACAGACACACACAGACACAGGCACACACAGATAGACACAGACAGACACAGACACACAGACACGCACAGATAGACATAGACACACACAGGCACACACAGATAGACATACACACAGACACAGGCACACACACACAGACACAGACAGATAGACAGACACACAGACACAGACACAGATAGACACAGACACACACAGACACACAGACAGACACACACAGACACACACAGACACAGACACACAGACAGACACACACAGACACAGACACACAGACACAGACAGACACACACACACAGACACACAGACAGACACATACACACACAGACACACAGACAGACACAGACAGACACACAGACAGACACACACAGACACAGACACACAGACAGACACACACAGACACACACAGACACACAGACACAGACACACACAGACAGACAGACACAGACACACACAGACACAGACAAACAACACACACAGACACAGGCACACACAGACACACACAGACACAGGCACACAGATAGACACACACAGGCACACACAGACACACACAGATAGACAGACATACACACAGACACAGGCACACACACAGACACAGACAGATAGACAGACACACAGACAGACACAGATAGACACACACAGACACACACAGACACAGACACACAGACACAGACAGACACACACACACAGACACACACACAGACACAGACACACAGACACAGACAGACACACAGACAGACACACACAGACACAGACACACAGACACACACAGACACAGACACACAGACAGACACACACAGACACAGACACACAGACAGACACACACAGACAGACAGACACACACAGACACACACAGACACAGACACAGAAGGATAAGAGAAGCAGACTCTATGGGAAGGGCTGGAGCAAAGGGTGAGGGGGGGGGGAGAGGAGAGACAGACGGCAATGAGAAGGAAGGGCAAGACCCCCTTTCCAGGAAGCAGTGGGGAAGGAGCACCTACCCGGCCTGGAGGATTGCTGGGGCACACTACAGGAAGTCAGGAGATCACTCCTTGTTCTGTTTCCAACTCTCATCTTTATGCAAATGATTCTCAGATTTATTTGTCCAGCCCCGAGATGGGAAGGGGCAGGTGCAGGAGAGTGTTGGGTTGGGGTATGGAAGATCTGAGATCAAATGTAGCCTCAAACACTTATTCGCTGCGTGTTCTCTTGCCTCAGTTTCCCCATATGTTAAATGGGGATAATGATAGCACCTACGTCCCAGGCTTGTGGGAAGGAAGACAGCAGAGATGATCATTGGAAAGCCCGTGGCCACTTAATAAGTGCTGGATAAATGCCTGTCTCCTCTCCCCAGACCTCCAGTCCTGCATCTCCGACTCTTCAGATCCCTTCAGCTCCCCGTGTCCCAAACCCCAAACCTCACTTCTTCCTGACTGCCCCTGTCCTGTCCCTATGACATTTTCCTGATTCCCACCATCCTCCGGTTGGCCAGACTTGCCATCTGTGTTGCCCTGGAATCCAAACCCCGCACCCAGTGGGCTGCCAGGGACTGTCATCTCTCCCTGGGATGTACACCCCCTC
This sequence comes from Pseudocheirus occidentalis, assembly GCA_028646575.1. Lineage (NCBI taxonomy): Eukaryota > Metazoa > Chordata > Mammalia > Diprotodontia > Pseudocheiridae > Pseudocheirus > Pseudocheirus occidentalis. Next base: position 188,251,793 of record CM053601.1, on the reverse strand, counting down.
CTCTCCTCACGGCCTCCCAGCTGCTGGGGGGCTGCTTGCCTCCAGTCCATCCTCCATCAGACACCAAAGTCATTGCACTGAGCACAGACCTGACCCAGGCATTCCCCTCATCAATACTCCAGTGGCTCCCTATGGCCCCCAGGACCAAACAAGACATCCTCAGTTTGGCTTTCAAAGCCCACCCCCACCTGCCCACTGCCCCCTTCCCAGCCCTCTTAGGCTTCACTCCGGCCTCCCACTCTGGGCTGTTTCTCACATAAGACCCTTCTCCATCTCTGGACTCCAGGCGTTTTCTCCCCAGAGCTCCCTGTCAGGAATGCCCTCTCTCCCTCCTCGCCTCTGCTTCCCTGAAGTCCCAGCTACGATCACACCTTCTCCAGGAAATCTGCCAGCCTCACCATCAGAGGCTTCCTTCCTGGGATAACCCCCCATTTACCCTATCTTTTTATACACAGTTGTCTGCACAGGTCTCCCCCATTAGACTGGGAGCTCCTGGAGAGCAGGGACTGTTTCGACCTTTCTTTGCCTCCCTGGAGGGGAGCACGAGGCCTGGCTCATAGCAGGATCTTAATCAATGTTCCTTGCCTGATTTCAAACTGGCCCAGTGGACCCATTTGGCTAGAGTGTAGACTGACTATGTGACAGGGATTGAAGGGGTGGGGCTCCCTTGGTGCTGGCAATAGAGAGCCCCCAAAGGTTCAGTCCTGGGGGCCAAAGGGAGCCACTGGAGTTTATAGAGCACCACACTTGGCCCTGGCCTTAGATAGCTGAGATGGGCAGCTGCCTAGGAGGCACATTGGAAGGGGAGAAGGCAGCTGTGTCTGTACCCTGGGCCACCCCCACTTCCACCTCCGGCCACTCTACCTTCGATGGCCATCATGGCCCTCAGTTCTCTGCTCAGGAGCTCAAACCGTCTCTCCAGGTCCTGTTCTTCTATCCTGTGACAGCAAGGAAGGGGCGTCAGCTCCCAGGGGCTCCTGGGCTGTGGCAGGGACCTCGAACACCCCCAGACTCCTGGCAATGGGGAGGGGACCTTCAGAAAGGGCCAAAAGGGCCAGAAGAAATGGCGTTATCCTCCAGGGGACAGAAGACTAGGAGCTTGGGAGGCCGGGGACAAGGCACTCGGGCATCTAATGCAAGGTGACAGACAGACAGAGGTGTGTCCTCTCCTGTGACATGGGGATAGTCTATAAGGTCCCTTCTGGCTCTGAAGCCATACTCTAGGCTGTACAGAAGACGGCAGCTACTATGGACAATGCCCTTGTTCACTGTACAATCTGCCGCTTCATCATGGAATAAAGGCGCCTGTGTGCTACGGGCGCAGAATTTCCCACTGTTTTGTTTGGAAGAAGGTGTGCCCACCTTGTATGCTATGCCCGGGGGCCCATCCCTGGCCAATGCCTAGTCCAGCTCGGAGGGGTAAGGCTATCTGTCTAGGGTCGCACCTCGAGTAAACACAGCCAGGTGAGCCTACACTTGGAGGCCAGGAGACCCGAGTTCAAATTACACCTTAGAGATTCCCTAGCCAGCTTGTAACCCTCAGCCTCTCCTCTAGCCCTGGTCTTCCCGAAGCAGAGACACTAACAGCACCTCCCTCACAAAGGGGATATGGGAATCCAGTAAGATGATGGAGGTCCTGGCCTCTGCAAGCCTCTTGGAGCTAAGGCACATAGAACCCGATGCGAGGCAGGCCCTGGCTAACCCCGTGAGGGGCCACAAGATGAAGATGCAGTGAAGAAGCCAGGTTTAAATCCAGCCTCAGACTCAGACTAGCTAGGTGACCCTGGGTGCCGCAGTCTCATCTGTCAAACGCACTGGAGAAGGACAGGGCGCACCATGGAGAGACCCCAGCCACAGCTGGATGGCGGCCTCTGCCTCCAAATCCAGCCTCCATGCCCTGCCCAGCTTGAGTATGGCGGTCTCCCAGACCAGACCATGGAAATCTCTGTACGTGCCCTGTTTCCCTCAAGGAGAGAATAAGCTCGCTGAGGGCAGGATCTGCGTCTCAGTTTATTTCCCAGTCTAGTAGGTCTAGGAGCTCTGGGAGGAGGAAACTCCTTCCACTCGTGCAGGTCTTGCCTCCTATCCAGTTCTGCGCAGGAGCTGCCAACGAGGGTCAGAAGCAGGACCTGAACCCAGGCATTTCCGGATAATGGGAAGGGCAGGTGCTGTGCCAACCTCCCTGGGGCCTCACAACTACCCTGAGAGGCAGGTGCCCTTAACCCCATCTTACCAGCGCTGCTCAGTCTTCCAATCACCTCTGACCCCATTTTACTGGTGAGGAAAACGGGCTAAAAGACCCTCCAAGCCTCACACAACTCAAAAGTGTAGGAGGCTGGATTTGAACTCAGGTCTTCCTGTCTCCACTGCCACCTCCCTGCCTCTGGGTAGTAGGGGTCTGTCCGCTGTCCCATGTCACCCCTGGCTGGCTGGCCGAGTACAGGCAGCTGCTAGGAGGCGCCCCCCCCCAGTCTTTTCTTCTCTAGGTGAGATGTGCCCAGTACCCTCCAGCACTCCTCATCAACAAGGACTCGAGGCCCTCCCCCATGCTGATGGCCCTCCTCAGGACCCTCTGGCTAGCAGTGTTCTTGCTCCCTCCGTTCCTTCTGTGGCCTAGGACTGAGCCCGGTAGGCCACCCAGGCATTGTGGGCTGTTCCCCGCACATAGCCCCCCAGTAGGTGCTCAGGTAAGCCTTTGATGGAGAAGGGAAGGTTTCCCCCCGCCCCCGCAAACATGGCGGGGCTCACAGGAGCTGGAGCTGGTCCTGCCTCCGAATCAGCGCATTCTTCTTGTTCACCAGTGTGAACCACTCCTGGATCAGCACCTCCTCCTGCAGCTTGTCCGAACCTGGAATGGGGACAGGTTTGTGGAACCGTTCAGAGGAGCAGAGGCCCTGAAACTAGAAGCTGCCTGAGGGCAGGGCTGTGCCCCCCCCCCCACAGCAGCCACTCTGTGGATGTTTATATGGCCTAAGTTCTCCCATCTCCATGCCTTTGCTTGTACTTTTTACAAGCCCCCCAACTGGGATGCCCTCCCTCCCTGACTCTTTTGTTAGATTCCTACTGTTCCTTTAAAGCCCAATTCAAAGCCTCCTTCGGGAAGCCTTCCCAGATCTTCTCAGCTGGCAAAACCTCGCAAGACTGCAAGTTGTATCAGGGGTGTGCCCAGCAAGCTCATACTGGGAGACAATTGTTAAATTTTCAGTGTGAGCCTATTACACCTTGGAAACTGGCAAAAACTACAAATAGGGGTTTGATTTGCTGTTTTTTAATTTCTAGACTTAACAATGTTAATAAAGCGGCTTAAACTTAAACGTGTGGTATGTGTGCTCTCTCTTTTTTTTTTAAGGGAAGGAGAGCCGGTTGTTAAACATTTACCAGCAAACCCCTGATTAGAGTCAGATAATAATGTAAGCTCATTGAGGGAAGGAACTGTGTCTTATGGAACTTCGTATTTCCTCTAGCACCAGTGAAAGGCTCTGCACACAGTAGGTGTTCAAGAATCATTTGTTGTATGGTCTTTGAATGAATCAAAGTAGGAGACAAGCCAGTCAGCCCTGAGATTGCAGGCCTAGGATTCTAGCCCTGGCATCCCACTGTTGGGCACCAGGGGGCAGCATGGAGGGCAAATCAGAAGGCAGACTATGCAGATGAGAGAGACCTGAGAACCTAGACTAGCTTAGAACCTGGAACAGGAAATGTCAGCAATTTGAGGTGGCTTGGAACAGAGACCAGAGAATCCCATAGCCTAGAACAGGGAATGTCAGAGTTTGCAGGGGCCACGGGCACCATCCCCTTGGAGACACCCGAGTGTGAGGCCCCCCCTTGAGGATGGTTAGGATCTTGGGGCCCACCAGCACCTGTCTCCATGAGGCTGCGTAGCTGGGTCTCCACCTCTGCCGCCCGCCCATCTATTTGTCTCTGCTCCCGTTCCAGGGCTTGTAGCTCTGCGCACACATACTGACTTGTGTCCTGAAATCGCTGCTGAGGGGTGGGGTGGGGAGGGAGCTCAGCCTTGGTGGGGCACACAGCCCTGCTGCCCCTCTGCACAGCCCCCCACCTCCTGGTGCTCCCAGGACCCTTCACCCCTGCCCCAGACCAGGGTCCTTGGTGCAACTCCGGCCCTTGGATCACTGGTATCCTCGGGAGAGCAGACAGGGATGGACCCGGGCCTTCATCAGTTCCAGGAGCTCCCAGGAGACTCGACCCATGCAGTTGGCACCTTCTCAGCTCCTTTTCTTAGCCACCCAGAGCAATGAGAGGTGAAGTAATTTGTTCAGGTCACAGGCCAGTAGATGTCAGAGGCAGGACCTGAACCCATGGCTCCTTCTCTGTCTCCATCTCTCTGTCTCTGTCTCTCTCTCCTCTCTCATTCTCTCTCTCTGTCTTTCTAAGTCTCTGTGTCTCCTCCACACAATGCTGCTTCTCAGATATAGTTTCCTTTAGATACACTGCCCTAGCCTCACATCAGAGCTAGGCTTTGGGGACAGGGGGCCCCAACCTTCTCTTCCCTGTGCCGCAGCCCTCCCTCCTGACCCAGCCCTCCTCACCATCCCAGGCTCCTCGCCAGGGCCGATGTTGGAACCAGAACTTGGCAATGATTCCTCCACAGGAGGGTTCACATCTGAAAACAGAGGTTGCCCTCAATGCATTTGCCCTGATATCCCAGGGACTGGAGAGAGCCCCCTATCTCTCCCTGGAGCCTGGGGAGACCAGGAGGGGTCTCCAACTTATAAAGTGGAGATCCCTATAGCTTGTGTCTGTGGGCAACAGTATGTGTGTGAGGCTCGGATGACCACTCAGGGATGTGGGGTCTGGGGGCTGGTGCCTTCTGCCCCACCTGTTGGGCCCTCCCTGGCACCCTGAGCCCCAGGCTTACCAGTGGGCTTCTGGTTGGCAGAGACAGAGGCAGAATCAGGAGCAGGGGTCTCCTGTGAAGAGAGAAGTGGGTGCAGTGAGAGGCAGCAAGGGCAGAAGACAGGAGGAAGTTGGGGAATCCTAGAACTGAGGCTGAGAAGGGAGCTAAGGGGTCATGCAGTCTGGCTGTCCCCAGAGAAAGTGAGTCCGTGGGTGAGGTTAGCGCCAGAGCAAAGGTTATTGTTCCCATTTCATAGATGAGGAAACCGAGGTGCCAAGATTAAGGTATTCCTCAAGGGTAGACAGCCAGTAAGTGTTGGGGGAGCCTTCTCTGTACAATCTGTCTCCCAAGGTGGTTGTGGGAAGGAATAAAACCTTTTCACCTCCACACTCTTCCTAATAGGAGTTGTTATCCAGGGTTTTCTCTGGGGAGAAGGCAGCTCTCAGGTTGAGGGGTGTGCCCCAAATACTCTTACCACCTGCCCCCTCCCGTGGCCCCTTTCTAATCTCTCCTCTACAAATTGACCTCAGCCTTTCTGCAATGTTGTTCTGGCTCCAGCCTGGACAGAGGGAGGCAGCTGGGGACTGGAAAGGACCCGGATTGGAATTGGGCCACCCCTTGCCAGGCCTCAGCTTCCTCAGCTATGAAATGGGGATAGGGTTAGAGGAGAGACCCTCCCAGAAACCTCCGTGACTTCTTGGGACAATTAACTTGGTCCCTGAACGAGTCACTCACATTGCTGAATACTCATTCAGGAAACATTAAAGGCCAACTGTGCACAGAGCCTGCATTTGGTTCTGGGGAGCTGGCCAGAGGACCCAAGGTCCAGTCTGTCGGGGCTGCCCCCACGTCCCTTACCCACCCAGGCTCTACTCTGGCTTGTCTGAGCCTCTAATCTGGTGACCTGGCCTGGGGTGGCCTTGTCTCTTAGGCTGTCTTCTCCCTGCCCAACCCTGACGTGAGATGTATTCTAAAGGAAAAGAAAATGCTGGATTTGGGAGGCAGCTCAAAGGCTACCTCCAGTTTACAGATGAGGAAACTGAGATTTGGAGAGCGGTGGCTCACCCAAGGCAGTGGACAGAGCTGCACATGGCAGCTATTTCAGGGCTGTGATTTTGTGCACAAGAAGGAAAACGTTGCCAGATCTGTCTCTGAGGATATCCTAGGTCAGCCTGACATCTCATAAAAATGAGAGACCTTGGAGACACTTGGAACACAGAATTTCAGAGAACACAGAACACAGACTGTCAGAGTTAAGAGAGACATTCAAGATCCTGCTCAGATGGGGAAACTGAGGGTGTGCTCTGCCCAAGATCCCCCTTCTGGGAGCCCTGGGGGCCACAGGGCGGGCTCCACTGCTCTAAGGCCTGATGCCAAGCTGGGCAACCTCTCCTCTGCCTCCTCCTCAGCCTCGGGCCCACTATTTCACCACTGCCTTCGTATCTCCAACATGGCCCTCAGCCCAGATGATAAGAAATCTGCCCAAGGGCCTTCAACCTGGATCTGCCAGCTCCCAAAACAGGGCCTTTCCAGGCGATAACATCGGTTCCTGCCGCTGGGCACCATAACCACTCGTTAGCCGTCTCCTCCTGGACTGGCCCTTCTGTCCCAATTGTGTCTCTCCAGATTCTCCTGAGCACCCTGACACCCCCTTGTCACTGCTTACCAGAGACTCTAAGATGTACTTAGACCAAGAAAGGGCAGAGGACCCCAGGGTCAGATGGCACCACCGAGGCCTCTCCCTTGCTGGGCCAGGTTGGTCCACTGGATGACCCAGAGCCTCCAGGCTGCTCTCTGACCCCCACACCCACGTGCAGGAAGGCAGGGCTGTCTACACAGAACCTGGCTTCCTTGCCCAGGGCCCAGGGGGTACTCTCCCAGATCCTGGACAAGTAAGCCACCTCGAGGAAGACACATGGGTGGGTTGAGGTCAAAGATTCCTCCCTGGCTCTGGATCTTTCCACTACACTTAGTGGGGATACAGAAGACCTGGGTTCAAATCCCAGACCTTTTACTCGCTCCTCATGTGACCCTGGGCAGCAATAACAGCGGAGATGGGCAGTTAGTTGATCAGCGATAGTTCTACAACAGCCCTGGGTGTAGGTGGGTACTTCCATTATCACCCTCATTTCACAGATTGGGAAACCGAGTCTGAGTGACTTGTCCAGTAAGTGTGAACATCCCAGGGCAGGGGTTGTCTCCTGTTTGTCTTTGTGACCTCGATTCCTAATGAAAGGTTGGGCACAGAGCTGGCCCTGGACTGTGGCTGAGGAGAAGGCCAGGGCCTCAGAAGCAGCCCGCCTCGGGGAGACTTGGCAAAGCCACCTGGCAGGAGCCCCGCTTCTGCCGGCAAGGCTGGAAGGCTCGGGGTGCAAGGAAGCAGCCCAGCCAGCGCAGAAACAGAGATCAGAAAACACTCCCCTTGGGAGCCAGGAAATCTGAGTACCCGAGACACCAAGGGCTGGCCAGACCTGCCTTTCTGACCCAGGCTCTTCCTCTGTCCATCAGGGAGCTGGATGCCATTCCATGTTCAGAGGCCTCTCCCAGATGCGACATTCTCTGTTCTGTGTTCTAAGGGCCCTCCCTGCCCTGCCATTCCGTGTTCTAGGTTCCAAGGGCCCTCTTGGATCTGACATTCTACATTCTAAGAACTCTCCCGGCTCTGCCATTCCATGTTCTGTGTTCTATAGCAAGGCTGGCTTTGAAGTCAAGAAGACCCATGTTTGAGTCTTGCCTTTGGCACCCACTGGGGAGAGACTATGAACAAGTAATTTCCTCCCTCTGTGCTCTGGATAGCGCTCCAAGGCTCTTGGTTGCAGAGAAGGTGCCTGTCAGGATGGGTAAAGGGCATCTGCTCACCCAGAAGTTCCCAAACCAAGGAAAGCCCAGTTCCCTGGTCTTAGGCGGTCCAAGGCTCCTCCCAACTCTAACAGTCTCTGTTTCCGTGGCAACCAGAATCCACCTCCAAGGCTGGGCCTCATCTCTCTAGGCTGGATGCTGGGATGTCCCAGAGGCAGCCTCAGCCCAAACGCCTGGACTCCTATCTTTCACCCTCCAAAGGCTGGACAAGTCCAAGGCTGCCCTTTAGCTGTTGGTTTTCTCCTAGTCCCTGGAATTCCAGGGCCAGGAGAGCCATTGAGAAAGTCAGCTGCCAGAGCAGGGTGAGGCCTCCTTAGCATTCACAGGGCCAAGGCCTCTTTAACAATGGGGCCTTTACACAATCACCTGGAATCTCCCACCCTCTGGGCTGGGGTATTGTGTGTAAGAGCTGGGCAGGGCCTTAGAGCATGGAGCCCAGAAGGCCAGAACAGAGTGGAGGAGCTGATAAGAATCTCAGACCTCCTTGGGCCCAAGGGCCTCCTGGGAGAGAAGAGGCAGCAGAGGTTAAGAGGAAGGCCTTGTAATGAGCTCCTGGCTGATTATTGCTCATTAAGAGAAATTTCCTGACCCTCTGAGGGTCAGGAAATGGCAGGTAAGAGAAAGGCAGGCAGGACCAGGCTGGGATCCTCCTGCTGGAGAGGATACAGCTGGTGAGATGCCACAGCCATGAGAGGAATAAGAAACATGCCTCTTGGGCACATTAGAGTCAAAGAGGCCCCAGCAAGACTGGAGAGCAAGAGAGACAGGCTAGGGGGGAGAAGAGAGCACAGGAACCACTGGACACCAGGGAAGCCTGGCCAGTCACTGCTTCTCTGAGCTCTGTCCTCATCTGCAAAATGTAGTAGTGTGGAGATCTCCAAGACCCGGAGGCCCCTCCCAGCCTACTCCCAGGTCTGGGGCATTCCAGGTTCTCTGTTCTAAGACTCTTCTAGGACAGACATTCCAGGTCATCTGTTCTAAGGTCCCCTGCAGCTCAAACATTCCATGGTCTGTGTTCTAAGGTCCCTTCCAGCTCAAAAATTCCATGTTCTGTGTTCTAAGGTCTCTGGCAGCACCAGAATTCCATGATCTCTGTTCTAAGGATTCTCCCAGGTCTGACAGTCAGTCCTTACTCTATGTTCTGTGATCAATCCCTTCTAGCTCAGACATCCTGTGTTCTAAGGTTCTGTGATTCTATGAAATAGAATGAGTCAGGGGCTCAGTGACAGACACATTCAGCGCATGATCCTGGCACTGGGCAGTGGGCCAGATGAAGCTGCTAGAGCAGGGTCTGTCTGCCCCAGGAAGGAGAGAAGCCCAAGCTCTTTGAGGACCTGGGAAGAAGCCCCAGAGCCAGGGCTGGTGGAGGGTGCAGGGAACAGACCAAGAGACCCAGAACTGCCTGGATGGTTGAGGCCTGCTTTCCATGGCTCCAGAATTAAAGGTTTAGGACAAGGAGATGGAAACTTTCACCTCCTCTGGGGGTGAGGGACTGGCCCTGGGTCATGCAGTTAGCAGGAGACCAAGGTAGCATTTAAGGCCAGATCCTCTGACTCCTGGGCCATGCCAGCCTGCCCTGTGCCCTGCTCCTCCCACACATAGTGTGGTGGATAGTGGGCCAGCCTTGGAGTCAGGAGAACCTGGGTCCAGTCCTGACACACCCTGGCTGAGAAGTGGCCCTAGAGCAGCCAACTCTAAGGAAGAGGCACTTGCACATGAGTAGGTGAGCTGCATTGACAATGGGAGTTTTCACACCAGGAGATCCCCTTCCCTATGGCCCATTGTGTCCTGAGTGGAACCTCCTCCTCTCAAAGGCACAGACCCCCCACTCTCTGCAGAGTTCTCCAAGCTGGAAGTCTTAGAGAAGGGACCATCCTCTCTCACTCACAACACCTTCTCTCCCCTCAATGGTCCTAGACTCTTCTTTCTCCAGGCAGACAATCCTGCCCAGAGTGACACACACCACTTTACCACTCCCGGGCTCAAACTGCTGCCCCAGGCCAATGGACCAGCTTCTCGAGGGTGCTGAAAGGCCTTTACCGTCCTGACCCTGCCTGCCTGCCTTCCCACCCATTCCACCTTTCTACCCTCCACAACTCTCCACTGGACCCCAACGGCTTTCTTGAGGTTCCCCGGCCCCACCTCTCAGCCCTCACCTTCGAAGGCCTCTCCTCAACTCTTTGGCCCATCCAGCTTCCATCTCACCATCCTGGCCCTCTCTTCCCCTGCAAGGCCCAAGTCTCACTGCTACCAACCACTCTGTCCTCTGGCCCCAGAAATCTGGCCAGCCTGCTCTGTCCACTGACGGTCACCAGAGGTCTCCTAATCACCAAAGCCAAGAGTCCTCTCCTTCCCCTCCTCCTCCCCTTCCTTCCTCCTCCTCCTTCCCCTCCTCCTCCTCCTCCTCCTCCTTGGGCTTCCCAATGCTTGCCCTTAGCTCCCTTTTTTCTAGTCTAGTAGTTTTCAACCTTCCTAATGCCACGACCCGAAATACAGTTCCTCATGCTGTGGTGACCCCCAACCCCAAAATAAAATTATTTTCATTGCTACTTCACTGTAATTTTGCTACTGTTATGGATCGTAATGTAAATATCTGATATGCAGGATGTGTTTAAATTGAACAGAACCCACAGGTTGAGAACTGCTGCGTCTAGTCTCTGCCTCAGTGACCCCCCCCCCCACTCCCATGGTTCCAGCCGGGATGGAACCTGCCTCTATAGTGATGGCTCCCAAGCCCCTTCCTTCTGAGCCGCAGGCCCAGCCCTTCCTGTGCCTGCATGGGCCCTGCCTGTGGCAGTGCCATCCACCAGCAGCCTTGGCCCTGTGGCACACTGACTAGCCGTATGAGCACAGGCTGCTGGACCATTGTGAATCGGAGTCCTTCCTTAACCCTGACCAACACCAGTTTTCTCCTCTGTGAAATGGAGAACGTGATGGCTGTTAATCCACCTCAGACGGTCACTGTAATAGTAAACAGCTGGCATTTAAGCACGTGCTAGGTGCCAGGGGCTGTCTAACTGCTTTGCAAATATATTTTCATACCACCTGTCTGGATTAACAGGCTCCTCCTCTCTGACCCTCCTGCAAATCACTGTCAAAACCCTCCTGACTCCAATGGGGTAGAGAAATCCATCTTGCCCCACAAGAAAGTAAGGGGGAAGGGGGGAAGGGCAGTGATGGGGGGATAGAAGAGAGGGCAGACTGGGGGAAGGACTAATCAGTATGCTTGCCATCTTGGGATAGAGATGGGGGGGGGAATCTGGAACTCAAAATCTTGTGGAATGAATGTGGAAAGAAATAAATTCTGAAAAAAAAATATTCCCAACTCCATCTATGTCTCTGGACAGATCAGTCAGCCATCCTCCAGGCTTCCCTACTGTCCACCCAGCTTCTCTGGTGGCCTGTAAAGTCCACTCCCAGGGAGCCCCACCCAACCTCTCCAGCCTGATTTCAATCCGAGTCCCCACCACTGCCCACTCCACACTTCTGCCAAGCTAGCCTCCTTACTGTTCCCTGAACGTGCCTGTTCACGTCTCACCTCCGAGCCTTTACTGACACTGTGCTCTCTGCCTGCTCCCTACTTGTTTGTCAAAGTCCAACTGAAATGTCACCTCCTTCAGGAAGCCTTCCCTGATTGTCATCACCAGCTTGTCTGCCCCTTCTTAAGGCACTGATCACATGATATTGGGCTGCCTGGGTCTTTGCCAAACTGTATGGAGGCTCTATCATGTCAGGCTTAACTAACTTTTCCATCTATCCCCATGGCCAAGCACCCAGACTTGCACGGACAAGGTGCTTAATAATTACTGGGTGTATGAACTGAATGGGAGAAAGTCACCAGTCTAGGCAGACGTTCCCAGGCCGTCAGACTGGCCTCACAGCCTGAGGTTTGGCCAATGGGTGGCCTGGGGTTGGGGGTGGGGCAAACTGGCTGGAGTCACCCTTGTGGTCCATCGGTCCAAGGGTCCATAGCTCAATGTGGCTGCAGCTCAAGGCTTTGGGCTTGCTACCAATTCAAGGAAAGAGGAAGTGATACTCGGATGTTTCCCAATTCCTCGCTCGTCCTTCCAGATCTCAGAATGGGCTGCCAGACTGGAAGACATCTCACTTCTTCTAATGCTCTTGGTCACTTCCTGCCCTGCCCCAATTGGGCTTCTCTCTTTCCCTCTTTCCCATAGCTTTGGCCTTGGGAGGAAGGGAGGGTAAAGACAGGCCTGGTAAAAAGCCTCAAGCCATTCTAGGGAGCCAGTTAATCCGAGCAACCAGGATGGAAAGTCATTTGGAATCAGGCCTAAAAGTCAGGTAGCCTGCTCAGACCCTTCAACTCAGACACCCTGAGGCCAGGCAGATGCCCCCAGAGAGTCAAGGACAGGAAGAAAGGCCCCATACACATCAGGATATTCAGAGCATCACTTTGTTTGGGATTCAGAGACCTGGGAACCGAGTAGATATGGACTGGCAGGGGATGGTTAAATAGGTGTGGTAGAGGAATGGAACAGGCTGGAAGAAATGATGCCCAGGAAGAGCTCAAAGAGGCATGGGAAGATTTCTGTGAACTGATGCAGGGTGAAGTGATCAGAACCAAAAAAAAACACATTGCACATGGCAACGAGGACAGTGTCAATGAAGAGAACCAATGACAATAAGGGAGTTTGGCTGGGGGGTCACAGGGAGATCTGGAGAAAATGTACCTCCCTCCCTTCATTGAGCAGGTGGGAGCCTATGGGTACGGAACACTGCAGAGATGTCTGAATCAGTCCAAGCACTATTGCTCACCTTCTCAAGGAGGAGGGATGAGAGAAAGGGGAGAGAATTTGGAACTTATAAGTTTAAAGAACAAATGTTGAAAATTGTTTTTATATGTAATTGGAAAAATAAAATATAAAAGTTCTCTCTCCCCCAAAAAAAGATATTTTAAAGAGCCTCATGTCCAAAAAATGCTCTCTAGTGGTCGATTTGGAATAAAAACTGTCCTCATGTACGAGCTCTGCCAATGATGACTTGTGTGACTCTCAGAAAGATCCTTCACCTCCCTGTGCCTCAGTTTCCGCATATGTAACATAAGGCTGCTTCAACTCTTTGTAACCCCACTTGGTTTGCCATTTCCTTCTCCAGGTCATTTGAAAAATGAGAAAACTTGAGGCAAACAAGGTTACATGACTTGCCCAGGGTCACACAGTTAGTGTCAGAGGCCATATTTGAGCTCAGGAAGATGAGTCTCCCTGACTCCAGGCCTGGTGCTCTGTGCCCTGTAGTGCCGCCTGGCTGCCCCTCTACAATGAGGAGCTTTGCCTCAGTAACCTCTATGGCCCTTTTCCAGCTCCAGGTCTAGGAGCCTGTGACCTTTCTCTTTCTTTCAGGCCAAGTTCAGATGCCACCTCCCCCAGTGAAGCCTTCCTTGATCTCCCCAGCCTGCCTGCTTTCCTCAGATATTCCTAGAGAGACTTTTCTCCATCCCCCTTTGGCCCCATCACTTCCTATCTCCTTGTAGAATACTGCATGCCCTATTTTATTCCAGGTGACCCCCTCCCTACAATGTAGAGTCCCAACAAAATTGGGCCAGTCCAGCAAAGGGGTCACACGTTTGGCAAGCGACGTTGAAGAGAGCTGTTTTCTCCAAGGCAAACCTTGCCTTCCCTGATAGGATGCTGGGCCTTGGAGGAGAAAACAACCCCCTCCTCTTACAGAAAAAGGAGCTTGGCAGGGGGCCAGAGGGTAAGGAGGTGAAGGAGTTAGGGGGAGAGGGGGTAGGGGTCGAGGGCCTCCTCCAAGGGTATGCACCAGGAGAGGGGCAGAAATGCTCAGCCCTCAAGCCCAGCTCCTCCTCTTCCCTCTGCTACAGTAAGCTTGGGGCTCCCTCCCTGACACAAGGAAATGAGCTGTGTGAGTAACTCCAGACATGGGTGAGTCACTCAAAGCCGCTTTTGGATGTGGGGAGAGGGCTGACGCCCCAAAGAGACTCCTGAGGGCTACTTCTGTGGGGCAAAGACTTGTACAAGCCAGACAACCAGCTCTCACTTTTCCTTACATCCAGATTCCCAGGTACTGGGTCAACTCAAATCGAGGCCCTCTGGCTTGCTTTGTTCTCTCCCTTACCAGGTTCACCCTTGCCCATCACTTCCCTGCTGACCAGGCCCAATTTCCACTCATTGGGAAGTCCCCGTCTGTCTCTGAGGTCCAGCTTGGAGTCCCCTAAGTTAGCTCCCTGCCCTTCCTTCCTCTGCACTCACAGGTTCTGATTCCGGGCCTGCCCTGAGCCCCAATTCATGCCTCCATGGCCTCTGAGGCTCCTCCTAACACCTCCCTCTTCAACAAAGTGTTTCTTCCCACACGGTGACCCCCACTTCTCCAGGGTTCCACACCCCATGATATCTAGTCACATCCTGCAAGCTCCCAGAGTGGGGAATCTCAGGCCTATGAGGGCTGGGGGACACAGAAAGCAGATGCTGTTGACTGGAATGTCAGAGTTAGGGAGGGGAGGGGCTTAGAACGGAATGGCAGAGCTGGGGGATGCCTTAGAGCCCTGAGCAGTGCTCTAGACCCACTTAGAAAAGTACCTGGGACAGAGCAGCTTCATAAATGTTAGTTAACTGAAAGAACATGGAATGTCAGAGGTAGGAAGGGTGTTAGAACACAAGATGTAGCTGGAAGAGATCTTAGAACATAGATCAGAGAACATGGAATATCAGGAGGAGGCTTAGAACATGAGGAGGGCCCTTAGAACATAGGACATAGAATTCCCAAGCTAGAAGGGATCTTAGAACATGGAACATCAGAATCAGGTCAGACTTTAGAGAAGAAAATATGGAATGTCAGAGCTGGGGAGATCCTTAGAACAGAGAATGTGGAATGCTAGAGGTGGGAGTGGCTTTAGAACATGGAATGTCAGAGCTGGGAGGGTCCTTAGAACAGGGAAGGTCAGGGCTGGGAGGGCCCTTAGAACAGGGAAGGTCAGGGCTGGGAGGGGTCTCAGACTATGAAACACCAGATCTGTTGTCCAGATGGGATAATGAGGTCCTAGAGAAGGGCACGCACTTCCTCGAAGTCACCTCCTCTGACATTCTAGGTCCTTAGGCCCCTCTCAGCTCTGATATGCCCTATACTAAGAGACACTTGGGGCATTGCTCTTTGAGGAATCCCCAGGATGACTGCCACACTTCACACCCATCACTTATTAGACGAACATTTATTCAGTGTGACTACCAGCCAGCACTGCGCTAGTTCCTTGGGGTACAAAGACAGGTAACAGGACCATTCCTGGCCTCAAGAAGCTTACAACTGCCAGTGAAACTTCATTGGGGGAAGCTCCCACAGGCCTTGTTCTAAGTCCCTAGCTGAAGCCCTGTCACCATCATTGGCTCAAAGCAAAGCGTCAGGATCCCAGAATCTCTGTGCTGGATGAGACCTTCCAGACCACACAGCCAGCAAATAGCCAGCCAGCCTTTGCTCGAGGCTGGGAAGCAATCCGAGATTGTGGGTTTGGAGGACCTGGGTTCAAATTTCATCACCTATGTCACACTAGGTGAATCATTTCTCTCCCAGCCTCAGTTTTATCCCCTGTAGAATGAGGGGGCTGGACAGGATGGCCCTCAGTTCTAGAGCCAGGTTCGACGGTCTCCAATGAGAGGGAGCCAACTCCTTCCAAGGCAGCTTACTCCACTTCTGAATGACTCTTGCTAATCCTTCCTAAATTGTTCCTGAGAGTTTTCTCAGCCAAACCTAACTCTGTCTCCTCCCAGCTATGGCTTCTCTGCTGCCATCTCCCCCATGCTTCCTCTTTGATGGGCATTTTAGTCTCTGGGACTTTAACCCATCCTCGTCGCCAGCGGTTTACAAGGGCAGCCCCTTCCCTAGTCTCGGACACTCATCTCTCCTAATTCCTCCAGGGACTACGGCTGAGTTCTTGGCTTCCACATCCTGGGCTGACTCATGCTGACCTTGAGGGACACAAAACCCCTGGAGCTTTCCCCCTGGGAACTTTAGATTATAAACTCCTTGAGGGCAGGACTCTTGTCTCATCTAAGCTTCCTACTGCCCCTGCTACCAAAACCAGTGCCTGGCACTGGGTGCCAGTCTGCCAGAGGCATGCTTTGGGAGTGGTTTCAGAAATGTTGACTTTCCTGCTGAACTGTCTTTTCCTCTGAGGCTGTGAGCCCTTATAAATTAACTTCCTGAAGAACTGTCCCCTTGGGATAACCTTAGAATACAACAGTGAGAGAGGTGGGGGCAAGGAGCTTATCACACCCCATCATTTTACAGGTCAAGAAACTGAGACCCCACAGGAGGTGGTAGGACCCTAGGACCTAGGTTTCCCAGCCCCCAGCCTGGGGCTTGCTCCTCTGTGCGCCCCCTGGGATGGCAATCTTCTCCCTTCCTCACCAAATCACAGGGCCTCCAACTACAAAGGGATGACCCTCAGAAGACATCTGGTCCCACCTGTCCCTGAACCAGGGTTCCTCTGCAACATCCCCAATGAACATCTCTCCTTGAGTACCTCCAGTGAGGTAGTGCCCACTGTCCCCCTGGGCAGCCCGCTCCTTTCTGGGATGGCTCTGGAATCACCAGGATGGATTCTTATGCCATTCCTTATGGTCCTGCCCTCTGGGGGCAAACAGAACCGGGCAGGCCCCTCGTCTGGATACTGTCTATGTCCTTCCTCCTCCTGGGAATTCAGCCCCTCCCTTGGTCCTGGTGGCTGAGTCTCATAGCAGACACACCCTGAGCAGGCTGTCCACTAGGATGTTGGTCCTCTGTGACAGTCTGAGAGCTCTGGCTCTCCCCAGCTCTCAGACTCTGACTTCTAACTCAAAACTCAGAAGCCTTGGGTTCAAATCCCTGATCTCACCACCTGGACTAGGCAGTCTCCAAGTGCCTTCCCGCTGGGGTTCTAAGTGACCATGGTCTATGTCCATATATGCAAACAGACAGATACACACACAGAGACGAATATAGAGAAATACATAAATGCTTCACGTCCCACCCTCTCTGAACCTTGCACCTTCCGAGCCCAACTCACCGAGGGCCCCGGGGCCCCGGAGTCAGTGTCGTCCACAGAGAAGGAAGAGCTGCTTCGAAGCCTCGAACGCCTCTTCTTCAGCAAGTCAGCATCCCGGACGTGGGAGAAGGAGCCATGGGCCCGAGGAGGGGGGATGGGCCCCATGCCGGCCTCCCCGTTCAGTGAGGGCCGCCTCAGTCTGACAGCACTAGGCCCTGCCCCATTTGTCAGCCCATCTGCTGGGGAAGGCGTCCTGGTCCTGACCGCGAGGCCTTCAGTCCTGGCTCTAGGCTCCTCAGAGACACTGGTCTCCTGGCTCCCAGCATCCTTCTTGGCCTTGGTTGCATCCATCGGGGCAGGAGGGGCCCCCATCCCAGAGTCCTTTGCATCCCCATTAGACTCCTGTCCTGAGCTCTTTGTGGTTGTTCCGGCCCCTGGGCTCTCAACACAGAGGCTGGCCTTACCCTCCTCCTCCTTCAGCTGCCTTCCGGCAGCTTTTGCGGGATCCTTTGAGGGACCTGGGTTGGCATCGTCCCTGCCATCCATCTCAGCCCCGCCAGTTGGGACTCTGGCTTCTCCTCTGGCTTCCCTGGTGGGGGCAGCCCCTGCCACGTCCCCGCCACGCTCTCGAAGGCGCTGGACCAGATGGCTGGAGCCCAGGGCCTCAGGCAGCTCGGGTTCTGGGCCGCCTACCCTGTAGGTGCTGGCCCGGCCACCACCCTCTACTTGTACCAGCTGCAGTTCCTGGCCCGTGCAGAAGGCCCGGATCTGACACAGGTAAGTCATCACGATCAGCTTGTCGGGGACAGCCAGCAGAACCATATCTTCAGGCTCCAGCAGCCGTGAGACACCCAGGGCCGCAAAGCCATCGAAAGCCTGAGGGAGCCAAGGGCATGGACAGTAAGCAGGGCCAGATTCCTAGTCCGCCAGCTACCGGCAGGGCAGCTCTCACCTTGTCTCCAACAACAGCCCCCAGAACTTCCTGGTGACCAGAAATGGGGAGTTTTCCCCAAAACCACCATCCAGGGGATTTCTGGATCCACAGGAACTCCCCTAGCACAAAGACCCTATACACTAACACAGTGTCCTTAGTGGGGAGAGTGTCGCTTTTGGAATAAGGACTCTGGGCTCTGACTTCAGGCGAGGGCTCTCCCCGGACCTCAGTGTCCCCATATGCAGAATGAGGAGGGCTGAGCTGAGTCTTGACCTAATTTAGGCTATCTCCCTCATTTCAGAGGTGGAAAAAAGAGGCCTTGGGAGATGAAGGGGCATGTCCACAATCACCCGGTGACAACCGGCCAAGGAAGGATTTGAACCTGGGTCTTCTAGCTCTGAATCCAGGGCTTTCTGACAATACTGCTCCCTGCCCCCCATCACACACACACCTGTTTGTTGTTCTGTTTGATATTCTGGGGGTCCAGGGCTGTGAAGTCACTGCAGAGCCAGAAAGTCAAGCTCAAGGTCAGAGAGGTCAGGGTCAGGCTCCCTGGCCTACCTGCTCTCCCCCACCCCTCTCCTCCCCAACCCCAGTACAAGGACAGGGTCACTTATGGCCCATGATGAGCCTTCCCCAGGTTGTCCCTTTGAGACATGCCATGGAAAGGACAGAGATATCTAGCCCCACTTTATAGATGGGGAGACTAAGGCCCAGAGGTAGAGGGTATGTGCCCATGATCACGTGGCCAGTCAGTGTCTGAACCAGGATTCAAGCAAGTCCCCCTGTCTGCTTGCAAGGCCTGCCCTCCTGCCCATCTGGGTGCCCAGCTTCTCACATCTTATCTGGATGAAAATAGTGCAGGATAGCACAGAAAGCCAGCCCGTTGCGCCACGACGTGGTGAAGTTGGTGACACGGACGCCTGGGTAATCTGCCGTGACCTCCTGGCACCATTCAAGCAAGGACTGGCTGGAGCTGACCTGAGAGTGAGGAGGGAAAGAGAGAGAAGATGCCTCAGGGCTGGAGATCCAAGAGGCCAGGGTGCCAGCCTGCAGTCTCAGCCCCTGGTTTGGGACCCCCCCCGACCTGCCACAAAGAAGAAAGCTCCACACTGGAACCTCCTGGGAGCTGGCCCCAGCCCTGGGGCTCCTGGTACCCTGCTGGTCCAAGGCCTGCATGGAATGACTGCTGCTCACCTCTGGGGAGCGCCATTTTCTCCCAGGCAGGACAAGGGCACCGCCCGTCCTTTGCTGGTGCCAAGCACTGGGCCCTCAATCACCAGCACAGATGTGCTGGGCAGAAAGGCATCAGGGAAGCCCACCCGAGAGGCCGCCCCTGCCCGCCCAGGCAGTGGCAAAGGCCACCCAGTGCCAAGGTGCCAGGCTCCCCATCCATGCCATGCTGGTCCGCACTGGGAGGACCAAGAGGGGCAGAGGTAAGACCTTGAAGTCTGATAAAGACCCTTTGTTTCCCTTCTTGGGCAAGCTCAGACCCGGAGGAAGGGGCAGCATGCCAGAGGCGGCCCCCACCCGTTCCATGCATGACTCATTCTGTCCAGTTAGCTCAGCTTTTGCCCCAAACATCCTGATCTTGGGGGGGTTAGTGAAAAAGCAGCAGGCCAGGAGGGCTCATGGGGGCCACTGTCCCTACCTTGATGCCCAGGGGAGGCTCCGGGCCTCCCCCCAAGCCCTGAGGCCTCCTATCTTCTTCAGGCCATTCTTGGCTAGGGGGTGTTGGTGTAGAAAAGGCAGGAGAACCCCGGGCCTTCCCCTCCTCTTGCACTGAGGCGGGGGCCACCCAGGGGAAGTTGGTGGCTGTGGCCATGGGGGCATCTTCCCCAGCCCCCCCAGCTGGGGCTGGACTTGGCTGCTGGATAGACCCCTCAGATTCTGGCTCTGCTTCTGACTCTTCCCCCAAACCCAAGAGTGCCCACCCAGTCACTTCCCCAGCTGATGCCACCCTTCTAGACATCAAAATCCCAGCCTCCATTTCTTCAGTCCCCAAGACCTCAGCCTTTGCCTCCTCAGTCCCCAAGATCTCAGCCTCTGCCTCCTCGGTCTCCAATATCTCAGCCTCTGCCTCCTCGGTCCCCAATATCTCAGTCTCTGTCTTCTCAGTCCCCAAGATCCCGGCCTTCGCCTCCTCAGGCCCCAAGATCCCGGCCTCTGCCTCCTCGGTCCCCAAGATCTCGGTCTCTGCCTCCTCGGTCCCCAGTATCTCAGTCTCTGTCTTCTCAGTCCCCAAGATCCCGGCCTTCGCCTCCTCAGTCCCCAAGATCCCGGCCTCTGCCTCCTCGGTCCCCAAGATCCCGGCCTCTGCCTCCTCGGTCCCCAAGATCTCGGCCTCTGCCTCCTTGGTCCCCAAGATCTCAGCCTTCATCTCTTCAGTCCCCAAGATCCCAGCCTCTGCCTCCTTGGTCCCCAAGATCCCGGCCTTCACCTCCTCAGTCCCCAATATCTCACAGGCCTCTTTGGTCTCCAGTATCTCAAGTGCCAGTCTCCCAGCTGCCAGCTCTTCATTCTCTAATACACCAAGTTCGGCCTTCTTGGTCCCCAATATCCCAGCTGTTTCCTCAGTCCCCAGCACCCCAGCTCCTGTCTCCTCAGTCCTCAATATCCCATGTCCCAAAATATCTGTACCTACCACTTCAGTCCCTGCCTTCTCAGTCCTCAGCACTCCAGCCCTTGGTTCCCCCTTCCCTAACACCCCAGATTTTGTCTCCTCCATCCTCACTATCTTGGGTGTTGATATCTCTTCAGTCCCCAACACCCCACTTTCTATAGCCTCAGTCCCCACTATCTCAAGTGCCTGAATCTCAGTTTTTGTTTCTTGGGCCTCCAATACCCCAGATTCTGTCTCATTCACCCCAAGTACCCCAGATCCTATCTTGTTTGCTCCAAGTACCCCAGATTCTGTTTCCTTTGTCTTCAGTATCCCAGTTTCCTCCGCCTTAGTCCTTAGCACCCCAGATTCTATCTCCTTAGTCCCCAGTACCCCAGATTCTGTCTCATTTGCCCCAAGTACCCAAGATTCTGTCTCCTTTGCCCCAAGTGCCCCAGATCCTGTCTCCTCAGTCCTCAGTACCCCAGTTTCCTCCTCCTTAGTCCCTAGCACCCCAGATCCTGTCTCCTCAGTCCCCAGCACCCCATTTTTCATAACCTTAGTCCCTACTATCTGAAGTGTCTGAATCTCAGTTTCTGGCTCTTGGGCCTCCAATACCTCAGGCTCTGTCTCCATCCCAAATACCTCAGGTGCTGTTTCCTCAATCCCCACTATCTCAGGTGTGGATGTCTCTTCGGTCCCCAATACCCCAGACTCTGTCTGGGTCATTTTTAATAGCCCAGCTTCTGTCTCCTCAGTCCCCAATGTACCAGGTACCAAAATCTCTGCTCCTGTCTCCTCAGTTGCCATCATCCCGGTTTCTATAGCCTTAATCCCCACTGTCTCAAGTGCCTGAACCCCAGTTTCTGTCTCTGCAGTCTCTGACACTCCAGACTGTGTTTCCTTCATCCCCAGTCTCTCAGCTCCTCTCTCCTTATGCCCCAATATCCAAAATTCTGCCTCCCTGGTCCCAGCCCCCTCTTCCTTAACCCCCACTACCTCAGACCCTGTTCTGGGATCCTCCCCTGCTCTGACCCCTATCTTCTCCCCACCCCTCAGCATCCCAGCACCCACATCCTCAGTCCCTGTTAGCCCAGCCCCAGCCCCACGCACCCCTCTGTCCATGCTCCCTGGATGAGCGCCACTCTTGCTCACCTGGGCCATGGTGCCTCCAGCTCCCGTGGTAGGGACCCCTAGGCCCCCTGTTCCCTCTTGGCCCCTCTCCTCTGATCTCCCATTGGCCTTCTCCTGTCCTGAAGCTATGCCCAAGGGAAGCTCCTCAGGGCCCCTGGTGGCCCCTGCCCCAGCCCCAGGTCCAGCTCCATGGACTGGATTGGAGGCCTCTGGGCTCTCCTTCTGAGCTGGAAGATGCTGGACTGGCCCTTGGGCTTCTGTAGGGCCAGAAGCCTGGGCTCTTGGCTCCTTTACTTGCTCATCTGTTTCTCTGAACTCTGGCCCCCTGATTTCTTGGCCTGAAGTTGTTTCAAGGAGGACCTCATGAGGGGCTGCTTCTGACTGGGCTTCTCTCTGGGCCCCTCTGGGGTCATCTGGCCCCCTCCCAGCCTCCTCTATGGCATCTGCTGCCTCCTTGGGCTCAGGCCCTCTGGCCTCTGGCCCTCTCCCAGCCTCCCCTGTGGCATTTGCTGCCTCCTTGGGCTCAGGCCCTCTGACCTGGGGCCCCCTCCCAGCCTCCTTCTCTCTGGCTTCAGCTCCGTCCCCAGTCCTTGCCCCATGGTCCTGGACATCCTCTGTTCTTTGCCCCATCTCCTGGTTCTCAGTACTATCAGCTGCCTGCCCAGCCCGGTTCCTCTCCCAAGCCCCTCCACCCTCCTGGGGGGATCCTCCTTCCTCTCCTCCTCCTCCTCCTCTCTCCTGGGAAGCATCTCTGGCTTTCATGCCCCCTTGGCTTCTCTCCTCTGCTCTGAGCTCTAGCTGATGGACTCCCTCTCCTGTGGGTCCTGCCTGCTCCCCTGGGGGGTCCCCTAGGGCTCCCTCCTCGTTGGTTGGAGGGGTCGGGTACAGGGGGGCTGTGGCCACTCTCCTGAGCCGGGGGGCTGGGATGGGGGAATCCTGGAGGGATTGCCATGGGGACCTAGGAGAGACAGGATGGAACAAAGCTTCAGAGTCTGTGGGGGGGGGGAGCCTGGCCTTTCTCTCACCCTGAAATCAGCCTCCCCACCCCCTACCCCGGGGCCCCATTCTTCTGGGACCAGAATTTTCCACTTGAAACCAGTTAAGACACAGGGGAAGAAGCAGGGAGGGGCAGGGAAGGAGGGGCAAGAGAGCCTAGGGAGGGGGCTGGCGCCAAGGCCCAGCTAAGAGGGAAGTGATCTGGGGAAACTGCATTTCCTGGAAGGGCCAGAGAAGCATGGCAAGAGGGGGAGGCGCTGCGGCAGCCCAGGCACATAACTGTGGTCTATGAAATGGACTCCACAGCCTTGAGGTCCGGCCAGCTCCAAAAGGATGAACCACCCCACACCTCCCTCCATGCGAGCCACCCTGCTCACTTCTTCAAAACCCTCACCTCATCTCCTGTGTGGGTCCCTGGAGCGGCTGGGCCTCGGTGCCCGTCCTGCCCCCGGCTGCTTCCATCTCCTCCCTGGGCTGGCCCCCCGGGCTCGGCAGGCCTCGATGCCCTCTGCCCCCCTGGCTCCGGGAAGCCCTGAGAGGGGGCGCGGGGGCAGGGGCAGGGGCACTTACAGCGGCTGGGCTGGGCTCCTTGATGCCACCCTCCTCCAGAGGAGCCTGGAACAGCTGGGCTACAGTGGCAGGGTTGGCAGAGGCCGCTGCTGGCAAAGGGAGTGCCAGAATGAGGAGGGCAGCTCAGCCCCCCAGCCACCCACACACAGGCAGTGCCCCAACTTCGCAGAGCAGCCACCTGACCTCACCTCCTTTCCTGGAGACTGCCCCGGAGCCAGACCTCCCTCCTTCCTCCTCCTCACACACAGTGTTCAGCTCCCGGGATGGATCTGTGGATGGCACAGGGGATAGGGAACATGAGACCCCCCATTCCAGACCAGCCCCTCCACCCTGAAGAAAGCTGAGGTCGTACCTGGGAAATCCCCTGACCTCAGGGCTGCAGCCCAACCTACAGAGATAGAGCAGAGACCAAGAGAGAGAGTGGGGTAGAAACCGAGACAGACAGCAGTGAAGGAGGGAGAAGGAAGGCCAGGTCAGCCTGAGGGGTAAAGAGCTGGGCAGAGCAACCCCATATAGTGGGCTCCTCATGCTGAGGCCCCGTAAGGCTAGGAGCAGCTCTGACCCAGCTGGGACTTGGGGCCCTCTCCCAGGCCCCACCTGGTTGGGCAGGCCTGGCCCGGGCCTCAAGGGCCCCCTGGCCCACAGCTTCCTCTTCATCACTCTCAGCAAAATCCTCCAGGTTCCCCACATCACTGGGCTTCACGCTCATCAGGCTGGCCAAGCTCTGCATGTCATCATCCCTGAGGGTGAGAGGTGGTCACTGGCCACTGCACCGTCCCTTCCTGTTCTGAAGCTCACCCTCCCTGTGCCCCATGCCCAACGGGTGCTCCCAAGTTCCACTTAGATAATGCCATCTGCAGCTTCCTGACAGTCCCTGAGTGTTAACGCTCTACTGGAATTGTGCATGTTGTGGACAGACTTTCTCCCCACTCACAGAGGGCATTTTGTGTCCCCAAGGCCTGGCGCAGAGTGGGTGTTCAATAATTCTTGCTGAATTAAATTAATTGAATTGAGATGGGAAAGGTACTCACGTGGCTCGACCTTCCCGGACCAGGACCCCGGACAGGGTCAGGCTCAGCTCTGCATTCAGCACTTTCACTGATTTTGGCTTTAATTTCAACCGAAGGGGCACCTGGGACGGGACAGGTCCCGCGTAGTGGGACAGGTCCACATCTGCAGTGGCCAGCACCTTGCGCTGCCCCTTGGACTCCTGGGAGAAAATGGATAGACTTGACATCAGAGGCTGGGGTGCACCTGAGTGAGGGTGCCCTGGGAGATCAGTGAAGCTCCTCCATTATCATTTAGCTCCTTTAAAAACGATCCAGAGACCAACCAAAGTTGGTCAGAAGGCCACAGTGCAGTGTGTCTGGACCCTGCATCTGTCCAGCTTGGTAGGATGAGCGAGAGATGGTGCCCCGCTGACTGAGCCCCCAACAGCCCAGACCCGACCCCTCACCCCCACCACTCTCCTGGCCAGATGTGATGGACACTAGAGGAGGGGATCCAGGAAACATGGTGACCAGCTCCCTGACAGGAGGGTCTGGATTCGAGGCCTAGCTGTGTGACCTTGAGCCAGTTGTGTGGCCCCATGGGCCTCATTTCCTTCATCTGCAAAATGAAGGGGGGATGAATTCTCTGAGGGCTCTTCTGGCTCTAGAGCTAGCTATGAGGTGAGAAACCTACTGGGGCATGCTTTGTAAATCACTTTGTCGTCCGGGGCCTTGGTTACCCCCTCTGTAAACTGAGGGCTGAACTAGATGGCTTCTAAGGTCCCTCCCAACCCCAGTCTACGAACATATGTGTTTAGTAACCTAGTGGAAGGGAAGCTCCTCGAGGGCAGGGACTCCTGTGTGTATGTGTGTAAATATATACAGCCCACAGCAGTGTATTTCACACACGGCACCAGTTAATTGGGGGGAGTTGGACTGAGTAATTTACTACAGATACAGACATATAAAAACCAAGTGTACGGGAATCTCAAAACCCCAGATTCGCTCACTCACATTCTCGATGACGAACATCCATTCCTTGGCCTCATACCGCTCCACGTGGGGGTCCTGTGGGTAGTTAGGAGGGAGAGTGAGGGGCCTGGAGCAGATGAAGGAGGCTGGGAAGGGATGGGGGAGGGAGCTGAGCCAGGGCCATGGGAACATGTGGGCGCTTGGTCCCGCTGTCCCAGGCCCTCTCACATGGGACCGAAATCCTGCCTCCCCTCCCTCCTCGCTCCCAGGGTGTCCTGGAGAGCCAGGGAGCATGCCCAAGGTCAAGAGCGCTTTGGAAGAAGGTGAGACAGATGAGGAGAAGGCAGAGAGGGAAGAGGTGGCCTTCTGCCCACACCAGTCTGCTTGCCATGTGGCCCACTCCACACCAGTACCGTGTGTCATCTCATTTTGCTGGGGAGCCTTGATGAAACATCAATGACCAGTCTCCATCCTGGGCACCTCGAGATGGAACGTACCTGCCTCCCCCCAGTACAGAGGAGGGGAATGCTTTACCCACTTTCAGACAAGGGCACTGGGATGATAGAAGATGTGTGTCTGTGTGTGTGTATATCTGTGTCTGTGCCTGTGTGTATATCTGTGTATCTGTGTGTCTGTGTGTCTGTATCTGTGTGTCCATCTGTGTGTGTCTGTGTGTCTGTCTGTGTGTGTCTGTCTGTGTCTATCTCTGTCTGTGTCTGTGTGTCTGTCTGTGTCTGTGTCTGTGTGTCTGTCTGTGTGTCTGTGTCTGTGTCTGTCTGTGTGTCTGTGTCTGTGTCTGTGTGTCTGTGTCTGTCTGTATCTATGTGTCTGTGTGTCTGTCTGTGTGTTTGTGTCTGTGTCTGTGTGTCTGTCTGTGTGTCTGTGTGTCTTTGTGTGTGTCTGTGTTTGTCTGTGTCTGTCTGTGTCTGTGTGTGTCTGTCTGTGTGTGTCTGTCTGTATCTATGTGTCTGTCTGTGTCTGTCTGTGTCTGCATGTGTCTGTCTGTGTGTCTGTGTGTCTGTGTGTCTGTCTGTGTGTCTGTGTGTCTGTGTCTGTGTGTCTGTCTGTGTGTCTGTGTGTGTGTCTGTGTCTGTCTGTGTCTGTGTGTGTCTGTCTGTGTGTGTCTGTATCTATGTGTCAGTCTGTGTCTGTCTGTGTCTGCATGTGTCTGTCTGTCTGTGTGTCTGTCTGTATCTATGTGTCTGGGTCTGTGTATGTGTCTGTGTGTGTGACTGTGTGTGTGTCTGTGTGTCTGTGTGTGTCTCTGTGTGTGTCTGTCTGTGTGTCTGTCTGTGTGTCTGTGTATCTGTGTGTGTCTGTGTGTGTCTGTGTCTGTCTGTGTCTGTGTGTGTCTGTGTGTGTCTGTGTGTCTGTGTCTGTCTGTGTCTGTCTGTGTCTGTGTGTGTCTGTGTGTCTGTGTGTGTCTGTGTCTGTCTGTGTCTGTCTGTGTCTGTGTCTGTCTGTGTCTGTCTGTGTCTGTGTGTGTCTGTGTGTCTGTGTCTGTCTGTGTCTGTGTGTCTGTGTGTGTCTGTGTGTCTGTGTGTGTCTGTGTCTCTGTGTCTGTGTCTGTCTGTGTGTCTGTGTGTGTGTCTGTGTGTGTGTCTGTGTCTGTACCATTGTTGCTTTAGAACATAGGCTTGGGGCTGAATGACAAGCAAAAATGAAATGACTTGTGTGAGAACAAGAGGCATGGCTGAAGTCAGAGGCAGAGGGGCCGGGGCTCCCATTCTGGCTCAGACTGGTGGGGAGCATGGTCCCGGCTTTCAGAGCTCTGTGCCTCAGTGTCCCTTCCTGCCCCAGGATTGCTGGGAGGTGCTCAGTTGTCAGAATACCGTTGCCATTGTTGTGGCTATTATTCAGGTCTAAGGTTTTATAATTGTTCGGTGGGGTGGGAATAGTCTATGATGATGATAATGAGAAGCAGAGAGGCTTATCGGGCAGCCCGGGAGGCATGAAGACCTGCGTTCTAATCCTGCATCTGCCAGGGATGGGTGATGCAGGGCAGCTCTCTCTGAGATGGAAGGGCAAAGACTGGGAGAGCAAAGGAAATCGCGTCTGTACAGCGCTCAGCCCAGCCCCTGGCACATAGCAGGGGTTTGACCAACAGGAATTCAAGGCACTTAATGAGTCCTCCCTCTCTCCCTTTCTCCTCTCCCTCCCTCCTTTCTCCTTCCTTCTCTCCCTCACTCCCTCCTTCCCCTTCTTCCTTCATTGATGCAGGGAACTTCCCACCCTGCAGAAATCAGAGGTCTGAATTCCTGAAGAAGACTCCCTATTCTGTTTCTCCATTGGATTCTGAGCTCTATTCAGCCTGGTTCTGTGTCTTATCAGAACTCAAGGCTCTGTATACAGAAGGTACTTCATAAATCCTTGTTGAGCTCATTCAGGGTTCATGGTTGCCACCTGGATGCCCCCGTCAGGCTTGTGTCAGACCCTTGACCATCACCTGCGGGGGTTCCACATTGCTGCCTGCCTAATGCCCTGGGGGCAGTGACACGCAGGGATAGGGGCTCACCCGATAGAGAGTCACAGAGATATCCACATTCTCTGGCACCATCCACACCACCATGCCCCGGTAAGGATTCTGGATCCCGGGCTGCCAGCTGTGGGCCTGGAGAAAGATTTCTGAGTCCCCTGAGCGGCTCTGCTCTCCCTCCCTAGCCCTGCCTCTCCCCCCAACTCTCAGGTCTCCCAGCCAAGCACCAGGAGGCAATACAGACTCAGCTTGCTTCACCCCTGGTCTTGAGAGCCTTACCTTGGAGCAGATGCGTCGGTTCCTCCGAGTCCATACCACCACCAGCTTGTCTGGCTGCCTGTGGGAATATACCAAGAAAAGAGAAAGGGAGGAAGCTTGGTGGGGCTGCCCCCCATACCCTGCTCACCCTCCAGCCGCCATTGGAGGGAAGGGTCAGGCAGCTGGTTCCCTTATCTTGAGGCACAGTTGTAGGGTGGAGACTCCAGGGCAGGGTGGAGCATGGGGGCAGTAGGGCAAAGGATAGAAAGAGAAGGGGTGGGGTGAAAGGGAGAGAGCTGGCAGAGGACAGGAAAACTCAGGCAAGCATCCACAGACAGAGGCAGAAACCAGGTAGGAGCCCAGAGCCACCCACAGCACACAAAGATGGACAGAAAAGGAGAAAAGGGCTGCTTGGGCCTGGCCTTTCTCAGGCTCTGCTCAACTTCATGCCCCTCATACAAAGGCAGAACAACAAGGCCCAGCAAGGAGATCTTTCCTGGGGGGAAGGAGAATTCTCTGTTTCACCCCCCTATGTGCATCCATTTGACAAACCCGGTGCCTACTGCATTCAGTGAGCAGAGGAGAGGCCAGGTTGGGACAAGAAACAGTCCCTGCCTTTGGGGCCTTTATGGGGGTGGGGGGCAAGAATCAGGGAAGGAGGTGATATTTGAGTTGTTAAGGATTCAGTAAGATGGAAAGGAAGGCACAGCCTGAGCAAAAACATAGAGGTGGGAAAATCGGGGACGTGTGTGTGGGAGGGCAGTTTGGCAAGAATGTCAAGTGTGTGGAGGGAAAATGAGACAGGTGGAAGGGGGGGGTGGAGACTGGAGAGGGAGGGCCTTAAAGACCAAGCAGAGATCTTTGAACCTAACTCAGCAGCGTAAAAACTGAGATGCCCATCATCTGAGAAAAGGCTTCTCAAAGGGCAGCAGCCTCTGTTTGGGGAGTTCTGCCAGAGGCAGGTGAGAGGGCTGGGGCAATGGTTGTCGGTCCTCGAAGGGTGGGGCTGGACTGACTCAAGCTGGGGCACTGCCAAGCAGGCATGGGTGACTCGACCTGATCCAAGCAGGTGCTGCTCTCTGCCATTCAGCCCACCCAGCACCGCTGTCAGCCCTGCCTCTTCCCCCAGGGTCCCTAGCTGACACCCCTGCTGCACGCACACCCTCAGACAGGTATCCTAGTGGCCTGTAGGGGCTACTACAGTGGGCTGGCTATGGAGCACACAGACTGGTTAGAAAGCCTGACAACAGCAAGACCCAAATCCAGAAAGGTCTGGAGCCTGGGTCTGCATGTGTGACTAAAGAAATCTGCCTTTCTCCGGGCTTCAGTTACCTCACTTGTCAAATAGAGGGGGTCGGATCAAGGTTCCTTCTGGCTCAGATATCCTCTGATTCTGTGACCTCTATTTAGGGTGGTTCCCCAGGGTAGGACAGACAAGTGACTCCCAGCCTCAGCCTGATACCCCTAAGCCCTACTCTAGGAGAGATGGGGACACATCCTGAGTCAGTGATCCAGATGAACATCTCTGATGGAGCCAGGGCTCTGCCCAGCCCCAGGGCCCCAGGGCCACTCTGCTCCTCTCTCCTCAGCTCGGCCCTGGGCCTGGCCCTTGCTCAGCACCATTTTCACCTTACTCCCAGTATCCCTGCCCAAATGACTAGCTGTTCTCAATGGATGACAAAAGTGAGTGGCAGAGGTGATTCAGCCAGAATTACAGTTATTATGTGGTGGGGATTGGGACACGCGCAGGTCGGCCATCTCTGCCCTGCAAGGAGCAAGGCTTCCTGTGAGTCAGCCCTCCTTTGCCCTCCTGCACTGCCCCCTCAACACCCTCCTAGGCCCCTTGTACTCTGGAGCCTAATTTTAGCCCTCTGGAGGGGCAGGATGGGAAGAGGGGGACCGGCAGCTGCAGCCCTAATCTGGCTCTGGAGGGGAAGCTGACACCCCGGCTGCCTAGGGTATATTTAGGGTATGACAAGGGGACAAGAAGCAGCTGGAGGAGGCTGGCTGCCAGGAAGCCACCTGGCTCTGCTTTGGGCTGGGTCACCGAGACCACAGGGTGAGAGGGCCCCAGTCAGAGAGATGGCACGGGGGAGCTCAAGGCAGGCTGAGGCCTGCTCATGGGAGCCCTGCCCCACTCCCTTCCCCTTGGAGGTTCTTCCTTCTCTCCTCCTTTCCCCGGGGCCTTTCCCCTTGCTTTGAGCTCTGGGCTGCTCATTCCTTTTTCCTCTTCTGTTCCCCCTGCTTCCTGGGATTCCCAACTCTTCATTTTCCTCCTCCTCTTCCTCCTCCTCCTTCTCCTCCTCCTCCTCCTCCTCCTCCAGTCTCCTCCTCTTCCCTCATCTCCCTAAGGTCTCAGTTCCCCCTTTTAAGGGCATTTCAGAGAACTCTCTCAGCCTCATGGCTCCCTGCCCTGCCAGGCATCTTTGTCCCATTTCTGCCCCTTCTCTGCCTGGGGAAAAAGCTGGGAAAGGAGCTCTCTGTCCTGTCCTCTGCTCTTATTCTTAGCTACCCAGCAACCCCCTTTCTGCCCAGACCCCCAGAGATTTGCCATTCCTGCTTCCTAACCACACCCTGAACCAATCCCCATTCCTATCAAAGGAAAGCAGGGAGAGGGGGCTGGGTTTCTGGTGACCAAAATGATAGGAAGGGGCAAGAGGGTTGGGGCATGGCCTAAGAAGTGAGGGAGAGTTCTGCAGAGTTCTGGGGGTTTCACTTTCCCCCAAACCCTCATTCTCAGGAACAAGAGCAGGCCAGAGTCTGTCCATCCCTGGCTCCCCTCATCTGGAAGGCAGCTGGGGACATGCTAGATTGAATAGCCCTGTTCCCCATGAGGACCCCCCTTCAAATGTCCCCTTTCTCACGTCTCTCTCCTGATGTGTAAGAACCCTAAAACTCTCCTCTGAGCCCCATTTTTTGAGGAAGACCTAAACCTGACTGACAGACCCTTGAGCTGAGAGGATGAACCCTCTTGTCAGGCAGAAGAATGTGAGAGGCATTTCCCCCCCACACACACACTAAGGAGGGGCAGAGGAAGAAGGGTTGGCTTCAGGAGAGGGCACAATGTGAGGGCATGGAGGGGCTGGAACATGGGGCCTGACCCCAGGACGGAGAGTGAGGGCAGAGGGCGGGCAAGGCCAGCCTGGGAAGGGGGCACAGAGCATTGAGGGGCTGGAGTATGGGGGCTGACTCAGGGACAGAGGGTGAGGGCAGAGGTTGGCAGTGCCAGCCTGGGCAGGCACGGTGTGTGTGTAGGGGCCAGGCAGGAGTGTCTCTCCCAACCACCCTGCTCACACATGCACTGAACACTGTCACTCACCATTTCTTGGTGCACTCCACCACCAGCTCCTGATAACACGCCACGAAATGGAACTTGGCTGCGCGTTTCCCCACGCGCTGAAGCCGCTTCCACACCGAGGTCATGGCCTCTCCCCCTCTCTGGCCCACTCCCCTCAGACGCAGTTGTCAGCAGCCCCCACCGGGTCCCGGGGCTCCATCCCGGGTACCACAGGCTGGGCTGGGTGAGTGGATGCGCCTCGTCACTCACTGCCCCCCAACCCTCAGGCGCTGCTGTCTCAAAGTCCGCGGCCCGACAGTCCCAGATCTCAGTCCTGAGCGTCCGCTTCGGTCGGGTCTAGTTCCGTCCCGTCCCGTCCCGTCCAGACCTGAGCAGCTAGGACGAAGTCCGGACCCTAGCTCTGCTCTGACCCAAGTTTGGGAGCGCCCAGCTGGGCCGGGGGCGCGCGCCAGGGGAGCTGAGGGACACTCGGAGCCAGCGGACTGGGCGCCGGTTTCCTGGAGCCGCTCCCCCCCCCCAGGAGGGCGGGGAAGGGGGTGGGGCGGGGGGGGGGGGAGCCTGGCCCTGGGACCTGGAAGCGTGTGAGACCGAGGAGGAGGGGAGAGGCTGGGAGGTGTGGTGGAAATTCTGCGGGCGGGCAGGCGGGTGGCCGGGCCCGGCCGGGCCGGGTGCAGTCTATCTGAGGCGGCCAGTGCGCTCTCTCGTGGGCGCGGGCCCCAGGATGGGCTTCCCCCAAAGTGGAGGTCATCGGACCCCTAAGGGGCTCTGCCTGTGCTAGGAGGGCTGGGGCCCACGGGTGGGCTCGGGAAAGGCCTGACTGCCCGGGGTCTGCCCATGGGCGCTGAGTGCGAGCGACCCTGGAGGGGAGCTGTGCCCGCTGTCATTTCTGTCCATTTACTCGAGGTTATAAGGAGATGCCTGGGGCACAGGATGGCATCCTATGCGGGAACTGAGTCAGGAGGATTGCGTGAGAGAAGTGGGGAGGGTGTGCTTGGCTGGGTGTCGCTCCTGCAGATGGGGGGGGTAAGCTTCCTGGGGATCGGCGCTTAGTGTGAATCTCAGCTGCCCAGGTGCAAGTCTGATCTAGTGGCTAGATTGCCCTGGAGCCAGCAAGACCTGGGTCCCGCCTCTGCCACTT
Source organism: Pseudocheirus occidentalis (assembly GCA_028646575.1). Classification (NCBI taxonomy): domain Eukaryota; kingdom Metazoa; phylum Chordata; class Mammalia; order Diprotodontia; family Pseudocheiridae; genus Pseudocheirus; species Pseudocheirus occidentalis. Next base: position 188,219,714 of record CM053601.1, on the reverse strand, counting down.
ACCGCCTGGATGGCCCTCGGCAAGTGACTGCAGCTTTCCGTGAGCTAAGGGGATAAGCAATCTCTCACTGGAAGAGTTACATGGAAGGGTTCTGCCTGCATCAGCAAAGGGAATTTCCTCAGATGGGAATTCCCTACAAGGGTGAAATCCTGGAGGGGGGGGGTCCCTATCCCTGGGGAGGGAGGGGTGGAAGTGCACATGATGTGGACATCTAGGGGGAGGACCAAGGGATGGACTGGGTATGTGCTCCCTCCACACACAGAACTAGTACAGTAATGTGTAGACAGCAGAGAATCCAGACCCAGAGAGGTGAGAAAGTAGTGAGATCAGCGGACCTGGAATTGGAAGACTGAGATTCCAACCCTGCTTCTGACGCCTAGTAGCTGTGTGAGCTTGGGCAAGTTACTTAAACTTTCTAAGACTGTTTTCTCCTCTGTAAAATGGGGATCACACCGCCCTGGGGACCTATTGTGCAGGGCTGTGAGGCCTAAAAGAAGAGAGCCTATAGACATCAGTTGTTCCTGATGTCTCTGCTCTATTCACCCAAGCTCATCTGGAGGGGGTGCTGGCTTTGTGAATTATTCCAGGGAGGGCCCTTTACTCTTTGTAAGGCTTGGGGGTGGGGCTTGGGGGGAGAGCAGTGTCTGTGGCCAATCTAGCTGGGCTTCAGCACTGTTTCCTGGTGTGTGTGGGGAAGAGGGGGGTTCCTGGGCTGGGTGTGGTTCAGCTGTGGGACTGTTGAACTGTGCAGACTTCTGAGAACTCTGAGACTTCTGAGCTGTAATGTTTGACGAGGGGCTGAATGAGAAAGGAGTTTGGAATGTATTATTTTAAGTATCTGCAAACTTCTCACTTCCTACCCCCTCCTCTCCCATAAATGCACAGTTCTGGCCTCTTCTCAGGGAGCTGGGCTTCCCCCAAAGTCCCTCAGAAGCTTGGCAATCTAGCTCTTCTTTTTTGGATGGGGATAGGGTGGGGAAGAAGGCCCCCTCAGCGGGTTCCTTCCTCTCTCTCTTCCTCCCAGGGGGATCATCCCCAAAGACTGTGAGTGCAGCCCTCTCACTTCCTGCCCCAGCAGGAGCCCCAGCCTTAGCTTCAACTCCACCCCCAGACTGGGTGGAAAGTTTCTCCCCTTAAGATGGACCGTTCCTTCCACTTCCTCCCCACCCCCATCCCCCTTGGCTCCATATGGGGTCAAATTTAGCCAGAAGGCACTCATTTTTACCGAAGAGGAAATGGGGGGGCCCAGCAAGGGGAAAGGTCTTCTTGTCCCAGCTAGCACAGCACCATCCCGTTAGGAGCAGAACAGGAATCAGAGCCCAGCCCTCCAGATTCCCAGGCCAAGGCTTTGCACACAGGGCTGGCAAGTGGCTCACACGGCTAGTCATGAGCAACTTCAGAGAGCCCCGACCCTGCTGTGCTCCTCTAGCCCCACCTGCTGGTGAAGAAGATGCTACAGCGGATCCCCACTGGCCCGACACACCTCTTCCCATCCCGAGCTTACAAAGGACAAGAACTGAGCAGAGACAAGAGCCATTTATTTGTTGGGCCCCAGGGCCGAGGTCGCAGTCTATTAAATATTGGGCATAGCCCTGAGCCCAACCCTCTCCATTACCACGTGAGAAGCAAGGCCGACCTTGGGGGCAGGGGAAGGGCGGGTCTTGCCCAATAGCCAAGCCTGCACTATATATGACCCCACAGCTTGCTGTGCGCTACTCCTGGTGGGGCAGCATTAAGTGGGATATGGAGCTGTTCTGCTATTTGCTCCCAGAGCAGAGCCAGCTAGCTTCCTTTAGGATCTGGAGCCAGGCTGACCCTTGGTGGCAGGAGAGGCTGTAAGGGATCTGGCCAAGGTGCCAGGGATGAAGGGCCCTTAGATACTTCTTCCCTTGCCCAAGTGAGGGGCATCAAAGGAGCTGAGCTTACCCGGGAGCCCTTGAAGGGCAGCAGGGGAGAAGTGGGTATCAGGGTGGATGGAGTGAGTCCACCAACGGCTGGGGCTGGGAGTTGGAGTGGGAAATAAACTGGAGCCTGGCTCTCTAGAAAGTCAGTATCTCTCCTCTGAGAGAAGCGATTGAAAGAGAAGGTAGGGAAACCAGCTTCTCCCACCTTTGGCCCCAGCCCATTCCCAGTAATTAGCACAGTGAGAGATCAGAGGGCTCAGGGGGAGAGAGGGAGAGAGAGAGAGTGGAAAGAGGGAGGGGGGAGGAGGGGGGGAGAGATGCTTGCCCCCCTCGAGTGCGTACCTGCCCTCACCATGTTGGGGGAGGCAGAAGGGGCTAGGCCCCGCCGGTCCGGCCTCAATGGGCCTCCAGAGGGCACCAGGGACCGGGCGCCCTCAGAGGCTGAATGAGTCCTGTAGCCATTTGTCCCGGGAATTATGAGTCTGCGGGACTCGGAGTGGGGGCGGGTCCCGGGGCAGGCTGCAGTCGGGCGGCTCGTCCTCGTCATCCGAGAAACCGGTGTCGGGAGGGTAGGAGCTGTCCGAGTGCAGGGACGAGGACATGTCCTGGCAGAGGCTCATGTCTTGGCATAAGTGCTTGTAATCTTGGATGGACTCGTGGAGGGAGCACAGCTGGCAGAGCAGGGACATGTCAAGCTGCCGGAGGCCCACCTGGGGAGGAAGGACCCCAATGGGCATCCCAGAAGCTGTGGCACCCTCTCCTTCCTCCGACATCAAGCCTAGCCCCAGGCCATCCCGGCTCCCCATAGCAGCTCCTTTAAGCCACCTCGGTCCTCCCGCCCCATCACAGCAACCCCTTTCATCCCAGCACAGCCAGGCCATCCATCCTGCCTCCCCGGCATCCTGGCCCTTCCCCCGCCATGCCCCCCTTCCAGGGCCGCCCCGCACCATCTCCTTCCGCAGCACCGCCAGCGCTGAGTCCAGGTTAGCAGGGCGGCGCGGGAGTTGCGAGGGTCCCTCGGGGGCGCGGCCGGCACGGCTCAGCTCGTCCTGGATGCGGTTCCGCTGGCTGTAGACGCGCTCCAGGTCCCTCCACGAGCCCCCGCTCGAGTTGAGGAGGCCGCTGAGCCCCCGAGGCAGCGGCGGGAGCCCTTCCAGCGGGCAGCCCAAGGGCGCGGGCGCGGGCGCAGGGCCCCCCGGCAACCCGTTCATGAGCGCGACGCGGGGGCCGGCGAGGAGGGCCCCGGGCTGGGGAGAAAAAGGGCCCCAGTAGCCCGGTCCCCTCCGCCCTCCTCTTCCTCCTCCTCTGGCCGCCCGGCCCCGGCCCCGGCCCGGCCCGGGCGCCGCTGCCCCACTAAGTGCCGGCTTTGTTCGGCTCCGGAGAAGCCCCACCCTGCGCCCCCTCCCCTCTGCCAAGGGGGCGGAGCCTCTCGTAAAGTGAAAACGGCCAGTCTGAGCAGCTGCCCACAGGGCTGCGACGCGGCAGGGGGCAGGAACCTCGGCGACAGAGTTCAAGAGCCAAGCATGGGACCCCCGGCAGGAGGGAAAGAAGGGCTTCACCCCAACCCCAATCTTCTCGGGGTGCTCCTAAGGAAGGGCCAACAGGGAGAAGGGGAAAAAGGACGCTGCTCCTTTAAGGTGGGAGGGCTTAACCAGTTGGGGGCTAGGCAGAGCCCTCTAATGCCCTGTTTGTTTCGGGGATCAGAACGGCACCCCGCCCTCTCCGGCTTATTTGTGTTTAGTGCAGCTTTACCCAAGCGTCTCCTAAGGGCTGGACCCCGCTCGTGAAGGCTGCAGAGGAAGACCGGGCAATTTCCCCCCTGCTGCCCGAGGGGGTGGGCTAAGCCTGCTCTCCTGGGGTTCGATCTAGGGGCCCTATTGATTAAAACGTGGGCATCTTGTTCTGGGAGGCATTTGGACTCCACAGTCACTGGGGGCCATTCCCACCCTCAGTCCCTCCCACTCCCCCTTCATTTTGCGAAGGCAAGTTTGGCCCCTGTGCTCACCTGCATCCCCAGGAGCATGGCACAGAGGCTCGAAGAGAGCCCCTTTTCTTGGGGAGGCTGGGCAGTATTTATCTCTTGTTTTCATCACCTAGATTCCCCCCCCAGCTCACCCCCATTTGGCTTTTTTTTTTGGTTTTGTTTTTTGTTTTTTTGCTTTTTGGAGGGCAGTTGGGGTTAAGTGACTTGCCCGAGGTCACACGGCTAGTTTTTTTGTGTTAAGTGTCTGAGGCCGGATTTGAACTCAGGTACTCCTGACTCCAGGGCCGGTGCTCTATTCACTGCACCACCTAGCCGCCCCCTCCCATTTGGCTTCTTAATGGCTAAGTAACCTCAGGCCAGTAAAAAAATCTCCCTAGATGTGTTTCCTCAGCCACAGCCAGAGGACCCTCTCTGGGGACCTTCTAACTTTCCACCCAGGGCATCCAGTGGCTGCTTTCTCCCTGGCTTCTCTCCCTTCCCTTAAGATCTCTGGGGGGAAAAAAAGAAAAAAAAAAGATTTCTGGGGCATCTCCTGCTTCATCTCCTATACCAGCACAAGTATGCTAGGATACCTCCCAAAGGAAAGGGACAATGGGCAAGTGTCTGAAGATTGTGGGCAGGGATGAACCTCAAGAGATCATTGAAGCTGAGCTTGAGATAACTGAGGCCCAGAAGGAAAATGACCAGTGACACAAGCAAGGCTTCGAAGGCAGCCACCCAGGCCTCCCAGCCAAGGGTTTTTCCACTGAGGCTGGGACATGCAGATTGGAAAGGCAGAAGAAGGGGCCGTATCTTGGCAGGACACACAGGGACCGCAGCAGAAGGGAGAAGGAACAAACCACACAGGGGCAAGGATGTTTTCTGTGCCTTTCTCTTGCAGCTATTCATAATAAATCCTGGACCCATACACTAGACAAGTCCGACGCCCTGGGGCCCTTCTTTCGCAAGCCCCCTCACTGTTGCAGCTGGCGAATCCCCTGCAGAGCTTCAGCACAGACCCGGATCAGGGTGCAGAGCTGGATGCTTCCTTCCAAAGAGGTGCTGGGGCCCAGTTCCCCTGAGGCCCACGCAAGTTTCTGAAGCAAAGCCGACTGCGATGCTGACAGGACATCTGGGGCCAGAGATGCTGTGGGAGCCAAGGCGGGAGAAGGCCCCTGGGCAGCCCTGAGCCCAGCAGCTGCCCCCTCACAGTGCTCTGGCCGGGGGACAGGGGGCTGTGGAGCTGGTCGAGAAGCAGTGGGGAGCTCTGACGACGCTAGCTGGTGTTCACGGGCTTGGGAGAGAGCAGCCTGGGCATTCAGAGCTAAAAGGAAGTAGACATCACAGGGGAGGAGACTGACAGGGCATTATCCCTATGGGGCTGCTCCCCAAGATTAGGGCTGTTCACTCCATTCTTCTCAGCCCCCTTGACTCCCTCATGACAGGAAAAGAAACAGCGCTGCCTACAGTACTCCAGAATCAGACTTTTGTGTCATCCCCTGGATCTCCTTAGATTCCCTGACTCAGAAAGAGCATCTTCTCTGGCATACCCAGATGAAAGGCTCTGATCTTCTCTCACCCTAAGAATCCCCAGGCCCCCCCTCACCTGGGTTATCTTTGTCCACGTCTGAATTCAGCTCCTGACAAGCTACGCAGTAAGTTTTCCGCTGTTTGTCTTGGAGTAAGATGGTCTGGAAAAAAAGGCAAAGGACGTGATCCCAGGGAAGCCTTCCCTGGACAGGCTTAGTCTGTCCTAGTGCTCAACAGATACTTGAATGAGTGAACAAATGTGGCCCAGTGACCCTCTAAGTCTAGGGAAGCTCCCAGCCTCCCCACATCTGCTGACAATAGGCCCCATGGCATCTAGATGGTCAGAATAGACTGGTAAAGGGCATGCACAGCAGTGTGTTCACAGTGAACACACTGCTGTACCCAGGGACTGTACGGGGAGAGTGAGTGCCAGGGACCAGGAGAGGGAGAAGAAAGATCCCAGGACCATCCCCTTGGAGCTGGGAGGGTCCCCAGAAGCTGACCCTTCTCTAACACGCTCCTTTCACTGATGAAGAAACTAAGGCCCAGAGGTGAGGCCTGACCCAAACACGCACAGATACTAGGTGGCTGAGATGGAAACTGATCCCAGGTCCAGACTCCAAGTCCAGCCCCCCTTCCCCGAGCTCCGAGTGCGGCCGGTAGCGGCCAGCCGGACTGGGAAAGGAGCTGGGGGCGTGGAGAGGCTGAGGTGAAAAGGGGGTACGCGAGGCAGCCACTGGGACCCCCTGAGCGCGGGTCCGCACAGGAGCTTTCGGGCCGCCCCGGTTTACCGTCCCAGTTCCCCATTTACTCCTGTTCCCTATTCAGGCCAAACACCCTCGGCGTCCCGGGCCCCACGCACCCCGCAGTCCTGGCACGTGTCCCCCAGCATGCGGTAGCCGCACAGCAGGTAGTCGCCCATGAGGCGGGAGATGCGATCCTGCCGCTCCCGTCGCGCCTGCAGCACCTTGGTCTCGGCCTCGGAGGGCGGCTCCCAGTCCGCTTCGCCGGCCTCTGTGGACGCGGGGAGCCCGGGCCGGGTGAGCAGGCCCGGCCCGGCGGCTCGGAGCCCGCGGCCTGCGCTCCTCCCCCCACCCCCAGAGCCCCCCTCGGCCCGGCCCCGGCCCCGGCCCCGGCCCCGCCCCCGCCCCGGTCCCACCTGCTCCGTTCAGAGCCATGTCGCCGTTGCCGCCGCTGACAAACACCGCGCCGGAAGTGACGGAAGTGACGGAAGCGCCGGCGCCACGGCCACTGGGCTCGCTCCTAGGCTCTGGAAATGACGTCACCGACGGGTCGTCCATTGGCGGCTGCGAGGGGGCGGGGCGGGGAGCGCTTCCGGAGCCGCCCCGGCCCGACGGTTCCTCCTTCTCGCGGGGCCGGAGACTAGGGAGGCGGGGACTCCCCCGGAGGGGGGGAGGTTGGGACGCGGTGAGGCGTTGCCACGGAGACCGAGTCACGTGATGCCTTCGCGGCGCTAAGCCCCGCCCTCAAGGAAAAGAGCTCATTCCCGAGCTCGAGGGCGGGGCCGGGAAATGTGTTCTAGTCCCACCGCGGCCAGAGCCTTCGTAGCCTCCTCCGTAAAATGGGTGCCCCGATCTAGAGGCAGCTTGGCCAGGTGGATACATTGCTGGGTTTGGAGTCTGGTGACCCTGGGCTAGTCTCTTACCCTCTCTGAGCCTCAGTTTCCCCCTCTGCAAAGAAGGGATCCTGCGGTGTCCCCACCTGGCTGCACTGATGCCTCCACAGGGCCTCTGTCCCGGGCCGTCAGGCTCTTCCTCCAGGCTCCTCCTCGACCGCGGGCTCTTCACTGTGGTTTGGGGGATTTCTCCGTGCGAAAGCCACATTGAAGCCTGGCAGGAGGGACCCAGGGCTAAGAGAGAAATCCCCATGCTTGGAGGGCTTGAAATCGCGCTCCTCCCCGCCGCTCCCCTCCCCTCCCTTCCCTTCTTCTCCAGACCCTACCCTACACTTCCCCTCCCCTCCCTGCTAGTGGACCACTGGAGATGGGAAGGGTGCAGCTGGGGGGCCTGGAACCCCAGAATGTCATGGCAGTTGTTGGGTGAGTAGCCCTTCAAAGGATGCTGAGCTTCTAAGTAATTTCTCGGAGGGGCTGGGGATGCTTATCCTCGGCTAGCCGGGGTTGCTCAAGGAGACCCAAGTTCCCCCAGAAAGTTGTTTTCAAAGGGACAGACATGAGCCTGAGGGCACTAGTTACTTGCTTAGGAATGTGTCTGCTCTTTGTTCTTAAAAGTTTGACCTTGGGGGGTGAAGACTCTCCGGCCAGAGATAGAGCCCGTAGGTTCCCCTAGTATGCCAAGCCTACTAGGGAAACCTGAACTCAGTAAGGGGAAGAACGGATGGCTTTGTTTTTCCCCCCAAAGGAAGGCTTTTTTGAACCTTTGCACGGTTGGCTGCTCTTCTAAATAGCTACTATTTTTTTTTTAAGCCTCCCCAGGTCTTGATCTACAAGAGCACCCATAGAGCCCACTCTTCTCTTGAGAAAGAGTTAGGAGGACCCGGAGCCAAGGACTTCAGCTGATGCCTGAGATTGTAAACCCAGAGAAGCATCACAACCCTATGCGGAGTGGAGTAGAGCTATGCCTAGCACTTCTGGTGAAGATGGTCCTGGGTGGGAGCCGTACAATGACATCATTGATGACAGTATCCTGCAGCATTGGAGGCACGAGTTGCCCTTCTGTCTATGTGCCTTGGCCATATCTGCTCCCTGTGTGTACCTTTCCACGGACATTCTCCATCTGCATGTGTTTTTCCACTGATGGTATGTTTTGATGGGTTTATGAGGGAGAATGCTTTGTAGTCACTTCTTTTACTGTGCTATTTCATTAAATGCATTTGCTTTGAATACATTGTGCCCTCTGGCTGATTAGTAAAGCTGAATACATTGCTAGGGGCTCAAAAGCTGTGGTTTTAGTGGCTGCAGACCCAAAGAGTACCTTGAAGGAAGGTAGCCTTCTCTGGGAGGCTTCTGAGAGTTGCAGGGGGTGTTCCTAGGTATTCTGTTTGTTGTGAAGGAGTTCTCCCTGGAGGAGGGTTACTTATAGGTAGAAGTACTATTCAATAAAAACTAACAAACAAAAAAGATTTAAAATTATTATAATATTATCTCCAGAATCTGACTTCACAAGTGTAGGGCCTCCTTTCCCTGACAAAGACGTTGTTGTTGGCAGCCAAACACCTCAACTTCTGGATACCAACATGACAGTGTTGAGCCTTCCTGAACAACAGATTCAGGGCTTTGTCACTGGCCCCACTTGAAGCCTTTGTGGCTGGATGTCATCTCTCAGACCTTGTCAAGGCCTCTGTGCTCACAATGACTCTTTGCTACAAGGACAACAAATGTTTTTGTCCCTACTGATCTTGAGGCCCTGGGAATAGAATGACTTAGCCAAGGCCACAGAGCTCATCCCTTGGCAGAACCAGAATTCAGATCCAGGCTTTCCGATGGCAAATCCCAAATCCTTGTGGCTGCCATTAGAATGGAACTCCTTGCAGGCAGGGGCTGGGGGGTGAGGGTTCCCTCTTTGTGTGCCCAGCTGGCTGGCACACAATATGCACTTAATGAATGGTCAGGTGTTATCCGAGCTGGGATTCCAAACCTTCTGGCTGAGGAGCCAGCTTGGATACTAGAGAAGCTAGTTTCCTAAGGTGAATTCCTAATTCACAATGAGAGGAAAAAGGAGGGTGGGGATCATAGAAGGTTTACAGGCCATTTGTATCTGTGATCTTAGTTCCTCCCTGTTTTCTCTAATTGGTCCTGTCCTTCTACCCCAAAAGTGTGAGGGGAGATTGAGGAAAGACAGGGCCTCAATATTTCTGCTGGGTGAGGTTGGGGGCTCTACCTACCCAGCCAGCCCACTTAGGCCTCAGCCTGGAAAGCACCGGACCAGTCCATCTGCTGATTCTACCTAGCCCCCTGCCCCAGGCTCCCCAAACAGCCAGCCCACAAGATCCTTCCTGAGGGGATCAGCCAGGAGGCCAAGGAATTGTCTGAGGGCTTTCTGCCCCACCCAGAACCCCAACCCAAGGACTGCAGCTCTTTCCAAATGAAGTGGACCTAGCCTGGCATTCAAAACCAGCGACAATTCTGTACCACCCAATCTGACTTCCCACTTCAGCTCTTAAGAATTCTCAGCTCAGGTATGAACTGAACCAACCATCCTAGAGAGCAATTTGAAACTCTGCCCAAAGGGCTATAAAACCATGCATACCTTTTGACCCAGCCACACCACTTCTAAGTCTATATCCCAAAAAGATCACAAAAATGGGAAAAGAACCCACATGTACAAAAATATAGCAGCTCTTTTTGTGGTAGCCAAGAACTGGAAATTGAGGGGATGCCTACCACTTGGGGAATGACTGAACAAGTTGTGGTACATGAATGTAATGGAATACTATTGTGCCATAAGAAATGAGGAGCAGGCAGACTTCAGAAAATCCTGGAAAGACTTCTGTGAGCTGATGCCGAGTGAAGTGAGCAGAACCAGGAGAACATTGCATACAATTACAGATACATTGTATCTGTGATGACAGATTTTGATAGACTTGGCTCTTCTCAGCAATGCAAGGACCCAAGACAACTCCAAAAGACTCCCAATGGAAAATGCCCTGTCCACACCCAGAGAAAGAGCTACGGGGTCTGAATGTAGATCAGAGCAGGCTGTTTTCTCTCCTTTTTGTATTTGTTTTTGCTTCTTCTTTTTCATGGTTTTTCCCTTTGGTTCTAATACTTCTTTACAACATAACTAATGTGGAAATATACTTAATATGAATGTATATGTAGAGCCTACATCAGATTGTGTGCCATCTTGGGGAGGGGGAGAAAATTTAGAACTCAAAAATCTTATAGAAGTGGGTTGGCTAGATGGTGCAGTGAATAGAGCACCAGCCCTGGAGTCAGGAGGACCTGAGTTCAAATCCAGCCTCAGACACTTAACACAAAAACTAGCTGTGTGACCTTGGGCAAGTCACTTAACCCTAACTGCCCTCCAGAAAGCAAAAAAAAAAAAAATCATATAGAAGTGAACATTGAAAACTAAAATTAATTAATTAGGTTTTTTTTTTTAAAGAATTCTCCACTCAAGTGAAGCAGGTCTTCTTTGGTCCCCTCAGATGTCAGGTAATTTGTTCACACTCTACCCCCTATCCAAGAGATTATGCTTCTTACTTCCTGCCTGACCTAACCTTGCTCATCCTACGGGGCCCAGGAGGAAATGACAGTATTCCAGAGTTGGATGGGACCTCAGAGGCATTCAGTCCGACCTGTATCTTACCTGAGAATTCTGTCCATGTGTTCCCAAGTGTTTGCCCAGCTTATGTGATGGGGAGCTCACTACCGACTACTGCCTTAGCAGCTCATCCCACTTTTAGACATAGCAATAGGTCAGAAGTTTGCGGGTCCCCACCCCAGGTGGCTTCTGGAGCCAAGATGAACAGTTCAATTACTCTTCCCTCTGACAAGTTGTCTGATTACGTGTTCATGTCTTCTCTTCTTCTCTGGGCTAAAGATCCTTCCATCCTCCCAGGGATCCTTCTCTCTTCCAAGGAAGAGTGCTTCCGGTGGCTCTGGAACTAGAAGCCTTTGGTGCTCACGATAGCACAAATGTTACTATCTCCACCTTACAGATGAAGAAACTGAGGGTCCCATAGGGGACCAATACCACCAAGGTCACAGAACTCGTGCTGGAATGCTGATGTGTCAGCTCAGCATCCCATTCCTTCTCTGTAAAATGAGTGCATTGGGGTAGGCAGTCTCTAAGGCTCCTTCCAGTTCTGAATCTGTCTTCTAATGATCTTGTTTCACCCGAGGTAAAAGAGCTGAGGGTGGGAAAGGAGCTAGGGATAGAGGGACAGAGGTCAGTTTGACAATTTGACAGAGGTCAAATAAGGAACAGCTGTCCACTGGGGAGCTCAGCCTTCATAACCAGGGGAGAGGCGAAGGGGTGGTGGTGAGGAAATCAGGTCATAAGAGAGGGTCTGCATTCAACAGGTCCCTGGGCATGGCTACACTGTAGGGTAGTGAAGAGGACTCTGGAGGATAGATCAGCACCGTGAGACAAAATCCCATTTGTCTTGCCCTAGTTACACCTTGGCCTCAGAGGGATTGCAGACTTCTTCAAGGCCTTAGTCCCCATGGGACCCCGCCTGGAGAAAGGAGTAGAATAGGCACTAGTAAAGGACGTGATTTCCCTTCATATGCTAGCTCTCCCCCCCAGACCCTAATTCCTCCATTCCATATATACATAGAGAGAGAGAGAGAGAGAGAGAGAGATGTGTCTAGACAGATGCACGTATGTATTTTCACTATTATTCCTACGAGAACTTTCTCCTTTTTTGGACATATGTCCATTCCAGACGTCTTCCTTTTCTGTATGGGATGATCGGACCCTCTGTGGATTTCAGGATGCTTTCAGTTGGGTAACGGTCGCTCCTGAAATCTTCTGAGCCAGAAAATTCTGCCTTTTTGTCAAGATCACCGAGAGAAGAGACAATCCCGCGCTGGGGAGCTTTCATCAGAGTGACGTTGGAAGGCTCAGGTGCCGTTCAGTCCGAGACAATGCCTTGGCGAGCACTCCTAATGACACCCCCCTCCCATATTTTCTCTCCCGATGTGGTTATCTTTGTCTATGTTTAATCCTGGTGATTAGACCTGTGGTGGCAGAATGGAGCCCACCCTGCCCCTGGAGTCAAAGAGCCTAGGTTCAAATCCCAATTAGGCCACTTCCGGGTCTCTTTGGATCTCAGTGTCCCCTGCTGTGAAAATAATGACTGTATATGGGGGAGGAGGGTATCAGAGCCAGGGATTACCCTCCTGTGACCCCATCAGCCTTTCCCAAAGGGAACTTGTGGGCTGAGTGTTTCCTGCCTTTTCCATGGGTGGAAATAAAGCCTGCTTTGTACTAGATAAGTATTCCTTATTTTCAATGAGTACTAGCTTGGGAACTGGGAACTGTGTATTGGGCTGGGCCATAAAAAACTATAGAGTCGCTGAAGGTCCCTCTGATCATATCTGGTCTGGTGTGAGCCCAGAACCAGGATGTAAGTGGGAGAATTTTTCCTATTTGACAGATAAGGAAACTGAGTCCCAGAAAGTTTAAGTGATTTGTCCAGGTCACAGAGCTAGCAAATGTCTGAGCCCAAGTCCAAATGCACCTCTCTCCACTAGCCCCACTGGCTGAACAAAGTGGGCGCTTTGTAATCTAGAAAAATCCATGATAGGTTAAAAAAAACCAAAACAGGAAGAAACCTGGATAATTCTGTTATTACTTTTTTCTTTTTTCTTTTTGTTTTTTTTGGAGGGCAGTTGGGGTTAAGTGACTTGCCCAAGGTCACACGGCTAGTTTTTGTGTTAAGTGTCTGAGGCCGGATTTGAACTCAGGTCCTCCTGACTCTATTCACTGCTCCACCTAGCCACCCCCTGTTATTACTTTTTAAAATTGGAATTGGTAAAAAGTGTGTGATTTTTCCCATGGTGGGAAACTCCACAGGTATCACTTTGATTATTATATAGAGAAATCTTAGGGAGCTGTCTGAGCCCCAGAAAAGAGCAATGACATGTCCAGGACCACACATAGCTTTAAATGTCAGAAGTGGGATCTAAACCCAGATAGATCTGTTTCCAAGTCCATTATTATTCTATTCACTGTCCCCATAACTCTTAAAGAGCGGCGGTGTGGTTCTGAGCCTTGAATCAGGAAGCCTCATCTTCCTAAGCTGGAATCTGGCCTCAGACACTTTGCAGCTGAGTGACCCCAAACAAGTTCCTTGACACTGTTTGCCTTGGTTTCTCCATCTGCAAAATGGGCCAGAGATGAAAATGGGAAACCACTCCAGTCTATCTACCAAGAAAATTCTCAAAGGGGTCACAGATCACACACAACTGACAAAGGACTGAAGGAATGACTTTTAAATGAAATTGTATTAAAATACAAAAATAAAATTCACTTATCCAAAGACACTTTATAAACTTTATGAGAATTAACATTCACAGAAGTTTTCCATTTCATCTCTTCTTCGTCTCCTGCTTGGCGTTGGTTACTTCGGCATTTCTGGGTGGTTACTAACTGCCTACTAGATACAAAATAATAAATGTTTGTTGAATGGAATCTGAAGGCAGCAAAGCCCACAGTGTGAGGCCTTCTGCTCCGCTGCCAGCCCAGAGCTACATTTCCTATAACAAGGGGCCCCAGGAAGACCCTGCTTAGCCAGGATGGGGCCAGGGTCTGAGCAGGCCATCGCCTGGTCACCTCCCCCTCTCCTCGGCTGATGCTGAGCCTGGCTGGAGGAGCTGAGCTCAGGATCCTGGACCTGCCACAGAGCTCGGTGGTCCCTCCTCGAGAGAAGGCCCCTCCCCTTGGCCAGACTTTCCTATCCTGCCTGCTCTCCCCATCTAATCCACTTCTCAGGTCCTGGTGAGAGGGTTGGGGGGGGCATGTTGCCCCCTCTCCCAAGCCCTGGGCCCCAGAGTTGTGCCTGCCTCCTCCCCATCCCCTGGTCTGGTTCTTCTTGGCTGCCCATCTTCTCCTGGGCCATCCGGCTGGGAAAGGGGCCAGGCCCTGAGCTCAGGAGCTGGCTATTTGAGCCAGAACTGTCTGAGGCGGGGAGCCAACCCCAGCCCAGACACCACCGGGATCTGGGCCAGGGCTCTGGGAGGTGGGCGACCTGGGTCCTAGGAAGGCTACAAGGGAGGGAGACTGCGGTCAGGGGCTCGAGAGAGCCACAAGTTTGAGGAAGGGATGGGGGGTCCAGAGGGACCCTAGAGCTGCGCCTTGGGGCAGAGACTTGGCCATCTGGATCTCTGCTTAGCAGAGTATTGGATTTGCCCCCTTTCTTGTCCTCTATTCTGGGGGCTCTCTGGAGTGTGAGGGTGGGTGGGAGACTGGAGGGAGACTCTTGGGACCCTGAACTGGAACAAAATGGGGCTTTGTTGCTTGATCCCTCACCCGTGCCCCAGACTTCAGGATGTGGGGGAGGAGCTGAGAGGACCCTAAGCAATCACGTACCCCAGCCTCCTTTCACGAATAAGGAAACTGAGGCCCAGAACAGGGAAGAGGCTTTTTCCAGCCCCACCCCCCCACCCCAGGGAGAAGAGCCTGGGCTGGGGCCCCTGCTCCCAAGTGGAATCAGGGCCCTGGTGCCGTCCAGCTGGGCAGAGTGAGAGGGGCAGAGCTGGCAGCTGCAGCAGCCTCTCCCTTCTGGCCCCTGGGCCCGGCCTGCCACATTCACCCGCTCTGGGGGACAGTGGGCACAAAAGGCACCAGGGAGCCCCTGGCCAGGTGTGCGGCTGGTGGGCACAGGCGCCCCAGACGGCCCCCCTTTCTCTCCCCCAAAAGCAAAGGCGGGCTGTGACTCTAAAAAGCCAGCCAGCAGCCCTCCCCCTCTGGCCCCCAGCCAGCCTCCCAGCCCCCAGCACCGCCTCCCCTGCTCTCTCCCCGCTCCCTCCAGCCACGGAAAACAACTCCTCATTTTTCCCTCCCTCCGTCCGTCCCTCCCTCCATCGGCCCCGGGGTCCTGCCCAGCCTCACACTCCCTGGGTCCGTCGGGAGCTGGCGGGCCAGGAGGCAGCTCTGGGACACCAGGAGGAGGCGGCCTGGGCCACAGCGGGCAGCAGGCAGGCCGCATCGCTGGCTCCCGAGCTCAGGCCGGGCCGGGCTTCTCATCCCCACCCCTGCTTCCCCCACTCCTGCCCCTGCCGCTGCTCCTGCTCCCAGCCTGCCTGCCCGCCCACTGTGCGCTCCTCTTCTGCCTCTGGCCTCCGCAGCTCCGGGCCTTCTGGGGTCCCCCAGGCCTGTGCCAGCAGGGTCTGGGAGACTTGGGACAAGTTTTCTTCCCAGTCCCCTTCCACCCGGGCGCTTCTCACTCCTGTCTCTCCAGCCGCCTTTTCCTTCTCTCTCTCTCTCCCTCCCTCTCTCTCCTCTCTTTCTTGGCTCTCTCTTGCACCACCGCTGCCCCAGCTCCCTGGGGGCCCCTTGCCCAGGATCCCATGCCCTGGGCCTGCAGTGCCCCCCTCCCCCTGCCTCCTGAGATGCCCCCCTCCGGGCTGTTGGCTCTCTTGCTGTTAGTGGGCCTGGGCGGAGGGGTGTTGGGGGGCCCGGCAGGGGAGCGGGGTGCTGGGGGCGGAGGGGCACTGGCCCGTGAGCGCTTCAAGGTGGTCTTTGCTCCCGTCATCTGCAAGAGAACGTGTCTGAAGGGTCAGTGCCGAGACAGCTGCCAGCAGGGCAGCAACATGACCCTGATCGGGGAGAATGGGCACAGCGCCGATACTCTCACCGGCTCCGGCTTCAGAGTGGGTGAGGCTGGGGCCGGGAACCCTGGGCTCTGGCAGGAGGGGGTGGCCGGACTGGTTCTGGGGCGCTTGGCAACAGGGACACCTGGGTTCTGGGACGAGGGGGGCGGCTGGATTGGTTCTGGGGCAGCTCAGACAGGCCAGGGTGCTTGGCAACGGGAACCCCTGGGCTTTGGGATGGGGAAGCTAGGATGCCTGGAGGGCATCTGTGGAGGGTGAAGGGAGGTGGCACCTGGGTTCCTGGGCTCTGGAAGACCGAGGGCAGGATGCCTGGGGCACCGGGGAGGATTCTGGGAGTCAGGGGAAGAATACTGACTGAATGGGAGTGGGTCAGCACTGAGGAGCAAACTCAGATCTGGCTGAGGGGGAAGGATGAAATTCTTCAGTCCCTTCTGTCCTGGCTAGCCTCTGTTCCCACCTCCTACTGCTCCTGCATCAGTTTCACTGTCTATGGCTTTTCAAGGCCCTGCTGACCCCATGCTCAGCCCCTAGACCTGGTGGCTCCCCTACCCCCTCAAATCCTGAAGACCCCAGGAACCGAAGGCAAAGACCCACTGGGGGGAGGAGTGGCAAATTCTTTCTGTCCTTGGCTCTGTCTAATAATTATCCCCAGGGCCCTGGGTGGCAGGGAGGAGCCCCTTGTTAATTATGTCTCTGGGGGGGTAATTAGTCAGATTTAGGCCCAGGAAGGCACCTCCAAAGAGGCCTGACTCTTGGGAGCCTGAGGCTTAGAGGGCAGACCCCAGACTCTTATCCAATGGCCCCAAGGAATTGCTGTAGTCACACTGTGTGACAATAGTGGCACATGTGTGTGACTGTGTGTATCTGGTGTGCATGTGGGACTCTGTGTGTGTGCATGAACAAGCATGAGCGTCTCCAGGCCCAGGGCCTTCCTGCCAGTACTGTTGTCTCTGTCTGTGCTGCCCACATCCCTCAGGCACGGTGCCCGGGGCCTCGGGTGGGCGGTGTCACTTGGAGGTCAAGCTTACCACCAGGAGTGAGTCACCAGAAGAGCAGGAAGGAGGCCCTCTCCCCTCACCCCAGTCAACAGGATGGATGGGCCAGGAATGATGCTTTCTCCCAGGGGCTGGGGGCTTCCCAGCCTTAGCCACAGCCCAGCCTTAGATGAGCCCAGAAGGGCCTGCCCCACCCTGTCCCTGGTATCTGGAAGGCATCTGCCTAGGGAGGGAGAGGAGGGAGGGCAAAGACAGAGAGGCTGAAGGCTGGGGTGAGGGGGGGCGGGGGGGGGGCGACCTGTGGGACCCTGAGAGAGGAATGGCCCGATTTTTTCAGCTACAAAAGAAGGGGGTGGGGGTGGGGGTGGAGGTGGGGATTAGCTGATCTTTAAAGGTCTCTGGGGCCAGAGAGGGCTTAGGGCTGGTCCTGTCCTCTCAGTACTGGTAGCCAAATGATTTCCATGTGTACACGGATGTGTGAGGCATGAAACATACAGGTGTCTGTGCACCTGCGAGTGCACAGGTATGTGAGAGTCCTCGTCTTTGCTTCATAGTCCTGTGGTCCTGAGCACAGGACATACACACACACACATGCATGCACGCATACACATACACACATGTACACATGCATGCACACACATGCACACACATGCATACACATACACATATACATACACGCCTACACATGCATATACATACACACACACACACACACACACACACACACACACACACCCTCTGTTTCCCTCCTCTGTAACATGAGGACACTGGAGTGGATTTTCTCTGAGGCCTTCCCAGTTTCAAATCTTCTGCCCCCACATCTGTGTATGTCTGTGTATGTATGTGTGTATGGCCAAGGCGGAGTCTGTGCCCAAATGCCCCTGTGGGAGGCAGATGGGATAGCTGTTGGAGCTCACAGGCCAGTGTGAGGGTCAGGGACTGGATTAGGATGTGGGAGGGGCAGCCTAACCACTGTGACCCTCCTCCATCCCACCTCATCTTTCCTTGCAGTGGTGTGCCCTTTGCCCTGCATGAATGGGGGCCAGTGTAGTTCTCGGAACCACTGTCTCTGTCCCCCGGACTTCACTGGCCGATTCTGCCAAGTGCCAGCAGGCAGCATGGGGACCGGCCTAGGCCGAGGTGGGGCTCTGAGTGGCCCCCCGCCCCCTGCCCCTGAGGGGGAGCCAGTGGCCAGCAAACATGCCATCTATGCAGTCCAGGTGATCGCAGACCCTCCTGGTGCAGGGGAGCAGCCTCCGGCCCAGCACGCAGCTTTCCTGGTACCCCTCGGGCCTGGCCAGGTCTCAGCTGAAGGTAGGAGAAGTGGGGAAGGAAGAGACGGGGTGGGAGACACCAAGGGGGTGGGGGGGGGTGCAGAGAGACATAGGCTAATCAAGACACACAGAGAGACTGAGGCAGAGATCAGGAAAGCCGGCAAGGTAGCAGAAGCCTCCTCCATGCGTGGGCTCTGCTCCATCAGAAAGCGAGTCTGGCCTCAGCTGTCCATCTGTATCCCCAGGGCCAGGCACACCAGAAATGCCCAATACGGGCCTTTGCATTCATTCATTCATTCTCAGGAATTACAGAGAAGGAAACAGAGGCTCAGAGACAGGGAGGAGGCTTGCCCCAGGTCACACAGGTAGTAAGTAGAACTCTGGAGTGACAAAGAGATCTCAAAACACAGAGACAGAGAGAGGCGCCTGACCAGCTGTGGCCAGAAAAGGAACCAGCTGCCCTTCCCCAGGCATTGGGCCAGCCCGTTCTGTGCTCTGGGGGAAGAACTGGCAGGCAAGGAGGCTGGAGGTGGGCCTAGGCTATGAGATGCTAATCCACTGTGCCCTATGCCCTCCAGTACAGGCACCTCCACCCCTAGTGAATGTGAGAGTTCACCATCCCCCAGAGGCCTCTGTCCAGGTTCATCGCATAGAAGGGCTGAGTGCTGAGGGCCCTGCACCACCCCAGCACCTCCTCCCCCACCCCAAGACACCCCACCCCCGGCCTCCCACTCAGAAGCCCCTGGGCCGCTGCTTCCAGGACACGCTACCCAAGCAGGCCGTGAGTGACCCTTAGGGACCCTAGGCCCTTTCCTGGGGACCCTACCTCAGCCTTTTGAACCATACTTTCTTCCCCCTTACCAGCTGTGACTACTGGAACCCTGCCCTCCATTCCTCCCCTCTGGAGCATCCAGCCCTGGGCTGGCTCTGAGGGAGCATGGGCAGTCTTGGGCCGGGGTTTCAGATTCTGACAAGCTGTAGGTGATCTTGGAGAAGTTCTTTCTCTTTCTGTAAAATGAGCAGCTTGATGAGATGCCCTCTCAAGTCTCCTCCAACTGTGCCATCCTAAGATCCTTGGGGGCTGGGAGGGGGAGATGAGGGTCCTGAGGCTAACTTGGTCCTTCCTTGGGCCACAGTGTGGCAGTAACCCGCTTCCAGGGCTGACCAAGCAAGAGGACTGCTGCGGAAGCATTGGCACAGCCTGGGGTCAGAACAAATGTCACAAGTGTCCCCAGCTGCAGTGTGAGTCCTATGGCAGCCCCCTCCCATTCTACACATAGCTTGGCCTCCCGGGCCCCTGCTCCTCTTCCCCATCCCCCCTTCCCCTTCCTGTCCCAGCTGGCCCCCTTATCCCCACTCTCCAGTGACAGATTCCCATGCTCTCCCCCAGACATTGGTGTGCAGAAACCTGGCCCCGTGCGTGGGGAGCTGGGGGGTGACTGCCCACAAGGTTACAAGAGGCTGAACAGCACTCACTGCCAGGGTATGGGGGTCCTGGGAGGTGGAAAAAGGGGCTTGGGAATGGCCAGACCACAGACTGGAAGGTCCCTGGGCCACAGCAATGTGGAGGTGGGAGGAGGGAGCCAAGGTGGGCGAGGCTGGGAGGGTGTCCAAGCCTCTCTCTCCATCTGTGCCCTCCCTGTTTTCCCGAAGACATCAATGAGTGTGCCATGCCAGGCATGTGCCGACATGGAGATTGCCTCAACAGCCCAGGCTCCTACCGGTGTGTCTGTCCACCTGGCCACAGCCTCGGCCCCTCTCGAACCCAATGCCTGGGTAAGAGCCCCTGGGGAAAGGTCAGAGGCCATGTGGTGAGCATATGAGTGTCAGAGGTCACAGTGTGAGGTAGAGGGGGCAAACTGGGAAAAATTCCAGGTCAGGTGCAGAGGGAGGTCAGAGGTCATAGGAGTCAGGTTGAGAATACTTCAAGTCCCATGGGGACAGATCAGAGAACATATGTAGGTTGAAGCAAGGTCAGAGGTCTTCGGTCCAGTTTGCTATGGAGTCAGGGTCATCTGGGGGCCTGGAGGTCATGAGGCAGAGGTGCCCAGGGCAGATGTGGAATCTATCCTCATTCTCCTCATCCTTTGCCCAGCTGAGAAGCCAGAGGAGAAAAGTCTCTGTTTTCGTCTGGTCGGCCCTGACCTACAGTGTCAACACCCACTCACCACCCACCTGACCCGCCAGATGTGCTGCTGCAGCGTGGGCAAGGCTTGGGGGGCCCGCTGCCAGCGGTGCCCTGCCGATGGCACCGGTCAGCCACTGCTCTCTGTGCACTGTTTGGGGCCTCCAGGGCCCTGCAGGGGAATGGGGAGGGCACCTCAGTACATATGCACTGGGATTCCTCTCAGCTCCTGTGCACTACTGGGGGGAGGTGGGAACCCCAGAGATGCCCACGGGAAGTTCACTTCTATTTTCTCTCCCCCTCCCCAGCTGCTTTCAAAGAGATTTGCCCAGCAGGGAAAGGTTACCACATCCTGACATCCCACCAGACACTCACCATCCAAGGAGAAAGTGACTTCTCCCTGTTCCTGCATCCAGATGGGCCCCCCAAATCCCAGCAGCTCCCGGAAAGCCCCAGCCGGGCCCCCTTGCAGGAGGAACCAGAGGAGGAGAAAGGTAAGAGCTTAGCAGAGGGCTTAAAGCACTGTCCTCCAAACCCTTCCCCCAGGGACCCCAGAAGTAGAAATGTCTCCTTGGGACACTGGGCTCAACCTCAGTTTATTTCCATTAGCAATACCCCTTCGGGACACAGATCTACACACACACACACACACACACACACACACACACACACACACACACACACACACCCCCGCCCAATCCTTCTCTGGGCCTCCCCAGCCACCCCCCAATGCCCTGGGCACCTTTGTGGAGTGTGTCCTTCAGAGGCACTGACCACCTCCACCAGGGCTCTGACCCGATTCCCTGCAGGTTTGTAAAACCTCCACCCGACATGACCTTCAGCATCTAAATCGAACCCAGTCCCTGACTCCAGCTGTGTTTCAGACGCTCCTAAACCCGCGCTCTAAATGCTGACTTTTTCTTTTCCAGGGGTGACCACCGACTCTGTGAGTATAAAGGCCAGAACCTGGCTAGGGCTCAGCTGGGAAGTCACAAAGACAGGCAGAGAGCGCAGGGGCAAGTTAGCAACCCGGCAGAGGGATGGGAATGAAGAGGCAATGAAGTTGGGAGAATGGTAAGCAGGCAGAACGCAGGGGGCTGAGACCTGAACTCAAGGTTGCCTTATCTCCCTCCCACCCCATGCTCAGATGGACTCGGAAGAGCGCTCAGTTCAGCAGGGCCAATCCCCAGTCACCACGACGACGCCTGTGCGCCCTTACCCAGGTGAACCAGGGAAGGGGAAAGTCGGCAGGGAGAAAGAGCCTCACCAGCCCAGGGATGCAGGAGGAGGAGAGCCAGCCTTATGTCCTGGAGGCCAGTCCTCAAGGACGGCGCTCCAAGAAAGCTCCCCCACGCAAGAGAATCAACCCCGTCCTGGGCTCTTTCTTTCCAGAGCTGATTTCCCGCCCCACCCCGCCAGCTGTGCACAGAGTCCCTCCGGATCTCCTCCCGTCGAGGAGCGCTGTGGAAATCGCCCCGACCCAGGTCACGGGTAAGCCACGAATTCTGTCTAGGCTCGATCCCCAGCCTGGCGCCCAGATCCTGCTTCTCCTCGGGCCACCTCCGCCACCAAATCGATTCAGTTTTTTAAGATCCGGGTCCTGGGCAGAAAAAGACACAGTCCCTGCGCCCCACCAACTTCCATTCTAATAAGCCACAGCGATGGAAGTGGTCCCCAGCAGGGAGCTTTGGACCCGGGACTGTGAGTAAGGCCATGGGAGAAGTCCTTCGACGCTCCCCTTCCAGCCAGGGGACTGCCTGGCCAAGGGAGACCATCACCAAACCGAGCAGGACCACCTGGGTCCCTGGCTTCTCAGGGCACCACTCTCACTCCCTACAGAAACTGACGAGTGCCGCGTCAACCGTAACATCTGCGGCCATGGAGAGTGCGTCCCCGGCCCTTCGGGCTACTCGTGCCAGTGCTATCCAGGGTACCGGCCCCATCCACAGCAGATGTACTGCGTCGGTGAGCTGGAACATCCGGTGTCGACCCCTGATGTCAGACTTCCCGCGAGGCCCACGGCGGGAAGGGGGATGAGGATGGACGGGAGGGGACGGAGGATCAGGGCTGGGGTAGGTGGAGGCTCTGGGCCCTAGGACCTTAAAGTTCGCACGAGGTCCCACCGTAGGGAAGTGGATGGAGGGGACGGAACAGGAGCTAGGAGCACCTGGGCTGAGGATCCCACGGAGCGTAGAGGGCTGAGCCTGCCGGAGAGGGGATTGAGCTTCAGTGGAGACAAGAGACCTCAGAAATCAGAGCTCGTGCCGGCCCCAAGGAGGTCAGGGGGCCAAGGATCCTCCACGACGTCCTCCTATCTCGCCCTCCCACAGATGTGAACGAATGTGAGACTGAACCCTGTGGAGTCGGGAAGGGCGTCTGCATGAACACGGGAGGCTCCTACAACTGTCACTGCAACCGGGGATACCGGCTGCAAGTCAGCCCAAGTGGCCGCTCCTGCGTGGGTAAGGGCGAGGTTTGGCTAGGTTCGAGGGGGGGGCCATGGGGTGGGGCCATGGGGTGGGGCTTGGGGAAACTAGGGTAGGGGCGTGGCTAATGGACAGCCCTGCTCTGGGAAGGAGCTTGTAGAGGGGTGGGGCGAGGCCGGGCCTCCATGGGTGTGGCTAATGAGTATTAGGAAGAGACCCGTGGATTCCTAGGGGACGTGGGAGGAGGGGCCACTGGGGCGGGACTTAGAGAAGGGTGGGTTCAGATACAGTCCAGTAGTGGATCACGGCCTGGGGAGGGGCGCGGCCTACGAAAACAGAACTATGCGGGGCGGGGATTAGGCAAATGAGGGGCCTGAGGGGCGGAGCCCCAGAAGGTTAAGGAGTTAGTTCTGCTGAAGGGGCGGGACCTACGGAAGGACTGGTTCTCATTGGGGAAGACCCCTGAAGGGGCGGAGCCTGGAGCCCGGCCCCTGTCTTTTCCCCATTCCGGGCTCAGACCTCAATGAGTGCGTGAAGCCCCATCTGTGCGGGGATGGAGGCTTCTGCATCAACTTTCCCGGGAACTACAAGTGTAGCTGCTATCCGGGCTACCGGACCAAGCCGTCTCGGCAACCACTGTGCGAAGGTAGGCCTGGCATGGAGAGAGGGCCGGGCAGAGACACTCACCACGGGGCTGGGCCAGGCTAGGCCGGGAAGGAGGGCTGGGTAGCTGGCGACCCCTCCCTCCCCAGCTCTTCTGCATCTGTCCTCTCCAGCATCCTGGGGTCCTACAGGCCCAGCCTGACCCTCCCTTCTCCCCGCAGACATCGATGAGTGCCGGGACCCCAGCTCGTGCCCGGACAGCAAATGCGAGAACAAACCTGGTAGCTTCAAGTGCATCGCATGCCAACCTGGCTACCGGAGTCAAGGGGGCGGGGCCTGCCGGGGTGAGGGGCAGGGCCAGGCGGGGACGGGAGGTGGGGGGGAGGAAAGCAATCATTTGGGACCCTTTCAGGGATGAGAACTCGGGCAGCGAGAAAATGCCTTCCCCCACCCCACGGCCTCGTTTCCCGGGCTCCCTGGTGGACTCGGAGCGACTCTGGCTCTGCCAGTCTATGTACTTTTAGCGGGGGGCGGGCAGGCCTGAGCCTTTCCGCCAGGACAGTAGGTGGTCACAATCCTGCGGAACTGGGATGGGGACGCGGAGGAAGCCCGGCCTGGCTGCACTGTTGTCTGGCCCCCAACACTCCCTCCCCCCACAGACATAGACGAGTGTGCTGAGGGTAGCCCCTGCCAACCCGGGTGGTGCGAGAACCTCCCCGGCTCGTTCCGCTGCACGTGCGCCCAGGGCTACGCGCCCGCCCCAGACGCCCGAAGCTGCCTGGGTGAGTGCTCCTGAAGGGGGGGGAGCGTATAGGGCGGCCTGAAATTCTCCGGCTGGACACCGTGACCCCTGCCCTCCTCCTCTCCCCGGCAGATGTGGACGAGTGTGAGGCCGGGAACGTGTGCGAGCATGGGGTCTGCACCAACGCCCCCGGATCCTTCCAATGCCAGTGTCTCACGGGCTATCACCTGTCCCGGGACCGGAGCCACTGCGAGGGTGAGTAGGGCTGGGAAGCCTGGCTCGAGCTGCTAAGGCGCCAAGAAAGCCGGCCGAGAGGCAGGCCTTCTGTTTGCCCGTCCGACAAATGAATTTGGTCTAGGAGAAGCTCTAGAATCTCCCAACTCTGAGGTCCCTCCCTTCTCTGACATTCTAGGCTCTAGGTTCTTTGTTCTATGAAGGAAAGGCCTTCTCTGCTCTGACATTCTATGGCATAGAATCTATGCTCTATCTTCTAAGGGCCGTCTAGGTCTGACATTCTGGGTTCTAAGGTCCTTCTCAATCTAGATTCTCAAGGCTCTCCCAGATGTAATGCTCTCTGTTCTATGATGCTGAGGTATCCATCCACAAGAGCCCTGGTCCTGGTGGCTAGGTTAGCAAGTGGCCAACACTGCCGCCCTCTGGTGGCTGCCCGCTTACTCTGCGGCCCCAGAGGCCCTGGGTCTGGCCTCAGTTGCACTACAGCAATTTTGAAGTGTGGGCTGTGTTTATAGCCCTGTGATGGATGCTGGGAGGAAGGGAATGGAGGTCACTAAAGCTAACTAGCTAGAAGCCGCCTCTGTCCTCTTGGATAGTCCAGTGGCTTTGTGCTTCTCCCTTTCAAGGCTGACAGTCGGAGACAGTGCCTGGGCTACCCCAATAGGAGCTCTGAGAGCAGGGGACAGACCAAGGCCTGATTCCTGTCCCTCTTTGGAGATCAGATATGGGTCTTATTAGCATATGCGCTCAAGCTGAGTTCCTGCCTAGGGTCTGTAGAACCCCTGGGCTCCATGGGGAAGCAGGACCAAGGTGCTCAGAGCATCTGGGCTCACTGGTTCTCTGGTTCCTGCCCCCAGACATTGACGAGTGTGACTTCCCAGCAGCCTGCATCGGCGGTGACTGCAGCAATACCAACGGTTCTTACCGTTGCCTCTGTCCCCCAGGCCATCGGCTGGTGGGTGGCAGGAAGTGCCAAGGTACCCACCTAGTGGGAGGAGGCAGGGCCTGGAGGATTGGCTGGACAAAGCAGCCCACACACTCCCCACCCCGCCCCAGCTGTTGGGTTTTTGATCCCCCCAGAGGAACTGTCCCCTTCAGGTCTCCCAGAGGTGCAGCTGAGGCTAAGGGGATATGGCCTTAGCCCAGGATGATGCTCTTGGTCTTGGCAACTGCTACACCCCTGTCCCTGTCCTTGCCCAGACATAGATGAGTGCAGCCAGGACCCAGGTCTGTGCTTCCCCCACGGAGCCTGTGAGAACGTGCATGGCTCATACGTGTGTGTCTGCGATGAGGGCTTCACCCCCACCCATGACCAGCATGGCTGTGAGGGTGAGTGCCTGCTCTTCCACCCAGGGGACTGTGGCCCCGTACCTGCCTCCCCAGCCCAGGCTCCTGGCCTCTCTCCCTTTCCAGGAGGGTCCCTTCACCATGGATGCCCAACTCTTCCTCCTTGTGTCTGAGAGGCAGAGCAGCCCCAGCCCCGCCCCCCACATAGGTGCCTGAACCTGTATTCTCTTCCCTGCCCCCACACCCCATGTTTCAGAGGCTGAGCAGCCCCACAACAAGAAGGAATGTTACCTGAACTTTGATGACACCATCTTCTGTGACAGCGTCCTGGCCACCAATGTCACCCAGCAGGAGTGCTGCTGCTCACTGGGTGCTGGCTGGGGGGACCATTGTGAGATCTACCCCTGCCCTGTTTATAGCTCAGGTCAGAGCTGGGGCCTGCCTGGAGACCAGGGCGGGGGGTGCATGGGGAACAGAGACCCATGAGGATGCAAGAGGCAGGATGATACTCTGAGTCAAAGGTCCTGGGTTCAAATCCTGCCTTTTTGTTGCTTTCTCCCTGGGTGACTGAGAAAAGTACTAGACCTATTTCCCCATTTGTAAAATGAGAGGGGGTGCGGTTCAGCTAGATGGCCTCTAAGCTCCGTACTAGTTCTAGAGGCAGCTAGGTGGCACTGCAGTGGGGAGAACACTGGGCCTGGAATCAGGAAGACCTGAGTTCAAATCCGACCTCAGACACTTACTTGCTGTGTGATCCTAGGCAAGTAATTTAACCTCTCAGCCTCAGTCTCCTGATCTGTGAAATGGGGATAATAATAGCACCTCCCTTAGAGATGTTATGAGGACCAAATAAGAAAACAGGTACAGCATTCTGCAAGCCTTAAGGCACAATGTAACTATTAGCTACGACGATGATTATTCTAGAAGCTTCCAGGATCTCTCGAGTCCTGCCTAGATTTGAATACTGGGATGCTAGGAGAGGAAAGGCAGGAGCCATCCATCCATCACTGTCCCCTCTGTTCCTCTCTCCCCACAGCTGAATTTCATAGTCTCTGTCCAGATGGAAAAGGTTATATCCAAGAAAACAACATAATCAACTATGGCATTCCAGCTCATCGGGGTAAGGAGCACTCCCCCCCCCCATTCATTTAATAAGCACTTATGAAGTACCTACTGTATGCTCAAAAAGCACTTATGAAGTGCTTCTTGTGTGCCCGGAAATGAGTTTGAAACCAGAGATACAGAAACAAAAATGAAATTGTCTTTGCCCTCAGGGAGTTTTTATTCATGAAGGGTGTGGGGGGGCAGTTGACCATGTATAGTTATAATACAAAATCTATATAAATTTAAGGGTGCAGGAAGCGTTAACAACTGGGGGAATCAGGAAAGGCCTTCTGTGGGAGGTGGCAACAGAGTTGTGGTTTGAAGGGAACTAGGAATTCTGTGAGGTAGAAGTGAGGAGGGAGAGTATTCCAGGCATGAGGCACAGCCAGTGCAAATGGATGGGAGCTGGAGATGCAATGCCCAGGAGGAACAGGGGCCGTGCAGAAGCTTGTTGCCATAGACACAATGAATGGGGAACCACTTTGGTTTCTCACCCCTGGCTCTGGCTAAAAAGAGGGAAAAACAGAGGTGGGGACTTCCTGCTGAACCCTGGTGGTTCCCCTGTAGACATTGATGAGTGTGTGCTCTTTGGAGAGGAGATCTGCAAGGAGGGCAAGTGTGTCAACACGCAGCCAGGCTATGAGTGTTACTGCAAGCAAGGCTTCTACTATGATGGGAACCTGCTGGAGTGTGTGGGTGAGTGGGGGGGGGAGGGGCTAGCACCCTGCTGGAGTGGGGAGGGGGAGCTGATAGCCTGCTAGAGTGGGGTGGGGGAGTTGACACCCTGCTAGAGTAGGGAGGGGGAGCTGATACCCTGCTAGAGTAGGGAGGGGGAGCTGGCACCTTGCTGGAGTGGGAGGAAGCTGACACCCTGCTGGAATGGGGGGGGGAGCTGGCACCCTGATGGAGTGAGTGGGTCAGTGTGAGGGTGAGCTGGTACCCTGCTGAACACCCTGCTAGAGTGTGGTAGAGCCAATGCAATATTTACAGCACTCGTGATCACCATAAATACCATGACTATAAGTATCGCATGACATTTGATCACAAAATATACCAAACTCTCCAGATAGAGGATAGAACTGAAGGACTTATTTAGATACCAGAAAACCCAATCCCCAAACCAGCAAGCTGATTCCATCATAGTTCTAAAGATACTCAGAAGCCATAATAATGCTGAGAGCCACAGCATCCTTTAGCCTTCCCACAAACCATTATGAGATCAATATTTACTTACAACCTCTCTATCTTTTTGCCTGAGCTCCTCTCTCCTCCACTGTCTGGCTAGCTCTGACTCCCAGCTTCCTGTGGCCTCTGCTTCCCTTCAACAAATTCCCTCCACCATAGGCTCCATGTGATTCCATTCAGCCTGCTATGGGGCAGAGCTTATACTTTCACAGCAGGGGAGGTCTTCAAACTCCTCCCTAGTTTTATTAAGGGGCAGGGCAGATCTTCAAATTCCCATTCCAAGTGTGTGAGGATATCGATGGTCCAGCTTTGGCTGGTGCCCTCCCAGAATGGAGATGTTACTCCCTGCCCAGGCTGCCCATTTCTCTTGGGGATAGCTTTCCTTTCTCTTTCTCTTGGGCCATCCACTTGTCCAGGCTCTGCCCTGGGGCCAAGCACCCTGATCCCCCTCCCACCTAGCCCTTTGAACACCTGCTGCCCAATCTGGACACTTAGCCATGTCTTTCTTACAATGGGGCTTCCAGGATGGCATGCGTCATTCCAGATGGTGTGTGACCAGGGCAGAGAATAGAAGCCCATCACTCCCTGTGAGATCAGGACCCCCAGGCTTCACATCTCCCCTCCTCATTGACCAATTATGGGCCTCTGTTTTCTCCTTTGTGAAATGGGCATGGTAACCCCTGGCCTCCCTCCAGTGGGGAGGAGGGGAGGCAGAGGGCAAGCTTCCTCTTGGGTCCTTCGCTTCCCAGGTGGGTGAGCATGAAGGGCAGTGGCTGCTAGTAGGCTGGGGCTGAGGGGCTCCAGGGGAGGAAGAGACAATGGAGTTTACTCCTGTCTCTCCACTCAGATGTTGATGAGTGTCTAGATGAATCCAAGTGCAGGAATGGCGTGTGTGAGAACACCCGCGGAGGCTATCGCTGCTCCTGTACCCCTCCCGCGGAGTACAATCCGGCCCAGCGCCAGTGTCTGATCCCGGAAGAAATGGGTGAGGGGCTGGGATGGGATCCTGGGGGCAGGAAAGGAGGGTGCTCTGGGGCCGGAGGAGGGCCGGGGCTGACTCTTCCACTTGTAGATGTGGACGAATGCCAGGATCCCGCAGCCTGCCAGCATGGACGCTGTATTAACCTCCCCGGCACCTTCCGCTGTGAGTGCCACCTGCCCTGGGTTCCAGGGCCCACTGGACGGGACTGTCAGCTCCTGGAGAGCCCAGCAGGTGAGGGCTGGGTATCCCTACACCTGTCTGTGTCCCTCTGTTCATGTGTCACTGGCTCTGCTTGTCCCAATTCATTCATTGGAGCGAGTCTTGGGTGCTGAGGCCAAACTCCAAGCTCAGCTAGGCCTCCCTCTGCCTTCAGGGAGCTCCCAGTCTAGGAAGGAGACAATTCAAAGTGAAACCTCCCAGAAAGGGGTATGGACACAAGAATTCTGTGAGATCCCTGGGGAAGGGCAGTTACTGACATGGTAGGGGCATCATGAAGTCTTCCTTGGGCAGACGACATTTGCTTTAAATTAAATTAGATTCCAGACCCTAGAAAGTTGATGCAAAGTCCTAAAGATGGAAAAGGCCAGTGCAGAATAGAAGGCAACAGTGTGTGGGGAGGGGGTGGTAACTTTAGACCAGATGAGAAAAGTAGCCTGGTCCTTGTCTGAGGTGGGCCTTGAACGCCCAAGGCATATGACCTTCCCTGGCCCTCCTCTGTCTGCTCCAAAGGAAGGGGGAGCAGGGGAAGCCAGAAGGCCTCCCCAGAGTGTCAGCCTCCCTCCTCTTCCTGTCATCCTGCAGACAGACCCCAGGAGCGGAGGGATGTGTGCTGGGGCCAGCGAGGGGATGACGGGATGTGTGCAGGGCCCCTGGCCGGTCCTCTCCTGCCCTATGAAGAGTGCTGCTGCCGTCAGGGCCGAGGCTGGGGGGCCCAGTGTCGCTCCTGCCCACCGCGAGGGCCAGGTGAGCCGGAGCCAAGGTTGGGTGTGGGGCAGAACGGGAGCTGAGGGCAGCTGGGGGAGGGAGTCAAGTGCCCCAGGTGAGGAGGGCACAGGTGCCCCACAGATAGCTGTTCCAGTGAAAGAGTGGAGGGAGAAATGGGAGCCTGGATAGAGTCAAAAGCAGCTTGCAGACCCCTGACAAATGAAGAGCTGGTGGGACTAGATGGCCTCAGAGGTCCTACTTAGGTCCCTGGCTTCGCAGCCCCAGACCTCTAAACTGAGACCTCGACCCTCCCCAGGACTCCAGTGTCCGAACTCCCAGAGCGAAAGTAACTCTTTTTGGGACGTGAGCCCGCTGTTCCTGAGGAAGCCCCACAGAGGTGAGTCGCCCCACCCCCGCCGCCCCAGGCC
The DNA here is from genome assembly GCA_028646575.1 of Pseudocheirus occidentalis. Classification (NCBI taxonomy): domain Eukaryota; kingdom Metazoa; phylum Chordata; class Mammalia; order Diprotodontia; family Pseudocheiridae; genus Pseudocheirus; species Pseudocheirus occidentalis. The sequence continues at coordinate 188,189,744 of CM053601.1, read as the reverse complement.
AGCTTCGGGGCTCGGGGTCCACAGGCAATGGACCCGGAGCCCCTCGGCAGGCCCTTAGGAACGAGCTGTGTGAATAACCCCGGGGGAGTCACTTAACTGCTGTCAGTCTGTTTCCACATCTGTAAATGGGGACAGTGACTCCGCCTACCTCACAGGGTGTGCAAAGCGCTTCGGCAGCCCCTAAGTAAATGTTAGCTATTACCATCGTCCATCCCTCTCGGTCGCAGAAGAGGACAGCTCCGAGGAGGACTCGGACGAGTGCCGCTGCGTGAGCGGCCGCTGCGTGGCCCGCCCGGGGGGCGCGGTGTGCGAGTGTCCCGGCGGCTTCCAGCTGGACGCGTCCCGCACGCGCTGCGTGGGTGAGCCGACCGGGCCGGGAGGAGGGGGCGGCGCGGAGGCGGCCCCCTCCCCCAGCCTGGTCCATTTCACGCCGTCTCGCCGCAGATATTGACGAGTGCCGCGAGCTGAACCAGCGGGGACTGCTGTGCAAGAGCGAGCGCTGCGTCAACACGAGCGGCTCCTTCCGCTGCGCCTGCAAGGCCGGCTTCGTGCGCATCAGGCCGCACGGGGCGTGCGTGCCGCAGCGCCGCCGCTGAGCCCGGCGGCCGGAGAGCCGGACGCGGGCTCCTGCAGAGGGGCCCCCAGTGCGTGCTTCCCCCTCCTTGCTCTGGGCCGAGGCCAGGTACGAAGCGCCTTCCGTGCCCCTGTAGCTCCGAGGGACGTGCCAGGGTCCCAAGGGGACGTCATGCCCGGAGCTTACCCAGTGGAGGGCTTTTTGTGTGGACACGGCCTGGCGATAGACTTGTCAGCTTGCTGGGGCAGGCACCTGCACCGGGCCCTTAGGAGATTGTATCTTAGTAACAGAAGCCGGGACACCTGCTCCCTACCTGTGGGTGTGACTGATTCCACCCACCCACAGAGATTTGTTTATGGAGCCCGCAGAGATAAAGTTCGCCTGTTTACTCTAATTCCTCCAAGGTCTTGGTCTGGAAGAATAAGCCTGGCCCTAAAAATGCTCACAGTCCCGATGTGCCACTTGTGGGGGTCAGTGGGAGGCAGGCTCTTCTTGGAGGTGGCCTGGGAGTGGCAATCCTGGGAGTGTCAACCCTGGGGGCACGTTCTTTCCAGAAGATTGAAGAGGCAGCCCAGCCCCCTCAGGTGCCTTTTCCCCCCACCCCCCATAGGAGGCAGCCTAGCCCCTCAGGTGTTCCCCCCATAGGAAGCAGCCTAGCCCCTCAGGTGCTCCCCCCATAGGAAGCAGCCCAGCCCCTCAGGTGCCCTCCCCATAGGAAGCAGCCCAGCCCCTCAGATGCCCCCCCTTCCCCCCAGGAAGCAGTTCCCATGATCCAAGACTCTGAGGGACTAGAAATAAAATGTATTCCAGCTCTGATTCTGTACATGGGGAGACAGGCCCTAGGCCAGGCCTGGGGCCTCACACATGGTTTGTACAATAAATACATGGGCAAAGGGTGGGCCAGGCCCTGGGCAAGGAGGCATCCCAGACTCTGAGGGGGCAATGCTGGGTTCCAGGATCAGTCCAGCTTCCTCGCTCCCAGCTTCATGGGGCCCTTGGCTGCTTTCCTCTCTGCCCGCCTGGCTTCTACCTCTCGCTTCCTCTCTTCTCTCTTTTTTCGAGCAAGCTCAGCCTTGGCCTGTCCTGGGAGACCATGACATGAGAAGCAGGGCTCAGTAGGGGCTTTTCCTTCAAGGCCCCAGCTCTGAGGAACCCCATCAGTACCCCACCCTGAGGGAGATCAGGGGACCTACTGCTCTCTGACTCCAGGGTCCCCCAGCTCTCCTCAGTCCCCCAGTCCCCAGAGGCTTCTGTGTTCCAGGAATCTGGATTTCTCTGAAGAGAAGACAAAGACATCAGTCAGGGCCAATCTAAGGGGCTCAGAGGACGGATCTTCACATCCACATGCCTTCCTCCAAGGGCCCAATGACCTGGCTCAGGCTCTTACCAGCACCTCAGCTCCATTGCCCAGCCTGGGCAAGTCTCCCCCATCCCGCTGCCTAGACTGGGCAGGCCTCCTCCAGCTCCCCCAGGCCGGGCAGTGCTCGCCCGCACATGTTACCTGTGTGTTGGCAGTTAGACGAGGTGCCAGGGCTGAAAAGGGATCAGCCTTCTCGCTGGTCTCTGTCCCACCCCAGTTGTACTCGCTGGCCAGCTTGGTACCCTCAGGAAGTTTCTGGGACCTTGACTCCTGCCAGCCCTGGTCCCAGGAGCCTTCGGCCTCCCAGCTGCTCCAATCAGCCTCGGGGGACTTCTGAGAGGGGCTACCTGCCTGCAAAGGGAGAAAGACCAAGAGGCTGGGGGGTGGCAGAGTCTCCAGACCACCCAGATTCAGGGGACCCACTACTAGGCCTCTGACCCCGACCCCAGTCTCAGGGCCTCACCCTCTTGGACCGGTGCTCCCTATCACTGATGCTCCAATCCTCTTGCTGAGTCTCTCCTTCTTGCTGTAGAGGAAGGGGCAGGGAGTGAGCCCAAGGAGGGGCAACAGCTGGAGTCTGTGACTCCAGAGAAACAGAGGGCCCAGCCCCTATTCTGGTACCAAGCAGCCCTCCCACCCCCAAGCCGCATGGGCTCCCTCTGGGCTTCCCTAAACCTTCCACCAGTCTCTGTATCAGGGAGGAGTGGCTGATGCTGCCCCAGGGATCCCTGCAGGATGTGGGAAGGATGGACATGGAGAAAGGAGAAAGGCCCATCTCCAGGAACTAAGGGACATACACCCTAAGAAAATCATCAAATACATGCAGAGAAACACAAAGGAGGCGTGCGCCTGCCCGCAGCAAGCTTCCTGGGGCCACAAAAGGGAGAGCACTGGGACAAACACGGCACTTTATAAATGTTAGCTCCTCCTGCCATGTCAGGAGTTGCTGTCATGAAGCCCCATTTTACAGGTGAAAAAGTTGAGAATATAGGTGAGGGGACCTGTCCAGGGTCACCCAGCTGGGCCGTGTCTGAGGCTGGCTCCTGGGCCACCCAAAGGCCTCACTCTTCCCTGCCCCTGTGATGATGCCTTAGCGGACGGCTGAAGGAAAGACACTGGGCAGGAATGAAGTGGGGGCTCCCAGCCCTGCAGCCTGGCCCTGGCGCTTGCACAGGTTGCTCCCCCCAGGCTGTGGACCCTCCACACCCTGAGAGACTTACTGACCTGACACAAAATCAGTAGCCCAGAGAGCCACTGCCCTCCCACACTGCTCATCCCAGCACATGTTACCTGTACATGCAGAGGCACCGGGAGAGGGTGGGAAAGTGAGGGAAAGGAGGAAGGGGCTGGGAGAGCCATCGTGGGCCCTCTTACCTCCAGGCTGCCCCAGTCTTCATCATCCCACCGGTCAGCGGAGCCCTCCCCTTCCTCGGCTGCTTCCTCCTCCTCCTCTTCGTCCTCCCTCTCCCCTCTTGTGTCCCACTGACCTGAGGTCACAGGAGGGACCTGGGCAGGGGCAGGTGCTGGGACTGGGGTTGCTGCTGGGGGGCCTGGGGAGGAGAGGAAAGGGGGCACATCAGTAGTTCACTAGCCTCCTCAGAGAACCCAGATTTCCTATGTGCCCATAAGTGAAGAGGGAGAAGCCAGGGGCATGCATCCACCAGGTACTGGGCCAGCTGCTGCAGCTGTGCAGAGGCAGGGGGGCCCATGGAGAGCCCCCACACCCCCCCCAGGCAGGGAATGAGGCTGGAAGTTTGGGCCGATGGTGGCTCCCAGGCTCAGTCCCCAGGGTCTAGGGCTGGAAGGGCCATCTTGTCTGGCCCCAGGGAAGGGAGGTCCAGAGAGAGGAGCATCCAGGGGAGGATGAGGCATTGAGCCCGGGATGTTACAGGCTGCAGGTACCATCTGTTGGTGATGATGATGGGGCAGGTCCCAACAAACTGGAAGACTCACCTTCTGGGAGTGGCCTGAGTGGGGTGTCGCTGGCTGGGGCGGTATCAGGGGTGGTGGGGTTGGCTCGGATCAGCTTGGAGGTGAGGGAGGAGACACCTGTCACTGCCCAGCCAGCCCAGGATGCGGCAGTGGCCCCTGGCCTGGGGCTAGAGGCTCTGTGGACATCTTTCTCTAGGGAAAGAGAGGACAATGTGGGAGGCCCAAGAGTGAGATTCCTGAGAAGGAGCTCCCAGCAGAGGAGAGGGAGATCTTGGGGGGCAGTGTGACAGGGGAATAGGAGGGAAGGCAGGCCTGGTCCCCATGGCTGGTTCCGCAGGGGAGGTCCCAAGGCTATCGACAAATACCTTTGGAGTGGTGCCCTACAGTATCACGGATGGGCTGAGGGGGAGAGGGGAGCCTACATGCACTCACCCATTTCCTCCAGCTGGGCTGGGTCTTCAGACACAGACTCAAGTTTGGCTAAAAAGCTGCGAATGGCCTTGAAAGCCTGTGGGAGGAGAGAAGGGAAAGTGGAGGCCCTGGGAGAGAGGGGCTGCCCAAGAACCCAGAGGCCTATAGGAGCACAGAGGAGGGGAGGGAGAAGCTGGGAGCCAGGAGACCCCACTCTATCATATCCTAGACAGTGACTTACCTCAGGGACTCAGTTTCCTGATCCATACAATGGGACGCTAGGGGACACACTACATAATGGGGTAGTGTGGCCCAGGGGCTGGGTGCAAATCTTGCCTCAGAGAGGAGTAAAAGAGGGGTTACTTCTAGGACCTAATCGTCTCGGATAAGGCCCTTCACCTCTCCAGGCCTCAGTTCCCCATCTATAACAGGAGAGCACTGGATGCGATTCCCTCCTTCCAGCTCCAGAGCTAAGATTCTAAAGGGCTGGTCAGTGTTTGGGCTCAAACACTAGTGAAACAGGACACAGAACAGCTGGGGAAAAGGCAGAAGGAGAGGGCCGGACAACGTTCTCTAACCACCTGGGGCTGGGAGACTCAAAGGAGGCACAGCCTAGCTAAAAGAGCGGAGGCTGGAGCTGGCTCAAAGACCTAACAGGTCATCCTAACAAAGACGTTAGGATGAAGTCAATAGGGCTGGGGGTGAGTTCAAGTCCCAGGTCTCTTAGGCTGGTCTGGGACCCAGGCTTCTGCCCAGCCTCACCTGGTCACGCACAGTTTTCTCAGGATCTACAGTGAGGGTACAGAGGACTGGCAGGATCTTGAGGGCACAGTCGTTCATGGAGTAGAGGTTGTGGGTGGCAGCAAAGCCCAGGACTCCTGCTGCCCGCGACGGGGCGAAGGGGTCCCTAGTAGCCCGGCTGAAAGCCGACGTGAGGACACGGTGTCTGGTCTGAGGAAGAGGAGATGGCGCTCAGGGGCCCTGTCCCGACCAAGACTGTGTCAGAGCCAGGCCTCGCTCTGGGGGGGCACCTGGGAAAGCAAAGGACGGGGGAGGGGGGTGTGTGTGTGCAGAGACAGGTGCCCGACTTACGCTGGCACTGAGGTAGGGGCCGATCTTGCCCAGGCACACGGTGGTGTTGCAGCGGATGGGGCCCTGGTCGTCCTTGGCCTGCAGCCTGGCTAAGTGCTTCATCAGTTCTACATTCAGATTCTGCTCATTCAGCTTGGGGGCCAGGAGCAGCATGGACTAGAGGAGGGAAGGCAGGCCAGGGGCCACGGCCTGGCTCAGTACTTTCCAAGATCCAGGAGAGCCACGAACAGCACCCAGCCCACTCGCTGCACCTGCTTGCTCTTCTCCCCCACAAAGGCACACACTCAGGCAGCCTCCAGAAATCCCAACAAAGCAGCTTTTTCCCAGAGGGCCCACTGATAAATCCCTTTCCAGATCTGCTGATAATGCCTTTGGTAGAGACCACCTTGTATAAATGCCCTCTCCAGTCAGAGAAAGGACCTGAGTTTGGACTGTCTGCCTCCCCTAGGAAGATCCTAGCCCTAGGACTGGCAAGGACCTCGGCAGGCCACCAAGTCCAGTGAGGACCCTGAGAATCCAGCAAGTGGAAGAGGAGATTTGAACCCAGAGCCAAGGACTCTAGTGGCTGTTTTCACTACACCAACTTACCAGCCTCGACCAAGAGGGGCACTGGGCTGAAATGGTTGGATGCGTGGGATTCCAGGGCCCACAAGTGGCAGAGCTGGCACCCAGACCCAGGTACCCCTCTGTCCTGTCATCACACAGCAACGACCCCCTGCTCTGACCATCCTGCCTACCCAAAGCTCCCAACTTCCCACCAAAACAGAGTAGAAGAGTCAGCAGTGGACCTGCTCCTCCCCACCCCTCACTCCCTGCTTCCCTGGGGGGGAGGTGGGGACAGCTGCCTCTCCAGGTCCAGAAAGAAGGCTGAGGATAGCGCTAGGGACTCATGCCAAGGGGATCCCAGGGCAATGAAACACTCAGGACAGAGCTCCATAGGACCTGGGAGAGGGGAGGGACTGAAAGGTCACCCCAGTCCAGCCCCTTCCTTTCCAAGATAAGGAAGCTGAGGCCCAGGAGGCAAGAAGCTTTGTCCAGGGTCACAGAGCTGAAGTGAGGCAGAGTCCACTCATACGACTGTGCCCGATGCCTCCGCCACCCAGGGCTGACCCTGGGTACGCCTTCTCCCCAGGGCCCACGTGGCCGGTGCTCAGCCCCTCCCCAGTGCACCTTGACAGTCTGCTCCCGGATGGCAGGGTTGGTATCCAAGAAGCCGTGCACAACGTGGGGGAAGATCTGAGTGTTGACTGTTGGCTCATTGAGGTATTGAATGAACTGCTCCATCTGTAAGAGGCCCATGGTGGGTCACCAAAGGGAGCCAGTTCAAGGCAGGAGCTCTGGGCCCTCCAGCTGCCCACAACTGTGCTCTCCTCCATGCTGGCTCTCTTTGTCAGGCCGTGATATGTATTTCTATCTATTTATCTGGCACAGTGCTCGTCAGACAAGGCCTCAATGTTCTTTGGCTTGTTCATTCAGGCCTTCTTTGCTTGTTTCCCCAACTAGTCCACATACCACAAAGACCAGCAGGAACTTTCCTGATCCTGGGCTCAGCCTGGGGCAGCGGGACATAAATCCCTGGGCTGCCTTTCCTGGAAAGCTCGATCTTTGGCTGCAACCTGCTATCTCTGTGGTTCAAAAAGGATCCTTGTGGCCAGGCAAAAATACCCGGGCCTTTGTGGCTTGGGTTTCCCTCCCCTGGGTCAATACTGAAGAGGCCTTAGAGATCAAGCCCAATGTCAAATCCAGGGTTCACTGCTCTCCCTCCCCAACAAAGGCACATCCCTGACCTAAGACCCTTAGGGCCCCTGGAACCCAGGCTGGGGAATAACCTACCTGTTGCAGTAAGCGGATGCGCATGGCCCGGTCTGTGGAGGAGAACATCTTTACCACGACGGGAATAATTTTCTGCTGGTACTCCTCAGCATTGAGGAACTTCCCCACCTGCAAGAGAACAGAGGCTGAAGGCTCCTAGCTGTGGTCACAACTCAAGCCTAGGCAGAAAGTCGGCTTGGGACCTTTGCAGCTGAGGGCACCCCAAGGCACCCCTCCCCTCGGCTCACCTTGAAGAGAGGGGTGAGGATGACCGCTCCAGCACTGCCATATTCAAAGGCTGTCAGCAGCTGGGGAAGAATCTTATGCCGGCAAAAATCCTCAGGGAAGGAGTCCAGATTCTTGCTCAGTTCCTGGAAGAATTTCTGCTTCTCAGCGGGTTCTTTGATCTATAAGAGAGTAGTCCATACCTGAGCAAGAATTCCTGCTATAGCCTCTCCGGGCAGTGGCCAATCGGTCTGTGCTCAATGACCACAAATGAAAAAGGACCTAGCAGCACAGGAGGAAGGCCAGCGCACTTGTAGACAGCTCTGATGGCTCAGAAGTTGTTTTTTCCCGACATTAAACCTTAACATGCCTCTTTCCAACATCCCCATTTTTCCCAGTTCTGCTCCATCTTCCACGTGGCAAGCTGTGATCATGCCCCAGAAGTCTCCTCTCCTCCACCCCTAGCTCCTTCTATTCATCCCCTAAGGCATACTCTCAAGGCCCTTCTCTATACCAGTTGCTCTCCTCTAGACACACATTTCTTTCCTAAAACGTGGCACTCAGAACCAAACACAACATCCCAGATGAGCTCTGCCTAGGACAGAATGCCAATGGGCCTGTTGCCTCCCTGGTCCTAGCCACCATGCTTCTTTCTTGGCTTTTAACTCACATCAAGCTTGGAGACCACTAATACCACACCCCACCTCCCCCTCTTCACTAGGCCTCTTCCTTTAACCTGCTCCCAATCCCCAGGAACCAATCCTTCTTCCTAGAAAACATCCATTTTCCAAGGGCACCCACTGGGAAATTGAGATGCTCCCAAAGTAAACGAAACATGAGATCACCTCATGAAAAGAAAGAGCCGCAGGAAGTGCCTTTCACACTCCAGTCAAGAGATTCCATAAGCAGACCAGGCACCGAGGGATCACAAAAGGACAAAGCAAATCATCCTCTAGCATAAAACATGTTCAGTGTCTAATAAGGAAATATGTTTCACCCGACCTCACATAGGAACTTGGAATCAAAGTGCTTACCTTCCGGGGAGGGTGAGGGGGGCAGGGTTGGAATGGAGGGAGAGAATTTGGAATCCAAACTTTTAAAATGACTGTTAGAAATTTCTACATGCTAATTGGGAAATAGTTAGTGACATAAAAAATATTAATTAAAAATTGTTGCCACTAGGATAAGAAGAGAAACTGGGAAATCTTTGCATCAAATGTCCCAAATAAAAGCTTGATATTCTGTACGGAAAACTCACACGAGCACAGGAGACTACAAGTCAGCCACAAAACACACATAAATGATCATGGGGCAGGCGGGTGGCAAGAAAAAAAACACAAAATTCAGAGAGACCCGGAAAGACTCCAACAAAGAGAGATGATGAAATCGTGAAGTGGAGGTGGCCAATGAAAAAGAAGCCGCTGAGCACAAGTGCAACGAACTGCGTCTGAATGCCAAATGCTGACGCACAGGCTGCTCCCCTAGAAGCTAGAGGTGGGGGGCCGCCAGTACGGAATGGCGCGTACATCACTGGCCGCCAGTCACATTTGCTTCACTCTTGTTCTTTGTTATAAGGAAGAGTTCTGGCGAGGGAACGCTGAGTGCTGGGAAATGACAGTAAAGTCAAAAACAAAAAGCAGTTGGTTAGACTTTCTAAAAACTCCATCTTTTGGGGCGGCTGGGTGGCGCAGTGAATAGAGCACAGGCTCTGGAATCATAAGGACCCGAGTTCAAATCCAGCCTCACACACTAAACACTTCTAGCCCTGTGACCTTGGGCAAGTCACTTAACCCCAATTGCCCTGCCCTCCCCCCTCCAAAAAAAAACAAAACTTAACCCTTTGCACTCCGCTGTCCCCTCTCAGGGGACATTGCAATTCTAGCATATCACTCGGATGTCCCCTCTCAAGCACTAAAACAGTTGCATACAGAAAGAATAATACTACGCTTCTTGCGTGGAAAGATAAAAGAATTATTACCATGCTCACCAATTATTATAACACAAACCTACAATCTACCCAGAGAACATTACGCGGTGGACATATCGTAACAGTCAGTAAGCCTGAAATGGTGT
>CM053601.1:188148122-188179765 GCA_028646575.1 Pseudocheirus occidentalis | reverse complement strand
GAGCCCGGCCCCCTCCCCCACCCGGAACACGTGGGGCTTTGCGGGCGGGGTGCGAGGAGGACCCCCGCCCCGGGGCGCCCAGGGCCGCGGGGGCCACGTCAGGCCAGGCAGGCCGGGGGCGGGCCGGGGGCGGGGCCGGGCCAGCTCGGGCCGCCCCGTCTCCGGCCAGCGCGGCCTGCTCAGCCCGGCCGGGGCTCCCGCTCCCCGGCCCCGGCGCGTCACCTTCTTCTTGCCGCGGTGCAGCGCCCACAGCCCCGGCCCCGGCCTGCCGCCGCCCTCGGGGGGCTCCGGGCTCAGCTCGTACGGGAAGTCTCGGATCGGGTCCCGGGCGAAGAACCACATCTTCCGCCCGGCCCCGGATCAGGCCCGGGCTCTGCTTGGGCTCCGGCTCCAGCTCCGGCTCTGACTCTGCCCGGGCCAGGCTCCGCCCCCTAGCCGCCCCGCCCCGCCTAAGGTCCCGCCCCTCGCGGCTCCGCCAATGGCGCCCCGCCCCCGAGGGCCTCCTGCTCCACCTTCACCTGGGTCTCGCCCCCATTCGGGAAGGGGCAGTCCCCTCGAGGCTCCGCCCCCGAACGCCCGGCGCCGCTCAGGCCCCGCCTCCTCGAGGACCCTCTTCTTTCTCCTTCCTCCTCCCTCCCGCCAGTTACAGAGGCGCAGGGGCGGGGCCTGGGGCGGGGCCAGAGGGAGCAGGGAGCAGGGAGCTGGGCAGGAGGAAGAGGCGGGAGTGAGGGAGGAAGCGGAAGGGAGAAGCTGCATAATAGCCGCTGACGTTGGCAAAGCACCCTGGGCGGGCCGAGCAGTTAGGTGCTTAGTAAATACTGGTTCTTAGAGTCTTTCCATTTTAGCGTTCTACGTTTACATTTGAGGAAACCGAGGCTCCTGAGGGGAAATGACTTGGCCAGGGCCATCCCTCCAGCGAGTCTCAGAGGGGTCACTTAGAGTGGTGTGACCCTGGGCAAGTGGGTCTCCTATCCTCATCTGTGGGGTGGTGATAACGCCTGGCCTTCCAGGGCTCTTGTGAGGCCCAAATGAGGTGCTTAGCAGAGGGCCTGGCATACAACAGATGCCACATAAGTGCCACTACTATCCTCGAGGGGCTGGGCCTGGGTTCAGGAAGACCTGAGAACATACAGGACCTCAGCTACTTCCCAGCAGGGTGACCTTGGGCAAGTCATTGCACCCTGTCTGCCTCTTTCCTCATCTGTAAAATGAGCTGGAGAAGGACACGGCCAGCCACTACAGGATCTGTGCAGGGAAACCCCACGTGGGGGGCTTATCCAGAGGTGCCAAGGCAAAGTCTGGTAGCTACCCTTCGAGGCACGGGCCTTCATGGACAGAGAAGCCCCTGCAGTACCCCCAAAATTTGGGAGGATAGCTCCGAGCCCCCACCTTGGCTGCAGTCATGGCCTCTCCTAGGCCTCCACCTGCCTCCTTAAGCACCTCCTCTGTCCCAGGAACCTAGACACTGGAGATACAGAGGGGTCAAGGCAACCCCTGGCCTCTGGCTGCTTCTACTCAGGAGCCAGTGAGAGGCCAGCCTTGGACCACGAGCCATGGGGCAGTCATTTGTAGCTGATCTGTGGAGGGGAGGGCACCCGCAGGGAGAGGGGCTGGGGAAAGGCCTCCAGGAGAAGGAAGCTTGGGGGCCAGAGATGAGGAGGGACACACGGCCTGGCCTGGGCAAGGACAGAAAAGATGCCCAGAGTCTGTGTGAGGGACAGTCAGGAGGCCAGCAGCAGGGGGAAGGAGGAAGAAGGCTGGAAAGGGAGAAAGAGGCAGTTAAAACCCTGAGATTCTCTGTTTGATCCAGAGGATGGGGAGCCACTGAGGACCATCAAGTGGGGGTGGGTGGGCACGATCCAACTGGAGCTTCCAGGGATCCCACTCTGGGATGGGGAGAAGCCTGTTGAGCAAACCCCCAGCCGCTAGAGCCATGACCCAGGCAGCAGGTGATGAGGGTCTACGCTGGGGTGGAAGCTGAGTCAGAGGAGAGAAGGGGGCATGTGTGAGAGGTGACAGAGATGTAAATCAGCAGGCCTTGGAAAAGGATGAATGAGAGGAGGCAAGGGCTTGAGAATGGCCCCCACATTGGGAACCTGAGGGACAGGCAGTGATGCGGTCTGGGATGCTTTTGTCTGTAACCTTAGTATTGTAAAATTTCATTTGTGTTCGGGTACCCATGTATGTAACATCAGTTTGTAACAAGCCTGTGCAATTAAGTTGTAAAAGTCACACTTTCCCCCTGCTATAAAGGCATAAACCCTGTTTCTCCCCTTCCCCCATCCTGAAAGTCTTTACCCTTAGCTAGAAGGTCTGCCTAGAGACAAACACCTGGGAAAGTTTCTATAAACAAACCTTAGAGAAATGCATCGCCCCTTTGTTCTAAATGCCCAGCTGCACCCAAAAGCCTTGAGCAACATTATCAGGAGATAACTCCTTCTCAATATGGTACCTCCTGAATCCCTAATCAGTCTAGTTCCCAGACTTGAAAACAATCAAACCTATGCTCCCAAAGCCATAATGGCTATATGTCATACATCCTTGACCAATTCAGTGACCTAGTGACGTGTCAAGCATGAAACCACACCTCCACATAGCTCCCACCTCAGGAATTTACCAGTGAATCATGGGAAATCTGCATGCACAGTTGATAGAAAAAAAAAGTGCATGTCCCTTTAAGCACTGACCACTCCTAAATCACTCCTGGACTCCTCCCTAACTCCACCTTTGCCCACCTAGTTAGCATAATTGTCCACCTATGTCCACCATAAATGCTCACCTAGTCAGTCTTTGACTGACAGCTTTATGGTAATAAAACTCTGCATCATTAACCCCTGCACTTTGCAAGTCCCTTAACCTCTTCCTGCCTGCTGCTAAGCGTAATATTAACATTTATAACTTTGCCAAAAAGATAGCTTGGGTCCTAGTGAATTTCTTTCTAGACAAGAACTCAATAGGGATTCGTATGAGATCCCTTAACCACCCAGCACTTACAAAACTCTTCAGCAGGATGGTGCTGGAAAGATAAGGAAAAGAGAGGGTTTGGGGGAAAGAGCATTGAGTTCAGTCCTAGATAGAGCCTTCGGGACTCCCACCCACCATCCAGAGGCATGGCCTGGCTAAAGACCCAGTCAAGGTGATTGAGAAAGAGTGCTCAGTCCCGAAAGAGAAAAACCAGGAGAGCGCAGGTCACCAAGCCCCAGAGAGAATAGAGCATCCAGGGTGGAGAAGAGGCCAGTCAGCCGTGTCCAGGGCGGCAGAGAGGTCAAGGTTGAGAATGACCAAAGGTCATATCTGGCCATCTTGGAAAGAGTGGTTCCTGTTGAGTGATGAGATGGGGTGACATAGACAGCTGAGAAGAAAGTGAGAGGAAGAGCAGTGTAGACAGCCTTCTCCAGGGGCTTAGCCAGAAGCTGACACACGCAGGCAGGCTACCTGGGGGTAGTGATGGGGGAGTCAGGTGAGCCGGGCTGAGACTGGAGCAGACTCCCGCTGTTGGTAGGCAGTAGGGGGAGAATCTGGAGGCCCAGAGACACTGCAGGTCAGGGAAAGGGTGGTGGTGGCAGAGGGGGCAACCTGACGAAGGAGACAGGATGTTTACGGAGGGGTTGTTGGCCTTGACAAGGAGCGGGACCCCCAATTATATGAGATAAGGGAAAAGGGGGGGGTTGTGGAAGGGGGTTTGTGAGTGACAGGAGGTGAGGAGGGGGATCTCTGTTTTTTCAGTGAAAAATGAGGCCATATTCTTAGCCAAGGAGGTACTTTGGGGATCCTCTGTCCCCTACTTTTCAGCTTACTTTTATCTGCTGTTATTCTGCACAGGAATGGAAGCTGCCTGAGGGCAAGACTCGGGTTTGTCACTCCAGTACCGGCCACACAGGCATCATCTATGCCTCTCTGCTCTTTTCTGGGGCATCACCAGCTCTCTAGCCAATATTTCCAGGTAGACAGCCATAGGACAGTGGCTGGTGAGACACCACTGGGCTGAAGCCCCAGAGCTGGTGGGCTGCGGCGCTCCGTCCTCTCCCTGCTGGTCCAGCTCTAGGGAGAGCCCAGGGAAGGAAAACTCCCCAATTTTCACATTCATCACCCCCACCACAGCTTCCTGAGGAAAGCTGCCCTTGGGAGGAATTTCACCTTTGGCTCAAGGGTGGAGGGAGGAGGAAAGTTAGAAAGAAAAACCCTTCCCAATGTGAACCAGGCTTGTTATCCCACAGAGCACAGAGAACGAATGGCTGTGTGGTCTGCTCACTCATGTCCGAGTCTTGCTGGAGATTTTCTTGGCAGAGATCCTGGAGAGATTGGCCATCTCTTTCTCCAGCTCATTTTACAGATGAGAAAAGTGAGGCAAGCAAAAGGGATTTGCCCGGGGTCACCCAGCTAGGAAGCACCTGAGGATGGATTTGAACTCAAGGAGATGAGTCTTCCTGATTTCAGGCCTGGCGCTTTATGCCCTGTGGCATCACCTAACTACCAATGGTACATAATGATTAACTTGGCATGTCTTGTACAATCCATGAGGAAGGCCAATGTTCACCTTAATGGAGCATAAATGGTTTTTGCAAGATGCTAATTATCCAGTCTCCATTTTGACTCCACAAAAGCCCAGTCAGATCAAACACCAAGAAATGTCTTTTTTTCTGGTGGCTTCATCGCTCTGATGCCTCCCTCTTGCCAGGATACTGCAAACACAAGTCTCCAGAACCACTGCTCTGGAGGTCAGTCCCTCAGGGTGTTGTGGGGTGCTGACCCCTCAGACATCTTAAGGAAGAGGAAAGACAAAGGCAGCCGGAGGCAAAAGGCATAAAGAGAGGAGGCAAGGCCCAAAGACATGTGGATGACATTGTTGGGACAACAGCTGAGGAGGGTCCCTGGCTCCCCCTCACCAGTATCACATCTTGTGATCTGGGAAGCTGGGTCCCAAGGGAACCACCAGCAAGGAGCCTCTTCTTCATCTCATCTAGTGTCCTGGCCCATTTCTGCTGGGCATTGCCACTACCCTTGAATCATCCCTCCATGCCATCCCTCTGCCTGCCCTTGGTGATGAATCCCGCCCCAGTTTCAGCAGAAGTCTAGAGATGTGATTTGGAACAGAGCCCAAATGACAAAGTCTAAAGTCCCTCCCATCCCTTTCAGATGCCCATCCCAAGGGCTTCCCTCAGACAACACCCCACTCCCCAGTAACTGGAGGCAATAATTCACTTTTTTTCCTTCTTAAAAACATTTGAAAATGGTAAATTCAACCTTTCAAGACAGGATGAGCAGAGTTTCAGATTCTCTGTATATTATGTCGGCTTTCTTTAGTGCAGGAAATACTGTACGCACCCCCAGCGTTGTACAAGGTAATATTGTTTGGATTTCTCGTTAAGAACTTCATACCTGAAAGTTTGGAAAAAGCAGCTTGCTGTTATAACTATGCATCTTTGGGGATTTGAAGAAGAGATTTCATTCTTTTAATGGTGTAAAGAGGAACTGTTTTTTTAAAAATGTATTTATTTACTTTGAGTTGACAACATTCAGTTCCCTCAAATTCCACATTTCTCCCCTTCCTTCTGCTGCGCCCCCATGACAGCATGCAATCTGAGATGCGGCCTACAAACTCCTTCACATTCGATATTAGGTTGTAAAGAAGAATTCTAAGCAAAGAAATGAACAATCAGAAAGAAGGAACAAAACAAAACAAAACACAGAAGAGCAAGAGCAGGTACTTTGCTTCCATCTGCATTCACTCTCTGGATGTGGATCCCTTTCCGTCCTGAGTCCTTTGGAGCTGTCTTATAACCTTGGATTGCTGAGAGCAGCCCAGTCTGTCAGAGTCAGTCATCACAGACACAATGTATCTGTAATTGTGCACAAAGTTCTCCTGGCTCTGCTCTCCTCACTCAGCATCAGTTTATATAAGTCTCTCCAGGTTATTATGAAGTCCATCTGCTCCCCATTTCTTATAGCACAGTAGTATTCCATTACATTCATGTACCACAGCTTGTTCGGCCACGCCCCAATTGATGGGTATCCCCTTGATTTCCAATTCTTTGCCACCACAAAAAGAGCTGCTGTAAATATTTTTTGCCCATACGGGTCCTTTTTCCACTTACATGGTCTCTTTGGGATACAGCCGAGAGGAACTGTTTTAAAAACCTAAGCTGGAAACTCCACAACTGTGTATAAAACTTTGGGGGTTTGTTTTTGGTTTTTAGCAATAAAACAGCATGGGCTGAGAAGGCACTGAATAGAAGAGCTCTGAAGAGCAGGGCAAAGAGACACCGCGGCCACGTGCTAACGAGGATGAGCCCTGTCTGGTTCCATTTATATAACAGGCATTGTGTTTCTTGCCTTCTCAGTGGGTGGGGAAGGAAGTGGTGGAACCGAAAAGAAAAAGTTAAAAAGAAACATATGTCGACAATTCACTCTTAATATTCATGTGACTTATTAATCTGCTCAGAGCCTAGAAACCCAAACAGTGAAAACCAAAGCAGGCTTTCTGAGTGAAGCTCAGGCTGTTGCCCTTGGCCAGGCTCTTCCTCCAAGCCAGTATGAGGGAAGGATGAAGGGAAGGATGAGAGGCACATTCTGGACCTCCTGGAGCCTTCTTCCTTTTGAGGAAGCAGCCAAATGTCCAAGAGCACCTGAGTGGGAGCAGAGATGGAGATGGGATGGGAGCAGGGAGAGACAGGGTGTAGCCCACATTTGGGGTTTGAGGAGGCATAGAATGGGAAGCTGAGGGACTTAAGGATGAGGGGGTGAGACAAAGGAAGAGGTAGAAGGATCAGAGTTCACATCGTGGAGTTAGAATAGCTGTGGGAAATGGCCAGATCAAGGGCATGTCCATCCCTGTCTGAGAGGACACCAACATGTCACTTGACGCCCTGAGGGAGGCAGGCAGAGGTGGAGAAGACTAGATACAGATACCAGACTTTCTCTTTCAGATACAGAGAGCAGAATGACCCAAGGTCAGAAGGATTTATTTTACATCCCACAGTTTGGCAAAGATGACCACAGACTTATACCGTCTGTGCCAGACGGGTTGGCACACCACTGTGGGACAGGAGCTTGGATCAATCACTTTGAGGTAAGAAAGGTCATTGAACTGCCAGAGATCCCCTCCACTGGCCACACACCCAAAGGAAGGCCAAGACAGACACAGAGACCCAATATATGCGAGACAGTCAAGGCAGGACCCTTTGTGGAAGCAAAAAACAAAAAGCAAACAAAAACCCTGGAAATGAACCAAGCTGAAAAGTAGTGTATGAATGTAGTAAAAAGAAGAAGCCGCTAGGGGGCGCCATTAGTGCACAAAGTGCCTGGCTTGGAGTCAGGAGCACTCATCTTCGAGAGTTCAAATCTGGCCTCAGATACCTACCAGTTGTGTGACCCTGGGCAAGTCACTTCACCCTGCTTGCCTCAGTTTCCTCATCTGTAAAAGGAGCTGGAGGAGGAACTGCAAACCACTCCAGTATCTCTGCCAAGAAGATGCCAAATGGGCCACGGAGAGTTAGACATGACTAAGCAACATGAACGTGATAGAAGCTTCTCCTTTCATTTTTCTTGTCTCTTTGGATGGAGCTCAGATCAAGATGGTCCTGGGACAAGGCAGTGTTCCACAATCTCTTTTTTTATATTTAACCTTGGATCAGATCCCAAAGAGTCTGCATGTCAGCACTCCTGCCAAGCCTTCGCAGAGGCCACCATGGCATTAGGGCACACAGGTGCCAACTGCACCTTACTTTGGGTGGCTTGTCCGAACTCTGATGTTTCCTCTCCCTTTCCCTCGGGCTATGGATGACAGGCTGGGCTTCATAAGAATTGCCATTATGATCATTAGGTCTGCACCTGGTCATGTATTGGTTTGAGGAGAAAACTCCTAAGGCAAAATGATGAGGGCTCTGAAACTTCCAGGTGAGATTGTGGTATGATGTGTTGTTTCATTGTATTTCCATCTTACAAGGCAGGGCTCTAGTGATGTCTGTGAGGGGAGGGAGGCACGATCCAGGGACCCAGCCTGGGCAGGTGGAGCACAGCTCCAACAAGAAGTTACTTAGCCCCCAAGAAAAAGATGATTGGAAGTGGCAGAAAGCCAAATGGGGAGGGGAGGGGACTCATATGCTTCAACTACAGTCATCATATTTTATTAAACACTGAAAAAGGAAAGGAAATGGGCTAGGTGTCTTTCCCCCAAGTCATCCTCCACCACCTCTCCTATCTCCAGGGGATGCAGAGGATGTTTCTAAGCCAGTCACACCTGCAGATCTCAGAAAGGAGGGAGGGAAGGCGTGGGTCTGTCCGGGATCCTGCCTCGGCTTCACAGATTCTATAGAAAAGGCAGGTGGATGAGGGAGTGTTGGCTGACAGGCTTCCAATCCAACCTATTCTTCCTAAAGCACAACGTTGACTTCACTCCCCTTCTCGGTGACCTCTGGCCGTGCTCTATAATCTCTAGAATCAAACACAGTCAATAGATGGTCACTAAACATTTATCAAGCACCTACTATGTGCCAGGCATTGTGCCAAGCACTGGGGATACAAAAAGAGGCAAAAGCAGCTCCTGCCCTCAAGGAGCTTACAGTCTAATGAGGGAGACAACAAGCAAGTGAACACACAAATAAGCTATAAACAGGATAAATAGGAAATAATTAAGGAAAGGGAGGCCCTAGAATGAAAAGGGCTTGGGAAAGCCTTCCCAGAAAACAGGGGATTTTAGTTAGGATGAAAGGAAACCAGAGAGATCAGTAGTTGGAACAGAAGAAGGAGAGCTGGTCCAGACACGGGAGCAGCCAGAGAGCACGCCCAGAGCTGGGAGATGGAGGGAGAAGACTGAAAAGACCTAGGTCACTGGATCAAGAGGATGTGTCCTGGACTGAGGTGTGAGGATACTGGAAAGGTAGGAGGGGACCAGGTTAGGAAGGGCTTGAAATGTCAAATAGTATTTTGTATTTGATTTTGGAGGCCATAGGGGACCACTGGGGTTTATTGAGTAGGGGGTGACATAGTCAGACTTGTGTTTTAGGGAAATCCTTTTAGCTGGATGGAGGATGGATAAGAGTGGGGAGAGACCTGAGGCAGGCAGACTCATCTCCCAACTGCCACACTCCAGAGGTGAGGTGATGAGGATCAGAGGGGTGGCAGGGTCCCTTTGGGGACATCCTCTGCACTAAGTAGTAGATAGCAGGCAGAAGACTGCTATTTATTTTCTCCGTTACCAAAAAGATAAAATAAAAATGCTTGTAGACTCAAGGTGGCATTTAAAAAACCCATCTTTGCAGGGCTAGAGAGGAAGTATTTCACTTCCCGCTCTTTCTCTTCCCTGTTCAGGCCACTTACCAACTCCAAAGCAAGGCACTGCTCGGTCTGTAGCCCTCTGGCCTCCCTCTGGCCTCCCTCTGGCCTCCTCTGGCCTCCCTCTGGCCTTCCTCTGGCCTCCTCTGGCCTCCCTCTGGCCTTCCTCTGGCCTCCTCTGGACTCCCTCTAGCTTCCTCTGGCTTCCTCTGGCCTCCCTCTGGCTTCCTCTGGCGCTGCCCTTTTCCCCCTCAGAGGAGCTTGGAGGTGGCCAGGAATCATCTCTACTTCCAGTCTGTTGGGGGTCTCCTACCCCAACCACCGCCCTCTACTTACCCTGATCCTGGGTCTTCAGGCGTCCCTGGCTCCCATCCGGTATGAGGGACGGGAGAACAAACCAGACAGAGCACCCGAGGTAGGAGTTAGGCTCCCAAGATGGGAGTCAACCTTTATTCTTCACATCAGGACAGAGAGAGAGAGATCCATCCCTGTCCCTTCCCTTTTATCCCCTATGCTCCTCCCTCAATCAACGCCCCTCCTATTGCGTCATCACAGTACCCGCCCTCTAGCGCCGCCCCTAACACAGTCAACAGCCAGAACCTCCCAGTGTCTCTGATTTACCACCAGGGCAGGACTCGTCCATCTCAGGTTCAAGGTTTGGTCCCCGGTTTGTTGGGAAAGAAATTCAAAATAGCCAAGGCAACTAGGGATAGCCAGCAGACTAAACCTGAGGTTTACACAAGTACATCTTGCTGCTGCTATTTTTAACTGCCATAATTGCTGGGAGGAAAGAGGAGGAAGGAATCCCTCTTCCCCTAGCTGAAAGTCCAAAGAGTTGGAATTTCCCACTTCCTGGCAAAGAGGCCACCTCAGAAAGAATTGACCTATCAAGTTGTTACAGACCACAGAGCAAAGGGTTCTTCCTGGCTCACTCAACCAGTCTACACCCCTTCCCCCAGGCACCAACCAGGAGCTACTGGTATTGAAAGCCCCAGCCTAAATGTGCCCCTCCCTGGGGAGGCCAGTTAGAGGGTAGGTTCTCCAATCCACACCTCCTCCCTCACTACACATACAATTCAGCAAACATTTGGTCTTCAAAGGGTTGGTTTCTTATTTGACCAAATCAATAAATCAAGTCGGTAAGGATTATAATTTAAAACCTGTTTCTTTCTCTAAAATAAGAGGGCTGGACCAGATGGTCTCTGAGGTCCAAGGAATGAAAACTGTGTGTCTTCGCATTCAAATAAAAGAAAACCATCTCTCACCATATGCCAATTTAAGGTCAAAATAGGTACATGACGTGTAAACATAATGGGTGATGTCATAAGCAAATTAGGGAACTGTGGAATATTTTACCTGTCTGGATTTGTCACCAAACAAGAGATAGAGAGCATTATGGCATGTGAAATGGATAATTCTGACTACATGAAATTTAAAAGGCTTTACACAAACAAAACCAGTGCAGCCAAGATTAGAAGGAAAGCAGGGAACTGGAAAACAAATTTTACAGCAGGTTTCTCTGATAAAGTCCTCATATTTTCAAGTATATAGAGAACTGAGTCAAATTTGCAAGAATATGGGTCATTTCGTAATTGATAAGTGGTCAAAGGAAATAAACAGTAAGTTTTCAGAAGAAGAAATCAAAACTATCTATGGTCATAAGAAAATAATATTCTAAATCACTATTAATCAGAGAAATACAAATCAAAGCAACTTTAAGTTTGCACCCACACCTATCAGGGTGGTTAATATGACAAAAAAAAAAGGAAAATGACAATTTTGCAGGGGATATTGAAAAACTGGAAAATTGATCCACCCATTCTGGAGAACAATTTGGAATGATTCCCAAAGAGCTATAAAAATCTGCATGCCTTTTGACCCAGCAGCACCACTTCTAGGTCTGTATCCCAGAGATCAAAGGAAAAGGAAAAGCACCTGTGTGCACTATCAACCATTTACCAAAGGTTTGGTCCAAAGAAACAGTCAGTTTCCCCCTTAATTGAAGGTCTGTCCTAAGAACAAACAGAATCAGGATGTACATGTGCTGTAATGTATCTATTTATTCTCATTAAACAAGGTGAAGGAGACCTGTCACATGCCTTAGCGAAATCCCAACTCAGGATGCCTGTGTCAACCAAAATTCTAGTCTTCATATGTGTTTAACCATAATATGAGAAAGGAATTTCTTAATGGGATAGTTTGTAAATACAATAAGATAAGAGAATGTCAAGGTGTCAATGCAAATGATAGATCCAGGGTATCTGTTTCTTTTATCATTACTATGATTATATAGATAGATAGATAGATATAGATATGTGTATACAACATGACTATGCACAGAAATATGTATATATGTGTATAAACACACATATGTACATATATAAAACAACATAGCAGAGTATGTGGGCATAAAATACCAAGAAAAGTCCTGTTATTCAAGACAGTGTCTGGTTCAAGGTGATTTGTCCTTGGTGGTCATAAACAGAAGGGTGCTCCTGGTCAGCATCATCTAGCCTTGTAGTTGCTGACACAGGAAGGGGCATTTGGGGTTTACTCATAGAGCAAAGCAAAGCATATCTGTCATGCCTGAGCATACAAAGCATTATGGTAGGTTAAGCTCAGAGTGGGCCAAAAAATGTCTTTCTTTTGATTGGCCAATCCAGGTTTTAGGCCTTTTTCAGGTGATGGGGGTGAGGTGGGGTGGGGTGGGTGCCAAAGCGGTTCACAGTACAAAAATGTTTCTTCTAGTTCTTTTGGTGGTAGCAAAGAATTGGAAACTGAAGGGATGCCCACCCATTGGGGAATGGCTGAACAAGTTGTGGGATATGATTGAGATGAAATACTGTTGTCCTAATAGAAAGTGATAACTTGAACATCTGAGGTAAAGCAAAGTGAGCAGAGCTGGGAGGACATGGTCCACAGGTAACAGCAGTATTGTCTGATGGACAACTGTGAACACCTTAGCTATTCCGAGCAATACAAGGATCCAGGACAGTCCCAAAAGACTCATGATGAAAAATGCTAACCATCTCCAGAGAGAGAACTGGAGTCTGAATGCATATGGAAGCAGAGTGTTTTTCACTTTCTTTTTTATTCTTGAGGGTGTTTTGGTCTTTCTCTTGCAATATGGCTAATAGAGAAATGTTTTGTACAAGTGAAAAAAAAATTAATGGTCTTTATTTCTGTGAAGTAACGTTACTTAAGTTTTTTTTATTTAAAAACATGTGGATGTGGGGCAGTTAGATGGTGCAATGAATAGATCACGGACCCTGGAGTCAGGAGAGCCTGAGTTCAAATCCTCAGACACTTAACACTTACTAGCTGTGGGACCTTGGGCAAGTCACTTAACCCCAAGTGCCCTGCCTTCCTCTCTCCAAAACAGAAAAATGTAGCTGGTTGTTTCCTCAATTTTTAAAGTTTCAAATAACCTTCCCTTTTTACATCTCTTTTCATAGGATTTTAAGAGCATAAATTTTTTTCCACTGGGGGTTTTATTCAATCAATTCAAGGTTAGATGGAAGGTTTTTCAGTCATCAGCCAGAGCCAGGTTCAGTTTGTCCATATGTAGTATTCATACTTGTGAACAAATAAAGGAAAAACATTTATAAATCCCTACATTCTGCCAAATTTTGCTTCAAGCCCTGGGATACAAAGAGGCAAAATAGTCCCCTCTTGAGAGGGGGAATTATCAGATAGGAAGGGACCATAGCTATGTGGGAGGAGAAGGTCTCCTTGCAGCACATGTTACTGCTGGGTTTTCCCTGGATGAGTGGACTGGGCTTTCTCCTCTTTATCAGTGAGATCTCTGACCTTGGTGGTGACTTTTTTTCCTAGCCCTAAACAGTCTGCTGTTCATCCTGGCCAATCCCATTTTCCAGTCTGGACTGAGGAAGGTTTGAGGAGGATGGGGAGGGGACTCTTGTTCAATGGTTGGATCAGTTCACAACTCCACCAACAGTGCATTAGGGTCCCAATTTTCCTACATCCCCTCCAACATTTACGATTTTTCCCTTTTTGTCCTATTAACCAGTAAGATAGATACAGAAAGGGCTTCTTTTTTTTTTTTAAGTAAGAAATTTGAGGAAATCCCAACAAAGGGAGCTCAGCGAAGCAGATTGTTTTCTAGAATAAGGTAATGTCCCCTTAAGAAGTAAACTGGCTGCTACAGAGGGCAAAAAAGGTGTCTTAGAAGACTTAAATTCTCTTCGGAAGCGTGTGATTCAATGTCCTTGAAGGTTAACAACTTGACTACAGAAGAGGAATCTTGGTTCATAAAACTGATAAACTTCATGTGCAAAGAAACACAGTTTCCCCTGAATCCTTCAGGGTCCTTCCCTGCGGTTCTCTGTTCTCCAATGCCTCTGGCTACAACTCTCGCTAAGTTTTCTCCTCCCCTAGACTTGGAGAGCGGAGACACGCAGAGCTCCTTAGAAGGCGATGCTGTTTACATATAAACGGTTTGGTGTCCGCAGGGATATAAAAAGAACTCTCGTTTACCAAAAATGTTTATGTTAAGTGTGAAGAAGCAAAATGTTTCCAAAGGACCAGCGTGTGGACTGACAAAGCAGCTGAACTTTCAGGGCACAGGGTCCCTCAGCATTTGCATTTGTCACTTTTTAAGGGTCCGCGAGTTAAAATTCACAAGGTTAAGTCAGGAATTGTTTGCAGACCGGTAGAGTGAAATAAGGGAGGTTGCTTTTAAGACTAACCCGGGGGCAGTCACTTTTGTTTTTGGAAGAAGTGAAGGTGAGAACCAGCCTACTTAGATCTGAGCCTTTAGGAGGGGGAGCACCGGGCTACGCTGGGCTGGGCTGGGCTGACCAAGCATGCGCGGAGAGCAGGCGCTGAGAAAGACAGCCTTCAGGGAGTGCGCAGTCCTGAAACTGGCAGCCTCAGAGCCGGCCCACCAGGCTTCAGCGGCTCTGATTGGCTGGCGAAAGGCTGACTCTCACTGGAAGACGCTCGAGCATCCTCTTCGGCTTGAAGCAAACGGAGCTTTCCAAGGGGGCCTATCAAAAAGCCGAAAGGGCAAGACGGACTCTTGCACCTGATTGGCTGTTGGATCAGGGGATACAAGTTGATTGGATGGTGTAGCATCCCGATGAGTAAAGAGCTGGCTAAGTTTAGCGAAGCTGCCCCTCGGGCACCAGAAACTGATTTGGGCAGCTAAGGCAAGAGAGTAAAGAGAGACGCTTTCTCAACTCCCTTTGAAGGGAGCGAGGGGCGTTAGTAAAAAGAGCTGCCAACCCTTCACCAGCTCAGGAGAAGAGAGGAGAGGGGAGGGGAGGGGCTTTATTCTTGAGTGGTGAAGACCGGGGGAGAGCCCTTAGCAAAGAAGGGGTTCTCTTGGCCGAGATACTAGAGGGCTTTGCCATTGTCTTCTCCAGTTCATTTTATAGGTGAGGAAACTGAGGCAAAGGTGTAAAGTGACTTACCCAGGGTCACAAAGCTAGGAAGTGTCTGAGGTCAAATTTGAACTTAGGAAGATGCATCTATCTGAATCCAGGGCTGGTACTCTATCCACTTGGCTGTCCCATCCATCCATCCCATCCATCCATCCATCCCATCCATCCATCCATCCCATCCATCCATCCATCCCGTCCATCCCATCCCGTCCATCCATTCCATCCATTCATCCATCCCATCCATCCATCCACAAATCCCATCCATCCCATCCATCCATCCATCCCATCCATCCATCCATCCATCCATCCATCCATCCATCCCCACATATTTACATACATTTAAACATATATGTGGGTAGGTACACATATATGATATTTCTATATAATAAATGTATTTAAATTTTCAGGACTTCAATAGACATCGAGGCTGAAATCCTGTAGTTGTCTGGTACTGTAAGCCCAGAGAGGAGAGCCTGGTGATGAATCCTGAAGATGGATCCCCAGAGAGATGCTTACGAAAACGCTGTCTGCTTCTCTAAAAGATGCTTAATACTGAATTCCTCCGGGTTACCCTTACCTACCCAACTTACACTTGAAGACTGTTTCCTCTGGAGGAATAATTATTCCAGATTTAAGGTACCCTGTGCCTCCACTCTCCCAAAATTAGAGCTCAGGAGCCCCCACCAGTGAGTTTACCTTGTTTCTAGTTAGTCAGAGGATACAATTCGTTTAAAGCAAAAACATTAAGTAGAATTCAGAAAGAATAGTAACAATAAACCAAGAAGCATTTATTTTGTCTGTACTAACCACTGGAAATGCACAGATGAAAATGAAATAGGTCCTAGTCTCAAATTGACATTATACTAAGCTCCTAGTGATAATATTGAGTAGGGAAATGGCAGTCTCACTCCTGAATTTTCAGAATATTTCAATTCTAAAACGCTATGCCAAGGATCAGACCGAAGGGAGAGGAGACAGACTGGAGACCAGGAGACCAATTCAGAGGCTATTGTAATAGGAACAAAACATCTCCCCATAAGCCGTATCTCTAGGAAGAGTGTTCTCTCCTAGCAGAGGTTCCCAAACTTACTTACCACTCCGTTTCGAAAAAAAATTACTCAGTGCCCCCCAAATCTACTTTCTTTAACCCTTTTAAAATTTGCATCATTTCAAAAAGATACAAAACATGTATTGTTTAAAACAATGCATCTTAAATGTAATAATTGATTGTGAATTTGTGGGGTTTTCCTGCAGTGAAATTTTGATGACATGATATTGCACCATGAAACCAGGTAACATCATATTGTGAACAAGTCAGTACCCTAATACATTCCTGCCAGTGCATGCTGGACTTCCCAACAATGCGTGACAGGCTCCACAAGACCTGTCAGTGAATTTGACCATTTATAACTTGCATTTTGTGTGTTTATTTGGAAACTAATATAATCACTATGACTTTGACTGTTACATAACAGATGAAACATGTGGAAAGTTTTTCAAAATTCTCTTCTTTCCTTATGCTTCCACCACCCCTTTATTTTTATTCAATGACACCCCACCTCCTGAGGTTATTGCACCTCCCCCTGGATTATTCCAGCACCACCACCACCTCCAGGAGGCGGTATCACCCACTTTGGGAATCTATGCATAGGCTGCTATTAGATTGTAAGCTCCCTGGGGGCAGCAATTGTCTTTTGCCTCTATTTTTATCCCCAGAATTTAGCACAGTACCTGACACTAAATGTTGACTGATTGGTTGATTGCTGGAGGTACCAAGACAGGATCACAAGGCACACCATGAGAAGGCATCACCTTGTGGCAAAGCCCCTGTCCTCCAGAGCAGTGATCTCTCAGGATGCCGGAGGGGCAGGTGAGACGTGCCTGGGCTACTACAACAGCCTCCAGACTGCTCTCTTTCCATCTTTTGGTCCTCTTCATAGCTGACAAATGAATGGTCCTAAAGCTCAGGTGTGACTGTGTCCCTCACCTGCTCAGTAAACCTCCGTGGTTGCCTCTCACTGCTCAGCTCAGATACAAACTGTTCCATTTGCCATTTCAAGCTCCTCAAAGTCTTTCTTTCCAGGCTGACTGCACATGACTCCTTATTAAGAGTTCTACTGAGTGGCTAGATGTTGCAGTGAATAGAGCACCAGCCCTGGACTCAGGAGAACCCAAGTTCAAATCTGGCCTCAGACACTTCACCATCACTAGTCCTGACCTTGGGCAAGTCACTTAACCCCAATTGCTCTACCTTCCCCCCTCCAAAAAGCAAAAATGAAAAAAAAACGAGTTCTGTGTTCTGACCAATGAGGCCTCCTCATCATTCCTTTTACTGGACATTTTACCTCTCAGGCCAGCACCTTGGCCTGGCCCACCCGC
This sequence comes from Pseudocheirus occidentalis, assembly GCA_028646575.1. NCBI lineage: Eukaryota > Metazoa > Chordata > Mammalia > Diprotodontia > Pseudocheiridae > Pseudocheirus > Pseudocheirus occidentalis. Next base: position 188,162,708 of record CM053601.1, on the reverse strand, counting down.
TGTCCTCACTTCTGCCCTCAGGTGCCACCCTCAGGCTTTCCTACTCCTCCCCATTACCTTGTGCTCTCTGTACAAGTTTTGTTTTCTCTTGCCTACAGGTAACAGACTCTAAGCCCCTTGAGGGAAGGCACACTCACACTTTAACTCTCTGCTCCAGAGACCAGCACAAGCCAGGCTTTGGCCTGCTGGGGCTCTGCCCCAGAGGAATAGAGCATCCAGAATGTGCTGCGCCTGCCTCAGGGAGAGAACAGTCAAGTCAGGCCCCCACTTGTACCCCCTCATCTAGGAGGCAGCCTGGGGTAGGCGGCAGCAGAGAAGGTAAGTTCTCCTTCACCAGTGGTTTCTCTTGGGAGGCTCCAGACCCTGAGGTCCCCTTGGGAAGAAGGAAATCAGTGAACACACTTGCTCCCAGGTGACCTCTCTCAAGGTTCGGTTTCCCCATCTGTAAAAGAAGGTGCATTGGTGCCTAAGTTCCTGGGATGTCCTGAGGCTCACAGAAAGAAAGTACCTCCAGTTAACTTTGCCCCTTGACATGGAAGCTGCTAACTCAGGGTCACCTCTGGCTCCCAGGATGCCTGCTGCTGACAGCTGGGCAAGTATTAGTGAAGGCCGTTCGGTCATTGGGCTTTAAAATGCCCATCATGGTGGGTGCTTAGAAATGAAGCAGCCCCTGGTAGTGAAAGAGCCAGACCTGAAGTCCTGAGACGCTCCCTGTCTAACCAGGAGCCCTTCCATCCTCAGCACCAAATGCAGCCCTCGGCTTCCTGCCAGCTCCAGGCGCTTGAGGCCTTCTCCCCATCCTCCAGGCCAGTCTTCAATCGGGGAAGTCACCAGCAGCACCCAGAAGGCCTCTGGTTCCCAGAATCCCGGACCACCTTAAATCTAGGGGACAGATGCTGCCTCCCTCCCCCCAATTAGCTTAGATTTCCTCGTGGGCACATGCTGAGTGGCAGCCCTGCCCCCACCCCGCTGGAGAATGCTCATTCCTGGAGGGAAGGAGGGTGAGGGTCGTTTGGCACAGAGCAGGGGCTTCCTGGCATTAAGCTGAAGGACACCTGCTAGGAAAATCGGTAGCTGCAAAGCTGTGTTTGGCCACTAGATGGCAGCAAGAGCCCAGTCATGTTGTATGCTGACCCTGTTTGCACACTCTTTCTCTGACTGCCAATGGCTAGCTGCTTCCACCCAGAGCCTGGGGCCACAGAGGCGTCCAGCACAGAGCACGGGAGGGGGGGGCAGGGAGCGAATGCTTCTCCACCAGCAGGTTCTTTCTTTGTCCTGAGTGGAGATCACAGTCTCTGCCCTGCCCCCCTGCCCAGCTGCCCTATGGTGGGCCTTCACCCCACAACCAACTGGGGCCAAGGGCCAGACAGACTGTCTCCCGCAGGAGAGATCCCAGGCTGGCCTCCATCATCCCACCTCCCAGCATGACTGAGGCCCAGGCTGGGCTCCACTGCCACTCTGCTCCTTTTTCCTCTTCCAGAATAAAATACAAGCCTGATTTTGTCCCCAGTGAATGTGCTTCTCATTGGGGCTCTCCCTGCAAGGACGGGGCTGGGCCACTACTTCCCAGCACCTTCCCAACATATAGATGGTCCTGGACACCCTCTCATTTGACAGTCCTAGAGAGGGACCCCTCTCGATGGCCCAGAACAGCCTGCACAGATGAGGAAGCAGAGGCCCAGATGGGTCACCAGGCTCGGGAAGGGTCACGGAGGCGCGGGCAGTTGATGCCCAGCCCTCTTCGAACTCCTTCCAGTATTCCTACACCGAGACCCAGGTTTGAAGCCGAGCTCTGGTTCCTGGGACCCGGGTGAGCAGCTTCCTCTCTCTCTGTGGATCTGTCTGCTTTGCCACCTGCTAAGATGAGGGGGAGGTGAGCAGCTAGATGGTGCAGTGGGCAGAGCTCAAGGCCAAAAGGCAGGAAGCCTCATCTCCCTGGGTTCGAATCTGTCCTCAGACACCTCCTCCCAGCTGTGTGACCCTAGGCAAGTCACCATCCCAATTCCCTCCTCTTCAGGGCAATGTCAGGAGCCCCAGGCCCCTGGGTGGGGAGCCCCGGGGAAGCCTCATCTGTAACATGATGCTAGCTCTCCAGGTTAGGGTGTGCATGAAAGGAAGGGGGAGGGAGGGGGTAGTTGGAAGGTTGGGCATTATGGGTCCAGATGAGGGCGGCCAGGATGGGGCCTTGCAGACACAGTATAGGGATGAATGGAATGATATTTAGAGCAGACACGTGTGACTCTGTGTGTGTGTGTGTGTGTGTGAGTGATTGTGTATGACTGTGTGTCTCTGTGTGCGACTGTGATTGTGTATGACTGATTATGTATGTGACTGTGATGGTGTGTTTATGTGTCTGTGTGACTATGTGACTGTAATTGTGTGGCTGTGTGTGACTGTGATGATGTGTATGTGACTATGTCTGTGTGACTGTGTAACTGTCTCTGCGACTGTGATTGTGTATGACTTGTGACTGTGTGATTGTGTATGATTGTCTCTGTGCGACTGTGATTGTGTATGACTGTGTGACTTTGTGTGTATGTTTGTGTATGACTGTGTGACTGTGTGTGTGTGATTGTGTATGATTGTCTCTGTGCGACTGTGATTGTGTATGACTGTGATTATGTATGTGACTGTGATGGTGTGTGTATGTGTCTGTGTGTGACTATGTGACTGTAATTGTGTGGCTGTGTGTGACTGATGATGTGTATGTGACTATGTCTGTGTGACTGTGTAACTGTCTCTGTATGCGACTGTGATTGTGTATGACTTGTGACTGTGTGATTGTGTATGATTGTCTCTGCGACTGTGATTGTGTATGACTGTGATTATGTATGTGACTGTGATAGTGTGTATGTGTCTGTGTGTGACTATGTGACTGTAATTGTGTGGCTGTGTGTGACTGTGATGGTGTGTATGTGACTGTATGTCTGTGTGACTGTGTAACTGTCTCTGTGTGCGACTGTGATTGTGTATGACTTGTGACTGTGTGTGATTGTGTATGACTGTCTCTGCGACTGTGATTGTATATAACTGTGTGACTCTGTGTATGTTTGTGTATGACTGTGACTGTGTGTGTGTGATTGTGTATGACTGTCTCTGCGACTGTGTGATTGTGTATCACTGTGTGACTGTGATGGTATATGATTGTGTCTGTGACTATGTGACTGTGTAATTGTGTGGCTGTGTGATGGTGTGTATGTGCGACTGTTTCAGTGTGACTCTGTGGGATTGTGTGATTGTGTGTGCGACTTGTATGATTGTGTATGTGACTGTGCGTAAATGGGGGGGGCACAGGGCACAGACACACAAGCACTTCTGCTTGGCCCCAGACAAAACCTTTAAAGCTGCCACGGGCAGGAGGTCCAATTGTGGATGCCATTATCGAGCTGGCACATTAGTGGGTCTGGCTCCCTGGCCAAGAAGCTTCTGAGAGCAGGCAGGAGCAGGCAGCCTGAGGGCAGGGGGGGGGGGGGTCTCCTAGGGATCTAGAGCACAATCGGAATGAGAAGGGCATGAGGGCCTCTTGCACACAGCAGTGGAGTTTCTTGCCAAGTGCAGCTGGTCCTTCTCCCAGGGTCTAGCTCTCAGGAAGGGCCGAGCCTTGAAACCTCCCAAGCCTCCCTCTCAACTCCTTTTCTCCGAAGCCAGGGCCCTCTTGGCCACCCCCTCCCCAGGTCGGTCTGGGAAGTCCTGCTCCCTGCCGCCTCCCCCAGCTCCCTCTGCCCTAGGGTGCAAATGGACAGGCAGAAACACCGGATCCTGGCAGAGGGCCAGGACCTCATCTGCTACCCAGAAAGCACCCCTCAGTTAAGCTCCTCTGCCAGGAGGGGCGTGTACCTCACTTGTTCTCATGGTACTGTACAACCTGCCGAATTCTGCCCATTTTCTCTGTCGGCCGCTGGGCCCCAGGAAACAGGACAACCCACCCCCCTCAAGCCCCCAGCAATGAGCCCAGCTGCTGGGGCCTGGGTCCCAAGTGGATCCACCTACTTGGGATGAAGCTGCTCCCCTCAGTTCCCTCTTCCCAGGAAGCCCCTCCTCCATCTGCTTTTCCTGCTCCTGACACTGCCAAGCTAGATTTTGCTCCACACAATTTAGAAGCAGTGAGGGAAAACAACCAGGAATGCCTTAGCCTGGAACACAGAGGTGGCCGGAAGGGGGAGAGGAGCATGTGTTCTGTTCTGGAACAGATCTGTTCCAGCACAAAGGCCTGAAAGGTCAGTTTGAGCATGGAGGCTCCTTCCTGTGCTTCTTGCAAGCACTATCTCAAGCAGGGCCCCTCTTGGTGAAGTAGACCAGATTCCGTTGGACAGTCCTGGATGCCGTCACATACCTCACAACTCAGCGCAGTCTGTCACCCTGGGCACCCCCTTTTAAACCTACAACCAGAACCTAAAAAACCAACCAACTTTTCCCCACACACCCCTTTCCCACCACAGAACTTCAAAGATCACAGAACAGAATTTTAATTTCTTTATTTTTACAACCACCAAACTTCACAAAGTTTTTCATCTTCCATTCTTCCAAGGGAGGAGACAGGACGTAGAAACTCAAAAACAGAGTTGGTGCCAAGACCAGACCTTCAGACCTTACAGACTAAGATGCGAGAAGGGGTTGAGTGCAGTGTCCTGTGTGTGCATGTGTACGCATCCCGGGGGACAGCTCCTGTTAAGAGCAGAGAAAGCAAAGACACCGCAGGGATTTGAACCCCGTCCTGGAGACCAGGAGTGCCAACCACCAGTATCTTTTGCTTTTTTTTTTTTAAATAAAAAAGGTGAAAAAGCAAAACCTGAGGAAACAAGAATGTTTTCTCAGGAAAAGAAAAACCCTTGCACAAAGCATTGGAGCAGAAGAATCGGCTTCGGCTAAGCTGCATTGCATGTGTGTGAGGTTCACCTGCAAAAGTCTGAGCAGAGAGTTGGGCAATCCCACCCACATAGGGTGTCCCTACTGGACTGAACTGCCTCTGCCTGGCTCTGGCCCCACCCTTCAATGCTGACTGGGACAAGCTGGCTGGGACCACTGGTCGACCATCTTCTAGAGAGGCCTGTGGGCATTAGCATTTAAATGCTACTTTCCTCAATGTTTCTTCATTTCCATACTTCCTAGCGTTCCAAGAGCTAACAATACTGCCCACAGAGGCCAGCCCTCTGGCCATTCTCCATTACCTTAAAGTGCCCGGCTGGTGAGGATCCAAGCCTGATGAGGCGAGGGGGGTGTGGTCTGGGCTAGGCCAAAGATTCAGGCAGAATGTGGCAGGAGTCACTTAGGGGAGGGGAGAGGTTGGTTTAGGCTTTGGGAAAAGCTGGGGGGAACTTTTTACCCCTTTCCCTCCCCTCCTCAAGAAAATGTACTTGGGCTGCCTTGGGAACTGGCCCCTTAAGATTATAAAGCCCAGGTACAGCGCGGGTTTCCACAGCACCAGGCCACACTGGCCTTGAGGGCCAGCCGAGGTTGGCTGGACTCCCTTTAGGACACCTTGAAGATGTGCGACTCAGCTGCAGGGGCTGAGAAGCAGAGCCAAGTTCTTTCTGGTCTTAAGCTCTTAGAGCAAAGGGGCCTGGGGGAGGCAAGAGCTAATCCATCCCCCTTTGTGTACCCCCACTGACTCTGGGCCCAGGAAGGCTTAGCCAGAGCCCACAGGTGCTGAATTCGGCTTCATGGTCTGTAGTTGTTACTGGATTGGCTTACACACCATCTCCCTCCAGAGATAATCAATGAACACCGCGCTTTGCTCATTGTCCACTGGACTGGCTTAGGCCATGTCCCCAAGAGAAGAGAATCAGGAGACACTGTTATCATGCGTCCAGTGGGTCTAGGCCATCTCCCCCCAGAGATGATCAATCAGTAAGTTATGTCCTCCATGTGCCACAAGAAGGTTTCCAGGGTGTACTGCCTTTTAAGCCTTTAGGTGCCTCCTTTAAAATGAAGCGTATCTGAAAAACCTTAAGAAAAAAAAGGCTTAGCGCCCACCTCACCCCTCTCCACCCTTCTCTCTCCTCCACCTCCAATTTGTGTTAACTAATCGGGCAGGCCGCCTAAAGCGGGACTTCACCAATCGTCAACTCCTGAGTAAAGAGAGAAAAGCTTGTTCACCTGCTCTCCTTTTCGTCCGGAGAATATTCTCTTGCAAGTTCCCTTCTAATTATTGTCTGAAGAATTCTCTCAAAAATTGCTCCCAAGGCCCCCACCATTAAACTGGCATTTAAACGTTTTGGAAGAAAGTGAGCTAGTAAGTCTTACTGGCTTGGCTTCTGTGGCCATCACAAGGGGGCAGCTCGCTTGTATGTTCCTGCATATGACAGTTAAAGACACCAAGGGAAAGAGAGAGACTGGTACAGAACTGGCACTTGGCACTGAACTGGGCATAATTTGGAATTTCACTTGCCATAAGTGTCTTCGTGTGCTCTGCTTGTTTGCAATGTTTCTTGAACTGATTTTAATGGCTCCATCTGGAAAAGACTAAAGGCTTCAGTGCCCCCACCCCCCTACAGAAAGGGAACAGACAAAAAAAGCATCTTTACCCAAGCTTACTTGGAGCCCAAGTCACCAGACTGGGTTCAATCAAACACGATTGCTTAAAGCTGCAGATATTTCCTTTACTCTCAGCATTTTTTTTAAAAACCACTCATTAGCTGGGTTCTCCTCCATCAACACAATCACTACTCCAAGCATGGGAACATGTTATAACTCATATATCACACTCCAGTCGTTTCAAAATGCGCTCTACACCCAGCAGACCAAGCACACGGCCCATCACTTGCCAACAGACCAGGCTTGCATTCATTCTGTGTGAAGCCTGTAAAAAGAAAAGCTACAAACAAGTAAGCCCCCCCTACCTGAGCCTCCCTTCCCGCAGAACAAAGGACAGCAAAGTTAAAGGACCAACGATTTCATCACTGCAGAGACTCACACTAGAAGGAGCAGAGACCTTGCAAGCGCTTGCTAAATGCATCATGTCAAATCCTGAGCAGCTTCATGAAGGGTGTGAAATGAAGCCTCTGCAAAGGAAAAGTCTAGAAACAAACCCCCCCACATGCCCCCAGGTCCCCAAAGTTAAAGAGCCGAATGAGATGGCTTCAGCATTCAGAGTGGCTGCATGCAGGCCTTGGCAGTGGACAGACTGACTGGGCTTTTTGTCTTCCTTATTGTGCAATTCTTCTCCCAATCCTGGCTGCTGGCTGATCACATAATCACCTGTTCTGGATACAGAAAGCCCTTACCGCCTGGAAGATTGAGTTACCTGTTTGTCTGAGCATAAGCAAGTGTCCCAACTGTCTAAGAGGTACTTAACTTATTCCTTATTTAGGGCCTCTATTGTCAAAAGTGCCTGGATTATAAGAGCTGGTCATATTCTACATTGCCGAGGGGTGGATTAAAAGTTTCTTTTAAGTTTTTCCTGCCTGCATAAAGCCAATTTCCATCTTCAGCTCAATCCTGATCTTGTCCATTAAAGTTTGTTCGTAGAGTGGGTTTCTGAAAGATTGAGAAGAATCCCCCCCGAGATTGCCCAACACAACCACAAAACAGACAGCCTTATTGATTCATCTTCTCTGACTAGCTTCAAGTCATTTAGGCAAAAGCTTTGCAAAATACAAGCCTCATCTTTCCTCCAAAACTGAAATTGTAAAGACTGTTTGCTTTTATCTACGACTGAGAGGAAGGAGATTCGGTTCGATCCGGGCAGGTCACTGGCTCCTGGGCCAGCCCTTGGGGAGCCCACAGCAGAGAAAATCTGCCCAACTGAAATATCTACATGTGAGGTGGGGGAAAGGGCCCCCAAGTGCAGCATCTACAGAATAATAAGGCTACTTATTACTTACTGCATTGCAGGTAAGGTTATCCTAAAGGAAAAGGGCCTTAGACCCAAACAAGTCTAAACAAAAAGCATTTACATCTTATCCCTGACATGCAATTAACTGCTAAGGCAAAGTAAACTTATCTGGTAAGAGATGCCTGCTGTTTCTGCTCCCAGATGAAATGAACTCTTCAACAGAAACCTGTCTGAGGGCAAACGAAATGGACAGACAGCACAGCCTCCTTTCAATCCAAATGGGCCAATTCCAATTCCCACTCATTTCTGCATAGCATTTCCGCTTCTTCTAAGGCCAGGAATACTTAGTATACTCATGATTCATATGCAGTAACAAATTCGCCTTTGCATTTCTTTTTATATTCTCTGCTTTTGTAAAAGCAGCATTTCAAGGTGAAATTTTTCTCTTCATTGCGAATAAATAATGTTCTTAAGATTTTTTTTTTGCCATTTTGACATAAAGCTCTCATTTGTCAAGCCATAAGGCTTTTTTTTTTAATTGGTAGGTTTTCTTTGCTTAGCTTTAAAATTTTTTTTTCCATTTTTGCATTTTGCAGATAATGGATTCTCTGTGGTTGACCAGAAGTTAGCATCATTCTCAGGTTATTAGGGCATGTTATTTTCCCTCCCAGGAGGTATGATTATTTAGAATCTTTTCTGCCTTTTACTTATCATTTTCACCAAGGAGCTTGGTCCCTCTCTCCATTATAGGCCGCCATTTTGCCAAGCTGGTTATGATTCAGATGATGTAATCTGAAAAGAGTCTACAGAAAAAAGAAGATTTCCCCTCCCCCACCCCAAAGAACAAGAGAGACAACACATTGGAGCTTAGCTCATCACAAGAGTATAGAATTCTTAACTTTTTAATCAATTATGGTTAAAGATTCATTTGTAAACTTTTACTTGAATTTCAAATTGTACAGAACTTTTAAATAATAAAGGGCATACCTTAACATCTTGTTGCAGTCATACAAAAAGAAAGCACCTCATGTTTTATTCCTCCACTAAGAAATTTGTTCAACAACTGAAAACAGAATCTTACTTGATATAAAAGCTACCATGAGAAGGAATCCCTCAGGATCATTAGCAATGTGCCTTTCCTCTGAAGTTCTAGTTTTAATTATATTAAATCACCTGAAAAAAATGCCAAGAGAAAACCCACCCCCACACTCAGCCAAAAAGCACATTATCATCACAAACCCTCGGAACCCCAAGAGGTTTTTTACCTTTCACTTTAGGGCTGGCTGCCTGGATGGATGAATGGATGGATTAGCGCACCTTTTCCTTTTCTTAAAATACTTTGTTTCAATAAGGAACTTTACCTCTCCTCCTCCTTGATCAATTTTTAATATTTTCCAGGGACTCAAGGGTCTTAAGACTTTCCCCAATGCCAATTCTTAAAATGGATCATTTACCATATTTGGGGAATTACTTGCCAACTTGAAAGCTGAAAATATGACTTTTCTTTTTTTTCCGTCTAAGTTATTAGGCTTTCTCTGGCTTTCAGTAATCTGAAAATATAAACAATTTTACCTACCCCAGTCCCCAGCCCGCCACAACACCACCGTCTATGCTTCATGGACTCACTCGACTTCCTGAACATTCACTTGCCAGATAGGCCTATTTTGCTCTTCTGAGACTCTCCGAGGCTGGACTGAACTTTAGCAACACAAGCTGCAATTTTCCAATTCTTCCAAGGTAAAAAAAGCCAGCTCAGCCATCTGGCACAGCAGTGAATCAATGCTTCTACCCATTTTGACTAGTCATCTGTGGGGGGGAAAGGTCTTAGAAACAGCTCACAGTCACCCCCACCCATAACAATCTCAGTCCAACTTAACACTTCCGCAGAAGTACAGCGATTATCTGGAAATCTGTGTAGCTTCAAAGTTGGTTTGAAAGAAGACAGAACTCCAGACAGAACTCTCCAGCTCCAGCTCCAGCACACCTTAATTGAGCCGCTTAACTTTTAAGCTTTAATTTTTCTAGCAAGTGTAAAACCTTTCAGTTTGGTAGTGTTTGCTTATCCTGAGACTGGCTTCTTTCTTTGACATCTGAACTTGGGCTCTAGAAAACACCTGGGGGAAAAGAACTGAAAAAAATGTTGCCCTCCCCAGTTCCTACCCTTTTCCCAAAAACATTTAAGAAAAACATTCTTACTTAGCAAATTCAAATTTGAGGGGTGGGAGGAAAGAAAAAAGTTTGAATTAAAATGCTCAGAATTTGTCCAAGCTGAAAGATGAACTTAACTGCTTCCAAATCCAGTCACTTACACTTCCTCAAGAAGGTGCAGGGGGGGAGGGGTCTCCAGCTCTCTTTCTCTCTTCCGGCTCACTCCTGCCCCCACTTGCTTTTACGACATAGTAATATAATGGCTAACTAGCATTCATTTCTTATCATCTGAAAGGAAACCTGCAGGAATCCTAATTAGGCAGACCGTGTAACTCTCTCCAGGCCTTGGCAGACTGCCCCAAAAGCTTCAGACAAGACAGATGCACTGAAAAAAGAGAAACCTACAACACCCCCAAACCAGCCAACAAACAAACATTCCCCAGAGAACTGTTACATACATACATCCAAGTTCAGAGCCTAGACTACAAAGGCCACAGCCATACAGTCCACTCCCCCCTTCCCAAGCATTAATTACTGCCCTACAAGAGCAAAGAGACCAAAGCTTCCCGCACTTTTACCACAGCTCAGGGCCCTGCCGCAGCCTCTAAGGGCCCTATCGTGGCCACGCTGGCTCCCAGCTTCACCAACCGCCGAGCTAGCGTGTTGCAGCCTCCTGCCCTCCTCCTGCCTTCCTGTCCTGCTCCTCCGGCGCGGCTCCACCGCCTCTGCTCCTGCCGCCGGGCTGCTGCTGCCTCCTCTCCTGCCCGACTCTCTGCTCTGAGGTCCTGGCTCGCCTAGGGGCCGCGCGCTGCGCTGCGCTGCTCTGCTCTGCTCTGCTCTCCTGTCAGGGGCTGGGGCCTCTCCTAGCTTCAGCAAGCTGACTGGCTGCTGCTCCTCCTTCCTTCTCTCCTCGCGGGCTGGCTGTCCCTGTCCGGGGTCCTGGTCCTGTCTGTGGCTCCTGCTTCTCCTTCCTAGCTGGCTTCGCAGCCGCGTGGGGGCGCGCTGCCGGGCACTCCCTCATCAATTACTCTTTTGAAATATAAGCTCAGTCCAATGGCAAGGTGTTTTTTTTTTTTAAGTCCCATATTAAAATATCTTAAAATAGCTGGCTTTAAAAATCATTATTACATCTAATGGAGTGCCTTAATAGGCAGCTTCTAAATTCTCTTCAATTTTTAAAACAGTAATCAGCTCAGTCCATTTCCCTAAATAAGCAGCTATAAATTCGCCCTTGCCATGGAGGGAGTGCCCTTTCTTCCTGGAACTCTGAAATCGATCCTCTTCTATGCTGACTCATCTTCCAAGTGGCTTCAAATCTTAACCTCTTAAATTCTAAATTTTTAGTTTAGCAGGATAACTTTTGTTCTCAGGCCCTTCCCAATGAGCTAAAGGCTGGGGATTTTTTCCTATCTTCCTTTTTTTTAGGTTTCTTCTTCTACTTTTCTATTTATTTCTATCTTCTTTTTAGATTTCTTCTATTTTTTTCAAATCTGTCTCTAATAAAGCACAATCACTAACTTCGACTTTTTTTGCCTCTTTAATTCCCTAATTTTCTATTCTTCCGCTTTCTTCTGTTTTCCTGCTAATATTTTTTCCTTCCCTATTTTCTTCCATGATTCGTTTCCTGCCAGATTTTTTTCTACTTTTTTTGTTCAGTTTTCTATTTTCTGTAGCTACTTTTCTAATTTCTTCTTTAGCTAATTTATCTTGTGGAATTTCCTGGTTTCTTCTACCATGCTCGTCCGAATTTTCTCTGGCTACAAATTCTTTTCGCTTTCAAAATGCTCTGCTGCTAGTTCGTTCATTTTTTTTTAAACCTCTTCTAAGCTCTTTCCTGCTTTTCTTGCTATTTTCTAAGTTCTAGGTTGTTCTTCCAATTGTTCTCTTGCCTTTTTTCCCCTTGAATTTCTATTTTCTTCCAATCCCCTCTTGCTATTTTCGCTAAGTTCTAGCTTCCTCTTCCAATCTTGTTTTTCCTCTAACTTTTCTTTCTTCAAATTGTCCGTTCGCTATTTGCTCTCAATCTTACTTTTTCTTCAAAGCTTCTCTTGTCTAATTTCTATTTTCCTTCTTCAGAATGTTGCTATTTTCTCTAATTCCTATTTTTCCTCTTCAAATAGTTTTCCCCTGCTTTTCTTCTAAGCCTTCTCTCGCCGTTTCCCCTCCCTTCTTCTGCAGTTTCCTTTTTTTTTCCCCTCTCGTTAGCTTCCTGCTATGTTCGTTTTCCCACAACTGTCTTGCTATCTTCTTCCCTCTAAAGGCTTCTGCCCATTTTAAGGGTTTTTGTTTGTGGTACTTCTATATTTTAGGTTCCTTGTTATTTTCTGTTTTCAGCTTGGTCTTTTTTCTGGCCAAATTTTCCATCTTTAGTACATTGCTAAGCCTCTCTTCTCCTCGCTCCCCGGCCCTACCACTGGCTCCTATTATGGACAAAGCTCTCTTTTTCTGTCAATCCTGTTATTAAGCTCAAGTAGGGCCGGTTTTGCCTTTCAGAAAAAAGACGTCTCGGCTTAAAATTAAGATCAAATAGAATTTCTATTCTACTTCAAATTTCTTTCTTTCAAAGCATTTTTTTTGATCTAGCTCAACCTTTCCACGTTAGCTCATTCCTCCTTTTACTTGCCTCCTTCCAATCGTCTTTTAAAGCAATAACCTTCATTTGGCTCCCTGAAAAATCTTTCATAACGTAAAATGTAAAGTACTCCATATTAAATTTAAGAATTAGATAAAAATAATGCAATTTAGCTAAGAAAACCTCGGCTACCTCCCTAAGCACAAAACAAATTCAGTCTTAAAATGCCTCTCAGGTCCTCCCTTCCAGCTCCCTTGTCCTACCTGAGCTAGCGCCTAGCCTCTCTGCCTGCCGTCTGCCTGAGAGGGCGTTGGGAGGTGGAGTATTTATATCTCACGGGCAGCCTCACCGCCAAGAACATGTAGCCCTCCGCCTTCTTTGTTAGGCAAGCAGAAATAATCCCTGGCATTTTTTTTTCCAACAAGACCTTAGATTTTACTTCCCGACCCCTCCCCACCTCCGCCCTCTCAGAAACTAGGGCCGAAAGTGAGTTTTGTGCAGAGGTTGTGTGCCAACTAATTGCAAATCCCCTTCTCCTACACATTTCTGCTTTGAATACAAAGGGAATAAGCAAAACTAGAAAAATCCAAAGCCCTGCAAAAGCCAGTTGACTGACAGCTTAGTCCTAGGAAAACTGGGAAAGGGGCATCCTCTGGAAATGTCCTCTAAGGGTAGCCCCGAAACTGAAGCTTACACCTCGGTCTTTCTGGTATCCCACCGTCCCGGACTTTGGAAAAGCACAAGACCCAGAAAATAAACAAAGGGGGCAGGTGGGTGGGGGATGGAGTAGCAGAGGGGAAACTTACAAAAGACGGGGGTGGGGGTGGGGGTGGGCCTGAAAACAATGGCTTGGGAGCAACTGTGTAGCAAGTATGTAGCAGGCCTTGGGCAGCAGCCTGACTTCTGCTCCCGGCGACTTTCCTTTTTGTCTCTCTCCTCTGTCTATCTCTCTCCTCTCTCTGTCTAACTCTGTCCTTGTCTCTTTCTTTGTATCTCTCTTTCTCTCTGTGTCTCTGCCTCCTGTCTCTCTCTCTTCTCCCCCGGCCCCCTCCCCTGCTGCCATTTAGGGATCTAGCCTACTTTCTGACCTTAGAAAGTGTGAAAACTCTAATGCCCGTCCCCCCCCAGGTTACACTCTCTCTCAGGAGCTAAATAATACAGATCGCTTGATCGCTTTCTCCTCCCCCTCCCCCTTCTCCTGTCCCTTGCGGGGTAGCGAAGGCATCCCAAAAATTCTTTGCTAGGATTGCATTCGAGCCTCTGTGTTGAAAATGGTTTCTAATAAAGGCCAGACAGCTGTAAAATATTCCAATTCTACGCCCAGGACAACGTGTTCTTGTCTAGTTTTCTTAGCTGAAGTTTCTAGTAGGTTTTTCTAAAAGCCCAGTAATGCAAGATTGATGCACAGCAAGGGGGGCAGGTCTTTTTTCTTTCCCATTTTGTCACTCAACAAACTCATCCTTATTTAAAATGTTCTCCCATCAGTGAAACTGTTAAAGGTTTTTGGGGTTTCCTGACCAGAGACTAACAAACCAAGCTGGTGTTTAAGCAAGTCTAGGCCAGGTGGTATCTTTGTTCCTGAACCAAACAGTGAGGAATGTAAAAACATTAAAAATGACCCTTCTATTTCACTTCTCTCCTGTTACAGATGAGGAAAGAAAGGTCCATAAGGGATCTCATAGGATTACAGATTGACAGAAACCTTAGCCTCTAAGGCTTAGAAGCATGCCCAGGTTCACCTGGGTCCACGAACTTATCTATATGTATGTCATGTATCAATTACTTCAAAATAACTAGTTTCCCTTGGAATCCTACGGATTTTATGCATTTGAAAACATAACTGAGAATGTTTTCTCAGACTACTACCCAAGAGGTTCATGACACATGAAAAAAAAATGAAGGATCCTTGAAGAAGCCTGTTTTACAGAGGGGGAAACTGAGTCACGGTCAAGGAAAGATCATAGAGAACCAGAAGAAACCATCCATAATCCATCTTTATTTCACAGGTCAGCCCAGAGACAGGAAGTGATTGCCAGAGGTCACTAGGTAAATCATGTTAAGCCCTATCTGCCGCACCCCCCCCCCCAAAATT
>CM053601.1:188125441-188136097 GCA_028646575.1 Pseudocheirus occidentalis | reverse complement strand
AACAGAGAAGTTTCAGATGAGTCTGAGGTTGAGGGGATTAATGGAGGAAGAGGGAGGAGAGAGTGAAGATGGGAGCCCCCTCCCCCCATGGTAGGGTCAAGTGAGGCAAATATAGAGCAGGAATAGCTTCCTACTATTAGAACTGCTCCAAAGTGCCTTGGGCTACCTAGAGGGGATGCTTCCATCACTGGAGGCATTCAAGCAGGAGGTAAGGGACCATTCTTGGGATTTGTTCTGTGAAGTAAGAATTCCCTTCTTGTGTGGGTTATAATACTGTAGATGAATGAATTAATGAATGAATGGAAAAGCTTTACTAAGTACTTATATATGTGCCAAGCCTTGAGGATACAAAACTGAAACAAATCAGGCCCTGCCCTCACTTTCTAAAGGATAAAAACATTCAGGAAGGAGAAATTTGGGGTGGGATGAAGAGTAGACCTGGGAGAGGATTGACCGCCCCATTCAGGAACAGTGATGCAGCTGATCTGATCAGGGTTCTTAAATCCAGAGTCTGAGGAATTTTGGATCTCAGGGTTTAACCCACCCCAGTAAATATCAGGCCTCTAATAAATTCTTGTTGAATTGAGTTGGCCCAATGTTATCTACCCTTAGAGTCTCCCCTCTGGTCTAGCCTGGGTGGGTGGGTAGGCTGGCTGAGGGAGTTTCCTCTGGTTTGGGGCCTTGGTCCCTTCTGGTAGGCTGGTGAAGGTCTGGCCTCATTGTCACCATCACGTTTTTAAGGGTTTAAACTAAAGTATAGAGGACTAGGCAGGAAACCAATTATATTGAAATACAGGGATCAAAATAGTTTAGAAACATGTTCAGGTCCCCAAGTGAAGAAGTACTGATGGCACAGCTCCACCCCAGTTCCCAAGCCTAGACTGCAATGAATGAGTGAAAGAGGGAAAACGGACAGAGGAGTCTGACTTGGGAACAGTTTGGGTCTCAAAGGGACACAATTATTCCCCTTGTGAACCAGTAACAGTCCCAGGCCCACGTTATCCTGCCCACAGCTGAAGGGTCAGGAGAATGAGGCCAGGAGTATAGGGCAGTGCCTGGCCTTGGCTTGGGCAGATCCTCCCCCTCGGAGCCCCAGGGGCTTACTGGGCAGCCCCAGGGGAAAGAGGACTGAGTAAGGCCTGGCTCCAACTGGAAACTCAATCAAAGCCACAGCTCTCACAAACAAAAGCTTGGTGATTGAATTCCCGCCAGCCCCCAGGAGACCCTCCCTCTCTCCCTCCCTCCCCACCCAGCCCCAGCTCTTTCAGGATTCTCCCTTATTCTCCTCTCCCTCCCAGCTAAGGCTACCGAGGAGGTGGGTGTTAACCTGATTTCATCTGGAAAGGCCCATGAGGGTGACTTTCCCTATCCCCAACTCCTTCCCCTCCTCCCAGGCCTGGGAAGGCCCAAGGGAGAGCAGGATGAAAGTGCAGAAAAAGAAGGATGAGCTCATTCAATTAGCATTTTTAGCCTGCCTCTTAGACCCAGATAAATAAGGATCATGAGATCCTGAGCTGGCAAGGAGGGCAGGGCTTGGCCATATCCTCTAGGCCTAACCATCTGATTTTACCCCCAGGAAATGGGAGATGAGGAATTTGAACCCAGGGCTCCAGACTCCAGATTTTTCATGGCCTGAGTATTTTCCATGTCCTTTCTTCACCTGGTGGTAAAGCCCGTGTCTCTAGCTGGCTCCAGACTATTCCTCACCTCCCTCCTAGCCATCCTCCAGGACCCCTCCAGCTGAACCTGCCTGGACATTGTCTGGGGGGAGTGAAAACTTCTCAGGCAGTTTTGGATGGTTAACTTCCCTCTTCCTCTTCCATTGCTGCCGTGTCAATCAGCAGCAAGCCCCTTCGGGAATCTTTGGACCCCCACCTTTAATCCTTTGTCTGCTTTCCCTGCCTCTGTGGGCCCCTCCTCCCAGCCAGGGGGAGTCAGGGACAGCCAGAGCTCACTCCCCCAACCAATGGGAGTGAGGGACAATGGGGGAAATATGACCCTGCTGTGTTAGGGTTTAAACACTTTGTTCCCCAACACCTTGGGGCCTCTTCTTCATGATGAGTCCTGGGGAAGACCGCCCTCTTCTCCCGGGGAAGAAAATAAACTGTTTTTATCCTGAGAGATCTCCGAGTTTTTAATTAAGTTTTTGGATGGGATTTTTCATCCCAAACAACATCTTGCTGAAGAGGAGCCCAAAGAGGGTTAGGACTGCCTGAGACCCCAAAATACCAACATGCCAGGTCCTGCTGAAAGAATTCCACTCAAGTCTTCTCAGCCAAAGAAAAAGTAAAGTTTATTGAAAGTTCAAGTTCGCCACATGGGGTCTCTCACACAGAGAGAGTGTGTGCTAAGCTATTCCAAGGCGCTTTCACACAGATGGAGGGAAGATGGGGTCTGATATACAGAGGAATCTAGGGGTGGTTCAGAGGAGGAGCCTGGGGAGGGTCTTCAGGAGGAGCCAATGAGTTCAGACTCCAGTGATGAGTTTGGGGAGGGTCTTCAGGTGGAGTTAATGAGGTCAATGCTAGAGTGGATTGATATTTTGATAGACTCAAGGGTGGGAAGCAGATGGAACAAAAGGGGGCTAAAGACTTGGGCAGAGCCACAACTTAAGGCTCATAACCTCAGGCACATGTCTTCCCTGGGAAGGTTTACTTTCCCAGAGCCTGTACCTCAAAGAATCAAGGAGAGCTCAAAAAAAAGGGGGGGGGAGGAGTCCCAGAGCCTACACCTCATCTTTGCCATCTGGCTACTCTCAGTGCTTAGGCTTAGGAAACCTCCACCCTTAAGGGACAGCTGCCTGGGAAGCCAGGGGCATTTTGTTGAGAATCAGTCATGCCTCTATACCCGCGGTTCTCAACCTGCAGGTTGTGTTCAATTTGTAACAATGAAAATACATCCTGCATAGCAGATATTTACATTACGATTCATAAAGTGGCAGAAATTAGTTATGAAGAAGCAACAAAAATAATTTTATGGTTGGGGGTCACCACAACATGAGGAACTGTGTTAAGGGGTCATAGCATTAAGAAGGTTGAGAGCCACTACTCGAGACCAATAGCTTTGGGGGGCAGATAGAGGTAAGTCTACTTATATATTCTTCTGTCCCAGAGGAGAGCCTCAGAGCCAGTCTCAGCGCCCCTTCTCCCACTCCCCTCAAGATTTCTGAGCTGTCTCTCAAAGCCTGCCCTTGAGATACCTAGATCTACCACGTATTCAAGTAACCTATGTAGGCAGCACTTCCCTTATTCATAAGCAAAAGCATCAGAATGAGAGGCAGTATGAGGGAAAGGAGCCTTTGGAGGTTGGTTGGGACCAGAGGGTGAAGCAGATGGCCACAGGAGCACCAAGGAGAGTGAGAGGAGAGATTTGGGGCATGGGAGAGGGAATCCAGGAAGGCTCAGGAATGGACGGGATTGCAGTAAGGGAAGACCTGGGCTGGGGAGGGTAGTAAGGGTGCAATCCAGGCAGAAGGTGCAAAATTGGAAAGAAAGGCAGAGAAGCCAGGAATTACCAGGCATATTGGGAAAACAAAGAGTCTGTCTAGCTAAAGTGGAAGCTAAAGATAATGAAGCAGCCCCGGCTCTCCTGTTTGTGTATGACATAGAACTATATAACTATACTTGTTGTAATTGTATCAAGGCCAAGAACACAGCAGAACTTCTTAAATGAGGGAATCTGACCCATCTGCACATGGTCATCCAAGTGGATGAACAATGTTTGTTGTATGATAGGAGAGAGGAGGCACAAGCCCCAGAGTTGACCATATATCTTTCCTGGAAAGTCTTAGTGGATGGATAGTGATATGGACCCAGAACTTGAAGAGTGTACCCCAAGAGGGTTAGGGCTGCCTGAGACCCCCAAATACCAACACGCCGGGGCCTGCAGAAAGA
The DNA here is from genome assembly GCA_028646575.1 of Pseudocheirus occidentalis. Taxonomy (NCBI): domain Eukaryota; kingdom Metazoa; phylum Chordata; class Mammalia; order Diprotodontia; family Pseudocheiridae; genus Pseudocheirus; species Pseudocheirus occidentalis. The sequence goes on along the minus strand of CM053601.1, from coordinate 188,132,204 downwards.
ATTCCACTCAAGTCTTCTCTCAGCCAAAGAAAAGTAAAGTTTGTTGAAAGTTCATTAAAAGTTCACCGTATGGGGTAGACTCTTAAGGAGCCAGTCTATGCCAGGTCATTCTATGGCGCTGTCACACAACAAGTCTGTGCTAGGGCATTCTGTGGCACTCACACCACATGGAGGGAAGATGGGGTCTTATATACAGAGGAATCTAGGGCTGGTTCAGAGGAGGAGTTTGGGGAGGGTCTTCAGGAGGAGTCAATGAGGTCAGATTCCAGTAATGAGTTTGGGGAGGGTCTTCAGGAGGAGTTAATGAGGTCAGTGCAAGGGTGGATTGATATTTTGATAGGCTCCAGGGTGGGAAGCAGATGGACAATGAAGGGCCAGGCTAGTAACAGAGGTTTGGGCCCAGCCACCATGAAATACTTACAGCCTCTGCAAATGCTTCATCAAGTGGGCAGATTCAGTCAGACTTACCAGAGCCTGTACCTGAAAGATTCAAGGAGAGCTCAGAGGGGGCCCAGAGCCTGCACCTCATCAAATTGAAGAGATGGAAAAGAGCAGGCTAGGTCGCGTCTGGGAGACTGGGCAGTACTCTGAATGAGCTCCATGCCTCAAGTTAGCACCACTGGGAATATCCTTCCCATGATGCTCTGAGGCTCCAAATGGTTAAAGTATCAGTTTCTGGAAAATTGCCCAAAAGTCACTGGACAAACCCATGGAGGGTATAAATTGTCTGCAGCATTTTGGGGGAGGGGGAACCAGACCTGTCATTTCCTGGGAGTAGAGACTGCCCCTTGAGAATACCTCCTCTACCAGTGTAAATCCAGGTAGCAATCCCTCTGAAACTTCTCAGAGAAGGGGTGATGGACTTGTCCAGGGTCTCACAGCTAGTATAAGGCAAAACTTGAACCCGGATCTTCCTGGCTCAGGATGGTTCTCTATCCATTAGGCTCCCAAACTCTACCATACCATGAGATATTACAAGTCTCAGAAAGAACACTACTTAATGAAAGACCTAAAAAACCCGAAACACCAAAAAACAGGGATCCCAGAGATAAATGTCCTTTGGGCAACCCAAAGTGGTTAGGCTAGAGAGAGGCCAGGGCAGTGGTCAGCAACCTTCCAGCCTGCCCACTGGCCTGCTTTTTGTTGGATGGCCTGAGAGTTAAAAATGGTCTTTACTTCTTTAAACATGCTAAAGCTTTATTTGAAATGTGAAAAGTACTTTGGACTCCACCAAGGTTTGCAGTTTGTGGGCCCTGGTCTAGATCAAGTCGTGATAAATTGTGTCTGTTGGCACAAGGCCAGTGGCCTGGGGCTGGGCAGGGCCTGGCTGAGTAGAATGCTCAGGAGAAGGGGAGACCTGACAACGGGCTCAGATGAAGCTATCTGAGGGCAGGGCCAAACCTGCTTTTGTTTGGTCCTTATAGGGCCACTCAGTAGATTAATTTAGGAAGTCCTTTATACTGGACACACTGCTTTGAGAGGAGTGAGGAGGGGAGGGGATATGAGAAGCCTAAACATACTGGTCCCTGCCTTCAGAGACTTCACAGTCTAAAGGGGAGAGAGAGCATGTGAAAATTACTGGGTCTGCACAAGACAGAGTCGGGTGGATGGAAGGCCCTAGCTGTGTGGGGCACAGGGAAAGGCCTCCTGGGTCTGGAAGGAAGCCAGGCAAGCCAAGAGGCCCAGGCAGGTGAGGAGGACGGGCAGCCCAGGCATGGACTGGACCTCCCTTTTAATGAGTGTTTATGGCATCGAATGATTGAAAGAGTCATTAGCAAGGAGGATTCTTGAGATAAGTCCCAAGAGCCTTATCTCCTCGGTGCAGATGGGCCCTCTGAGTTCAGATGCCAGCCGGCTCCCTTGCCCTATAAACTTGTCATCATGGGCTCCCCTTGCCTAGCCCTGCAGGGCCTGGTGTGACTTTTGGATCCTGCTTAGAGCCTTCCCACCCTGGTAGAAGTAGTTCACAGATCCTGAGTCACACTGTTGTCAATCAACAAACCTTTGTGGGGAGGCTGTGAAATGCCCTTTGACCGTCAGCAAACATTCACTAACCACTTGCTACTTGCTCAGTGTTGTGCTAAGCTTGGGCTACAAAGGAAGGGGAAAAACATGGTGCCCACCCTCACAGAGCTAATGGGGGAGAGAAAAGAGCCCAACTGTGTAAGCTGGTATAAATGCAAAGTCGTCTTAGTGGGAAGGGACAGGAATAAGCATTTATACAGCCCCTACTGTATGAAAGGCATTGTGTTAAATGCTGAAACAAATCCTGTTTCACTCCATCTTCACAATAGCCTGGGAGCTAGGGGTTATTATTATGCTCATTTTCCAGATGAGGGAACTGAGGCAGACAAAGGTCAAGTGACTTAGCCAGGGTCACACAGCTAGTACATGTCTGAGGTTGGACTTGAACTCAGGTCTTCCTGACTCCAGGCACAGCTCTCTGTGCGCTGAAACCCAAGGGCAGCCCAGGGGCAGCCCAGGGGCTCTCTCTGCAACACCAGCAGCCTTGGGGTTAGGGGGAAGAACCTGGAAAAATATTCTGCAGAAGGTGGGGTTTCAGCAGATTCTTGAAGAAGATATGAATGAGGACCAATGATCTCAGGTGTGATGTCTCAGCTGAAATGGATTTAAGTGAGGCAGAGCCACTCATGGTCACCAGCCTCACCGTCTTCCACAGTCGTTGAAGTCCAAAAGCAGGACCAAAGTTGGGACAATGCCGTTGGCCAGTTCCGTGTCTGTGCTCCACAGGTGCCTGCTTCGGTGAATCGTTCACCCCCAAACCGACTTCTACGCAGGCTCACCTCACTGACAAGTCTGAGGCCTCTTGTTTACCCTCAACCTGGCTTAGCCCATCTGCTGAGACAGTTTTACTGGGGTGTGGCCACTGCACCTGCTGCAGCTTCTTGGGGCCATGGGGAGAGTTGGGTGGCAGGTGGATGAGCAGCCCTGAGGGGACTTGGTAGCCCTCGCACCAGAGGTGCTGGTTCTTCCCAAACACCCCATGTGCCCCAAAACACAGAGCTGTAAGGGGGGGTCCTGTACAAGAACAGTAAGGAGGCCATTGAGGATGGATCTTAGGGTACAAACGGAGTCAAGAAGGAATGGCTAGGTGGTGTGGTGTACCGGCCCTGAAGTCAGGAGGACCTGAGTTCAAATCCTGCCTTATGATGAGGTGTAGGCTCTGGGAAACCCCTTGAAGTCTGCTTGAATCTTCCCACTTGATGAGGCATTTGCAGAGGCCATAAGTATCTCCATTGTGGCTGGGCCCAAACCTCTGTTAGTAGCCTGGACCTCCTTCTGTTGTCCATCTGTTCCCAGTCAGGGAACCATAAAAATGAAGAGGGTACCCAAAGAGGGCTAGGGCTGCCTGAGACCCCAAAATACCAACATTCCAGGTCATGCCAAAAGAATTCGACTCAAGTCTTCTCAGACAAAGAAATACAAAGTTTATTGAAAGTTCAAGTTTACCATATGGGGTAGACTCTTAAGGAGCCAGTCTATGCCAGGTCATGCTTTGGCACTTTCACACAGTAAGTCCGCTAAGCTATTCTATGGCCCTCTCACACCACGTGGAGGGAAGATGGGATCTTATATACAGAGGAATCTAGAGGTGGTCTAGAGGAGGAGCCTGGGGAGGGTCTTCAGGAGGAGTCAGTGAGGTCAATGCAAGGGTGGATTGATAGTTTGATAGGCTCCAGGGTAGGAAGCAGATGGACAACGGAGGGCCAGGCTAGTAACCCGAGGTTTGGGCCCAGCCACAATGAAATACTTAGGCCTCTGCAAATGCCTCATCAAGTGGGAAGATTCCATCAGACTTCAAGGGGGGGGGGTCCCAGAGCCTGCACCTCATCACCTCAGACTCTTAACACTTACTAGCTATGTGACCTTGGGTAAATCACTTAACTCCAATTGCTCTGCCTTCCCCCTCTAAAAAAAAAAAACAAACAAACCAAAAACAGAGTCAAGTCTGAGAAGATTAGAAAGGTTGGAAGAAGCCAGATGGTAAAAGACTTTAAAAGTCAGAGGAGATTTTCTATTTGAGCCTGGAGGCTATAGGGAGCCCCTGGAGTTTACTGATTTGTGTGCAGGAGGAGGGGATGTAGACCTGTGTTCTAGGAAAGTCCCTAGTGGCAGATGGACCAGAAGGGGCAAGGGACTTGAGGCAGGCAGGCTTCCCCTCCCTCCTCCCTCCCCAGCAGGCTACCTGCACTGGGAAGATGGCAGTACCCTCATCAAGGAGTTATGGAAGGGGAAGGTTTGTTTTGGACATCCACAGGACGCCCAGTTCAGGACGCCCAGAAGACATTTGGTGATGGGAGACTGGAGCTCAAGAGAGAGACTAGGGCAGGTTTTATAGGTCTGGGATCACCTGCATAGAAGGTGAAGGGAGAAGCCACCAGTGGAGATGGTGTGTGCTAAGCACAAACATGACTTAAAGATCTCTAAGCCCACTCCCTCATGTTACTGATCAATCAGCCCATCATCTGGTATTTACTAAATGCCCCCTATGTGCCAGATGCTGGGCTGAAGTGCCCAGGAAAACAAGGCAAAAGTGAAGCAGATCCTTCTCTCAAGGGGCCCGTCTCCATGTCTTTGCCCAGGCTGTGCCCTATGCCTAACATGCCCTTCCTCCAAATCTAATGTCAACCAAACTGAACACCAGTGAATGGCTGGAGCTGAACAGAGCAGGCAAGAAACAGGAGAGTCAAGAATCAGAGAGAAGTTTGATTTCAAAGTGAGGGGAATGTCTTGTTAACGAGGAGGTAGATTAATCACGTGTTGGGCCCCACCGCTAGTGAAGGGGTCTGCTTTCTAGCAGTACTTAGCGGCTATGCAGTGAACTGTAGCCCCAGCAATCAGGGGGGACAGCAACAATGAGACAAGTGTGACTCAGCAGGGCTTCATGATCAGAATGTGTGTGTACTTGGCCAAGCTCAGAGCATACCTGTGTGAGGCGAAGCAATCCTGTAATTATGGGATTTTACCAGAGGGTGACATCATCCAGAGGCTGTGTGCAAAGGATTGTTGTTATGCCAAACTTAGGGCACAGTTTGCTTGCTGGGCCTTAGCTCTGGAAAACGGGGTGTCTCCTTGAGTCTTGACACCTAGGAATGTGGCTGAACCTTCCTGAGACCTCAGAGCAGGATTTCCCTGGAGCCTAGTAAAAACTCACATGCACAGCAGGCCTGACTCCTCTCCCTGTGTGGAATTCTCCAGTGTCCAAAGCTTTCATTCATCTGGACATTGGGGCAGGAGGCAGTAACAGACAGGACATTCCCTCAGCAAGTGAGTGACCAGGTCAGCACCAGAACCCAGGTCTTCTTAAATCCTATGACAAGCAGAGCCGTCTGGTGGACAGAACAGTACCTTTGGAACGAGAGGACCCGCTTTCAAATTCTACCTGACCCTCATTAGCTGTCACTGGTATAGGGGAAGTCCCTTCTGTCTGGCCTGTTTCCTCATCTATAGATTGGACTCTGTGGCCTCCCATCTCTCAGTCTGTAATCCTAGACTAGTGAGGGGAGGTCCTTCTGTCCCCCTGTGCCCTTGTGACCCTACAAGCCCCTAAGCTTTCCGTGGCCCAGGGGCTAACTCAGGGGTGCTTAGGAAATCTGAACCCTGCTGCCTGCCCTGTCTAGGGATTTCTCCATGTTTCATTTCCTCACAATGCAGAGCTGGCTCTAGGTCAGAACAAAGGCATCTTGGGAGGAGGAGCCAGAAATTCAAAAGTCTTCCAGCTCCCCTGCTTGTGTTACCCTGGTTAGACTGGGAGCTGCAGAGGCCTCCCATCAGTCACTGCGGCCGCTTGCCTGCCGCAGCATGAGCTCAGCCTGCATCAGCCTGGCGTGGGTGGCCTGTCCTGCCAATCTCGGAGTGCCGCAGTGTGACTCAGAGGACTGAGGAGGCCACCTGCGAAGGACACTGCAGGGGCAGCCTTCGCCGCTGGCCAGAGGCAGGCAGGCATCGGTGGCCTAGGAAGTCCCTGCAGGGCGCTGGGGGCTTTGGGGCTCCCCTTTCTGACAGTCATTGCAGCTCAGCTCAGGGCAGTTGAAAAGGTGTTGGAAGATGCTGGCTGGGAAGCTGAGCTCTGAGCCTGACTTAGCCTGAGTGACCTTGGGCAAGTCATTTCTCCTCCAAAGGAGGGGGGACGGCCTCTGTGGCCTTCAAAGCCCCTCTCATTCTGTCTTTGATCCCCCTCTCCGTTTTCTGGTCCCCCTTATCAGTGACACAGCCAAGCTCTGATCCCACCCTGACTCTCAAAGGAGATATCCAAAAGCAAGAGACTGAGTCAAACAGGCAGGATGAAGGGAGTCGGAGGATCTGGGTTCGAGTTTCGGCTCTGCTCTTTACTGTTTCCTTCTGTGTTCAATGAGGGGCTTGGGCTACAGGATTCTTCATTCTCTTCTTGTTTTCAGTCTGTGACTAAGGTCTTTCTTTTTCAGATACCCTTTATAAGCCAAGGCAAAGGTAACTAAGGTCTCTGCCAGTCCTGGCTCACACATTTATTAAGTGTGTCAGGCACAGAGGGGCACCTAGGTGGCAATGTGGATAGAATGCCAGAGGCCGGCCCCACCTCCAAAACTGAAGCAGGGTAGCCGGGTGGTACAGTGGCTGGAGCCCTGGGCCTAGTGTCAGGAAGACTCGTCTCCCTGAGCTCAAATCCAGCCTCAGACACTTACTGGTTGTATGACCCTGGGCAAATCACCTCACTCTACTTGCCTCAGTTTCCTCATCTGTAAAATGAGCTGGAGAAAGAAAC
>CM053601.1:188084630-188124941 GCA_028646575.1 Pseudocheirus occidentalis | reverse complement strand
TGATGGGGGGTGCTCAGGACTTTAGGGTTCCATAGGATTTAGAACTGGGAGGCACATTGAAGGCCTACTAACCTAGGGAGCAAACTGAGACCTAGGAAGGTAGGTCATATGGAAGCATGGACTGGCCCCCTCTCGGTGGCAGGGAGCCCCTGAAGGTGGCAGGGTCAGCCCTGTACCTTAGGGAGAACAGACGTGAAGAAGCCACAAGGTTGTGAAGACTGGAGAGGGGAAGACTCCAGAGCTCAGGGTACAAGGCCTGAACAGGACAGTGTTGGGGATGGAGGGGAGAGCTGTGCCTCTTGGGTGGGGGGGAAGGGGAAGGGTCCAGGATGACCGTGGGGCTCATGGGAGCGTGGATTTAGAGCAGACAGGACCTCTGGAGGACCTCTAGTCCAACCCTCATTTTACAGGTGGGGAGACTGAGGCTCGGACGAGGTTGCACAAGTGATAATCCTCAGAGCCAGGTTTCAGACTTAGGGTCATCAACTCCAGGTTCAGAGAGCTTTCTGTTTTAGCACAGAGACCCTGAGGGTTCAAACTTGGGTGACTGGAAGGAGGGCAGGTTGAGGTGGGGGTGCTGACTAGGCACCCAGGGAAGATGCCTCACCAGCGCTCAGCACGGAGAAATGACTAGCTCTAGGGTCAAAGGAACTGGATTCAGATATTACTTCTGATGCTTACTGGGTGACCTCGGGCAAATTACTTATCCCTGCCCCTCAGTCTGCTTCTCTGTAAAATGGGGGTGGGGTGGGTGGAAACTTCTCAGGTGCTTCTTGAGGTTCTTTCCAGCTCTGAACCATAAAACACTTAAAGCTCTGGGGAGTCATTGTTACCTCCAAGGGAGGCTTCGGACAGAAGGCCTGGGCCTCAGGAGACCATGGGGTAAAAAGAGTTCTAGGTCCAGCTGACAGCCTTTGTTCCCCCAAAATAAAACTGGGGAACAGGAATTTAGAGATTGGAAACTAGAGCCAAAGCCTGGATAAGAAAGGAAATGCTGTCACATCTACCCCACCCTCAGACCTTGGGGACTGGCTCTTTTGTCACTCTCTGGGTGACTCAACCTTAGTTTTATTGGTGACACAACCAAGCCTGTAAACACCCCAAGGCCTTCTGGGAGTTCCAAATATATCTAGCAAAACATTCCTGGCCACCCCTGGCCCGGAACTGTAGGGTGGCCTGAGGCCTTTGAGGTGGGGTAGAATTGGCATAGGGTGGGGCAGTGTTAGATGGGCAGCCAAGGGCTTTGTCCTGATTGTGTTCTGCTGGGATCATTGACCAGGGTGTTTCAGACATTAGTCATGTGGTCTTGCCACCCCCACCCTGTGCCTCAGTTTACCCATCTGTAAAATGAGGGGGTTGGAGTCACCCCCTGCATTCAGCTCCCTTTTCCATCAAAGGGGGCTCTTCCCAAGCTGCCCAGAGGCTGGAGAGGCCAGATCAGCTCACCATCCTGCCCCTCCTCCCCGGCTCTGCAGACAGCCTGGGCCGCCTCTGCCCATAGGCGTGACTCATCTCTGCAGTGCTAGCATCTGCAGTGAGAAGACAGGTGATGCAGGCGGCCCCACCCACCTCTGGAAAAGAGAACTCACTGTCTGGGAGGGCCCCCTGGTGGCCAGACCAACCCAGAGCTAGCCCCACCCTGAGGAGACCCAGCTCAGCACCTGGGGCCAGAAAGGCATTGGGAAGCAGGACTCGCCAGTCTTCAGCCCCTGGGCCAGGCTTTGGCCAAAGCCCATCTCTCCTGCACAGCCATGACCGTGAGCTCAGAGGGTCCCTCCTGGCCTGCCGATGGCCGGCTCTCTGATTCCTTCACTCCCTCCCTCAGGGCCAGGGCCAGGCCTGACAGGGAAATTCAGACAGAAGGGCCTGGCATGGGGGAGTCGGTCACAGCCACTCTGGGGCTGGATCTGAGGCCAGACAACATGAGCCTGAGACGAGCAAGTCACTTTATCAGTAACCATTTAGTAGCTGCCAACTACATACTAGTAACTAACTCTCTGGGCCAGTTTCCTTGGCTGTAAAATGAGGGGATTGGCCTCTCAGGTCTCTCATCCATTGAGAGTCTAAACTTCCATCCAGGCCAGGTGGTCAAAGGGCCCAAATGAGTTGGCAGGGAGACATAATCAGAGGCTCAGCACCAGCTTCAGGACCCTGAGTCAGTCCTGAGGGCATCCTCCACCAGCCCAGGGCTGCCCCCAGGCCTCCTCACCTTGGCCTGCCTGCCTTTAGGTTTTCCTTCTCCAAGAAGCTTTTCCTGAGTCCCCTCAATGCTAAGACCTTCCCTTTGTGGATGGTCTTTGGTCTTTTCCCCAAAGCCTTTCAGAGGCTCGAGTTAGGGCTCCAAGAGAGAACCCAGACGTGGACCAGGCCTCTACAGTCCAGTCTGGGGGCTCTCTGAAATGCTCAAGTGAGAATCCCGGCCCAGAGGTAGAAGGACCCTCAGGACCTGTGCAGTCCAGCCTTTCCTTGGACAGGAATCTAGGACAAATGGGCATCCTGCCTTCCCTGCAGGACCACAGAAGGGGAGCCCCTTGCTGTCTCCAGGGCCCTCCATCTTAACTGGAGGCACCTCCAAGTGTGCAGGTGCTGATCTTGAGATTGAGCCTAAATGGGCCCCTGGCCCCCCTCCTCCCATTCACTGCCTTTGGCTCTACCCGCCATCACCAGACAGCTCTTCAGAAGCTTGAGGACAACCCTCCTGGCAACCTCGAGCCAGCCTACATTTCCTTTATTGGCAGGAACTCAATTCCTTTCCCTACCTTGGGTGCTCCTCTTCCCATCCTCCAGGTGACTGAACCCAGGAGCTCAGATATGGTCTGATCAAGACAGGGGACAGAACCACCAGCGCCTACTCACTGTCAATAACTCTGTTCTCCTCATGGGCCATTAGAGCTTGGGCCTGGAGTTAGGAAAACTCATCTCCCTGGGCTCAAGCCCAGCCTCAGACACTTCCTCGCTGTGTGACCCTGGGCAAGTTACTTAACCGTGTTTGCCTCAGTTTCCTCATCTGGAAAAGGAAGCTCCTCCAGGGCAGGGACTTTCTTTTTGCTCCTATAGTATTTACATTTTGAACACTTACAAGTTGCCAGGCACACAGGCCTGGTGGCTTGACTCCGCCCAGTGAATTCAATCCAACATTCCTTTATTAGCCACCTACTGTGTACCCCGCATTTAGGCTACAAAGATCAAATTGAGCACTAGGTGCTGGCCCCTGGTGGCCGGGCTGTTCTTGGCCCTGAAGCCTTTCCTCCTGGAGCCAAACCCTGCAGGGAGGGCTGTGGTGTGCCCCTTTTGCTGCGCTGCCAGGATCTCCCTATCGGGGCTGGTAGCCACGCCATCCGGGCACTTGCCTTTGTCCTGCCCAGACCCCCAGCATGCATGCGCCAGTTCTCCTGGGCGGGGGGGGGGGGGGGGGGATGACCCCGGGTCACCTGCCAATAGGATTCTTCCGTAGTGGGTGTGTTCCATGCTGGCCAGCTTCAGCTTCCAAGGTATGCTTGTGCTCACCTCCCAGAAGTGGGCACCGCCCCCTGCTCCTGTATCTCCCTATGCACCCAGAAGCTTCTTCCTCTCTAGGCTGTTCTCCCCACTAGGGTGTGAGCACCTTGGGGAGCTGGGTGGTCTTCCCCACCCTAAACATCATGCTTTGTGATGTAGATATGTCAGACCCGAATATATCCCGCCTGATGTTTGTACTTTGCTCTGAAGGGGGCCAGGACATCAGGGAGGTGAGGCCAGGACTTGCACTTGATTTGGATCTGAATGAGGGATGGCTATGAATATAGAAATTCATGGATCAGTGTTCCCAAAGCCATTGAGGCAGGGTAGCCTGTGGGAAAGAATGCTGGCCTTGGAGACCAGAAGCAGACCTACCCTCTGCCTCAGCTCCCTTCCTAGCTAGCTGTGTGACCCTCGGCCCGTCCTGAGGACACCAGCTGGCTTCTCTGTTTCCTCATTTGTGAAATGGGAATGTTTCTGCTTCCCGCCTTGCAAAGTTGGAAAAGTCTTGTGTTCGAAGGCTGCTCCTGGCTCCCATGTGGTGATTGTTCCAGCCAAAAAATATTTCCACAAAGCTGCAATTCAAACCCACAGCAAGCCTGGTTGGGGGGGGATTCACCACAGGCTCCTGAGGCTAGGCAGGTCAAGCCAGGCAGACAGGGAGAGAGTGGGTCTCTTTCTTTCCCAGGGCCAGGGCTAGCCTTCTGGGGGGTATGGGTGGCAAATCAGCTTCTTCCAATGGCAAGCCCCACAAAAGGGGCGTAAGGAGACCTGTCCAGTGGGTCGTTACCCCACCCACCGCAGCCCTAACCCCTGCTTCTCAGGTTCTTCCTAGAGCCTGGTTAGTGGTGAAGACCAGTTTCTGGGCTGGGGTGGGCTCCAAGCTTCCTCAAGGGCTGTGTCTTTAGAATCTCAGATTGGGCAGGGAAGGGCCTTAGAGACCATGGAGTTCCATCTCATTTTACAGAGGAAGAAACAGAGGCCCATAGAGAAATTACTTGTCCAGGGCCACACAGCCAGTATGTGAGGAAGGATTTGACCCTGGGTTAACTTCAGTCCAAGTCAAGCCTGAAGTCCACCTGCGTTGCTTCTGGGAGAGGGGGCTGCCTCCAGCTCTCATCAATCCCAATCCCATACTTTGGTTCCTCTCCACACCCCTGAGGGTCACTCACCACTGCCCAGCTCCCAGGGCAGCCTCGAGTCCCAGTGGATGTTTTGGCAAGTCTGACAGGACAATGGGAAGTAGCCCTGCTTTGGAGTCAGGTCCTGGATTCAAATTCTACTCCTGTTTGACCTTGAGTAGGTGGCTTACTCTGAAGGGCCACAGTTTGACCAGCTGCAGAAAGGGCTGAGCCTGGAAGGTCCCTCCCAGCTCTGGGCCTGTGGACAAATCTCCCAGTCTGGAATTCCTTCTGTAGGGCTGGGGGACTCTCTGCCTTCCTCAACCCTGCCCTCCCCTCACTTACCTCCAACTTAAATGCTGTCTGGCCTCAGAGACCCCCATCAGCCTCTGCTTTGTCTCACACTTCTGTGTCCCACCACAGCCCCCTCAGAAGCTAAGAGGTCTGAGCCAGAGCTCTCTTTTCTTTTTTGGTGAATGTGTGGGTAGAAAAAGCATTTATTAAGCACCTTTGATGTATGTGGCAGAGGGCTAGACAGTGGTGATGCTCATATACAAGCCAACCAGGCAGGTCCTGTCCTCAAGGGGTGTCCTTTCCAGTGCCAGAAGAGACTCCGGGGGTGGGGGAAGAAAGCCCCAGGTCCCAGGGGCAGAGTCCAAGTGCTGGGGAAAGAGAGCAAGGGGATGGCCCTGGTGTACAGGTATGATTTGGAAGCTGAATACTCCTGACACACTCAAGATCCTTGGAGGCCCAGAGGGAAGGGCAGGCAGGCCCAGCCTCGGGCACAGCCAGGATTGAGACAAGGCCAGCTCAGTCCATCCTCTACTCAGCCCTTTGCTGATTCATTGAGCTCTAAATAAGCCTTTGGTCCTTCACAGCACAAAAGCCTGTATCTCCCCCAGCAGCTGGCGGAGGTGGAGCATTATTACTGAAACGTCCCCATGTGCTCGGTGACGCATTCCCGCCTCCTTCATTCCGGGCGAGCACAACTTTGTTTAAATCCAGCAGCAATGTAATATCCAGGCCTTTCCAGCCCAGAGACAGAGATGTCCAAAGCAGCTTAGTCCCTCTCCTTACCCGCCTCCTTCCACAAGTCCTTGGACGTGACTTTCTGGCCTACGCTGATCTGAGGTAACATTCACAGGAATTTTGAATGAGGAAAAGATAATAAAATGCTCAAATACAGTTTGGGGTTCACCTCCCAAAACAAAAGTCTCTCTTCGGGTTCCTTCCTGGAGCATTCCCCTGCAGGACTGAAAAAAGATCTCTTGGGGGATCAGAATCATCCTTTTGGAATGGAAAAGGTTGGATCACAGGGCCAACCTTCAGGGGCTGGGCTAAGGGGAGACTTTCCAGAGATGGGCTGATGGCTCATTTGCTTCAGGGGGCAGGAAAGGCAAAGACAGTAAAGACAAGAGAGATTTTTAATGTTTAGTTTCCATTCTTTTTTTTTTTTAATTTTTAAATTTTTTTTAAATTCAGTTTTTGCTTTTTGGAGGGGGGAAGGTAGGGCAGTTGGGGTTAAGTGACTTACCCAAGGTCACACAGCTAGTTTTTGTGCTAAACGTCTAAGGTCAAATTTGAACTCAGGTCCTCCTGACTCTACTGCCGGCGCTCTATTCACTGCGCCACCTAGCCGCCCCTAGTTTCCATTCCTAATACATTTCCTTAAGAAATCCCTTTTGTTCTTGACCTATCCCACATTTCTAACAGAAAAAGGGGAGCCTGGAAAATATTTTTTGTTTTACTAAGAAGGAGGTTGCTAATTACTCCCAAATCCCCACTTTTGCGCTTCTTGCTCAATTATTTGAGACATAATCTATATTTAACTTGTAGGATCTGATCAAATTTTTTTTTATTTTTGGAGGGCAATTGGGTTAAGTGACTTGCCCAAAGTCACGTGGCTAGTAAATATATCAAGTGTCTTAGGCCACATTTAAACTCAGGTCCTCCTGCCTCCAAGGCCGGTGCTTTATTCACTGTGCCACCCAGCCACCCCGTGATCACAATTTTTAATGGAGGATGACGTCTATTGCTTTTTCGCAGTCAGCAGCCTGCCAGGTGAGCCTTGGGATGAAATCATCCTTGGCAAGATCTTACAGAGCAACTGCCTGTGACTGGGTGATGTAACAGCTTCTTAATAAAACTAGTTTAAACTTGATGAAATCTGTCACCACTGCATTTTGTTGGCAAATTTCTCTTAAATTATTTTCCTTTAAAATTTTTTTTTACCTCAATAGAAAGCTGATTAAACTGTACTACCTGTCATACTAACGGCTGTTGCCCCTGGGAAGACCGCCGTGTTTTCTGGGTCATGGGTATTAGAAGCATGAAACAGTATGGAAGCTTCCCAGGCTAGACCCAGCAACTATCCAAGGTCATTCTGCTGTATCGACTATCCTCAGACATCTGTCCTTCCTATAAATTGCCATCTGAATTTCCACATCCCGGTAAATCAAACGGAAAGGTGACCAGGGCAGGAACTGAACAGAGGGGGCCTGGTTCTGGAGACTCCGGCCTGGGCCAGGGCCAGGGGCATCGGGTCTCACAGGAGGTGCAGGATCACCCACTCAATCCCTAGGGCTCTGAACAGGCATTAGGGCAGGGTCAGCCAGACTGGATTGTGGGACCAGTTCAGGGCTCAGACTAGGACCAGGACCAGCAGTGGCCCCAGAGTGGGTTGGGACTTGGCCAAACTTCGTGGAACTTTGTTCCGTCTTCATTCTTCTTCTTGTCCTCAGCAGCCTTTGGCAATCAACTGCTTTTCCTTGCTCCTCTCTTCTCTCCTAGTCTTTAGGACGCCTCTCTCCATCCTCCCTCCCCCCTCCCTCCTCCCTCTCTCCCCCCTCTCTCCCCCCTCCCCCTCCCTCTCTCTCCATCCTCTCTTCCCCTTCCCCCTCCCTCTCTCTCCATCCTCTCTCCTCCCTTCCCCTCCCTCCTTCCTCTCCTACCTATCAGGTGGCTGCTCCTGCTCTATCTCCTCTACTGGGATCACTAACCCTACTGTCTCCCAAGACTTCCTCCTGAGGCCTCTTCTCCCTCAATACCACTTCATCAGTTGGTGATGTCATAAACTCCCACAGGTTCAATTATCTCTGGGCAAACAATTCCTGAATCTATGGCCTCCAGTCTCATGTCAACAACTGCCTTCTTGACCCCTTGAACTGAATTTCTGTAGACATCCTGAATGCAGTATGTCCAAAAGAACTAATTATCTGCCCCCCCACTTGCCAATTTCCATATTAAGGGCTCCCAGGCTTGCCAACTCTGGGTCCTCCTTCAGCTCCTCTGTTCTCACCTCCCCCACAGCCCATCTGTGGCCGAATCTTGTCATTTGCACCTTCAGAGCGTCTCTTGTCATCACCCCCTTCTCTGTACGTACACAGCTGTTGAGGACACCACCCCCTTCCCAACATTCAGGTTCCCAGCTTCAGAATCACTCACCTACTTATTTCTTCTCACCCTATGTGCCCATTTGTTAGGTCTTGTAGAATTGGCAGTGCCACCTCTCCAGCTCAGGCCTCGTGGCCACTCACCTGGGCTACTGAAATAGCCTTCCTGCCTCCACAGTCCCCATAACCCTAACCTTCCAGTTCCTCTTCCAAGCAGCTAACAGGGATTTTCCTACAGCACAGGTCACTCTTCTGCTGAATGAATTGATGGTTCCCTCCTGCTTCTAGGATCAGACGTTTTAAACTTGTTTTGACATTCCAGCCTTTTTAGCATCTGACCCCACCCTCCCTTTCTAGGCTTACTGGATGTCCCTTCTTCCCACACAGAGCACACATTCCAGCTCAGTCTCCAGCTCCCTTGCTCCTCCTCACACAATGTTCAAGGTTTTAATGCCACTGCCTACAGGGCCACAAATACAAGTTATGTGATCTCTGGACCTCAGTTAACTTGTCTGTGAAAATGGGGATATAACCCTTACTTCACAAATTTACGTAAAGCACTTTGCAAAACCCAAACAGTCACCTATATGTGGGTACATGTGCCCTCCCCCTTAGGCTCCTGGGGCGGGGGTTGTCTGTCTAGCTGGTCCCTGGCACAGAGTAGATGTTTAATAAATGTTTTCTATCTGTTTATCTGAGTAAGTCCAACTCAGATTCTGTGACTTGGCAAAAGGCCATCAGTGGTTTGGTTCAGGACCCTTCCCACTACTAGGTGCCCAATTCAAGGCCCAGGTGGTATGGCAAGAACAGCTCTGATGGAAGCAAAACCAGCCAGAGTTCCACAGGGAACCTGAAACTGGGCCCCCCTCCCCAGCAGAGTGGTCTGAGCCCTCCCCCAAGGGGCTGGAGTCAGGTGCACAATCAGTAGGAGAGAAGGGAGCCAGCAGCGGAGACACCGCGGGGACTCGAACCCCGGCCCATTGGGCGCGCCGCCGCCAGTGCCTTTTGCTTTTTGGTGCTCTTTCTCTCACAAAGTTAAGGGTGAAAAGCAAAACCTGAGGCTGCGGGGCAGCCTCAGTAAAAGAAACACCCGAGGACGGGGCTGCCCCTCACCCCTACAAAGCCCCAACAGGGAGGAGGATCCTCCTCTCTGTCTCCAGGAAACCTGCCTGAGAGGGCCCCCCAGGCTCAGGATGAGAAGGTCAAGCAGGTGATGCTGGACTGACCTTAACCTTCTCGTCTCCTGTCCTCTCTCCATCTGACCTGACCCTTCTCTCTCCCATCCTTTCTTCCCTCTGATTGATCCTTCCTCCTCTCCAAGTCTATTTTTACCCACCTCTCATTCATCACTTCTCTCTTCTCTTCCTCATTCTTTCCCTTCCTTCACTCATCTTCTACCCCCTTATCTTTCCCCTTTGAGCTCCCATTCCCAAGTTGTGCTCTCTGCCAGACTCCCCCTACCTTTCAAGGTTGTCAAGGGTTGACCCAGTTTTAATGGAGGCCGTTCACCAAACAGAAGCCTAGGAGAAGGATCCTTCCTGCCTGGACTCAAGAGCTGACACAAGGTTAGCGGACAAAGACAGGCCTTTCCCTTGGCCAAGGCCCCGAGTACTCTCCCCTCCTCCCCACACATACATATGGCTCTCAGCTGTTCCATCCCTCCCAAGAAAAAGCCCCCAAGGAAATCTTACCAAGCCTGCCTTGAGCTGCTCCTTTTTCTTTTAATCTTGCTGAACCCTAGGAAGGGAATGGGAGGGAGGGGTACCCCAGAGGAGCTGGCCTACTTCCCCTCCTCCCCCATCTAGTCCTGACCTGGCTTTTGCTTTGATAACAGCCCCAGGTTCTACACAGGCCTCATCATAGCATCTACCCCACACCTTCTGTGCTCACCAGGGCTCCTCAAGCTTTTGGGGTTCAGAGTACACCTTACTTAGAACAGAGTGGCCACTCTTCTTCCTTACATCCACACTTTCCCCTATCACATCAAACAGTAGGTCTCTCTGTAGATGGCAGATGCCAACTGCTCCCACCATCATCCTCCCCCTGCCCAAGACCATGTGGTAAAAATCTAGCCAACGGGACATAGTTACCAAGGATGTCCTGACCATAGAAGACACCTCCAGGGACAGCTGGTTGGGCAACAGTCAACTTCAGGTCATAGGATTTCGGGCTAGATACCCTTTAGAGATGATTGAGGAAGTCCCTCATCTTACAGTTTAGGAAACAGGCTAGAGGTAGAGGGACTTGTCCAAGGTCCCACAGACAGTACATTACAGAGAAGGTTTTGAACCTGGGTC
Source organism: Pseudocheirus occidentalis (assembly GCA_028646575.1). NCBI lineage: Eukaryota > Metazoa > Chordata > Mammalia > Diprotodontia > Pseudocheiridae > Pseudocheirus > Pseudocheirus occidentalis. Next base: position 188,114,633 of record CM053601.1, on the reverse strand, counting down.
CTCTCCCAGCTGCCTCCAAGATCACACATAGGCAATGCTAGGCCCTCCCCTCCCCCCACTGCCCATGCCCACTTCCTGGAACACTCACTGCTTCCCTGATGACTCCTGCATGCTTGCTTCCACAGAGGACGGAGGGAAGGTCTCACATCTGCTTGCTTGCACATGAGGGCACAATGAAGTAGCCAGCTTTGTCTGATTCCGGATGAGCCTTCCATGCAAGCCCTCCTTTCATTCCCCTTGGCTGGGGAGCATCATGGTCCACAGAAGGAAAGCAGAGGCCAACAAATGCCTTGGCATCCTCCCCAAAGACCCAGAAGTACAGGGAGTAGGGTGGGGGGAGAAGGGGAGGCAGGGCCCACTGCAGATGGTCTTAGTGGGTGAGGGTGATGATGGTGAGTCAAGGGTAGGGGAACTGGAGAAGCTGAGGGATGGTGACGAGCAGGCAGGCAACATCCCCCACTCCCAGTCTGCCAAGGAGGTCTGGGGGCAGGTGGGAGCCCATCAGCTTGGGCCTGCCATCTGAACGGACAGGCATCCAGCAAGATATTTGGAAGGAAGCCACTCTGCAGAGCTCAAGGACAACCAGTCAGTCCCCTACCTGAGAAGGGCACTCCTGAGTCATTCACTTCCCTTCTTTTCAGGCTCCCTTCCTACCCGAAGAAGGAATTCCATTTATAACAAACTCCATGCACCCTTTCAGGAGCCCAGATGTCTGATAAGGCCAGGTAGGGTGACCTTGAGGATTTTTACAAAGTCATCACCATTCAGGGGCATGACCTTCACATGCCAAGTGAGGAGATGGTACACCAAGGATTCCTGGAGTGGATGGGGGTTGCTATAGGAGACCAGGCAATCAACAGGAGGGCAGTGAGGAGGAGAAAGGAGAGTTCCCCGGAGGTCTAGGGAGCTTTGGAGGTGCTTATGGGAGCTGGAGGCTGAACAGGCCTGGATACAGGGAGAAGATAGGGCAGGTCAGTGAGAGGGAGCATTAAATCACACTGTTGAAAGGGGTCACTTCAGAATGAGACACAACCAAATTCATTTGAGGGAGCACAAGGTCAATCACAAAACAAATGGGAGCAGGGGGGCTTGGCATTCACCGCTAGATCTCAAGCTACAGCACCAAGCAATAATCACAACTACTTGGTACTAGGCCAAAGAGGGCGGTAGATACTTAATCAAGGCAACAGAATGGATCAATGGCAGTCGGGCCCAAGGCAAGTTACTAAAACAATTCCTAGTCAACAAAACTTAGCAACTGTGAAAAGCAATTTGTGGGAAAAATAGGGTTAGACCAGCATTTCACACCACATACTCAGAAGTCTGACATGAGGCTCCATATGAAAAAGCCACCGTCCAAGCTAGAACAGAAGAACGGACCCTTCACAGCCACAGAAGAAATAGAACGAAACATGGGCCAGGGGATGGCCAACAGAAACAGCAGCCCCCCAAAGCAGAAGCAACAGACAAAGGTATCAGTGGGCCACTGCCCTGAAGGGTCAAAGGGTAAAAATCACAACTTTTGAAACAAGAAATGCAGTCAACAGTCATGTGAACATGGATTCTAAATCATTCCTAAGACAGCTATTTAACTCCAATTAACCTGGTCTTACGTCACAGAGGTCATTCCAGGTTGGAGGACAAAGCTGCCCACATACAGCTAGCAGAACTGTGACTGGTCCAAAGGTCCCTGAGCCAGCAATTAAACTCCGGTCTATGACCCAAGGAGCCTGAGGATGGAAAGGACCCACATAAGCCAAAATGGTCATAGCAGCAAACACCAGGAGAAGGAATGTTAGCTCAACACCTTCACCCACATACATAAGCTCCAAAAGGAGATGTGAATCAGATATAAAAGGTCACAAATCAGGAGCAAGGAAATCACCTTCTTTTAGATCGATGGGGAGGGGAAAGGCTCATGACTAAACAGGAAATGGGAAAAGATCACACAAGATAAAATGGACAATTTTGACCAAATACACTTTTAAAGCTTTTGCACAAATGTGATATAGCAAAATTAGAAGAGGAACAGTTTAATAGGAAGAAATCTTTGCAGCAAGCTTCTCTAATAAAGGTCTCATATCCAAAATACACAGAAAATACTAATTAAGAGCCATTCTCAACAAACTGATCAAAGAATATGAACATGTAGCCAAGTTATCATATGGAAAAATGGTCTACATCATTAAGAATTAGAGAAATGCAAATTAAAACAGCTTCTGAATTTCCACATTACAGATGAGGAAAAGGACCTATGCATATAAAAATATTTAGAGTATTCAACAACTGGAAACTTTAAGTACAGTAGGGTTTCTGAAGAGAATATTATTGAGATGCAAGAAATGAAGACAGCTCCTAAGAAACCCGGGGATTTGTCTGAACTGAAGTGGAGTAAAGTGCTCACATCTACAATCTATACAATGACATTACAGAGAAAAACTGCTTGGCTTTAGAATTCCGAGTGACAGAATGATAAAATCACAAATCCAGAAAAGCGAAGATCAAACCCGCCACTCGCCTCTGTCCAGAAGGGACGAGCTTACGCTGTATTTGGGGACGTTACCCATTTGTCTGGCTGGACTCTGCATCTTTATGATTACAGGGCAAAATGCTGCATCCCTGTCATGGTGACACTGAGAATACGGTCATTGCAGAGTACTAAGGAAAGTATCTGACTGCTAAAAAACCATGAACATTTTAGTACAAATCAGAGGAAGCCAAGGTTCAAGGCTCAGCTTACAGTCAATGCAGCCAAGATGCCAATACTACCCAAATGCCTCTATTGGTCCAGTTTTGCTTTTAGACCTTACTATCAATTCATTACTTAATAATTGGGGAAAAAACATAGAGCAAATGGCTAGTATCAAAGAAAATGGGAAGATACTCTAGAAAAAGCAGGAATCCAAAGTATATAATTCTACGTAACAGATTAAAGACTGCCTTCAACTAGAACCAAGCGTGTACAATAGATATGGTTTGATAAGCCCAAGATCTTGTCAGGGAATATAATTCATTTTTAAAGAGCAGAAAATTAAATTTTAGTAGAGCAAAGTAGAGTGGATTCACATCACAATTCCAATGATAAGGTTTTAAACCATCATAAAGAAAGAGAAAATGAACTATAATACCAAGACCGAAGAGGAAGACAATTCTTGGTCTCCCAATTCACAACGAAATGAACCACACTCAAATCAAAAAGGAAACAGATGGGGGTGTAAAGGCAGGATATTTGTAGCGAAGATTTCTGTGGACAAGCAGCTACAATCTCTTCCTAAGGCAACATCACAGTGTTTGATGAGGACCTAAAGATGGTACTGACCAAAGAAAAAACTTTTGTTCGTACCTAAAATTGTCATCTCTAAGCAACCCATGGGTCTGGCCAGCAACTGGGGCAAGGGACCGAAGAGACAGCATACATGAATGTCTAGAAATCCTGTTTCCTACAAGAAACGATTAGCATAAAAACTATGGAGAAATACACACACACACACACTACCTGAAATTCTAATAAACTTACAAAAGCAGGAAAGACCCAAGCTCAAAAAGGGAAGCAAATCGGACAACTTTGTCACTGTACTGTGAGTTTCCGCTTCTCTCTCCCATTTTTGCCTTTTTTGGGGCGTGTGTGTGGGGAAGGGTTGGACACATGGAGCCAGGTCAGTTCAGAAGACACACACGGGATAGTTTGGCTAGAACACAGTGACCACACAGAGGGATACGATGAGGTAGGACAGAGAAGAGGTGCTGGACCATAGAAGGTGTTTCATAGTGATGTGAGCGTGATTCTCCCACAAGGTTCAGGCAAATGTGATATTATGACATGAGCAGAAACAGGGATGGGAAGAGTCCAGTTGGTTGGTAGAGTCTACAGAGCAGGAGGGCTAGGGTTAGTTGGTACAACAAGGATAAAATGTAGGAGATCTGGAGGGGCATATTGGGGATGGGGAGAGAATAAGATACAAAAGCAAATGGCTTTACTCAAAGTTATTACTGAGAGATGCAACCAAAAATATCTTAAAATTGAGATTGTGAGATAAACCAATCCCAAATAATTTTTATACTTAGAGAAAATACCATTTGCAATGATGACTATGTAATAAATACCAGGACATTTCTCTACCAAGACACATAATTAGACTTATAACTACAAAGTATTTTAATATTTAAGTACTTTATGGTTTTAAGTATTTAGGTATTTTAAACATTTACTTAATATTTACTACTATTTAAGTATTTCAGAAAAATTAAAGCAAGAATTGAGTAATTTGAGAAATTCAATGTGCATGGCTGGGTGGAACATATCAAATCTATTTGTTTGTTACTGCATCACACTTATGTACCAATAAGTTACTTCACAGCTGTAAGTAAAAATGAATTTGCAAAATAATAGTCAAAAGGAAGTTACAGGAAGGAACAAGAAAGGGAAACATCTCTGAATATACGATAGATATATATGGTATATATGGTACTACTACTTACAAAACAAAAAAGGACATTGACATAGGAGCAAATTTACAAGAATAGTGTCTGACCACTCCATGATCAAAAACACTAAGGATAAAACATATCCTTCAATAACAAAAACGGACCATGTAGAGAAGTATTGCGAAAAATTTTTTTAAAAGCTTATCAAGTATCATGCCACCTATCACAAAGATTACAAGTGTGCCAGTGTCCTAAATATAGTAACAAGGAAACTAAGATTACGGGAAAACCTTTGCAAAGCACATTTCTAATAAAAATCTAACACCTAAATTTATAGTGGTATGATCTGTTAACCCAAGACAAATGGACAAAAGGTCAAGGGAAATGAACAGGCAATTCTCAAAAGAAAACAAATCAGTAACCACAGGAAAATGTTCACACTCTAGCAAGAGGAATGTAAATTAAGCACCTGCATGTTCTCTGATACAGATACACAGGGTGAGGATAGTTAAAACATTAAGAAATCCAAAGATGGTGGAACTGGGGATAAACAGCCTCATCATTCCCTGGTTGAGGGAGATTTCTTTTGGAATGTGAATCAGAATTACTGTTTATACTTTCCATGCTGGGGGAAGAAGAGACAGGGGAGGAACATGAAATAATGAATGTACTGCTGGCCTTGGAGCCAGAAAGATCTGCTTTCAGCCCTGCCTCTGACACAGGCCCACATTCCTTAACCTTAGCACAAAAATATTCTTAGCAAAACTAGAAACAACTCATCTGTTCAACAGTTGGGGAATGGCTGAACAAGCCCTAACATCATACATATACCAAGTATAATTCTATTAATAACAAACCACAACAGAAAAACACAAAAAAGCTTAGAAGGGATGAGGAAGAGAATTATTAAATCCTTGTTAACGTATACTTCTTAAAATCCACTGCAACTAACAGAAATTTAAAGATTCATTTACAGGATTTTTACTTCTTGACGGTAATTTTTATTTTATTATCAAAGAATAGATGAATACTTGTTATAAATGGCAAAAAAAAGTATCAAGTATTTTAGATGTGGTTTTTAGAAGAGAAAGTTTGGAGAAATTAAGAATTGATCAATTGGCAAAGTAGTGATTGGTAAAGATGATGACATTGCCCAGATGAGCTCATGGGGTATTGCATTAAAGTTTTACACCAATATGGTGCTTTCATAGAATTTGATGAAAATAAATGATCTGTAATAGTAAATTATCAATGTCAAAAACTATTTCTTTGGGGAGTGAGTGATACTTGCACGGGCAGATGCCAACACATCTCTTTACAGCTCTTATCAAAGTGAATTGCTATCAGATAAATATTAGGAAAGCAGAAGGAAAGCGATTAGATTAACTACATGAAATGCAGATGAGACAGACTAGTATTGGACAAAGCCAAGAACACTGAGCAAAGAACATGCTTCATATACCAGAATTCCCATTGTCTCAACAGTCTAAATGTTTTCTTCAAATGGTAAGAGTTAGGAAATAATTAATGTTGTAGTTAACTTTGCTACAAAATTCTGAAGTATTCAACCAAGTGAGGAATTATATAGGCAGCAAAATGCAAATTGTCAGGAAGAGACTGTCTTTGCCCCATATACTGGAGACAGAAGTCTGTGATCTGAAAACATGGTCAAAGGACATGAATGAACAGTTTGAGAAAGGAGCCCTCACATTCACACAAAATCAGAAAAATCCAAAAATAGAAGAGCTTCTGCTTTCTATGGGGGCTCCTATTGGGGGCTGGGCTGCTGTTTGTCACAAGGAGAAGTTCATGGGGAAGGGCAAGACAAGGGCAAATCAAGAAAGAAGTGACACCCGTAATTGTACCAAATGAAGCCACCTAAGCAAAAGAGGAAACATCCGAAGCAAGAAGAGCCCAAAGAGCCGATCCATCTATAGACGCATGCACATCTGTAGTTATATAAGTGACAGCAAACCATCCAAGAAACAGAAAAATCCAAATGGGGAAGGGGAGGAAATGTCATGTAAATCAAGGGATTATTTTCTTAGAGTTAAAAAAAATTTAATCTACATAATGGAAATTTGTGATTGCTTTTATTTTTGTTCCTTAATTAAGACTAAAATTTCTACAGCATTAAAAAAAAATACAGTACTGAGCTGTAAAACATGGAGGCCCTAAGAGAAGCTACTGCTGACAGGTCAGATCTGGGAAGGGGAAGCAGAATCAACTGGCGTCACTTGACACACTGCTAACCTGAACCACATGTAATTAAAGAAATAGTATTGCAACAACAGCTAACACTTGGGCATTTACCTAGACATACATTTTTGTTATTGTTCAGTCACATCTGACTCTTCATGAACCCATTAAGACATACATGAAGACAATTATAAAATAATTTTTAGAGAAATGAATAAATTGGAGATTGGATGTGCATGGATAGGTTTAGCCAATACCTTAAAATGGTAAAAATTACCTCAGTTATTCCATTGATTTTGGTGTTACATAATGTCTTAGGGTCAATACAATACTTTATAGGATTAAGTAAAATTTGTGTGACAGATTTTAAAAGGTACTTATATGAAAGGGGAAAAGGGAGATGGATTTATATAACTCTAAACACACCATAAACCTATAATTAAATTTATCTAGTCCTACATATGGCAGAAATGATCAATGAATCAGATTCAGTAATCTCAGAGTAGAAGCAAATATAATCAATGCACAACTTGATAAATCCAAAAGCTAAAGAGGAAGAAAATTCTATTCAAGTGGGAAAATGGGCTCAGATAAACTTTCATACCACCTACTCAGATACACTGCAAATGCAGAGGCAATATAAGTCATTATAAAAAATCATTAAGGATTAAGAGTGAAGGGAAATCCCATACTATTGATCAAGAAGAGCAATTATAGGGAACAAAAACATGTTTTATCATGTGAGATCTTTTGCACAAAATTTAAAACATTGAGAGGGAAAAGGCAAACATATGGGTCTGGGGACTGGGTATATCATGGGAGACAAATCATTTCTAAAGTTATATCAGAAGTATATGGGAGTCAGTCTGATTCTGTACAAAACCTCAGAAGGAAGGTTATGATCAGCTGGAGCTCTGAGCTGGGCAGGGGAAGGTAGGTGAGCCTTTGAATAGGGTTCAAGAGAACCAATGTGACACAGAACCACACCCATGTAGAAAAAGGGCATCTGCATCTTCAGCAGTAAATGAGTCTTTCCTCTTGTACTCAGAGCAATGCTAAGAAGAATGGAATCACATCAGACAAACGAATTATACCAGTTCCTTGATACTACAAGGTAGGATCCCTATAGTCTCCACGTGGCATTCAATTTTTGTCAAAAGTATTGAATATTTTAATTTAACAAATGTAATGCCATGATATTCATTAGCATGAGTATTGTGCTTCTAAGACATGATTAACTTAACAGATTTACGTACAAAACACTTAAAATGACCACCAGGTTCAGAGAACCCAAGAGCAGTTAGCACCATCACAACACACCAAGTAAAACAGAAAAACAAACCCCAAAACACAATGCGTGGAAACCTTTTCACAGCGTGCCACCTTTTCCATGTGGGAATTCAGTTGAAAAAACAAACAAGTTAGCCACCCACTATTTTGAAGAACTCTATCCTGAGGGCTTAGAGAGGTAAGGGGAAAAGCTTAGAGCTTAGATCAGATGGAGGTCAAGGCCATGGGGTGAGAACCAAGGGGTTACTATACCCTACTACCAGGAGAAAAATACTCATCATAGCAATGAGTAATTTTAGAAAAATGGGATGTAAGGTGAACACAAAGATAACCAGCATTTCTAGAGTCTGTGGAAGGACACATTTTAAAACCTCCTTTTTGTTTCAATGAAAAAGTATTTTAAATAATATTACTCCAATCTAAAAGCTTATACAGACCTTTTCCCTTTACAAAAGGATGTGGACAAACAGCATCAAACTGGGAATAAAAAAGTGCCTGAGCCAGGTCTGTCTTTCCTCATTTGTTCTGGGCCCACCTAAGTCCAGCGGCCTCTCATCCATAAGGACAGGAGTAGGAGGCTGATTCCAGAGAAGCCAGGCCACCCTGCCTGTCTCTGGGGAAGGTCCTAGAAAGAATTGAGGAATCTTAGAAATCTCAAGTGAGGGGTGTTCTGTTGGGGCAAACCCGAATGGCCTTTCACTTCTGCCGTACAGAGTGCTGTAGTTATAAATGGCCTCTCAAATTGTCTCGAGGTAGAAAGGTAGATGTGGGCATTTCTCTAAGGCAGAAATGCTTGGATTCAGACTATTAATCATTTCTGAAGGATTTGTGATTAAAACAGAGAACAGTATTTTTTCTTGGACAATTCTCTAACAAAATGCACAGTATTTGTGCGTTCACCTACACACATGCATTATATATAATTACAATTTAGAAAAAGCACTACATTGGACAGGGGCACAAATGCAGATGGTGGGTGCAGCGGCTGAGACAACCCCCCCCCCAGTTGTGCATGGCTTTGGCGTTACATTAACATCCCTGGCCTATGCTTAAATATCATTTGTGCACCACTAAAGAAAACCAAAGCACTCATCATCAAAGAGAACAAAAATCTACGACAGATAATGGAATCGGAGGTTTTATAAACTTTTCGTGGTTGTGGTGCTAACCTCACTTAGCACATTACTGCATCACATACGAAAGGCTGCCTGGCACACAAGCACACGAACATCCGACATCGGGGTAGCTGGCACAATGTCGAATCTCAGGAGAGGAAGGCCGCTGGGGGGGGGCTGTGAAGAAGAGGGGCACATGGGAGGCATGGGAGGGGGGTGCAGAACTCACACAAAGCCTAAGGGAAAAAAGGGGAGACCTCCAATAGCTCAGTCTGGCTGGGGCTGTAAAGGGCACCAGATTATTGGGTGTGGGGGAGGAAGACAGAAAAGGCTTTGAGTCATAGTAAAGAGAAACACCGGCATACAGTACATGTATATACACATATCACAGAAGGGACACATGGCATTCTGGAACAGTAAGCGGATTTCGGTATTCCAAAGCGCTGTTATGATCATCCCAAGGGATTTAATTCCAACAATTCTAAACATCTACAGTATGTAGATTCCAATGCTGGGGGAAATCAAAGCTTTGTTTAGACCTTATGTGGGGCCATATATAATGTACATCGCATTCTCAAAACACAAAATGAAAAACTAGGCTGCAAGCAGCCTCAGCAAAAACAGAATAAAACTCCACATCCCACAAAGTTTGATATAAACCTTTTTAGATGCACAGAAATACCATTTGTGAAGACAGATCACATCTAATATATTTGGGTTTTCAACTACAAACACACATTAAATCTATAAAGACAGTCACAGAGTTGTTCATTTCGGGGTCAGCACAACCATCCCATGACAAACAATTTGGAATCACAGGCTGTCTCAGCACCAATAAGGATCCTTCACAAGCCATCCCTGGCTGGGCAGCAGTGGGTCAGACTTGGGAGTCAAGAAGAAATCCTACCCCAGGTAATTATAATGCCAGGTAACCATGGGGCCAAGGACAAGTCACTTAACCTCCAAGACTATTTTCCTTCTTGCCGGATGCAGATAATCTCACCTACTGCCAGAGATAGCGGTAAAAAGCAAATCAGAGAGCTTGTGCATAGCTGTCTGCAAACCTGAAAGTGCTATATAAATTTAGCTAATATGATTTTTAACAAACAAAATTTATACAACAAATGAGAAAGGTAATTATGAGAGAAAAGGATTTCTACAACTAGATATTCTATACAATATATTCTAAAGTAAGAATCAAAACCATGCAATAGATAATATCACCAAAATGGAATTGTCACCTTAAGTGGAACATGGATACATAACATCAGCTGAGAACGCCACATCCCACAGCAAGCACTGGGGAAGGGATCCATTATTTAATACCCAGGAAAACAGGAGAGCAAACAGAAGATGGGGAAATGGCCTTGGATGTATGTACCATATGCCTCAATGAGCTGCAAATGCATGTGATCTATTTTAAAATTATCATCCTAAAGTATTAAGACTCAATCAGAGGCTATAAAATTATGCAGGTAGGAAATTCTTAGCTAGTTAACAAATACAGCAGTTAGAAGAGAAAACGTTGAAGGACAGAAACATCTAAAGCAGCAGTTCTCAATCTGCGGGTTATGTTCACTTTGTAACAACGAAAACACATCCTGCAGATCAGATATTTACATTATGATTCATAACAGTAACAAAATCATAGCCACGAAGTAGCAACAAAAATAATTTTATGGTTGGGGGTCACTACAACATGAGGAGCTGTATTAAAGGGTCGCGGCATCAGGAAGGTTGAGAACCACTGATCTAAAGGATCAAAACACAAACTGTTAACCACCTGAAAACGTTGAAACAAATTTTAAAATGTAAACCTGCAAAGATTGTGAAAAACAGTATTCGATACTGAGCTGTAGTAAAACAGGCACATTATGAGTGTTGCGGGCAGCCATGAACGGTATGATCTTCATGCAATACAACATGATTGGAGACGTGAGCAGCCACGATACTTCTGATGCCCCTGAAGCCCAGGTATCCCCAACACTGGGCTAGCCTTTCGAGGCAACCAAAGCCCCAGCTGTACAAGATCCATACAGCAGCATTATCCACAACAAAGCCCAGAAACTCATGAATGCAACAACCGGGAAACAGCGAAGCAAACCATGCTCCGAGTGGGATGAAAGATTGTGGCACCATAATATTTTTTAATGTGGGAAGATGTGAAATATTAAACAGAACAAAAATATTCCTATTGGTTGTGATTACACAAACGACAAATACTAGAGGGGAAATACACCAGTGTTTGAAAGAGATTGATAGGGTTTCGGGGAGAAAAACTCTCATCAGAAATAATAAAAGCTTGGGCTTGTTTGAATGTTTTTCTATCCTAAAATGACCAACCTCTAAATATACTGCAGCAAAGCTAAAACTGAGTATTGCTGCTCTTTGAGGCTCAAGAGAGGTCAGTACTGAACAAAATGGTGGGATCGGGGAAGGCCACAAGGAGGCCACATTTGAACTCTGCTTTACAGGATTTGGGAGAATTCTACAGGCAGAAAGAGGCCTGGGGAGAAGATTGAAGGGGCACATCCAAGGAGGTCATAATAAGCCTTTTTTAAATACCAAAAGGAGACAAATTCAAGACCAATCCCCTCCCTCAGTTACCTCTGCACACTGCCTTTCCTGGGCATTCAAGTCCTTAAAGCGTGACCTCCCAATGGAGGCAGAGCCTGACTTAACACTGGGTGAGATAAGAAGTTTTAAAAGCTACAGATGGCGGATGAAACATAGAAGTTTAATAGTGTAACTGTGTGGGGCGGCTAGGTGGCACAGTGAGTAGAGCACTGGCCCTGGAGTCCGGAAGACCCAAGTTCAAATCCGGCCTCAGACACTTGACACACTAACTAGCCGTGTGATTTTGGGCAAGTCACTTAACCCCAATTGCCTTCAAAAAGCAAAACAAAAACAAAATAGTGTAACTGTGTGAATTTAAATTAAGAGGAAACATGCAAACAAACCTCATTGAGATACTCCATAGTTAACTCATAACCAGAGTTATGAGCTGGGGAGCAATGGGCACGTGGTACTGCTGGGGCAGCCATGAACCCATTTCAAAGGGACGTGATGTCACAGAATGAAGGGGACCCTCTACTAAACACCTAAGAGAAACACTGACAGGAAATCAAAAACTCAAGCCAGATGAGACAGCTATGATGACAAAATCCACAACCATTGGGGAACGCACGGCCGGATGATGAGACCCGCATGGGATGGGAGTGTCGGACCATGAGAACGAGCAAATATTAAAAAAAAAATAAAATAAAGAAACATGGGATACTACCATGAAACCAAAGTGAGTCTGAAAGGATAAATGCAAATAAAAGTAACACACCAAGAAAACTGTCACTGCTAATTAAGGAGGAGAAAAATCTACTGCTGAAAAAGATTTGTTTTTGCTTGTTTTTTTCTGGCTTAATTTTGTTAATGTTCTGAAACTGCCAACCACAAAGTACAAAATTCCCCATTTTAAACACCAAAAGGCCATATAGGTGAGGCGTCTATGTCTACACTGTCCTGGGACAGGGGATGGGCAGCCTTTCCTTGGCATTCAAGCCCACAAGCATGTGTCCTCCCCCTGTGGGCAGAGACTAGGCTAGAACAGGATGAGATCCAAAGCTGACCAATACAGAGCAGAGGGAGGGGTACACAAAAAGGGTAATATCCAACATCATTTGACAAGTACAACGGTGGTTGAAATCAGTGTTGTGTCCAGTGTAAAGGGCAGGGCATTTATCAAGGGGGCTGAGGAAGGAGTGGGTAGCTCTTGAGCTGAGGTTGGGAAGAAACACACAAGGTATGGGGGAGAGGCTGAAAGCACAGTCTCTGGGAGACCCCTCAACAGCCCAGTCTGACCGGGGTTGTAAAGGTACCAGAGTATGGGGGAGCTTTAAATCATATTAAAGAGAAGTGTGGGGCACACACACACAGCGTAAAGACAGGCTGTGGAGATTCTGAGCAGTAATGCAGAAATAAAGGTGGACTGAAAGTGTGTATTAGAGCAGCTGAAAAATCCAACATCAGAGTGCCGGGGAATAGCCGTGTCACTGAATGGATGGGAAAACTGGATAACAGTAGAGATGCTGATATACCTCCAAATGTACACATGACTTAAACTCTCAGAACTTTTATGAAGAACAAGGAGATTTCACCAGGTGAGGAATGCTTATCAACAGTGACGGGAGACAAAAATAAATGGGTCTGATTGCAAAGACCTGACCTTGAAAAAAAATCAAATGACCACATTTATAATTTTCATTTACCAAAAGATTAAGTGTCAAAGGACAGAAACGAGCAGACGTCAAACCACCAACTACAAAAATACAAAATATATGAAGTCTATTCCTCCTCCATGGAGGTGTTCAAACTAACAGAAGAAATGCCAGTTGGAAAAGATTGCGAAAGCAACATTCAATGTCAGGTGAACTGGGGGGGAGGGGGGCACACTGGGACCTTGGGGGGGGAGCCGGAGTGGGCCAACCTTCTCAGCGGGGTGCCATCTCAGGATGAACAATCCTTTAATCTCAGGTATTTCTCTACTGGGTTATGCCGTAGGACACAAGGAGGGGTGGGAAGACCTCGGGGCCTATGAGATGGGGGAGCCCCAATTGGGGGATAACCAAACAAACCACACCAGCCAACGGGATGCAACAGTGGCACACCACAAGAAATTACAAAGAGAAAAAACACAGTTAATGAAAACACAGCACTAAGCAATGCTAGCAAAAACAAGGCAGTGGTGACCCACAAACTGCCGACATTCCCGTAACGTTCTCTACTACAAACAACAAAAACTGATCGGAAGAACATTTACAACAGGGTCTCTTAAATATTTGGGCATTCACCTGAGACACATTAGATCTTTAGTTAACTCTACCAGTTTTAAAAAAATAATTACATTGGACAGAGAGTGCAATTCACATGGTGACCAAAATATTCATCGAGTCTTGCTGTCTCCACAGCAAAACATATTTTAATGTAGTCATAAAAGCAGGGATAGATATAAAATTCATATGCAGAGAGCTATATTAGATATAAGTAAGAAATGAGCAGTAGATCAAATAACCCTACATCAAACAAATGCATGTTACTATGTGATAATCTAAATTATCAAAACACCAGGGAAAAGATACATTATCCAACAGAGGGGAGAAATGCGATTACATCTCACAATAAATATTCCAATAAACTTCAGAAGAAGAGATCTATATATTAATTACCATAAAGAAGTTCTCAAAAACTACAAATCAATACTACATGAAAGCATTCAGACTAGTAAGAAAAATGCAAGATAGAATGTGGGTAATGCCTAATGACCAAACTGGCAAAGACTACAAAAGATACCCATTGCTGGTGGAGCTGTGGCTCCTGCTACTACGGCAGCTAAGAATTTGGCCTCATTTTCTCAGGGAAACATGGAGTCATAACATGAAAAGCTACAAATGTTTCTTATACCTTCCCATTCCTGGGATCCCAACACAAAGGCTATTCCTTAAAAAAAAAAAAAAAATACCAGCCTCACCAGGTATGGCAGCCTTATCTATAACATACCCTTGGAAATCTACATGCAATATGATGGAATATTGTTGTACCACAAGAAATGACAATTAAGAAATAAAATATAAGAAGATAATTAAATACCATAGAACCAAAATAATATTCACATTGACCATGACTATATATAACCCAGTATTAGAGGGTGAGGAGAAATATAAATGTGCAGAAGAGGTTAGTTGATAACACTTATTATTTAAAGAGAATAAAAATCGGCCATAATTAATGGAAAGGGTTTTTTAAAAACATTTTTTGTTTTATATCCTAAAATTATCAACCTACATTACAGAGCTAAAATCCAAGTTTTGAGGCCCAAGAAAAGTCACTGCTGAATGAAATGGATGGAAGGGTTTCAAAAGGAGGAAGCATTTGCCATTTGCTTTTTAATCAGGGTGGAGAATCTAACTCCTGGGGTGGGGGAGAGTTGGTGGAGAAAGGGCACAGGGTGGCCCCACCAGGTACAAAGGACACAGAAGACAAATCCATGCAAGTTAGAAGTAAGACTTCACACATCTTTTAAAAACCAAAAGGGAATACAAGAATAACCTCAAGGCGTCTGTGCCCACTGGGACGAGGGGATGGATGGCCTCTCCCAGGCAACTGAGTTCACCAGCATTTGGCCTCCCACTGTGGTAGCTCTGGGGTGAAACAGAGTGTTTTACCAAAGATAAAAATGGGGAGGAGGGGTGAGACATGAAGCCTATTAATATAAAAAAGTATAAGGGAAGAAGAAACCAGGTGCTGTGAGCAGCAAGTGAGCTGGGGGTGGGGGTTGGGATACACACAAGGGAGAAAGCAAGACTGGAAGCATCAGGGACTGAAAAGTACAGCACATAGGACCGCCAACCATCCAGCCTGGTTGGAGCTACAAAGGGAGGGTGGGACCAAACGATGGAGTGGAGAGGCTTTGAATCCCAGCAAAGAAAAGCCTGGGCATTCACAGGTATGTACACACACAATGAAAGGACACTTAGAATTTCAGAAACGTAAACGGATTCTGATCTCATCCTATACAGAGAGAGCACTCACAGCAACACTGGGAAGAATATGGGCCCTTCAGAGATAAAGGAAATATGATCTTCAAAGTGTTCCAAAGGGGGAGGGTCTTTATGTGGCACCCGCCGGCCCATGCCCATGGGATTCTGAGCATCTGGGGTCAGCAGCCCCAGGACTGGGAGCACCAGTGCAGATCAATCAAAAGACTGTTCATTTATACGTGCTACAAACACCAGGAAAGAAACACACAGATCCAGAAGGGAGAATGCTGAAGAGAACCCACATATGCCCTGAATAAAGGCTGCGCAGACTCTCCCCACTGACAGTGCTCACTTTAGATGGCATTTGCTTAGCACTGTGGACTTAGTAACTTCAGAGACCAGGGCAGTGGTGGGTAGAGTCAGACTAGAGTTTGAATCCTGCCTCTGGCATGTGCTGGCTTAGGGATGGTGAGTCATTTAGACCTCTGGGCCTAAGCTTCCACAGCCAGGAAATGGGATGATAAGAATTGATTGAAATAATCTAAGTAAAGCCCCCTGAAAACCAGAAAGACTATGGAGGGGCTACCATTATGATAATTATTCACATGGAGAAAGGACACTAAAGAGGACAAGGAGGGGGAGAAGATTCTACAACTTGATCTCAAAATCTAAAACAGTAATAGTGAAAACCAGCCAGTAAGTGCTTCACCTGAGGCGCAGGCAAACGCACAAATGTGGTGAAATCCAGTAGGCGCCTCAGAGGGAGGCGCAGCCTGGAGACCAACCCCACTAGGTCACAAATTCCCAATTAACCTCATTACTTCCTAAAACCTTCGGAGGAAGAAGGAGACAGCAGGATGCATATCACAATTAAACAGGCCAGGATAAACAGTTACAGGAGAGAAAAGAAGTGGCTTTGATAGTCAAAGTCTGGTATCAAGAATAAAGAATTTGTAGGAGTAACATTCATTTTCCCATGATCTTATAAGGGTCAAAGAGAAATATGCAGATTCAAAATACAAAACCATTAGCTACATGAAATCACTTGAACCACTGGAAGCCCCGGCACATCAGGCCACCATGGGGCATAATCTCAACCCTGTGAGCTCAGAAAATCAGTACCAGGCTAGACCCTAAGGCAATGACAGGGACAGGAAGGGCCTTGCTGAACAGCATGGAAAGACATAGGGGACATAGGGTCCCTAACAGCAAAACCCTGGCCCCTCATGTGTAAGGATGGAGAAATGGCCGAACAAGCCATACTCCCTGAATGAAATGGAATGTTCTAAAAGAACGTGTAAATACAGATTCCCAGAAGTTAAAAACCCAAAGAATATTTGCACCAGTCAAAATTAAAGGAGCTACAAACATCTGTGTGATCAGAGGGGAACAAGATACTGCCTTACCATAAAACAAGTGTGTTTGCTTTGATGAGCTTTTTCAATGTTTTTATATCCTAAAAACCCTAAATTTCTTATTTGTATTGATGCTCAGTGGATTAAAGCCTGTAAACCAAGGGCTACCACTTGAGGCCCAAGTCTCTACTTCGTGAGAGATGGGATGGGGGAGGGCCCCAGGAAGAGGGAGCAGGGTTTAAAATGTGTCAAGAATTTGGGGGAGGAATTCTAAGGGGAGCACAAGGCTCTGGGGTGCTGGGCAGGGAGCAGGAAGCACATTTCAGGGAATAGAAATGAGGTTGGGGGAGACATCACTGGAGGTCAGACAAAGAAGGACTCTTAACCATGTAACCTTTCAGTATCAAAGGGGAATGGAATATTTTCCCCTCTCCCTACCCCACATTAAAAAGAAGCCTGGGCAAACATGTCCACTTTACAGATGGACAAATTGCATGGGATTTTACAGCAGTAAAGGAGAGGCTGAAAGGGAGATTTATATGTACCTAAAGGTAGATGTCAAAATGACTCAGAATAGTAAAGAAACCTAAGCAGTAGTAGGCATAAAAGGGAAAAGAACAAACCAAAGTAAAAAAGCTTAAATGGGCCCCATCATTTGATGGTCTAAAAATACCAAAGTACCAAGAAAGGCCACATTACCCAGCAGAGGGAAACCAACAGCCATGTATGGTCAAGTGGGATTAGATGCACTGAGATTCCACCAAATCACAGAAGTGTAAGTGCTCTAGACCTTTTAAAACCATCATAAAGAATTAAGCTAACAGAATATTCTGACACGATTCAGAGGAAGAGTAGGAAATTATGAGCTACTTAAATCCGGCAACGGTGGGAGACAAAAAACATGGATTTGTATGGTATGTCTCTCTTTGGCATCAATGCAGAGTTTCAAGGGTAAAAGGTAAACAGAATGGGGGGAGCAAGGATTTTACATGAAAAGATTTAATGTAAAAATTTGTCCCCCAAGTTATACCAATAGGCCCTACCTCCTGGCTTAGGCTAGATCATGGCTTCTCACATGATCCCCACTCGGACAGCACTTTGCAAACCTGATAAATGCTATTAGTAGAGTCAAAAGAAGTTTGTCTAACAGATTAAGAGGAAAAAAAGATTTAGACTGCAAGACATATTCTAATAATCAGAACTATAGGTCAATGAAACAGATCTGTCACCTTAAAGCAGGAAAAGGGGAAGCTTGTGCCTACACTGGGACTGTTTGGGAAACCCAGTATCACAAAGCATTGGGGAGGCGAAGCTCTATTAAACATACAGGAAAACTCAACGGCAGCATATGGAAAAAACAGATTAGGCTGCCCTCACACCACATATCCAAACAAACTGCAAGCCTGTAAGTGATCTAAATCATTCACAAAATCTCAGAAAGAGCTGGGAGGTAAAGGAACACTGCAGCATAATTGTGCAGGTGGGAAATCCTTACCTATTTAAAACAGATGGCACATAGAGACCTGTTTATTAATAGAAGTCCGGCATCCAAAACATAAAGAACCAATAAGAACAGCCTTCATTTTCCAAAAGCTAAAACGGACAGAGGATATAAACCCGCAATTTGTAAAATGACAATTGGCGCCAACATTAAAACCTTCAGACTAATCAGAGCAATGCCATGGAGAAAGGCTCGTGCTCCTGGCTGGACCATGGCTAACAAGCAGAATGCACAGGAATCAGGCTGTACCAGAAGCAGGCCAGGCTGCCTAAGTCAGCAACTTGAGGAAGATAATAAAAGGAATGAAAGTAAAGCAGAATAGAGAGAATGCAAACCCCTGGGGGTGAGGGGGACACCACCAACATTCAGGAGGGCTGTGATAACTCTACAAAAATGAGAAACTAATAGAAATACCATTTACAACAGAACACAGAGAGCACGTGGGCATTTATAAAAACAAATACAAAACAACATAAATTAGTTGAATAGCACCCCCCTCCCCCCCAGGGCTGTGGGACTTTGCCTTGTACTAAGTCTCTGTATCTACAGGCTACCTCCCTGAATTGTGTAAAATTGGTGTTAACAAAGGAAAAAGGAAATTATGGAGAGAAGGAACCTTCTCAAAGCAGTGACCTAACTACCCAACACTAGACAGAAATAAGAAAATCTCAATAAACACATTTTAAGTAGAAGTGAATCTGCATCACAAAAAAGGGCACCTTTCCAGAAAGGGAAAACTGAAGGCAGTATTGGGGGAAAGGGACCAGACAAGGACCAGGTATTTCCCCACACATTGCAAAAGCAGGCTATGTTTTTTAAATGAATGAAAACAAGGAGAGAATGGATTACTAAATCCCATCAAGTTAGGGAAATTGTCAGCCATTCAACAGAGAAATTACAGGACATGAAATATGAAATGCTTGCATAATTTTGTACAAGAAAACATAACCTATTATAATAAAAAGGAAAGATTGGGAGACAAACTGTTGCAATATACATTTCAGATAAATGTGGCCTCCACAAAACTAAAACACAGGGACTGGCACAAAGGCCTGTGGGTCAGAGGGTGTGAAGGATGGAGCCGCCCTTTGGGTGCTGCTCACTACCCCACAGCTGGACATTGTGTAGCCTCCTAATCAAGCACCTTCCTCAGAATTTGGGTTGAACCAGCCCTGACCTAGGGCCTGGAGTGAGGTGGGGGTGGGGGTACAGGAGATACATTTTAGACACAGCATAGATATGCTCTAGTAACTGTTACAGGGGATCCTTAAGCAATTTGGGACAAAGTGTCACTAGGGTTAAGGAAGAAATCATTTAATCATGAGAGCAGGAAAGAAAGAGAAGGTACACAGGGTGAAGCTGGACTTGTAAGGCTAGGCAGGCACTGACCTGGGAAAGGTGGTGGGCCACAAGCCCGCCATTGTTGAGAAGGGCACCACACATTCCACAGGGAGCTGGGCAGACAGCGAGGCAATGGGTAAAGAGCTTTTGGGCAGGGAGGGAAATAAGACAGGTCTGGGGCATGGGCCAGTAAGAGCTGGTGAGAGGAAACTGGTTAAGCCTGGCTGGATGACAGAGGAAGGTCCCCAAATGACAAACTCAGCACCCAGACCAAGGGCCACAGGAAAGCCTGTGAGCATTTCATCCTAACACTTTTCAAGTTCTACCAAGCTGCCAGGGAAAACTGTGAGGGGGTGAAGTTTACTTGGCAAAGTATAACGGCGTTATCTAATAACACGAGTGTATAGCCACAGGACAAATGTAGCGAACATGTTATATGACTACTTATACCTAAATATGGCTATATTAATGACCTAACCTTATTGTGCTGCTAAATAAAGTATTACAAATCACGAAACCCTGCAGGAAGATGGGGAGTTATGCAGAGGAAAGTCATAGCAACAATCACAGGCTGCATCTAGCAGAAGAGAAAGCCCTCGGCAGCTGTGGAGGCCCTCACTGACACACCAGCAAAACCCAGAAAGCAGATGTCCTACACTGGCTACCACCAAAGAGAATCCAAAAGGGAGAAAAGCTCCTTCAAGGGACCAACGAGGCAGCCATGACAGAGGCCAGGGCTCGCTCCATCTGTATGGCCAGACGATGACTTTTGTCACCAGGGAGGGTTTGGGACAAAGGCCTGTAGTCAGAAGTACCTCAACCCTCGGAAAGACCTTCCTTTCACCCACTGTGGTAGGCTCGGCTGCTCTGATCAGTGCAATGAACTACAAGCACTCTGCAATGTGGCTAATGTGTTTTGCATGGCTTCTTACTGTATTTTTTGCCCCCTCACAGGGTGGGGAAATGAAAATAATTGGAAAAAATGAAAAGATCATGGTTTCTATCAAACGCCAGAAGAACCTAGTTCATCTGGTCACCACAAAATACCCATTCTACGTAGCTCACAACCATTAGACCAAGAGGATACAAACAGGCCAGATTAAGAAGGTACCTGGGGAGGCAGAAAACGAAGGAGGTTCAGGATAAATGAGCATGAGACCCAAACGTGAGGTATGGGCCAAGAGCAAGGATTCTGAGCTAAGGACCTTTTGAGTAGGGAAACAAGGAAGGTGACTTGTGCAAGGTCACACACCAAAAGTGCCTTCCCTGGGCCAGAGGACCCGAGTCTGTCTCACCTTCATCACTGACTACCTCTGGAGATGGAGCAAGAAGCAGAAAGGCCTCACCCCCTGCTTAGCCAAGAGCCATTGTATAGCAAAGAGCAGTTCTGAAAAAGGAGTGGAAAGGTCAAGGGACCAGACTACACGCTTGATCAGAGCTGAAATCTCTCCGCTGATCCAAGACCCTGAGCACCTGGAAGGGGTGGCATGGAACTTTGGGAAGGCTCTGGCTCCACAGCTGGGGACACAGACCTGCTCAGCACTAACCCAAGACTATCTCATCAAGGTACTTTAAAATGGCAGGGACCCTGAAGTGGAACTGAGGGATATCACTTGTGCCCTCTACCCCAATTCAATTTTTATCAATCATGACAAGTCAGTGCTGACCTTGACCCAAGTACAAAATATTCAAGACAAGGCTGCAGTGACCAGTAGGAAGAGGAAGATAGGCCATCCTGCAGGAAGTGAGCCATGTGCTTATGCCAAGGCCTGACAAGAACAACCCCAAGCTTCCCTGGACTGGGTCTATATAAATCCTCTGAATTGGCACTCAGCAAGTCAAAGTATATCACCATTCATTTTAAACTTTTCCCCAAACAGCAACACAAAAGCTCCTGTGGCACTTTAACACCAGGCAGGCCAGAGTGGCACTCAGTCTGCTAATACAAAAAAAAAAAAAAAAAAAAAAAAAAAAGCTTCTTTCTCCAGATAAGATAGTGTTTTAGCAGCAAAGGCAGAAAGCAGAGCAGGCACACTTTCCTTGGAATGGACACTACCCACCAGGAGCCACAAACAACCCCCACGCCAAGGCCGCCGTCTGTCCTCAGCATGTGAGCAGTTTCACCAGGGTCTCTGGTAATCTGAGGCCACAAACCTTTGTTAAACCCCCAATTTCTGATTCTCACCCCCCAAAGTGCACACCCAGCTCTGAGCCCGTTGACTTCTGACAATTCCTCACCTGTCAGATAAGTAAAAATGCAGTTTCAGAATTCCATTAAATCCAAGGATACAGAACCAGTGATATCACATTAATGAAACCAGGGACAAAATATGATCTACAAGAATTGGCTCACCTGAGTCCAGTCTGGCACTGACGAGGGAAAAAAGACTGAATTTAGACATCACTTACTTGCATGCTAGACAATCGAGTTACTTTGAGGGGTGACAGTGACTAATAACAGGTTCAATTCTGACTTCAGAGACCCCCCACATGCCAATATGGGCTCATCCTCCAGATTCAAATTTAATCTTTCCTTTGTGTGGGGAAGCCAGTCAGGAGATTCAGAACATAACCCTCACCTTTGTACACGTTTACCATTCAGAGAACCCAAGCACTGCAATCCCCACTGATAGCAGCCTAAATGGCACAATTCTTGTCAGGACTCTTGTTGTCTAAACTGCTGTGCCTTCAGGGGCTCACCAAGAACTGGGCCTGCCTCCCTCACCCACCAGGCATCAGCTCCACAATACCCAGAATCCAAAACTCTCAAAAGTATGTGGCACCAAACCAGTAAGTTTTGGGGGAGGGGCAGGTTTTCAAATTACTTATTTCCCCAAATGTTACATTTCAGTCCTGCCACCAGTTAGCTTGGTACCCATGATATCTTCACAATCCCTGGCCCTAGACAGGCATGATTACCAGTGGCATGGTCTGAGGAGGCCACCAGACCAAACTAAGAGCATCCCATTACAGCCCCAGAGGGCAAGGATGCTCCCTCCTTTACATGGATTAAATTCATTGCTTCCAATGTACTCTCCACAACATTTGACAGTCAAGTATTTGTACTAACACATCCAGGCCCATTACTGGGACTCAGCATTTACTTTACCAAGAAAGGCAACTGGGCTCTAGAGTGCGATGCATGTGAAACATTACCCTTGTTAGTCTTTGGAAACACAATGAAGGGCTTTAGTCTGTCCAGCACATTGCATTATGACCCTTATCAGCAAAGTGTAACCTTGGCGACATTAATAATAGGACCAAGCAAAGTGTAGACAATTGCATTACCAGATAAACTTACTCATCCAAGTCCATTCTCAGGTTTGGTTATATACTATAATTTTACTTCACATCATTGCATATTAGAAGAAAAACAGTGCCAAGTTACACACCCCGGCCATATGTTAAAGTCAACCAAGAATAAAGTTTCCTTTAATTTGAATACCAGTGGAAAGACATGAGAAATACAAGATCAACTTGATACTTTCAAATGTTTATTTGTGCTGCTCAAGGGAGAAAAAGTGTTAGTCATTTCCAAGACACCACCAGATCATGTCAAGATAAAGTATTAATACTTCTTAACCACCTAGAGCAGAGGTTCTCAACCTGTGTGTTAGCTCTAATTTATAACAATGAAAATCCATCCCGCATATTAGACACTGACATTACAATTCATAACAGTAGCAAAATGACAGTTATGAAGTAGCAAGGAAAGTAACTTTATAGTTGGGGGTCACCACAATATGAGGAACTGTATTAACTGCCCAGCATTAGAAAGGTTGAGAACCGCTGACCTATAGTCTTATACATTTCTAGGACTATCTACATTGGCAATAAAGTTCTGATCCAAGTTTCCTTTGTATCACCAACCAAGACTGAAATTCACCCATAGAAAGCCAAAGATCAGCTCTCTAGACTTTGGGCCACTAATGCACAGAACGATCCAGTTTTGGCAGAGACATGATACAAAGTTATTTTAACAACAAGCCTTTTTCTCATTTTCTAAACAATCACAAGTTACTTAGAAACTATGCAAAATATATAAGTACAAGCAACCCAAAATAAACACCCAAGTCCACCGAAGCAAATTCCAAATGAACAAAACCTCCAGCTGCACACTCCTTTGAAAAATCCAATCTCACTTCCCAAAGTCTTATGTACATTTTTAGTCAGTGCCCACAGCACCTTTTCCCTTTGTCCCAAGTTCACAGCACAAGTTCTCAAGAGTACTTTATTAATACTTTACAATGATCCAAGTTTATACATACATCTTTGTAGCTGGCACATAAACTCCACACACAATCGTTAACATTCTTACAGTACTTAAGTCCTTTAGAGAACATTGTCACCTGCTTGCTGATGCCAATATCTGGTGTTTTAACTCCTTCCCTATAAAACCTTAACTTTAAATGCTGTATTTTCTAATTTCCAATTCTTTCTAGAGGGCAAATACAGCTTCATTTAGGCTTGTTGCCAAAGTGGCTGATCATCGCCTTTAAATTTTAAGAAACAACTCGCGTTGGTCATTTCCTTTACATGAAATGCCCAAAGATGGAAGACCATTACCCCAAGCTCAGACCCTTGGGGTTATTAAAATACATGATGTGATGGCCACATTGCCCCAAACAACTTTCCCAGAAGATTTCTGACAGGTACCCATAAACAGAGTTCTTGTTTAAACTGAAGACTTAAGATTTCCCTTTCCTGGTTCCAAACGCAGGCCCAACTTGGATCTGTGGGCTCACCTACCACCCCCCTCAACATTGCCCCTTCCTCCCCACCACCCATTAGCCAAGGCTTCCTTCATTCCCTCCAACCCAAACCCACCCTAAATACTTTCCCTTCCCCCCCCCCCCAGCACTGTCTTCCATTCCCCTAATGGTAGCTAGCATCTTAAGTACAATTAGCTAACTCCACCAGCACATATCCTTACTTAACAGGTTGGTTGAAGATACTGCACCCTCTCCCTCTTCTATCAAGATCCCTTTTAGATCATGGATACCTCTCAGCAATTAAAATAACCCACTGACACTGCCCCATTCCCATCCTCACCCCACCCATTTTTAGCCTTCACTTCAATTAAACTAAATTTAAATCACTCCTTGGTCTAAATGCCCCAAACCCCTTTCATAGAGGATTCAGCTCTAGCCAGCTCACTTCAGTGTCCTTTAGCTTTAAACACTCATTGAATTACGTTAATTACATAAGCACAAAACCATCAGCCACTCTAGAAATGGCCACTGGGGCATAGCATGGGGTCCGTAGCTCAGTTCCGATTTTAAGACAGTCTGTAGCATCGCCCAAGTATTAGTCTTCTCGCTGCAAGAGGTTCCTCATCACCAAACTGTAAATTAACTTATGCGAAGAAGCCTCAAATTTGTAAGATGACACCTGACCAGGACCCCTTCCCCCGACTTTTAAGAGGTCAGCAGACGGGACTGCTAGCCTTATTAAGCCACATGGCAGAGGGCGCCAAGCACCCCAGGTGGTAGGCAGCACATCCTCAGCACTACACAGGGATAAACACGTAAGCCGAGGCATTTTTGTCCTAAGGTTGCTCATAGCCAGCTGTGGTCGAATTATCAACACACTCATGTGAATGCTTAAAGGACCAGCAGCAACCTTACTTGCAGAACTTCCTGAATGGGCTCTGCATACATTAAGCTGATGAACTTCCTTTAAAAGGCTCTGGAGACACCAACTACGATGGCTCTGCAGACAAGGAAACAAGCTCTCCTTCGGCTCTCTGCCTGTCGCATTGCTTGCTAGGGACTCACATTGGGCAAACTGCTCCGTTTCTGATGGTGCCATCAGATCGTCCGGATGAACACTATAATCAATCATGGTCCAAAAGGCATTTACTGCAAAACCCACCGAGAAATATGCTTTTACAGTCACCCAACACAAACCATATGCTAAAGCCAAGATTATCCAGTCTTATTTGCTGGAGCCCCACCCGGTCCATCTGACCACCCAATTTCCAGAAACCTCATTTCTCGTATTGAGATCTGGGGTGGGGCGTCTCCAACCTTAGAATGCTGCCCCACCCAAGGGCGGAAAGAGCACTGCCCAGTAAGTTGTTAATAGCCAACAGAAACAACGCTACACTGAGCCAAAGGGCACCACGGGAAGGACCGATTTGGAACATTCCCCTTATTTACTTACGCCTCACCAGAACCAGAAAGAATTTAAAAACTGAACTTATCGACTGATAACATCGTGAATTATAGGAAGAAGAAGCAGAGGTAGAGGGAGCAGACTGGGTACTTCACACCTAAAGAAGTTAGCTTCCAACCTATAGGAAAGAAAGGTTCCCCACGGAGAATCCTGTTATCTGGAAGATAAAACGTGTCAATTTCCCGCCCCTCCTCCCACCCAGTAACTGACAAGCACCTCGAACCCTGCAGCGCCACCTAGCGAGGTCTTGGAGTACGTGCTCTTACAACGCCACTTCAGAAGGCCGTCCCTGGACCCCCGGGGCCCCAGGCTGCTGCGGGCCCCTCCCTGGTGGGGAGGCCCCGTTCTCGCCAACACGTTACATACCACCCTGAGCCTCCAGGAGCTAAGTTCTTTTCCACAACATCTGTGCTCACCAGCACCTCCTGGGGCTTTCCCAGTCTCACACCCCCAGGATGGTCCACAAACCCTTTGTTTTGCCTGAAAAAAAAAGCCACTGCTGGTATGACACGTTCGAGCTCAGAGGCCCCCCTCCCCCCAGAGAGCCCACCATCCTCGTTTCTCCCTCACAGCCTTCTACAAAGGGCCATGTGCTCTGCTCTAGTCTATGACCAGCATTAGTCCGCCGGGGGACATCTAGTCTCGCCCCGGCCCATTATACAGCGCCCCCCCCCCACTTAGCACTGTTTCCTGCTCCCGCCATACAAACCAGGGCACCCCCCGCCTTAGCCAGCATCTCAGGGGGTGCCCTTTTAGAAAGCTTTCTTTCTCTTTCCTCCGCTGGGCAGATTAACAGCGGTGGCTCGTCACCCCAATTTCTCACTGCTACAACTTCTATATCGGCAGCCTCAGCCCACAGAGCTTTCTTTCTGCACCCTATCCTCTCTCGGCTTCTCCCTCCGTAACGCGCTCAGCTCCCGACATTTTCCTACTAAGCGCCCCTGTCTCCCCCAGAGCCCTTCTCTCTCTCCCCGAGCCATCCCAGTCGCCCCCGCCCAGACACCCTCTAGCGCCTGTCTGCTCTAAACACCACGCCAGCTACCCTAGCAGCCCTCCTACACTCTGCCTCTGGGGCGAGGAAGGGCACCTTTTATAGGGAGCGTGACGCATCACAGACTTGACCTCATCGGGACGATTCCTCCGCGGACGCCAAAAAGTTCCTCTCTAGACTTCGCCCTTGGCCTCACTTCTACCCACCTCCCCCCACGCCCTTCCCCCTTCGAATTCAGAGTCGAAGACTCGAGGTTCGGGGTGAAGGCAGCCCCTGTACCTTCTCCACCGCACTGCACCCCTGAAGACCTCGCAGCTCTCTGATAAGAGATGCAAACTGAAGGAGAGCTACTAGAAATAGCTTTAAGTAAGGGATCTCATCTTTAGGCAAGCCCTGGGGACCTCCGTTTTTGTAGGGAGCCCCCAAACCCCAATAAGATCTCGAGGGGAGAAAGAAGGTCCGGCGCTCCCCAGGGCGCGGCCGGCGCACGAATCTCCGCGGGGGAGCCGCATTACTTGTGGAGGGCGCCGCGTCCTCGCGGAGGGCGGGGGAGGAAGAATGCACAGTCATCCTGGGGCCGTGTGCAGAGAGGCGCGTGATTCTGGGCGGGGGCGGCAGCAGCTGCAGCTGCCTCGTGATTCGCCCATTGACGTCAGCGCCGCCTCCCGCTCCCTGGAGGCCGGGGCGGGAGGCCCAGTGGCGCGTGCGCAAAAATAGCCCAACGGCTGCAAGATGGGGTTTGGAGGCGGGGTGGAGGAGGAAAAGTGGGTCAGGAGTCAGAGCGTGAAACTGAGGAGGGCGTGTTTACCGCTCCACACCCCCACCCCCACCCCCACCCCCGTACGAAGGGGGAAGGGCCCTGCAGCCCGGCCAGTCTGGTCCTCTGCTACTGCACTGCTCTCTGACCTGCATTGGCGCCCCATTACCTCCAGGACCAAATAAAAACTGGCATCCAAAGCCGGCCATAACCGGCCCGTCCTCCCTCCCCAGACTGCAGACAGGCCGCCCTTGTCTCGGCACCCTGGTATCTGGCCTCGGGGCCGCCTCTTTGGATCCCCAGAGCAGAACTGACCCCCACCCCCAGTCCCTGGCCCCTGGCCTGGTCCACAGGAGGCCTTCCCCTCCCAGATAGCATTCCTTTTGCTCAGTTTGCCTGGCTGTCTGAGGGGGCCTCCCAGGGGATCCCCTAGTGAGCCCCCAGACTGGGGGAGTACTAGCATCCCCCAGGCACCTGCTGTGGGCTGGACCCTGGGCAGCATCCTCCCCACAAGCCTGCGGGCCAACAGAGCAGATGACCTTCCAGACTGGGGGGAGGGGTTGGCGAAGCTCGGACACACCTAACCAGATACCAGGGGAGAGTTCGTGGGATCTAAGCTTTTCTAGCCATGTTGTGTCCTGGTCCCTCGGGCGGGCTGGGGCAGCCAAAGGACCCTTTCTCCTGATGTTTTTGAACAATTATAGGAAACGCTAAGTTTCATTTGGAAGAGTGGCAGTACCCATGGAAGATTTTCCCCACCCAAGTTCCCTGGTCCCCTGAAATCTGGCCACAGAGCCTTGCCAGGCCAAAGCTAAGACCCCCAATGTACCCCAACCATTCTCCTGTTTGGAATAAGAGGCTGTGACTGCCCAGGTCAGGGGGTGAAGGGGGCTGGGGTTCCTGAGCCTCTCCCCACCCTGGTCCCTTTGATGCTCAGCTCCTGGGAAGTGGGGCCTGGGCACTGCCATTCTGCTCTGGCAGGGGGAGAGGGGAGCGGGCCACACTGGGCTGGCGGCTCTGCCAGGGAGGGGAGGTCGTTTGGGGGGACGGCTCTGCTGCTCCAGGCCCTCCACAAGGACAAACAGAGCACAACCGGGAGGCCATGGTAACCCGAGGGGAAGCTGGCCCAGATGATAAACTGAAGGGATCGTGCTCAGAGAGGGCCTGGAGCCGAAGGGCACCGCCCCTTGCCAGGCATCGGGTGACTCAGCCCGGGCAGGTGAGGTGGTTGTCCTAGCTCCTGGCAGCTGCTGCCCCACCCCTGGGCCTCCAACGGGCCTGGTGGCAGGAGGGGGTAGGGCAACAGGGGCAGGGGATCCTGGCCCAGGGACAGTGCCCCCAGGAGCTTTTCCTGCAGTCTGAGCCCTGGCTTCAAGGCCTGAGCATGAGGGGCCCCTGGGGGTCCCTTCTAACTGGGCAGCTTGCTGCCAAATAATCCCCAACAACTGGCTCACCCGGCCAGTCTATCCACAAGGACAGTGCCTTGGAGAGGAATTTTAAGTGACCATGCATAATGACCCAAGCATTAGCAGTTGGTGACAAGCTAAGTGAAGCTTGAGGTCTAATTTGGCCTGACCTAAAACCCCCCAAAGGCTCAGCATCTTTCCTGACCCAGCTTTCTGAGGGGTCACCGGACCAGAGATTGCTCAAGGAACAAGCCAGGCTGGGTCAGGCCTGAAGAAAGAAATGAATCATAGAAGCTCATTGAGACCCTTGGGCGTTCTCCGATTCTTGGGGTTCCAGCGTGTGCCCCCCCAAAGTGCTCTGACTCCAGGAGAAGGGCTTGTTATTAGCCTTTGTAGGAAGATGAGGCAGGGCTGAGGCTTCCGGCTAGGAGAGGTGGGGAGGGGGTGATTGGGGGAGGATGCCAGAGCCCCTCCCTCCTTCCCAGAACCCCCTGGAGCATGGGGGGGAGGGGCAGGCCAATTCTCAGCTGCCTTTCTGGAAAACAAAGTGGAATTTGCAAGAGAAAACATGGGATTGTTCTGACTCTGTCCTTAGCAACCCTTCATCTGAAGCCATAAACCAGAGATCGCTGACTCAAGAAAAAGCCCACAGGAACAAAAGGGGCCTTTGCTCACAAAAAAACTGAAATGAAAAGTGCCAAGGGGAGAGAGGCCTGAGAGAAGCACTTCTAGGCCAGGGGCCAGGGGTCATTTCTGTCTGTGTCCAGCCCTGCCCACAGCAGAGAGGGCCCCTTGCACAAGGGCTCATATATCGATTAGTGGGTGGGTGCAGGGGAGGAGAGAGAGAGAGGGAAAGAGGAGAGAGAAGGAGGGAGGGGAGAGAGAGGGAGAGGGAGAGACAGAGAGAGGGAGGGAG
>CM053601.1:188067029-188084130 GCA_028646575.1 Pseudocheirus occidentalis | reverse complement strand
AGAAAGAGGAGAGAGAGAGAGAGGGAGGGAGGGAGAAAGAGAGAGAGAGGGAGGGAGAGAGAGAGAGAGAGAAAGAGGAGAGAGAGGGGGAGAGAGAGAGAGAGAGAGAAGGACAGGGACAGAGAAAGGGGGAGAGACCGAGACTCAGAGAGGCCCAGAGAGAGGAGACAGAGCAGGGCAAGAGGGGGAGGGTGGGGCCGCAGGGGCAGAGCTGGAGAAAGGACTCGCTGTCCTCTCCCTATAATAATAATCTGGTGACTTGGTTTGTTTTGAGTTGTTTCTTCCCCAGGGAGAAATTAGTCTGTGGGAAGTCCCAGTTGCATCATCGTGAGCGCACAGGGCAACAAGACAGGAACGCAGGTGAATGAGATGTTAGCCCAGCACTACCTGCCCCCTGCCTGTAGTAGGTGCACAATAAAAAGGCTTATTCCCTGGGGGGACGCCTGCACAGACCAGAGAGGCCTCTGTGAGGGTGGGGGTGGGGTACCTGGGTGTGGAGATGCGGGAGCATGAAGAGACACCATTTAGGCTGCTGGTCCCAAAGTCAGGCTTGGTCCAGGCAGCTGGGCAGGATGGGAGGGAGGGATGAATGGAGGAAGGGATGGACGGCCCAGGATGGGATTGCCCATTCCTGCCAGAGCTGGGCCACAGCTATAGTGTTTTCCTTCCTCCCTGTCCTGTTCCCCCCTTCTTCCTTCCCCCTTCCACCCCTTCTTTTCTCCCTTGCCCTCCTGCTGGGGGGTGGGAGAAGGGAGCAGGAAGGTAGACAGGGGGAGGGGAAAGGAACACTTCCTTTTCATCCTGTCTCTGTGGCCTCGGGGCTTCCAGTGGGTGTCAGAGGTCATTCTTTGCCTTTTAGAGGGTGATGGAGCAATTCCCTACATACCCCCCATTCTAACAGCTAAGAGACCAGCGCCCACAGAGCAGCTGCCAGGCCTGCTGGGAGAGAACTGGGTAACTTTTCGTGTGATGTCGTTCTGCAGTGGGGGGCTGGGGAAGGCGAGGGAGACTGCAGAGCCCAGCTCCACACCGTGATGCTCCTGTTGCATTGTCCCCTTGGACCTGGGCAGGGCGGCTTCTCTCCTGGCATAGTGGGAATGTTCAGGGGCCTGGGCCAGGACCATGAGCCCTGCTCCAGACCTTGGATACAGGGGTCAGGAAGAAGGGGTGGCTACCTGAAGTCATCCCGGGAAGGCAGGCCCAAGATACAGCAGGTGGTCCAGCCTCCGCAGTAAGGAATTGACTCAAGTTAGCTAGCTGGATCGTCTGTGAAGGGCTTGCTACATGGTAGCTCTGTGCCAAGCCACCGGGCATCTCAGTATACATTAACCAAACAGTTGTCTTTCAGCCATGCCCAGCTCTTTGTGATCACATGTGGGATTTGTTTTTTGGTAAAGTTATTGGAGTAATTTGCCATTTCCTTATCTGGTTCATTTTACATATGGGGAAACTGAGGCAAATGGACAGAGTCCTTACAAGTTGACTTGGAAGCTGGGGGAATCAGGATTTGTGTTGTTAAGTTGAATCTTAAGGAACCCAGAGATTCCAAGAGGCAGAGGTGATGGGGAGAACCTGGGGATCATCAGCTAACGGTCTAGGGGCTGTCATCTGGGAGGCCGGCACATGGGCAAGTAAGGTGCCGCCCAGCCCCCAGCCCTTTTTGGGTGTGGGGGACTCAGCCACAGAGGTAGTGCCTTTGGCAAGCCTGCTTTTTCAAGGGAGGATTCAGAAGGGCAGATGCTATCAGTCCAATCAAGATTGACAGCTGAAGGAAACCTGGGCCAGTGTCCCCCAGAGTGGAAAGCAGCAGCTTGGCTGAGTGGGAAGGACATTCTGCAGC
This sequence comes from Pseudocheirus occidentalis, assembly GCA_028646575.1. Classification (NCBI taxonomy): domain Eukaryota; kingdom Metazoa; phylum Chordata; class Mammalia; order Diprotodontia; family Pseudocheiridae; genus Pseudocheirus; species Pseudocheirus occidentalis. The sequence continues at coordinate 188,082,290 of CM053601.1, read as the reverse complement.
AGCCCCAGCTGTGCCGGGTGACCTGAGCCAGGGACTTACTTCCTCTGAGCCTCAGTGTCTTCCTGTGTAAGATGAGGGAGCTGGCATAGATGCCCTCTGGCGTCCTTCACAGAGCTAGATCTTGGAGCCTGGGATTTTAGCACAATGTTCCACCTGTAGCCACTGAGAAGCCCCTGAATGAAAGCAGTCAGGGACTGGGGAAGGAGGGGAGGAAAGAGAGAGGCATGGAGAGGGCCATGGGGAAAGATTTCTGAAACAGGGAGGCTTTAAAGGGAGGAGAGACTTTCAGCCATGATGGATGATTGGAAAAAGCATTTTTAACCACCTACTGTGAGCCGGGCATTGCAGATACAAAGACAACAAGCTCCAATGCTGAAAAGGTGCCGGTGGGGAGGGGGAGCCCCACCCACCCCCCATCTCAAGGATCGATTATAAATGACCCCCTAGAGAAGGAGAGGTATTGTAGGAGAAGTGCTTGGAGACACCTACTGTGTGCCAGGCTCGGTGGCAGCAGGGCCTGATCTCAACTCTGGCTGCAGTGACTCCTACAACTCCCCCTCACTCAGGCTGCACCCTGGGAGGGAGTGCTGAAGGCCCTCTGAACGCTGGAACATTCCCACCCCCAGTCCTTTCATCAGAGATGCCAACATGGAAAACTTCAGAACCCATGAGTCACGACCAGCTCCCGATTCTCAGGCTCTGTGCTGCCGGCTCCAGCTCTCATCTGGGGGAGGGCTTGCCTGGTTCAGGTTCCAGAAGTTTGACCTATTTCAAAATAAGGTGACCTGCTGTCTCCCGTCTCTAACATTTGGCCCAGCAGGGCTCAGGAAGGGAGTTCTGGGGGTATGGAGGATGGTCAGACTTTGTCGCTCCCTCCCTCCCTCTCCCCTGTGGTCCTCACCAAGTCCCTTCCCAGTTCTGGGCTTCAGTTTCTTCCTCTGTAAAATGGGGGGGGGGGAGCAGTTAGGGATCACTGACCCTTTAGATTTCAGGGAATCAGTGAACTTGGATGGGAAAATGAATCCTGTTTCTTTTCAGTTTCCTTTGCAAGCCCTCCCCATCCCTCAGTACAGAAGGTCCTGGCCCTCTGATCACTCCCTGATATTCTGTTCAGAACTAGTTTCCCAGTCACCTGCTTTTTGCCTGGGCACCGTGCTGAGCCCTGTGGGTTCAAGGACAGAAAGCAGTCCCTGCCCTCCCAGGGAGAAACCAGAGATTCACTGGTAATAAGTGTATTGACAAACTAGTAACAGAGTAGTTTGGGAGGAGGGTAGAGAAGGAGCCCTTGGCTTCCTGGGAGGCCCAGGAGGCCCCAAAGGCCAGCCCACATGGTTCAGTTATCTGCCAGAGGAATGCTCTCAGAGTCCATCTGAGAACCAGAGGTGGTTCCCCATAGAAATGTGTCTAAACAAGCCTGTGGCCTTCACAGCTTGGCCAGTTCACTCCCCACTTCTCCCCAGACAAGCCCTCCAGGGGCCCCTTAGGTCCACCTCTTTAACCCGGCATTCAAGGACCTCTACAATCTTTTCAGCCTCATCCCATATGGCTCCTTCTACACACTCTGCCATCCGGCCACATTCTGCCCTGTGCTCTGCTGCCCAGAGCCTTTGCTTGGTTGGTTCCCTCCTTGGATCCTGAATTATTGCGTGTTCTTCATATTTTCAAAATAATATTTTAATTTTTTCCCAATTACATGTAAAGACAATTTTCAACATTCAGTTTTTGAAAGATTCTGAGTTCCAAATTTTTCTCCTCTCTCCCCTCCCCGGTATGGCAAGCAATCTGCTGTAGGTTATACATGTGCTATCATGTAAAACATTTCCACATTAGTCATGTTGTGGAAACAGAAACGACGAAAGGAAGACCCCACGAACAAGCAACAATGTCATGCTTCCATCTGCATTCAGCCTCCCCTGGCCCTTCCTCCTACTGGCCATGGTCTCCAATCATTGCCTTGCTGAGAAGAGCTAAGTCTGTCTGGGTTGATCACGGCAGGACCTTAGTAGCCTGGGACCCTTCAGTCCTGCTGTGGGCTCTTGGAAGCTGCCTTGAAGGCCACAGCCTCCAGGGAAGGTTCCCTGGTCTGCTTCCGGCCACCTCTACCTTCGCCATGACTTCCCTGTCAGACCTTGGTTATTTACTGAGCACCATTGGGTCTTACAGACACTTGGGACTGTGTCCCCTGCCTAGATCTTAGCCACTGAGGGTGAGGCAAGTGTCTTACTGAGAAATGCACATTGGGGACTCTGCTTCATCAATATTATCAGCCTTGCTTTTTAGCTGAGGCCTGCTGTGAATGATTAAACTCAATTAAACCAGCTAAACCAGTATTAGAAATGTGTAAGTTTTGGTGAATTTAAGTGGTGGCTTCTTCTGTGAGATTCCCCTTTTCGGTGTGAGTCCAAGTTCCCTTTTTTATGTGAGCTAATTCCTCATTTGGACTCATGGAAAAACACCCACTTGCCTCAGGACGGGAGCCAAGCTCCAGTGTGGGTGGTGTGACCAGCCTGCGAAGCCACAAGCTGTTGGAGTGCCGGCCAATGGGAGAGAAGGGGCGTTCTCCGCTCCTCTTGGCCAGGGCCCGCCCAGCTCTCCAGTTCCCCTTTCCCAGAAATAGCTTCTCTGCTCTATCTCACTCCCAGTCACGACTTCCCTATTCTTGTCCTTGTTCAGGATGCCCCAGATGTGTTGGCCTGCCGTGTGGCAAGCAGATGCCCTCTGCACCAGCCGAGGAGGCAGCAGTAACACCCGTGCTGCTGGAGATTTTGTCATTTGCCTCAGTTCCTCTTTGTGGACTGTAAGAAAGCTTTATAAAGTCTCCGCGGGCAAGCCTCGGACCCTTTTTATTGGCAATTACTAGCCCTGCTGACAGGCAGCTGGGGGCACCATATGCACAGATCTTCGTCTGGAGTCTAAGGAAAACCTGAGTTCAAATTTGGCCTCAGACACTTAGCTGTGTGACCCTGGGCAAGTCACTTCCCCCTGCCTGCCTCAGTTTCCTCATCTGTAAAATGAGCTGGAGAAGGAAATGGCAAACCCCTCCAGCCAACAGGGGCTCAGTGACTGCCTGCTCATGTACGGAACAGAACCTGTGGACAGGACTTCACTCCACAAGACATTCCCATGTTCTGTGTTGGGCAGGCCAGCCTAGGTCAGATGAGATGATATTTGTGAAAAAACCCAACCCAACCCAAAGCAAACCCAGCAAAGTCAGCGCCACAGAGATGCTTATTCCTTCCTCTCCCCCTTCATGTGTCCTGGCTTTGGAGGCAACAGACTGGTCACCTTCATGGCCCAGCCCAGGGGGTATGGAATTCTCCCTTCTCTGACACTCAGACTCCTTATCTGTAAAATGAAAAATCAGTCTCTCTCTCCTTTTCTCCTCTCTGTCTCTCTCTGTCTTTCTTTGTCTCTCTCTCCCTCTCTTTCTATGTCTCTCCTTCTTCTCTGTCTCTCTTCTTTCTCCTCTCTTCTCTCCCCTCTCCTGTCTCTCTCTCCCTCTTCTCTCTCTCCCTCCCTCCTTTTCTCTCCTCCTCTCTGTCTCTCTCTCCTCTCTGTCTCTTTGTCTCTCTCTCTCTCTTTCTGTCTCTCTCCCTTTCCCTCTTCTCTCTGTCTCTGTCTCTCTCCCTCTTCTCTCTCTCTCTCTCCTCTCCCCTCCTCTCTCCTCTCCTGTCTCTCTGTCTTTGTCTCTCTCCCTCTCTCCTTTTGTCTCTCCCTCTCTTTGTCTCTCTCCCTTTCCCTCTTTTCTCTCTCTCTCTCTCCCTCCTTTTCTCTCCTCTCTCTCTGTTCCTCTTTGTCTCTGTCTCTCTCTCTCCCTTTCTCTTTCTGTCTCTCTCTCTCTCAGCTGTTATAGGGAAGACATTTTGTAAACCTCAAACTCTGGTGCCAATGTGACTCCTCTGGGGTACTCAGCTCCCCAGCTTATTGTACCCAACTGCACAAATGTGCATGGGGCCTGGCACCCAGTAGGCACTTAGTGAACGCTTGTTGATTGATTAATTTGTAAGCAAACCTGGGCAGCCTTCTGGGCGCTACAGCCACAGGGAAAGAGGTTTTTCCTCTGCTGAATCACAGCCATGGGGGGGGGGGTCCTAAGCCTTGACAGTGACACAGCTCCCAGGTCCCCAGGACACTGAGATCACCAGCCCTGCAGGGCCTGGGCCCTCAGGAAACCCTTCTTCTCTGCCCCTCCCAAGAATGGCAGGTGGGATACTTGGGGGGATTAGTCAGAGGCCCTGGAAAAAGAAGGCAACTCTGTTCCTGAGACTGCAGACTTAGTCTCCCTGCCTAAAATAACACTCTGTCCCCTGGTTAAAAATAGACATGTTCTGGGAGCTGCCAGTCCCTGGGGCATAGGGGCAGTTCCAAGAAAAGAGAGGCAGGGACTGGCCAAGAGGGACAAATAAGGGCTCCAGGGGCTGGGTCCCCTCCCTGCCACCTCCAGGGGAGCAGAAGCTCTTAGCCCCTGGGTAAGGACCAATGAGAATTTCACAGGTTCTCAATTGCGTGATAATAATAATAATAATTTCTGTGTGCCAGGCCCTGTGCCAAGTGCTTCACCGTTATCACCTTATTTGGTCCTCATGACAAACTGGGGAGGTAGATCTTATCCTCATTTTACAGATGAAGAAACTGAGGCAAACAGACGTGACTTACCCAGGGTCATAGAGCTAGGAAATGTCAGGGGCTGGATTTGAATTCTGGTATTCCTGACTCTAGGTGCCCTGAGAATTAGTTCCCCCACAAATCCTGGCATTACTATGCATGAGGTAACCCCACAGAAGCTCCAGTGTTAGCAGGCAGGGTAATGGAAGGCATTAGCTCTGAGCTCCCAGTTGAGCCTCAGATCTCCAAGCCCCTGCTCCTGCAGTCCTGCCTTGGCGCCCCTCTGCTGCCCCCCACCCAGAATAGGCACAGGGCAGGAGGCCAGCTTGGCCCCTTGGTCCTGCCCCAGACCGGACCTCAGGGCCTGGGGTGGTGGGGCTCCCCAGGGGCAGTGAACTCTGACTCCCTTACGTTCAATCCAACTGCCCCCAGCCTGAGTTCCCTCTTCTGTCAAACGAGGGGTGTTGACGCTCTTCAAGGTCCCTGCTGGCTCAGGTTCCTTTTTGTCTCCACCAGCCCCTCCCCGCCCTTTGCTGCATTGCAGAGGTTTTACAGCCAAGTCCAGCCAGAGGAAGGAGAGTGGGGCTCACGCGCCACCTGCTGGTCGGACGCAGCAGAGCAAGACCTGCCGCCCACACCTTGGCTCTCCCTTGGACTGCCCTCTGGGCTGTTCTCATGGGTGCGCCCAGCTGTGCAGAAAGCCCTCTGTGCCTCCTCCTCTCAGAGTCTCAGGGAGGACATGAGCCCTCCAGCCCAGCCTGTGCCCGGCCCAGGGGCTGCTCCTCTGGGGTCCCCGGGACCACTTCTGCTGTGCCTTCCCATCCTCAGATCTTGTGTCCGCCTGCCCCAGGGCACCCACTGGTCACTCATGAGCTTGGCTCTGGCCTCGGTTTCAGGCATCCCCATGTCTTCCTTCATCCAGCACCATCTGTCTCTGTGACTTCATGGTATCAGGGAGCTCTGGAGCGGGGCCAGCCACCCTGGGCGCCTGAGCCGGCTCACTTCTGTGAGCTCCAGATCAGGACGTTGTAGGGGGAGCAGAGCTGGCCAGCCTAGTGGAAGGGTCTGGGGGTCCCAGGGAGGACATGAATTAGATATAGGCCCCAGGAGCCGTGGAGGCCAACTCCCTCATTTTACAGATGGGGGGAAATGGAGCCCATGGGTAGCAAGAATCAGAGGCATAATTTGAACCCAGGTCTTTTGACTCTAGAACCAGGGCCCTTTGTACCATACTTATTATAGTAGCTGGGTGAGGTGGGGACCCTCCTGTTGCTCCCATAGGTTGCTTCTAATTTTGTTCTCTGGGGCCAAGCAAACATACCAGGGAGGCAGCATGGAGCTGCTGGACTTGGAGTCTTAGGTCTCAAGTTCAAATCCTAACTAAACCATGTACTTTCTGTGTGACCTTGAGCAAGTCATTTGATCTACATCATCCCTTTAGATAATAGATGACCGGCACATTCTACAGCCCCAGCCCCTCCAATCATGTCATTTCTTGTCTGACTGTTGCTTAAGTGGGGCCCCCTTAGGCCTCTGCACCCATCACTGGGAAGGTCCTTCTCTCCCTGTCAGCCAGGGAGAGGAATCTTGATCAGCAAAGTTACCGGGGATGGCTTGTGGGGGCCCTTGGGGAATAGACTGACCATCCGGCTCAGGAACAATAGCATGGTGGATTTGATCTTAGACCATGGTTCATGGGCCCAGAACTTGGAAGGGGGTGGGGAGGAAAGGCAGAGAGAAGGATGGTGGGGGGCTGTGGAGGAGGGGCAGTAGGAGAAGGGGAGAAAGTTAAGCAGAGCAATCACCCCACCCCAAGCCTGCTCTTCCAGGAAGCCCGGGTTGGGCAACTCGGCCAACACGAACCTCTCTCCTTCCTCAATGAGGTTATTGTCTGGAATAGACCTTTGGGAGCCTGGGGATCCTGGAAACTTTGAATCAGGAGGTGTGGTGCGGTCATTTGGTCCATCCTGGAGGCGAGTCATCCTGGCAACATTCTGGACAAACACCCCCAGTCCGCACCAGAGTCCTCTCCGCCAGGATCACCAGAGCCCATTTTGTGGGGAAGTTTAATGTAATTTGGCAGATTTATTAAGCCTCTTGTGCTGGATGCTGGTGACTCCCCTAAGCCCCAACCCTCCCTTCCTAGGACATCTTTCCTGGACCCCCTTCCCAAGCCCCTTCCCTTGGATTAGCGCCTATCTGCACTGTACAGATCTTGTGTATGTGTATATACACACTATATACACACATACACATACATACATATATGTCTTTGCATGTTGTCTCCCCATTAGAATGTGAGCTTTCTGAAGGCAAGGACTGTGTCTTGTGCTGGGCACAAAGTAAGCTCTTAGATGACCATAGAAGGAAAGAGCTGAATATCTGGGGATTGGGAGGGTCAAGGAGGGCTCTGTGTAGCAGAGGAGGGTGTTATGGGCCATGAGGTAGAGGGGACGCCTTCCCTGGTCGGGGCAGCCTGTATGAAGTCACTAAGGCGGCTGTGGAATGTCAAGGTTGAGGTGACCCTTGAGGTAAGGAGGTAGGAGAATGATAGACAAAGAAGTTGGAAGGTCATATGGAGGGCCTTAAAGGCCAAGCTTTGGAGCTTGTACCTTTCCCCAGAGAGCCACCCAAGCAGGAGGCGGCTCCGGAAGCCAGCCTAAACCTTGGTGTCCAAAAGGCACAAAAGCTTGACCTAGACAATGAAGAGGCTTAGGAAAGGATGGGGGCTCTTAGCTTATGAGGGCACAGATATTGAAGACGGATCATGGATACACATCCGTGGTTCTGGGAGGTCAGGTGAGCGTCAAACCCTTACCTCCCTTTCCCCACAGAGATGGCCAGAGCAGAGCGTGGGCAGAGCAGGGCCGGCTCTTCTTAACTCTGGAAGGCCCCATCATGCTAGACTCTCTCCCCTCCTCCTCCCGCCTCTCCTCCACAGCCCCCCACCATCCTTCTCTCTGCTTTTCCTCCCTAACCCCTCTCCAAGTTCTGGACCCATGAACCATGATCTAAGATTGAATCAACATTACTATTGTTTCTGGACAGGAAAGGTCTGGCTAATGGCCACGACCAGGACCCCCACTCACTACCCCTGTAACTTCTCAGACTGAGATTCCCCTCCCTGGCTTCCCCATCAGAACATGTCACTTGTTTTCCACCCAAGAGGAACAGCCCGGGATTGTTTGCTGCTAAAAAGAGGGAAACGCGGCTTCCGACTGGTGGAGAGGAAGCCGAGGGTGATGCTGTACCTGTGTGAGGGATGGACTAGGCTGGTTCTGAGCTTCATGGGGGAGATGGAGAGAACACTCTGGGGAGGTGGAGGTTCTCCTCTAAACCTGGAGATAGCTGGCATATCGACACTCGGCGGCACAGCGGAGTGCCGGCCCCACAGTCAGGAAGTTCTGAGTTCAAATATGACCTCAGACAGTTACTGTGACCCTGGGTAAAGCTCAGTTTCCTCATCTGTTAAATGAGAGGGTAGGCTTAGATGTTCTCCGAAGCTCTCCCTGGCTCCCATCCTTTGGGGCCTGCGTGTGTGTGATCACACCAACACCAGGCACCTCAGAGGACCCCCTCATTGGCATCTGTGGATGGGAACTGGTGTCCAGAGCCAGGAAGGGTGGGGCCGATGGCCGGCACCTTTCCTGATGATTCTAAGATGCTTTTTCCAAACCTTCCACAGTGTTGATCTCACCCTTCAGACAAAAAACAAAGACCCAGCTGCTGCTGTCCCCTCTGCTTCCTGCTCTGAGCCCGTGGGAGTTCTTAACAAGGCCCTGACTCTGGTGTGTGACACCCTATGCATGAGCTTAGAGACTGAAAATACCACCAACCCTTCTCCCCCAGAAAATGGGAGTTAGCTCCAGGCTTTCCAAGGGCTCAGCCTCCAATGTATAGAATTCAAGAATTCAAGCCCTAGCCTCCACAGGAGGCCTTTGCCAGCTTCCCCTCTCTCCCACACACCTGTCCCTTCTCTGTTAGATCCTGCCTTTCTTTGGCCAGCCCTGAGCCAAGGACCCGGAACACAGAAAACACTTAATAAGACCCAATGAGACAATGAAGAGATTGTTCCTGCGGTTTCAGAAGAAACGAAGACATAGAGGCCATTGACTGGTAATTCAGGGGTGTGTGTGTGTGTGTCTGTCTCTTGGGGTCTGAGAGGGGTGTGTGTGTGTGTCTGTCTGTCTGTCTCTTGGGGTCTGAGAGGGGTGTGTGTCTATCTGTCTCTCGGGGTGTTCATGTGGATGGAATATTGGACCTGATCAGCACTCGGCTTGACTGCCAGCCCTGCCTCTTGCACAAGAGCTCAAAGGGCAGCCTGGGAAAGGACACTTCAGAGGCCACTGAGCAAAAGAGGAAGCTGAGGCCTAGAGGGGGTGAAAGGCTTGGTTCCAGGCCACTGGTCATCCATGGAAGATGGAGATGTGGAATCTGGGTTTTCTGAGGACTCCAGGCACTGGGAGGTGTTGTGGCCAGTCGCCAAAAGAACAGAACTGCCAATCTCCTTCTGCCAGGCTCATCCTCAGGATGCCTACCTGCCCCCCTCACCCAACTAAGCCACCCCACAGAGCTCTTCCCACCCCAAATCTGCATTTACTTTACAAATATTTTGACATCAACAAATAGAACTCAGACGCTGCCGGCTCATTTGCAAAGTGCTAAACCAGGACTTAGGCTCTCTACTTGAAGGGTAAAAGAGGAGCCTCAGAATTTATCAGGTACCATGGAGACACTGGCGCCAAGTGTGGGTGGGTGGTATCTGAACCCGGGGCTTCTTGATTCTAGGTGTACTGCCCCACATCTGGTCTCTGCAGACCTTTCCCACATCTGGTCCAGATTGTAAACCCAATCTATCCAGAACACACCTTAACAGCCCCCCTCCCCCCAGCCTTCTCTGTTACTGTAGAGGGCAACACCCCCCTCCCAGCCCCTCAGGCTCTCAACAGAGGTGTCAAGCCTGACTCCCCACCACCCCCCCCCCATCCAATACAGTGCCAAGGTCTCTCCGCATCATCCTTGTAGAATCTCTCCAATACGCCCCCTCTTGCCACCCCGCCTGGACTGTACACCTGGACCATTGCTGGTCTCTCCTGCTCTGATCCATCCTTCACTCAGTCTGTGTCACCCTGACCCCCCCAACCCCCCACCCGGTAAACTTGTGACCTCCTTTGGCTTCAGACCTCGGCCTCTTCTCTTTCTAGTCTTCCCACATTGGTTCCCCTCCCAGTCCTCTGTCATTCAGTAGAACCAGTTTGTTGCTTCTTGCCCACCCCTCACCATCTCTCGCCTGTCCATTTTCCCCAGCTGCCCCCCTGGGCCTGGAACTTGCTCCCTCCTCTATCTCTGATTCCCGGCTTCCCTCAAGTACCAGCCAAATCCCATTTTCTGCAAGAGTGAGAGCAGCGCACACTTAGCCCAGTATCGGACACATAGCAGGTGCTCAGCAAATCTTTGCTTACCTCCTAGGACCTAAGCTCAAAGGTAGGGGCTGTTTTTGTGTGTAGTAGCTTATTGAATGAGTATCTCGCCTGTTAATTGATAGGAAATACCCACTTTAGAAGTAAATGCCTGTTCTTGGCAATTGGGTTCAGCAAGCGTGAGTCCATGGGTAGTATTTCTAGGACAGAAAAATTGGGAGCTGGCCACATTCTGCAGCAACCAGAGCTAGAAGCTTGCAAGTTGCTTGCAAGTTGTAGGGAGTTTCCTTGGTCCTGCATAAGCATATTCTAATTTAATGCCAATTAGGTGTGTGATTTGAGACCAGTCTGGGTCCTTGGGCAAGTCACCATATGTGAATTCAATGTTCTCATCCACACACTGGGTATAAGACCCGCCCACCAGGCTCTGTGGTAAGAGGCTATAGAAGCCTGGGCCTTGAGTCTTTTGGACCGGAGTGTTTACAGCTAGGTGGCTCTCAATTTTACAGATCAGCAAACCAAGGCCCAGGAAGGGCATGGACTTAGGGTGACCATCTGGTCCTCTCATTGCCCAAGGTCTTGCATGTGGCATGGAATTGAACTCAGGAGGGATCTCCATGATTTTCCAACTCACATGAAAGGAATGCCCACGAGGAGCGCCAACCAGGATTCCAGATGGGGCTGGGAGAGCCTGGATTCAAATCCAACCTCTTGATTCTAAAGCTGGGATTTAGGAATGTGAACTATCAGTACTGATGATGTGAAGAGGTGGATGGTCTTAGCTGAGAACCCCACTGGCAAGCCCTAGACAAGAGGATCGGAGGCCTGTTTGGGGGAGGCCCTCACGACTTTTGTGTCCACACTGGCCTTGGCTTACAACACATTCCTTCCTCCCTGGGCATGGTCCAATGGGCAGGGCCCTCATCTCCACTTCGGGCCTGAGGCAGTCTTCTTCATCCAGAAGGGGGGGTGAGAGTCATTCTGTAGCCCTAGACAAACACACCAAGGATATGGCATTTTGGTTTCTCAACTGGCAAACATCTGGACAACCCAAGGATCGCCATACCTTGGATGCCAACTTAAAAGTTCTATAAACAGTCTCTAACGAATTCCCAGGAGAACAATACCCTCATTTTTTTGGTATCACAAACCACTCCAAAATGTGCTAGAAACAGTATTATTAATATTTATTTATAGAATACAAAAAATTAGTATGTTCATTAAAAAAGAGTAACAAGAATTAGTCAAACACCATTTGTGGCTAAGGACGGGAAGGAGAGAATCAGAAAAAAGCATGAAGCGAGCAGCCGAGGCATATCCCAGAGCTCCCGAGAAAGGGCCCAGAGGCTGCTCCTCTCTGCTCCGGACCAGCATCTCCCCATAGGCTGCCAGGAAGAAGTAGGTCTTGGAGAACGGCCTGCTGAGGGCAGGAGCATCCCGATGCTGAGGGTGGGCATCGAGGGCGGCCCCCGGGTCCTGCTGGCTCCTTCTCACCTTAACATCCTCCAGACATTTTTTAAAAAGAAAGCTCTCACTCCGGGCTATCTGAGAGCACCTGACAGGTCATGCCAAGGACGGCTCTGGTCACCTTTCCCAGCAGGATGAAGGGAACACAAAGTGAATTCAGTGGCAGCACTCACCCCTTTCCCATAAGACAGATTTCCGTTAAGATACAGGATTAGTAGTGACAGGAAAGTCTTGAAAGAAACCCCAAACTCAGTTTTGGCTGCAATGGGGAAACGTTCTCCCCTGCTGAAAGCTTGGGGCTGTCGGCCTTTCTGGTGGGGGTGCTGGCAGGAAAGCAACCAAAATATTGAATAGAAAACATTTTCTGTCTTAAAGTTTCCATTCAAATTGTGCTTAAGAGAATTATGGTGTGCCATTAAGGCCTTAAGTGACAGTGAATTCCTCTGACTGTTCAGGCTGATACTGGGTGGCAGGGGGAAAACTCTGCTGACTGACCAAGCATACCAGCTGGTCATACAACCTCCAGGATGTCCCTGGTGCCGCTGATGGAGGTTCTGGTTAAAGTGCTGGGGATCCTGGTGTTTCCAGAAGCCTCTGGCAGAACAAGCAGGTATGTAGGCCTAGAGCCTGTGGGTGGCACTGGCTCGCCCCAGAAAACAGAACCTCTATGAGGATAAAAAGCTGATTGTTTCTTGTTCGACAACAGGCATTCCAAGCCCACCTAATTCTGCCCACCAGAGAGCCACCAACTCACCCTCCTGTCATACAACAGTAGAAACATGCTCGAGGAAAGGCTGTGGCATCCTGGAGGAGCTGGCGGAGAGCATGAGAGGTAGTACTCCCCAGTCATCTGGTAGCAAGGGCATCCAGCAGCAGCCTGGGGGCTGGTTCCTTCCCTTCCAGCAGCCCCAGGAGGGGAGTGTGACAATGTGTTTAGTAGAAGGAATGTGGATGATGCAGACACCAAGCCTGCTGGGGTCAGAGAGGGGGATCTGAACCAGACTCTGCTGTTCAGATCCCAAACTGAAGGATTCTTTGGCTGTTTCTTCAAGACCCAACTTGTTGAGACAGTAGCAGGCACTTTGGGGAGGGCAAAGAGGCCCACATTTCTGGGTACAGGGAAGATGCTCAGAGACGCAGGGCACATGAGAGCAGATGACATTGGGGGAGATCCCTACTCTGCTCAAGTCTGAGCCACGTGGTGAGGCCCCACAATCACCCAAGGCACTGAACGCCAAGTCCCACGTCACCATCACCCGGCCACAGACACACAGAAGAGGGAAGCGCATACATAAATTAGAGGAATCACTGAGCGGGGCAGGGCTTGTTTCTCCAGCCAAGGATGGGACGGACAGGACCAGTGCCCCCAATGCAGTGCTGGCTTTGGTTCAGGTGGGTGCCCTGTTCTTCCCTTCAGCCCTGCTCTAGACTGTCCGTGGGCTGGACCACTGCATACGCTGCTGGGCCCAGGGACAGCTGGCGACTGAAGAAGGAAGTTGTCCGTTTGGGTTTCACCCGCTTGATCTCCTTGCCTGGAAAGTGGGAGGGAGATTTGGCTCAGTGGGGGGACAGGATGGAGGGGGCATCTGCTTCAGACTGGTGATACCAGGTCTTGGCCATCAGCCAGGCTGATATGAGAGTGGCCTGAAGGTCACTGTCGCAGAGCGCTGAGCTCAGATAGACTGCTGTGGGCTACTCTATGGGAGGGGACCACCCTGTCCCCCTTCCTGTCTCAGCTTGGGGAGAGGGTCCCCAGGGAGTGGGAGGTGCCAAAGCCAACAAAGGAGAGGAGATGGGTATGTAACAGAAGTTAGGTTGGCATCAGGGATCTGGGAAATCTTTATAAAATTCAGTCAAGAACAGTACATCAGCCCTGCTCTGGGCCTGGGTGTGCCGAGACTGGGGTGAAAGCAAACTGAGAAATGTTTCCAATGGTTAGGGTTAATGAGAGCAGCAGCCATGCGGGACTGTGGTGTCTACTTCCCTTTCATGGGGTTCAGTGGAAATGAGACTTGGCTTTCTAGAACACGCTTTAAAATTCAGGAGTAACAGACCAAGAATGGAGTATCCCTGACAAGGGGGCAGTTAGGGATAGGAGCGCCCAGAAAGGGAAGGAGAGGGGAGAAAACTGACTGTCCTACCCAGATCCCACCTGGCCCCAAAACACCCAAGGAAAGCTGGAGCTACAAGAAGCCCTTTTCCCCAGAGCTCCCTCCCTTCTTCTCCGTCCTGGATGGACGCTGGCCCCGGCCAAGCTCCACACTGGTAGGAGGGGAATCTGATCAGAGTCCTTGGTGGGCTGGGCCGTGAGTCAGGAAGACCCAAGCTCAAACCTAGCCCCGGATACTTACTAGCTGTGTGACCCTGGGCAAGTCACTTGATCGCTCCTTGCCTCAGTTTCCTCAAATGTAAAATTGGCAGGATAGCAGCACCCACCTTGCAGGGTAGTGGTGAGGATTGAATGCACTGCCATCTGAAAGGCGTTTGGCCAGGGCCCGGCACATAGTAGGTGCTTGCTTATTTCCTCCTGTCCTAGTAATTCACAACTACCCAAAGCTACGGACAATGGGCAAAGTGAACGAGGGGCTCTAATGCCAGGAAGCACATGTGACCTCAGAGGCAGGCACCCGTCTGTGGGCCTGGGGGGGGGGGGGAGACTCCAGTAAAGGCCTGGCAGAGGTAGAAGAGGGAAGGAGGTGGGGAGGAAGGAAGAACAGGAAGCAAGCCCCTGGAGGGCAGGGCCCTCATCTCCCTGCTTGGCCACAGGAGGCATTGAGGGAAAGCTTGGTGAGTGAGAGACTGAATGTGCTCATGGGAAGAAATCTAGGAGGGCCAAGAGAAGCAGCAGGGAGCCGGGCTTGGCAGAGGGGGATGGGGCCTGCCCCCAGGGTGGGGTCCGCCTCATCAGCATCCATCGCAAGGACCCACTTATTTTCATGCCAGGGGGACCCCTAGTCTGTGCACAGGGCCTGGCACACTTAATAAATGCTTGCTGATAGACCCTCCTCACCAATAAGGAGGATCTGGCTGCTGCAGTGGAAATGGGGGCGCTCCTGGGATCTAATGAGCCCCCCATCTTAGACTCTGGGATAGAGGGGGAGAGGGAACCCAGGTGCAGCCCAACACAGAAAACATCACAGAGCAGAGGGGAGGCTAGGCAGGAGTCCCTGGCCTGGTCACTGAGAGGAAAGACCCTAGGAGGGGTGGGAAGCGCTCGGGAATGAGACTTTAAGGACCAAATGAGAAAGCATGCCCATGAGAAGGGAAAGGGGAGGAGAGTTACCTAAAGAGACCTCTGGGGAGAGACAGGAATTATTGGCCAGTCTAGGTTTTTAAAGACAGGATCAGGAAATTTCCTAGGGGAAATTTGGTGACTTGTTCCCTGTTAAGTGAAAGGTGAGTCACTGAATACCAGGTGGCTCTGACTTAAGAAGAGACATAAGGCAGAGGCTGAGGCTTACATGGTGACTGAGACCCGGCAGAAGACTCAGCAGCAATGACAGGGGTAGGAGCAGTCAGATGACAGAAGGCTTTAGCTTGAGGTTCAAAGGGGACTGCCACACAAACAAATAGCCTGGTCCCTTTCCAAAGCCCCTTTTAAGGGTGACTGTCAGTTGAAAGTTCTTGTAAATGATCTGTGGGACCCAGTGGGGAAATGATGGTCCCAAGTGGTGTGCAGAGAAGCAGTCTTGTGTGTGCCAGATATCCAATGGCATCAAAGCCAGAGTCAACATCATGAGCCGTGTGTGTGTGTGTGTGTGTGTGTGTG
>CM053601.1:188051434-188066529 GCA_028646575.1 Pseudocheirus occidentalis | reverse complement strand
GAACAGAACAAGGGCGGGGGAGAGATAGGAAGGAGAGATAGACGATCACTGTCACAATACGTCCACTATGAAGATGTCCAGTATAATCACACATCCATAGCTTGTATTGAACTGAGTGTCCTTCCAGTGGGGGTGGGTGACAAGGGAGGAATCAAAAGAATCTAGAATTTAAAGCTCTCCAATACCTGTAACTAGGAATTAAGATATACAGGGGCTGGGATAGGGAGACCCTCCCTGCCCTACCAGAAAACAAGAGAGCAGAGCAGGGGAGGGGCTTTACAGTGGGATTGCTGTTTTAGGGTTGGGGCAGAGGCAAGACGGGGAGAAAATGTGTAATTCAAAAATGTAATGAAAATGAATAATGTAAAGAAGAAAACAAATAAAAAATAAATTTAAAAAAAAACAAAAAACAAGAGACGGCTGGCCCCGAAGGTGGGAGCACTTGCACCTCAGAAATCGGTAGGCCCTACAAATCAGTGCTTAATTTATTGGTTTTTTTAAATGGACTAAATTTTAAAAGTGTAAATAATCAGATTTAACTCAACGGTGTTTGTGCAAACTCTTTTTCCCCCTGGACAGTCTGGTTGTCAAATACTACCAGCATTCCCCTGGTTATATTCAGAAATGAAATCGGTGTGAAAACGGGAGCAAAAGGGCCTGCACGCAAACAAAAGGAGATGAAGTAACTGGGCCATTAGAACAATGTATCATTTTAAACTGGAGCATCCTCACAGCCATTAGAGACCGCAGTTCCCGCAAATGTCAGGGGGGGGGGGGGGCCAGACCGGCCCTTCGATGCATGCTCAGCTCAGCACAGTGCCCGGTAAACAGCAGGCGCTTAATAAATGCCGGCTGGCTGCCTGGCGACACCCGCCCGCTGCAGAGGGAGAAGTTCGGGTTTTAGTTACTGTTGTCATTGCAGCTGTGTTTCCCTCCTCGCTCCCGCCTCGGTCGTCCGTTCCACGATCGGGGAGCCCCCGGAGGGCGTTGGAGGTGAAGGGGAAGAGGATCGCCCCGGCCTGAGCTAAGGGACCCATTCCAGTGGCTTGCCTAGGGATTCAGTGCGCCTGCGTCAAGAACCTTTAACAGGCCCCAACAGAGCGCGTGCGCATTGGCTTGGTTCCGTTCCCGTTTAGCCAGTACAGGCTCGGCTCAGGCTAACAGGAAAATGGATCTGAGTCCCTGAGTCCCCGGGTCCCCAGCCTACGTTGCTGCGCTTGCGCGACTGAGCTGGGACGGGAGAAAAGGGAGTGGGTAAAATGGCAGACCTTTCTGGCGCCTGCGCGTTGGTTCAGGGAACTACGGAGCCGACTTTTTTACGTAAATACGGAGAAGACCGAGAGAACTTCAGTTCGGAACTTTGGGGAGGGTGGGGTGGAGCGAACGAGGCCTTAGGACTCGGCGCCTGCGCGCTGTGTCCACGGTGCGGCCCGGATAGCGGGAGCGCTCTTTGGCCCCGGCGCTTGCGTGCTAGCGCGGGAGCGGACTTGCTCTCCCGGCCGCACGCCTGCGCGCTGGGGTCGTCGCGGGGGCGGGGAGCGCGCGAGCGCGCGGGCGCGCGCTCCGGGATGAGCGCCTGCGCACTGCGGCCCCGGGGGCTCCCGGACTGAGAGGAGGAGGGAAGATGGCGGCCGTGGTGGAGAATGTAGTGAAGCTGTGAGTGGCGACCGCCGTCTCTCTTCAGAGTCGGGGCGGGCCCGGGCCCGGGGCCGCGGCGGGGGGAGGGGGGGGGCGTGGCAGCGGCCTGCGCGGAGAGGCCGCCGGGGCGGGCGCGGGGCGGCGCGGGCCCGGCCGAGGCCGCTTAGGCCGTTGAGCGCCGGGACGGGGCGCGTGGCAGCCGCGGACGCGAGCACTTCCGGCGGGGGCGCGCTCGGGGGGGCGGCCAGGCGCGCCCCTGAGGGGAAACTGAGGCCCGAGCCCCGGCGCCTGGAAAAGGACCTTAAAGGGGAGGCGGGCCGGCGGAGGTAAACTGAGGCACTGCTCCAAGGTCACAGAGTCAGGGGGAGAGTCGGGATTTCAAGGATCTGGAGCCGGGAGGAGTCTTACCGACAGCCGAGTGGTTTGACAGATGGGGAAACTGAGGCACAGAGCAGGTCTGAGACTTTCCCAGAGGCCTCCAGGTGGTCAGAAGCTGAGCTAGGATTCTCACTCACACCCCTTACTGGCACCCTCTCTATGGGTTACAGTGCATCGTCCGGTGGGGCCTGAAGGGGGCTCCCCACACACACAGCTGTCCATGGTGCTGCAGAGGCTGGCCTGCCCCCCAGGATCCCCGTCCTCCTGGGGGTGCTTAGATGGCAGCGCCCCCAGCCTGGGCTGCGCTAGAGCCCTCCGGAGATGTGAGACACCCCAAGAAAGAAGAGGGCATCCCCTGGCCCCCAAACCTCCTCCCCAGGGACTTGTCCCAGGCACAGAGACCCTCCAGGTTTGGCCAGGGCTTTCAACCCCCAGATGTCCCTCCTGGCACTGCCCGTCTGGCCGCTGCCCTTCTGTCTCAGAAGAAGCCCCAAGATCCTTTCAAGTTGGCCCCCCCAGGCCCCTGTTCACCCCAGTAGGGGAATTTTGAATACAAAATGGGTCCCCTCTAATTGGGGTTCTGGCATGAATGTCCTGCTGAAGCAGGAAGGGGTCAAGCTGAAGAAGGGAAGGGGGCTGGGCCCTGTGGGGGCAGGTTAGGGGGCCTGTCATGAACCCCATGGAGCTTGCCCTGTGCCAGACTGTCTGAAGGGCCCGGTGGTCTTGGCATCTCACCTGGGAGCTTAGCTGCAGCTCCCCCAGGCAGGGTGCAGGCCAGGGTGGTGCCAGATGATGCTGGGGTCTCTGCCCTCAGGTCTCTGCCCACGCTCTGGGCAGGCTGAAAACACCCCCCTCCAGATGGGCACCTCTTTGGTGAGGGGGGCTGAGCGCCCTCCCTCTCCACTCCTCTCGTGGCTTCCTCAGCCACCCCCCCCCAATCCCTCTCCATCATTCTCTCTCTCTCTGATCCGCCCACTGCTTTTCCCCAGTCTCTCCTCAGTTTAGAGATGATTGCCCCAGTTTCCCACTTTGTCCTCCCTGACACAGGGGTTCTCCCCCCTTCTTCGTCCTCTTCCACTGGGGCCTGAGGTGGCTTCACAGATTTCATACTGACTTAGAGGGAAATCCTGCTGTTCTGAGAAAAGCTCACTCTTCTATATCCTAAGGGGAGCATGGAAAGAAAAGTTAGAAAAGGGAAGTTTCTTGGTGCAGCCCCTTCTCTCCTGGGTGGGCTTCAGGGGTTTGGTGGGGCACCTCCTGCCGTAGGCCGCCCTCCTGAGACAGGCCTTGGCTTCTCCATCTCTCTTCTGGAATTCGGGGGGCTTCTGAGGGAGTCTTGGGGGTGGGGTTTGGGCTTCCTGTACCCTGGCAATGGGGAGCTAGCTACCTCCTCCTCAGTACCATCTGCTGGGGGCCAGGCTTCTCTTCCAAGGCAGGGAACTCCACCTTCTTTTTCCTATTCTTGATCCCTAGCCAGTGAAGCAACTTCACTTGTCCCCTTATTCCTTCTCATGCCATCTCTAGGCTGGTTTGTTTGGGTTTGGGGGTCAGGGGAGGAGGAGTGCTTAGACAATTTAGCCTTAGTTTGAGAAACAGAACACTTCTGGGCTGCAATTGTGATGGGCTCCTGAGCATAGTAAATGAAAAGGGGATCACTCTCTGAGGGCTTTTGTAAGGGAGCTCCCCAGCAGCACCCAACACTCCAAAACACCCGGGTAACGGGATCTGAGCATCCATGTTGCCTGAGCCTTCTCTGTCTAGGTAGCGCCCCCCCCCCCCATTAGGAGCCATATTCTCTACCCTTTCCCAAACACAGAAGTGTTCTTTTCAAAAGCCGTGTGACCCCTCTCCTGGCGTGTGCCCGAGGCCAGCCATAAGCTACCCAGCCCCAGGGTCTCCCTGCTCTCCTTCCACTTCTTTCTGCATGTCACTCTCCATTCCCATCAGTGGAAACAAAGGAGCTGTGCTCCTCGGCCTTGTTTATCCAGTTTTCTTCTCTGACGGTGAGGATGCGGAGGCCGATTTCTGAAAGCAAGTCGATGTGGACCCATTGCCTCATCCTCACAGAACAGGCCCGCCTCAAATCACAGTAATTACGGCTCATTGAATTAAGCAGGGCTGGCGGCCTTTTGTGTTTGTTTTGGTTTGGGGGTGGGGATTTTTCCCAGCACTCAAAGCACCAGTCTGTTAAGAGCTGGGCAGATTCTGGTGTGGGGTTTAAGAGGGTTCACAGTCTGGGCCTTCACAACCAGGACACACTGAGGCATGCCACCCAGCTTAGACTCCTCCCGTTGACACTTTAGTCAGCTCGGTCGGTGCCCTCTAAGGCAGAAGAGAGAGCAGCTGGGCCAGAAGGGTCCCAGACAGCTTTTGGAGCCTTGTCTTGAAGCCCCTCCTGTCCCCACCACAGCCTGGGGGAGCAGTACTACCGAGACGCCATGGAGCAGTGCCATAATTACAATGCTCGCCTGTGTGCTGAACGAAGCGTGCGCCTGCCCTTCCTCGACTCCCAGACTGGAGTGGCCCAGAGCAACTGTTACATCTGGATGGAAAAGCGGCACCGGGGGCCGGGTGAGAGCCAGCTTCTGAGGGGCTGATGGAGCTCAGGGAGGTCCAGGCACATCCGACGGACCTCCTTGTTCTCTGCATCCTGTTGACAGACAGCACCTGATTCCCCTTCACTTTCTCCCTTCTCTCTTGTTCTCCCCTCTTTCCCCACCCAATTCCCAACTGTCCTACCTGTTGTCTGGAATATCTTACCCACCTCCCATTTGCCCTACCCTCAGAGTGAGTGGGGAATCTCCTGGTCTACAAGACATTCTCATTCTCAGGTTACTGACCTAGATTATCTCTCACAGGGTTGGCCTCGGGCCAGTTGTACTCTTATCCTGCCCGACGTTGGCGGAAAAAGCGTCGAGCCCACCCTCCTGAAGACCCCCGACTCACCTTCCCATCCATCAAGCCAGGTAGGGTCAGTATTCCTCTGTGGACAGTATTCCTCGACGTCTGGGGCTGAGAGACTGGAGGAAGGGGAAGAATGTGTAGAAACCTGGAGACTCTTGGGTTCTGGGAAGTTGGGGGTCAGAGGCAAACAAGGGCCCTTTACTTCCAGTGGGCTCATTCGTATCTCAGTGTAGCCTGGCTCTCCTTCCAGACACAGACCAGACCCTGAAGAAGGAAGGACTGATCTCCCAGGACGGAAGCAGCTTGGAGGCCCTGCTGCGCACCGACCCCCTCGAGAAGCGAGGTGCTCCCAATCCCCAGGCAGATGATGACAGTCTGGGAGAGTTCCCAGTTACTAACAGCCGGACAAGGAAGGTACCAACTTCTCTCCCAAGTTGGTGGAGCCTCACAGGGGACAAATGAGCCCTCACTGGAAGGACGCTGGGGCAGCCTGGGTCAGACCAGCCAGATGGACTTCCAGAGTGGGAGGGGGGCAGGCCAGTATGTGCCATTGTTTCCTGAGCTGTCCTAGGAAAATGTAAGCTGTCGGCTTTAGACTTTCCACTAATTCAGTGGGAACCCTGGGAAAGGAGCGAGGAGCTTCTGAGTTAGGTTTGCCTCCCTTTGGCAGAGTAACAGCTGAGAGGGCAAGGGGACACAGGCCATGCCCAGCAGCCTCCCTGGGCAGGCTGGCCTCTGAGCATCCCTGCTCCTCTCCCCATCTCTCACAGCGCATCCTGGAGCCTGAGGACTTTCTGGATGATCTGGATGACGAGGACTATGAGGAAGACACACCCAAGCGCCGGGGCAAGGGCAAGGCCAAGGTGAGCTGGGGAGGGACCCCAGTCCAGAGAAAACCCAAAAAGGGGGCTTTGGTTGCCAGGCTGATGTGGTACATTCATTCCACCAGTATTGATCAGGTGCCTCCCGTGCTCAGCACACAGAAAGGGGAGCACAGATTTTCAGCCATCTCTAAGGAAGCTTAGCTAACCAGGACCTGAGATCCTGGGAAAGGAATCTTCCTTGTTCCTGTTGGCAGGGTAAAGGGGTGAGCAATGCCCGTAAGAAGCTGGACGCTTCTATCCTGGAGGATCGGGACAAGCCCTATGCATGTGACAGTGAGTGCCTCTGCCTATGGGGGGGTGGGAAGTTGGGGCAGCCCCTCCGGTGGGTGGGGGGAGGGAAGAAGGCATTGACCTTGGCCTGCAGCCCAGGTGGTCATCCCACCTGCTGCCACATGCCCATCCTGCAGCTGCCAAGGCCCCAGCCTCCTGTACCAAGGGATGCTGGGAGGTGACCAGCTAACCACATGGCGACCCAGCGGTCCCAGAGCCCCCACCTGTGGTTTTTTAATGCACATTTCTGTCTCTTCCTTTCTCTGTCTTTTCTTTCTCCTGCCTACCCCGACCCCCCTTCTGTCCCTCTTTGTTGGGCCCTTATGCTATAGCTGCTGCTCCTGTCGTGTGTGTGTGTGTGTGTGTGTGTGTGCGTGCGTGCGTGCGTGCGTGCGTGCGCAGGCGTGTGTGTGCCTTCCTCTCACGACTTTTCTTTCTGTCTTTCAGATAGTTTCAAACAAAAGCATACCTCGAAAGCACCCCAGAGAGGTAGCCGTCCTCTCTCGGCGCTCTGCCTTTGTGTTTCCTTTTCCCTTGCCTCCTTCCTCCGACGCTCCTCCTGCCTCTGTCTTCTCCCGCAGCACTAGTCTGAAAACCTCTGGAATGGCAGGGGGCTGGGCTGGGGGGGCAGGGAGGGAGCCTTTGCTCTGCTGCACCTGCCTCTGCCCCCACGTGTCCTGCACAGACTTGCTCCCCTGGCACGCGGGGCCCTGGTGTTGGATGGCTTCCAAAGAGAGTTTAAGGGAACCGGTTACAGTGGGCAGAAAGGGGGCTACTGTCCCCCTGAAGTAACACTTGGTGGTGGGGAATCAGTGCCTCTCTGTGTCTCCCTCCCTCCTTGCCTGTTGTCCCCTTCCCTCCCTCCACCATGAGAATGAAGGCAAGCTTTTGGGGCTGGGGCTAGAAGCTAGTATGGGAGAAACCCAACATGGGAGAAGACAGGGGAATTCCTTATCTGCCACTGGCATCTTCTGCCTCTCTCATCTGGGCATCCCCACGAGTCCTGGCTGACCATGAGGCAGTGCCTTTAATGGGTCTGACTTTCCTAGCACCCCACTTGAACCTATCACCTACAAGCTAACCTTGCTGGCCTTCTGCCCACCTACCCTCTACCTTCTCATGATTCCTCTCAGTTGACCACAGCTTCCCCACTTGTGTAGCCTGGGACCACTTGGGTCCATTCACTTTAGGTGGGGCGTTTTGCAGGTTCCCCCACAGTTTAGTGAGCTGTTGGGCCCTGGTTCTGAGGGCATGCCTGGGAAATAGTCTCTTGCCTCCTGCCCCTCCACTCTTCCAGGGACTGACCAGAGAGGTTCCCCCTTTGTCACTCCCCTCTTCTTGGCCCGTTCATCTCTTGGCTGTGTAGGGATGAAGCAAGAAGGCCAGACTTCAGAGCGGCCAGTTGGCCATAAATGGGGCCTGCTATCAAGGGTGGGACTAGGAAAGAGAGAGGAGAGCAGGCATGCCTGGCCCCCCCCCCCTTCCATCATCAGTAACATCCACTAAAGCCCTGTCCCTGAACCGAGCTGATGTTATGGGTTGGGGAGGGAGAAGGGGGTGCCTCCTTGCACCCTGACAGAGCCCCAGACTTTGCAGGGCGCAAGGAAGGGATGCTTGGGTCCTCATGCCTTTCTCTGCCATCTTCTCCCCAGTCTGTGGGAAGCGTTACAAAAACCGTCCAGGCCTCAGTTACCACTACGCTCACTCCCATCTGGCTGAGGAGGAAGGTGAAGACAAGGAGGACTCTCAGCCTCCCACCCCTGTATCTCAGAGGTCTGAGGAGCAGAAATGTAAGGAGATTGTTGGAGTGGGGCTTGGGGGGAGAGATGGGCCAGCCCCCTGCCCCTTCCTCTTCCTCCCCGAGCCTTGTTCAGCTCATAGGCCCTGCCCTTGTCCCTGAGCCTGCCCTCCCTCCTCTCGCACCCTGTCTTCCCTGCCTCGGTGAGGAAGTCCACCCACCACTTTGTTTTTTCCCCAAAGCCAAGAAGGGCCCTGATGGGCTGGCTCTGCCCAACAACTACTGTGACTTCTGTCTGGGAGACTCAAAGATCAACAAGAAGACGGGGCAGCCTGAGGAGCTGGTATCCTGCTCCGACTGTGGCCGTTCAGGTACGTCCATGGGTGGCCTCCACTCGGTGCTCCCCTTCTCCCTGCTCATGCCTCCTCCTGGCATGGGGGCACCCTGGTTGGGTCTATGTGAGGCTGCCCTGCCCCTAGCTGTGAGGATGGCAGGCGGAGTGGAGCCTCCTGGCCTCCTCTTGGACTCTCCTCTTCCCCCCCCAGGGCACCCATCCTGCCTCCAGTTCACCCCCGTCATGATGGCTGCTGTGAAGACCTACCGCTGGCAGTGCATTGAGTGTAAATGCTGTAACATCTGTGGCACCTCAGAGAACGATGTGAGTGCACCCCTAGAGTTTACTTTTCATTGCAGCCGCCCTCAGGGCTTCTTCCCCGGGCGGCCTGACGCCCCCTGCTACTCACCACACAGACTCCCCACCCTCATCCCTCTGATCCCCCCATCCCTGGCTGCACCAAGGCACCTTAATCACCCAACGCTTCCCTGCCCCCACTGACCAGGACCAGCTGCTCTTCTGTGATGACTGTGATCGTGGCTACCACATGTACTGTCTCACCCCCTCAATGTCGGAGCCGCCTGAAGGTTAGTGTCCCCAGTGAGGCCTGGGCCCATCAGCGAGTGCTTAGCAAGCTCCTGCCACGTGCTGGGCCCCATGCTCATGGATGCAAAGACACAAAAAGAGAAACAGTCCCTGTCTTCAAGGATTCTGCGGGGGCAGGTAGCGCACTCAGAGAAGTGTAGACACGCTACGTTGGCAATGATGAGGGGAGGAAGGCCCTGGCAGCTGGGGCAGGCTTCCCGGCTTCTCCCTGAATTCAGATGAGTGAAGGGAACAGGGAGGGCATTCCAGATGGGCACAGCCTGGGTAAGGGGAGGAGCTGGGGGCATTGAGTGATGTATGACGTACCTGGAAAGATTGTAGAGGACTTCAGACTTTCCTCATCCCATGGCCGATAGGGAGTCACTGAGCTTTAGTAAGGGCATGGTCGGTGACATGGTCAGACTTGGGTTTTAGCTTTGTGGAGGCTGGATTGGCAAGGGGAGTGATTATGACAGCCATTGTAGTATGAAGTGGTGTGGGTGTGATGAAGAAGAAAAGGTAAAGTGTACGTGAGGGAGGTCATCAGAAAGCCTGGCCTGAGGTCTGTGGGCTGAGGGAGACCCCAGAGCTATACCCTGGGAGGAAGACAGAGCCTCTGACAGAAAAGGGACTGGTGGGACTTGGGTTGGGGTTTGAGTGACCACTGGCCGGCATCTGTGAGGCTCTTACTGTTTGTTGGAGAGGTGCTAAGCATTGGGGGGACCCACCCACAAGCCCTGATGGGGGAAGGGAGGGAACCCAGTCCTGAAAAGACTGAACAAAGGACAGATTGGAGCTTCCCTTTCTTGCTCTTCCCCTGCCCTGCCCCTGGGAGGAAGGTTAACGAGATGAGAGGGGAAAGACGGGGAGGCAGCACAGCACAGTGCCAGGCCAACTGGCCGGGCCTCCACCTTCCAGGAGGTTCTGAGCTTGTGACTGACCCGTTTCACAGCAGTCTGCAGGCTGAGGACCTGGCTTCGAAGCTTGGCCCAGCCGTTTAGCTCTGAGAATCTCCTCATCAAGAAGGTAAGGGTCTCCAGTGGCCCTTCTGGCTCAAAACTGATGGTCCCATCGAGTGGTAGGTCTTCCTTCCAGGAAAAGA
Organism: Pseudocheirus occidentalis; assembly: GCA_028646575.1. Taxonomy (NCBI): domain Eukaryota; kingdom Metazoa; phylum Chordata; class Mammalia; order Diprotodontia; family Pseudocheiridae; genus Pseudocheirus; species Pseudocheirus occidentalis. The sequence continues at coordinate 188,056,696 of CM053601.1, read as the reverse complement.
GAAGGGTCCACTCTCGGGTGAAGTCCTGGTCACTGTTGTCAGCAGGTTCTCGGGGCTCTTGAACTTAGGAAGGCCTCGTGGGTCCTTGCAAAGTCACTCCTCCCAGTGGGACAGGTACAGTGCTGGATCTGCCCCTTGTGCCTTTGACTTGGGACCATCCCATGGCTTTCCCAGGACTTCCCACCCCACAGCCTGGGCTCCAGGGACGTTTTCAGTATTTTCCGAACTGTATTGCAATGGAAATGTTTTCCTTTGTCTTATACCTTTGAAACATGATTCCAAGAAGAGGTTCATGGAAGGTGAAGAGTCTGTCCTAGAAGGATATGGGTTTGACTGAATCCCAAAGAGGCCCTGGGGGCAGATCCTACTGCCCGCTCCCTGGGCAGCTAGGGGGCGCCACAGTGCACCAAGCACCAGGACTAGTTTCGAGAACACTTATCTTGGGTTCAAATCCAGCTTTAGATACTGGCAGTGTGACCCTGTGCAAGTCACTGCACCCTGTTCCTCCTATGTAAAATGAGCTGGAGAAGGAAATGGCAAACGTTTAATAAGTATCTTTGCCAAGAAAACCCAAAATGGGGTCCCCAAGAGTCAGACATGAATGAACAAGTACAGGAGTAGAACTCTGACTTCTAAGACCCCTTCCCACTCCAAACCTCATGGCCCTGTGGTCTTTACCAGTGAATCCCAGCCTTCTGCACCTGCACCTGTGCAGCTGCCAGCATAGGGAACCCTGTTCTTCTTTGCAGGAAGCTGGAGTTGTCATTTATGTCTGGACCTGCTCAAGGAGAAGGCTTCCATCTACCAGAACCAGCACTCTTCTTGATGTGGCCGGGTGCCCGGGCACCCCTAGGCCCCTCCTCCATCCAAACCTCTCGCTTATTTTCCAGTTTCTCTTCTCCCATCCTCCCCTTTGGCAGGCCCAGGGAGGGTAATGCCAGGTTGTCTGGGGCAGCAGGCAGCCTGAACTGGCAGCTGACACTGTGTATCCCTTCGTCTGGCCCTAGTCCCTCCAGAAGATGGGTGAGACAGGCTGCCCCTGGGAAGAAACGGGCCCTGGCTTCTCCTCACTCCTTTGCTCTCCATAAAGTGCATTCACTCTGCCTGCCTTGGGCCCAGGCCCTGGTTCTCACAGGGTTCAGCTCTGCCCTCCACGCTGGAGCAGGAGGGCAGCTCACTTTTTTCCCCAGCTCTGCCCACTCTACCCCTAGGGTTTGCCTGCCTTCCTTTCTGAGGGTATCCATGAGGGGCTGCATGAGCTGGGCAAGCCTGGAGGGCTCTCTGGCTCCCTGCTGCCTCCCCAGTTTGTCACCTTCTGCCCCTGCAGGGAGGTTCTCCATGGCTCTGCCAAAGGGTACCTGGGGAATGGCATGACACACTTGGGCACCCCAGCCCCTTGGTGCTGCCACAGCTGCAGCCTTCTCTCTCCCAGCTCATCTTCCATAGCCTTCTTTAGTGGCAAAAGTTAATTCTCTACCTTGTGCATCCACTCTCTTTCCTCAATTCCCCTTCTCCTTGTTCTTTTTTTGTTTTGTGGGGAGAAGGGAAGCATCAGGGGGCCGTCCAAGCAGTGCGGGGGCCAGAGGAAGATGTTGGATAATGTGCCTGTTTTTTAACTCTACTTCAAGCCTACCTCCAAAATCCCCTTTCCGTTCTTCCTCCTCCCTACCTGGGCCTTCAGCCTTCTGCCCCCAGGCCCCCACACCATGCAGCCAAGCTCCTGAGTCACAGGGGAACCCCTCAGACATCCCCTCCTCTCCTTGCTGCCCCTGGTTCTTCAGGCTTCTGCCAGGAAGGCTGGTAGTGGGGTGGCAGGGGCACAGTACATGGCAGTGCCCCTGGGGAGCCCTTTCTGCTTGGCCTCTCTCACTTTGGAGTGGAGGTGTCATTTTTTTAAGTTCCTGTATTCCTGACATTAGTACAATAAACATTTTTACATGGAGCCTCTGCTGCTGTGTTGGGCTTGTTAAAGGGGAGATGGCTCTCAGCGGGAACTTGGGTCTTGTCAGGACCACCCTGTAGACTCTTCAAGAAGAAAGTGTTCAGGGACACTTCCTATTCTGAAGGCTGGGGGGGGGGGGGAGGGCTGGGTGCACATCTGGTGTGTCTGACACTTTGGATTTTCTTTTGTTACCAGGATGAGTTCAGTGGAAGGAAGTATATCCAGTAGCCATAATGTTTTGGGTTTTATTGGGAACAGCCACTAATAAAATGGGGGGTGGGGGGTAGCAGAGCATCCATCCAAGGCTTTTGAACTCCATCTGTCCATCCCAGCGTTTTGTCTCCTGTTCACCTGCCTGTTAAAGTCCCTGCTGAGCTCGTCCTGAGCACCTCGTGAAGACCTCACTGCCTTGAGGATGACTTGGCACCTGAGCTGCAGCTACCTTGATAGTCTTCAGGGGGCCCAGGGGATGGCTGTGAGATCAGTTGGAAGAGCAGCTGGTCTTGGTGAGAAGCAGAGAAGCCTCAGAGGCACTGGACTGACTTTAGTGCTGGAGAGGGCTGGACTTGTTCAGTCAGGTGCCCTCCCTGGGACAGAGCTGGGAAGCATTGAAAACGTCTTCCTCTTCACACTCTGCCTGTTGCTTCAGGGTCATTCGTTTGCTGGAATCTCTTGGCCGAAGAATTCATTATCTAGTGGTCAGCCTCCTGATGACCAGTAACCAAGCATTCAGTGCCTGCTGGATGCCAGCCGTCACTATGCTGGATGCCCAAGACAAAAGTGAACCCTTCCCGGTTCTCAAAGAGCTTCTGCCCTTCCAGGGTTGATGGAAATAGGCACAAACAGCTTCAATTATTAAAATTGTTAGTTTGAGCATTTACACTTCAGAAATCAGCAAATGTTACAAGGCAGGGCTTGATTTATTATTTTTACGGAGCCTAAGTGAGGAAAGTGGATTCTAGGCCCCAAATGGGTGAGGAAGCAGCCCAGGTAAAGACAGAGGGGAGATGGATGGACAGCACGTCTTAGCAAGTGTGTGAAGGGGAATAACGTGGAACAAGCCTGGAAAGGCTTCCTGAATCCAGTTTGGTTCTGATTCTTGAGGTGATAGGAAGCCACCAGAATGTTGGGCAGTGGTGTTAGGCAGCCATAGGGGGGAAAAGCTTTCTCTGGGAAGGCATCTTTTGACAACTCCTTGAAGATGCTGCCCAGTCTTGAGTGAATTCTGTGTATGTTCACTTTGAAGAACAGTGTCTAAAGGTGGCATGTGGAGACCTCAGGAGAGGGCTTCCCAGGCCCTGGGCAGTCACTGGGCTCTCTCTCCTTGCCAGCTAGTGGCTGACAATCTCAGTCTGGAACTTGAAGGTTCAGAGTTGATGTGTGTTTGGTGTGAAGGCAAATGCACAAACAGATTTGTCCATTCTGGTTTGGGCCTCGACGTTGGAGCCTCTTGTGGGGGATTGTTCTTGTTAAGTGATTTTCAGTTATGCGCAGTGTGGGGTTTTGTGGCAAAGGTATTTGGCCATTTCCTTCTCCAGCTGATTGATAGAGAAAGCTGAGGCAAACAGGGTTAACTGACTTACCCAGGGTCACACAGCTAGTAAATGTGTGAGACCTGATTGGAACTTAGGAAGATGTCTTCTTGACTCCAGGGCTGGTGCGCAATCCACTGCACCATCCGGCCACCCCTGGACTGGCTCCTCATCAGCAAGGATTTTTTCCAGAAGATTATTTGCACCTTGGGCAAGGAGAAGTTAGGGAGACAGGTCCCTGAGGCATTCACTAGGATGGAGGAAGTGAAGCCTGACTTGTTGCAAGGTTTCAACGCACCCCTGCTGAGGAAGCCGAGAGGGAGGTTGGTCTGGGACCCCAGATGCAATGGCCTGGGGGAAAGCATTTGTTACAGGACAAGCTGCCATCGCTCTCATCCGAGGTGCCCCAGACCAAATTTCAGCGCCCTGCATACCGACCGTCCCACCCTAGTTACGGTGCTGAATAGAGGGGATGGGGAGCCCCCCTCCCGCAGAGGATGGCTCTGTCCTGGTCCTCGCTTCCCATCCACTCTGCCCCTTTGCCCCCCAGGCGTCTCGGCACCCCCTTACTGAGACACCCTCCCTTAGCTGTGTCCTCACACTGAGCCGTGAGATACCCCACCTCCGATCAGGCAGAAGACCCCCGAAAAGGGGAACCACCACCTCCCCCAGCCCAAATCTGCCCCTTTGCAACGGCCCCCTGTCCGGACCCAGCAGAGCAAAGCTGAACCCTCCTCCGCAGCAGCGCCTCCTCCCGGACCTGTGCCGCCTACCCAGGGTGCCAAGCCCTGAGCGCCATCTTCTCGAAGCACCGGGAACAAAAGCCTTAGGGGGTGCTCCCGCCCCCAGCGCTGGGTCTGGCCAGTGCTTCCGCCACGCCCCCTTACATCCTTGTTCTCCAAGCTCGGTGATGCTGCCCATCACCCGTTAGCCCCGCCCCGCGTCCCTGCCTGCCGACCTCTCATTTGTGAGCCCTCCCCTCAGGACCCGCCTTTATCCCCGCCCTCGTCCTGTCCATCACCACGAAGGCCCGCTCCCGTCACCTGCCTGTACCACCCCCCATTCCCTTAGGCTCCGCCCCCAGTATCAGCCTTCCTCCTCACTTCCTGGTCCTGTCCATCACCACAAAGGCCCTCCCCTTTCGCCGCATTCCCCAGTCCGGCCTAACCGCACAAAGGCCCGCCCCTCAGCGACAGCCTTTCTCCTCGCCCCCAGGCCCCGCCCAATTCCCTGAGGCCCGGCCTCCAGCACCTGCTTTCCCTCTCCTAGGTCACGCCCCAGGGGGCGGGGCCAAATCCGGTTTTGTACCTAGGCTGCCGAGCTGTGGCCCGGACTAAACCGTCCCTTCGGTGGCTGCCAATGGAAGCCAGATGGAGGCGGGACTGGGCCACGCTAGGAGCCAATCATCTGCTTTTGGAGGGACGGGTCCTGTGGCTTCTGGGTACCGGAGTGGTTGTCCCTCCCCTAGTCCCGGAGCCCGGGAAAACCCGGAGCGGGGAGCAGACCGAGCAGGCCGGGCCGGGCCAGGCCGAGTCGGGCAGAGCTGAGCGGGGTCGGCATCTGGTGGAGTGCCCCCGCCCCCTACAGTGTCCTCCTCCCCCCCAGCCTGACGCCGCAGGGACCGGGCCCAGGGGGCAGGAGCGCGCTCGGGAGGTGGGTGACGGGGATTGTTGGGGCATGCCAGGGGGATCCCCGCACCCCTTCTCCCCCTCCCCCACTTTGCGTGTTCTCCGGCCCTTCCCGACCCTTGACCCCCTGCTCCACTCTGGGCCTCTAGCTCTCTTGTCC